>LR990855.1:16466992-17666992 GCA_905163395.2 Endotricha flammealis
AAAAATAACCTGGCATTCTATTGGTAAAAGTATTTTCGAAATCGGTTAAGTAGATCTTGAGATTACCACCTGCAACCTCACAAAAAAATTATCTTTATAATATTACTTACTCCGATGGCTCAGCGACCCAAGTGAGTCTTGGCCTCCGACACAAAGAACGCAATTTCTTCGGATCTTGAGCTATGCTTCGCCAGTCTCCAGCTTGAAATTCGCAGAGATCGGATTCCACGGCGTCGCTTAACTTAACTATAATATTAGTATAGATTATTATAATTGTGATTTTATAAGTATATTTTCATTTCATTCACATTATAACCACGAACATGTCAAGTCTTAAGTAGCCAAATTTTACGCTCGGTAAGTCTTGCAGATTTTATTTTTCTTACGTTCTCAGAGTTTCTTTTAAATTTTCAAACGGAAATGTTTGTTTATGCAAGAGTTTGCAAGGAGATTGTTTGCTTGGAATGTTTCAGGACAAAGTTCAGGCATTGTATCTTTATTTTTCTTTTTTATAACAATACAGTAAGATAGACGATATAGTTTTCTGGTGTATTTTGTGTTAACAATTCATTTGAAAATACCTATATATTTTTGTTTTGTTAGCTATTTAGGCCCCACTGCTGGGAGAAAGTAAAATTTCTTTGATGAAAAGGTACAAATTATGCAGATTTTTTTTGTGTCTTTTTGTTGAAAATAACGAATTTATCTACCTCTTTATTGATGACGAAATCTAATAACTAATCACAGATGCCGCTGTGTGATAACATCATCATAATACCAATACTTAGTAGTTGCATCAAATAATTTCCTTCATTCTTCAACGTTTGAAATCAATAATAAGTCGAGTTTACTCGCGAGCGATTTATCGCTTCACGTATTATTAAGAAAATTTGAGTTATATTTCTCATCCTGCTCTCCTCTTTCATTGGCTAACTGAACGTTCCAAATCATGCAATCACCGCTCCCAAATATCTTTTTTAACAGGAAAACATCTTCAGAAAGACATGTATCAGAAATACAATAACAAAATAATGGCAGAACTAAGAATGTTGGACCACGTAAATCGTAATACGTGTATTGCCAATAGTTTCGTACAGAAGATTGGGTAACAGTATGAAATTGTTGTGTTGCTGATACGAAAAGTTTGCGAGCGTTTGACGGTGATTCGCACCCATTTGTATCCCCTACTAAGATGTAACTTGTGTTTTTATTACTTAAATATTACTTTCCGTAAATCATTAATGTTAAGGCTTTTATTTAGGTACTGTAAACTGTACTTTACATGCTTTTATAAAGTATGGCTTATATAAACGATCATGTGTAAATGGCACTGTAGACTCGATCAAGTTAGCAGAATCGAAATTTGATTTTCTTTTTCAAGTATCAATTTTAAGAGGTAGGCACAGCAGATAATCCGCTCAAACCGGAGAATGCCATCTGGGGAAGGACCTCCACTTTACAGAAGATCGTAGTGAAATAAATAGCATTGGTCTCGGCCATGTTGTGTTCCTACGGTGAGTAAGGTCTCCAGAGCTCCGATTGGGGGGGTTGGGAGGGTTGGCAATGCGTGAGTGATACCCCCGGTATTGCTTACGTCTATAGGCTATGGTGATGCTTACCATTAGGCGGGCCGTATGCTTTTTTGGCACCTTTGTGGCATAAAAAAATATTAAAAAAGAAAGATTGTGACTCCTGTTCTCCTGTGTAGCCAGGATCAACAACGGCGACCTCAGATAGACAATAAGCAATGAAACTTATTGACGTCCCGGGGAAGAAAACTACAGCTGTCTTGGAACTCACAACGAATTTAATCAGAAAGAAGATAGTCGGAGTAGGAAGTATTGAAGGGTCTTCCCTCCTTAACAACTGAGAGAAACAGCAATTTGAAGCAAAAGGCATTATACCCTAGAGAGATGGCAAATCAAGTGAGGCTCGATTGCCGAGCACCACGGTCTATTGTTACATTTCTATTGGGACCTAATGCGATGAGTATATTAGTAGAAGAACTCTTTATGATTTATACGATCAGCGTAAATATAATCCTAGCCCACAATTTAATAAATATGTAAAGGATTATTCCAAAATATTCAAACTTGTATGCACGACCGCTAAGGCGCTTCATTTAAGTAAAAAGATCAAAAACTCCACTAACAAAACAAAAACTACGTGGAATATTATTAACAAAGAAACCGGCAAGTCGAAGCAGAGTACTAATGAGTACTCGCTCCTTGTAAACAACCGTATTGTTTCCGCGGACGATGAAGTAGCTGATGCTTTTCAGGAATTCTTTGCAGATATTCCTATACATACAACTAAGTCCTTGAAGTCTTCCCATACATTGGCTGATGAATTTCTTAGGTCGAACGTTCCCGAACCTACTTCGGATTTTTCGTTTAAATTTGTTAATGCTGAAACGATCCTCAAAACATTTAAATCACTCAATATAAAAAAGTCAGAGGATATTTGGGGAATATCTGTAGCTATCTTAAGTAATATTATAGACATCATAGCACCTTATTTGGCCGTAATTTTTAATGAATGTGTTCCAACTGGCATTTTTCCTGATTTGATGAAAGTGAGTAAAGTCATACCACTTTTCAAGAAAGGGTGTAGTAAGGATCCAAATAATTTTAGACCAATATCTATTCTGCCAGCACTTAGCAAAATTTTTGAAAAGATAATTCTGGACCAACTACTATCCTATTTCCAAAGTAATCGATTGCTTCACCCGCGTCAATACGGTTTCACTAAAGGTAGATCCACTACAGACGCCGCTGCCATGTTATTTAAAGTTATAATGGAGGCCTGGGAGGACAGCAAGAACGCTGTTGGTGTTTTTTGCGACCTTTCCAAGGCTTTTGACTGTGTCGATCATCAGACCTTAGTAAATAAGTTAAAATTCTATGGCTTGGACAGTTCCTCAATCAATCTTATGTCCTCTTACCTTAATGCCAGAATTATGAAAGTGAGAGTAAATGAAGCGACCTCTGTAGGTTGTCCTGCTAGTATAGGCGTTCCTCAAGGCTCAATATTGGGCCCTTTTCTTTTTTTAGTATATATAAATGATTTGCCGTACTTAACTGAACATTTATGCGACATTATTTTGTTTGCTGATGACACTTCTTTAATTTTCAAGGTAGACAGAAAAAGTCCTAATGTAGATACTATTAACAAAACGTTATCTCAACTACATCAATGGTTCACAGTAAATAATTTGGTGCTTAACGCCAGCAAAACCAAATGCATAGCTTTCTCACTCCCGAATGTATCCCAATCTATTACATCAGTCATTCTTAACGATGAAAACTTAGAATTGGTCGAAACTACCACTTTTCTGGGCATTGTACTTGATAGCAAACTACAATGGCATCCTCATATTAGAACACTAGCAGGTAGACTAAGTGCTGCTGCTTTCGCTGTTAGGAAAGTTCGACAGTTCACCAATGTCGACACGGCACGACTAGTTTATTTCAGTTATTTTCATAGTTTGCTATCGTACGGCATTTTACTCTGGGGTAAAGCAGCGGATATAGAGACGATTTTCGTGCTGCAAAAGCGTGTAGTGCGTTTTATTTATAAATTAGGTTACCGTGAATCACTTCGCGAGTTCTTCAAAAGCACTAATATTCTCACGGTGGCATCACAGTGCATTCTTGACAGCATTATGTTTGTTCGTAAAAACATTAATGACTATAACCAGGTGTCCGATATTCATAATTTTAATACGCGTAATAGAAATAAATTAGCTGTTCCTAAATTCAGGCTTAGGAAAGCGGGCAAGTCATTTATGATCCAAAGTTTGCATATGTATAATAAAATTCCAGAATATATTAAAAACTTGCCCAATAATAGATTTAAATTAAATGTAAAAAAATTCTTAACCAGCAAAGCGTATTATACTATCAACGAGTATCTAAATGAAAGGAATCCCTGGCCCTCTTGTGAAGGTGAAATGCTAAAACTTGTCGTGAAAAGCCAGTCAATGTTCAATAAACTACATGAATAAAATTTGTGTTCAATATTGTAACATGTACGTCGTAGTGTCATCTAAGTGGTGCTGTTTTTCTTATTATTTACATTTTAATATAATTAATATATGACAAGGATGTTAATGTGTACGTGCATGTCATGCTCGCAAATTGTCCAAACTGGTGGTGGCGTTGGGGGTCGGGTTACTGTTGTTCCCTACAATATTGTTCATAATATCGTGATGGTGAGCCCAGTAATGGAGGCTGGAAGGCCGACTCTCACGTCAACTCGAAAATACACGAGAACGGTTGCTGCCTTGCGGGCGGTCTGCTCCTATCTTTAACACCGATTTAGCATTTTATATTTTAGATTTAATTTTTATGTTGAGACAAATTAATGGCACTATTTATTGACATTCCGCGTACGTAATGTTGTATGTATGTACCTAGTTTTAAATTCTATGTTGAAAAAGAAAAGAAAAAAGAAAATTTCGATATATTTTTAAATGACAAAAAAGGCCGTAACTGGTTTTCTTTCGCCATTTCTTTTTTACCAGTGGTCATTTTGCTTTTGTTTCCGAAATGGTAGTAGTTTATAGAGTAGATTAATTTATACAAATCATTTATTACTGTATACTCTGACAAGAGAACGTGTTTGTGAAAACCTATTCTCTGAATAAAAGTTTTGAATTTTTGAATTTTTTGAATTTTTGAATTTTTGAGTTGTTTTTTACTATTTTGATTCCAATAATATGTATTGGAAAACCTTCTAAATGCCTGATAATTCTCTCTGCTTGCTACGAGATCAGAATAATAAACTACGCCCGAAGTAACATGTAAAGAATCCAACATGATTACGCGTTCGTCATGCCAAAGATCATTTAAACTACCGTCGTGGCAAGTTTTAAAATTTTGAGAGACACAGTTTTACAAAAATAGAAACAAACCGATTCTAAGGTAATTTATACATTCGTCACCCGTCGCCGTCGGTCACTGTCCTTGGTGTTTTCGATAGATCTGGAAAATCTACTGGTCTCACTTTACGGCATAACACAAAGTTAAAGTCTATCTAAATACTGGTTAGGGTCTTCCTTGCTTCGCTTCTATCATCAACGCCATCAAGCTCATTTTTTTCACTTAATATCCGCTATTTGTCCTTTTACGTACCATTACCCACCTCTTTTTTCTAAAAATATACCAAGTTTGTTAATATCAACCATATTTATAAATCACGCTAAATTACGAAATAAAAATAATGCGCCCACTGATTTACTCTGACGTTGATGTAATGCCGAATCTTCCCTCTCTTTCTAATACGATTATGTTGAGACCATAATAGGATTAAGTTGAAGAATGCGGTGCTTGGATTACGTTCGGCAAGTGAAAAAATTCAAATGACTTAGGTGTTTTGCTTCAACTTGTTTATACAGAAACAGAGAATTCGTTGAAACTAAAAGGTACCATTGAATGTGACTGAGAGATCTTTCGGCTTATTACATTTCATTTTTTTGTGCAATAAAAAGTCAATTTTGAATATTTGGGATTATTTGCGCTAGACGATTTAAAACATATATTTACAATAGTATAGACAAGAAGCGTCGGCATACCAATTACGCTTGGCTTTGGAATGCCCATATCGATGTCGCATTACAAGGAACCCTTATAGTTTCGCCATATCCGTCTGTCCGTCCATCCTCGGTCTAGCGTCTAGACGCTTGACGCTAGAAAGCTGTAATTTGGTATGTATACGCATATTAACAATGCTAACAAAGTGGTAGAATAAAATTTTGAAGAATATTTTTTTTGTGGGTGCCTCCCCTACATGTAAAGTAGGAATGAATTTTTTTTTTCGCGCCCCCATGTAATGGGCTATCGTTAGGTAGGCATATTAAAAACATTGAAGAGTGGAAAGATCATTTTTCGATACAATGATCCGTTTGCGAATTATTTACATTTAACGTGCCAATTTTCGATTTGCACGGTGGTCAAAGCGTAGCAAATACGGAACCCTACATTGTGCGTGGCCCGACACGTACTTGCCCGGTTTTTATATGGTGAAATATTTTTTTGTTTAATTTTATTTTTAAGAGGACAGACCATGTTTTTTGAGGAATGACAGTAAATTTTTCCTAAGACGTTAAGAGAGTTCCTAAGAAGACTGGTGAGAATGGCACAGGACCGAGTTAGTTGGCGTAAAAAAAGACAGACATATGCTCAGTACTGGCCTGAAATGGGCTGCGATGATCATGTTGATGCTGTAGAAGACGTTAAGAGTAAAGTATTAAGATTTGTTTAAAGATTAAATAATAAATTTGACGCCCTGCGTGGAGTAATGGTTACCACGCAGGACCGCCACCCAGGAGCTCCCAGGTTCGAATCCCGGTAATGAAAAACTAACTTTTTCTGATTAGCTTCGGGTCTTGGATGTTTATCTATTGTATTTGTTTTAAATATAGTATCGTTGAGTTAGTATCCCACAACACAAGTTTCAATCTTACTTTGGGGCTTGCTCAATGTAAGTGATTTGTCCCTATATATTTATTTATTTATTTATCCTGGTCTTATTCCTCTATCTTTGAGGAGTCCAACAATAGTAGCGGTATGTATCGCTCAGTAACAAATAGACGATGTTTGAAGTTTGATTAACTCCATCAGTGTTTCGCAAGTTCTTGGGAATGCGGTTTGGGGATCTTATACCGTATCAATGTTAGTAGCATATGTATTATGTTCTTAACTTCGGAGCAGATGGCACTGTTTTGTCTGTATACAATTTATTTGGTTTGG
The DNA here is from genome assembly GCA_905163395.2 of Endotricha flammealis. Classification (NCBI taxonomy): domain Eukaryota; kingdom Metazoa; phylum Arthropoda; class Insecta; order Lepidoptera; family Pyralidae; genus Endotricha; species Endotricha flammealis. The sequence goes on from LR990855.1 coordinate 16,473,745, forward strand.
CTAATTAGAGTGCACAGAAAATAGTTTTTTTGCACTGTCATATCTTTTACGAAGCTTTTGCTTAAAAGTACAACCTGGATATTTAAATAAAATCATACCAAATTAGCAATAAAAAGTTGAATGAAAGATAACTCGATGAATAGAAAGAAATATATTTTTTTTATTTGGTGCCAATGTCAAGAACATGATATTGAAGCTTTAAATCGATAGTTGGCGGAGCAAAATAATAATATGTTGTGACTTTAGCACCTTGTCACGTTTTTTATATCATTTTAATCGCTGAAGACTTTTGAATAAACATATTAACAAGTGAAAAGGTTCTAAAATGATAACATTTTTATGTCTCTGACTGTATAATCAAAGTTATTACTAAAACTGTCAAAGTTTAAATTATTATTCTTAGATTATTATTTATCACAATGATTCATAGAAGTTAAGAACATAAAAGAGCATGTAAAGCCGCGGGCAAGGGCTGATTGATTATAATTCTGATTACAAAACCACCTTGCTCAGAAGTCAAGCTTTCATTTGTCGGACCCGAAAAAAGACCTAATAAATCAGATTGGTTCAGTAACACGAGAAATTCGGTGGAAATCTTACGGACTTATTGTCGGGTACTAGCCGTCAGGTCTAATTAAAATAAGGACCGGCTTATTTGTGACGTAACAGTACAGAGTGTGTGGAACGAAATGTGTTCATCTTGATTTTCTGATAGAAGGACATCAGTTTTTGGAGTGGTAGAGCAATTATTATGAAATGAGCTAGCTCGACCGGGGAACTACCACCCTCTCACAGAATATCGAGGTGAAGCAGCAATGCGTTTCGTTCGGTGAGTGGGAGATCCAGTAGCCCAACTCCTTCCCTATCCCCTCTTTCCCCCTTCTTCTTTCCCTTCCCTTCCTCCTTCCTTTCCTCCAACCTCCTTGGTGGACAACGCATTGATAGTGCCCCTGGTGTTACTGATGTCCATAGGCGGCGGTGACCGCTTTCCATCAGTGTGTCCAAGTGGCCCGCTTGCTTGTTTGTCAACTGTGACATAAAAAAAATGGCTAGATGGCAAGCAATCATCGCTGTACATATACCTATATCTGTAATTTCAATTCAGGGTGTGTAATCAAAAATTTTAAATATCTATAAGGTATGACTAGTTCTAAAAGTAATAAATAAATGCTCATCGCAATTTCTACAATTCAATGATTAGCATCTACATGAGCTTCAGCACTCAGTCTTTTATTTATTTATTTTTGGATCACCAACAGCTGGTTACATTGATGAAAAGTTAAACATTAACAAATAAAAAAATTACTAAATGCACAGCTATTTAGAGGCGAACACGTTATGCAAAAAAATATACTTAAGTAAAAAGTCTTTGTATCACACTAACAGACAATTTGTGTTCTGTTAACCATGAAAATGCTGATGAATTTACCAAAATTTCAAGTTCATACGCTAAAGCAGACAGGCTATTAGTACAAATAACATAAAATACCACTTGGCACAGTTCCTAATTAGGGAGTGAAATTTCTACTCTCATTTTTAGAGGACAGCTCCTTAAAGTCACTAGACGAAATTGGCACTTAGCATTCAAGAACCTAACAAGGTATCTAGCGCACTGCGGAATGGCGTTTGTCAATCTAGATCTCGCTTGAGAAACTAGCAATTCTTCGTGTCTAGATTTTATGGTAGTTATTTTTTATACAATATACATACAGGTTTTGGGAAACTTTTGTGCGATTGTGCCCAGCAGTGGACTTCTTGTGGCTGAGATGATGATGATACATACAGGTTTAAAATCTACTTATAATTGAATTTTAGAGATTGAATAAAAATCGACTCACTTTGACACGCACAACGAGGTCATTGAGCTCCTTGAATTTAGATAATTTATGTGATTTAAACGTCATTTTTGTATGGAAAAATTAATGATGCATACAGACTGCTGTAACTGGCTGTAACGTAACATACAATGTAACAAAATTCCCATAGTGTGGACGCCCTGTGAGTACGCACCGTGCACACTACACGCACAAACAGAGCGTTATGTGTACGGGATTTTTTTTCATTACGTGTTACATTATATGTTATGTTACAGCAGTCTGTACCCACCATAAGGAAAATCTTTAAACATTACATAGAGATTTGAAAAATTACAACTTTCATTTTGCTTCTACTATCCACTAGGTTGTTATCAAACTACATAACATTATTTTACCTCACAAAACATATCAAAAAGCACTTATAACCTAACACACAGGAAAACTTTGCTAACATTTATTATTAAAAGATTAATTATGTGTGGTTATACCACGGTGGCAGCTTTATGACAGTTTTTACTTAATCTCCCAATATCGGCACATAAAGTGCCGCCATAAAAATAGTTTTAGCGGTAATGAGTACGCCGTCCTTATCGCACGGTGTCCATGGTTTGTTCTTGAAATATTTTATTCTTCAAATACAAAAAATCTAAGAAAAATTACGAACACACTAAGAGAAGGGCAAACCTCTGAGTTTCTGGGTGTCTAAAGTCGCCTTACCTAAAAACTAAATTCTCGGAGTTATCAAGTGATAATTATTTCGAGAATTTAGTTTTACATTATTACTAGATTATGTCGGTCGATATACAGCATTTAAGGAGCAGTGGACAAGACCAATGACAGTCACAAGTCGATACAATGGTCGCATGGTCGTTCCGCCGCCTGCAGGGTGAATTTCACGTGCTTAAAGTTGGTCAGAACGACAAATGAAAATGAGCCTTCAGCCATTACGTTCGTTTAAAAGTCAAGGTCAATTCTCCACAAAAGAAAAACAAACACTTTTAGAAAGACCACTTTATGCTCTACAGAACGTGGCGCTCCACGCTCGCTTGTCGCTTGATCACGCAGAAGGCTAAGACAAACAATAACGAAAAATTACTCCCCACAACTACTAGACGATATTTTTTTAATCATCATCATCGTCATCTCAGCCACTAGAAGTCCACTGCTGGACATAGGCCTTCCTCGAAGGTCTCCAATGCGACCTGCTGGCAGCGGCCTGCATATTTTAAATATAAATTTTATTTTAAAATATCCTCAATTTTCCTGAAAACATGGCACTATTACATACATGGAACAATAGCAGTTTACGATCAATTCTGTCACCGAAGTTCGCTTCGTGCAGCCGGAGCGACAGCGTAAACCGCTTTGCTGGTGATAAAACTGAGTTTAATTAATTATGGCTTCATAAGCCGATGTTTTTCTGTCGTATTTTTTAATGAAATTGGTTTATTCACAAATTATTAGGTACTACATTGTCACGCCCAAAACACAGAAATCTCCTAGCTCGGGCATATGTGTTTTAATTTTATCTTAGCCAATTTGTTTTCATTTTATCTTATCATTTTTTAAATGTTTATTTTAGATCTAAGTTTTATAAAAAAAATATACATATATTATAATAGAATCTGTAGTGGTGTGTCTTTCTACCGTTGATTAGAGAGAGAAAATGTTGTTTATGAGATTGATTTTATAAAAATAATTTACGAAATAAACAAAAGTAAGTATTGTACGCTGTTACCTTTGAGTTTTGCTGCAAGCACACACTGCCTGCAGAAACCTTTGCACCATCCTGTCTTTTCTGATTCATCTCATTTTCATTTTTTTTTATTGAAAAATACTAGGAATGATGAGAATGCATTGATCCAAATATGGTAGGTAGCATCTCCAGTATTTTTTACTTCTGGATTTTAAGCTGTTTCTTTTTTATTGTTTTCATTTTATCTTTAATATTTCTGAGTATTTTTTTATTTATTTTTGAAACATTTTTGTAAACATTGTGTTTACCTGTAATCAGGTTGCATGCTGGCCTTAGATTTTATAACAAAATATTTAACGAATGTATACTTATAATATATGTATTGTAATCCGTTTACGTACCTGAATCTTCTAATCCCAATCTAACCATCCTTGTACTATGGGTAGATTGCATTGCTTCGTATAGAATAGTGTATCAAGGGATAAATAAAGTCTGTCGACATGACATGTATTTAGTCGTACAGTGAATCACTGTAAAAGGCGTCCACTATAAATCTCTAGTAGGTACGATGCAGACCATTGAATGCGGCCTACACCGAGTTTTATTATCACCTGACTCGTAGAACGATTCACCTGTGGAAAAGCAGTGTTAGGTACTGGAGAATGAATGACACATGAGTACATTACGCCTAGACAAGCGGCAAACGACATAGATTCTTGCTTCGTTAATTTAAAAAATCTATAATATAATAAATAAAACCGGGAAAGTACGTGTCGGGCCACGCACAATGTAGGGTTCCGTATTTGCTACGCTTTGCTTGATGCAGATGAGTACAATGCCATATTCATCATGACACTTTATATTTTCATCAATGAAATTTTGTTTTATAAGTTCGTCGGCTATTACTCGGTAACTAGTAGAGCCTACTAAACCGTAAAAGTTTTCATTGAAGGTTCAGCATATGGACTACTACCCTGATTTTTTTCAAATTTCTAAACACAGGACTTTCGGAGATAGAGCGGGGGGGGGGGATAAATAATTCCGAAATGGATCACATTGTATTGAAAAATGATCTTCCCATATCCTCGATGATTTTGAAGAAGAGAGTCCTATCTAGCGAAAGTCCACAACATGGGGTGAGCGCGAAAAAAAATTTTATTTTCACTTTACATGTAGGGGAGGGACACCAAACTGGCGAAACTATAAGGGTTCCTTGTAGTTTACTACGAAACCGTAAGGAGCACTGAGTACCTAAAAAAAAAGTTCGTAGCACAGTTATGTTTTGTTTTAATAAATATTTATTGTTTTCTTGAATAATCTTGCTGTCAATATACGACACGTTTACGTTAAGTTGATGATTGTTATATGTTTGAAATAAATGATATCCTTTAGTTAGTTAATTAATGACTAACTAAAATCACAAAACAACGGGCAAAGCAGTATGAAAATAAACATGTTAGATATCATGGTACTAAATATAAATAAATATATAGGGACAATTCATACAGATTGAGCTTGCCCCAAAGTAAGTTCGAAACTTGTGTTATGGGATACTAACTCAACGATATTATATTTTATAACAAATACATATATAGATAAGCATCCAAGACCCGAGGTCCGTCAGAAAAAGTTCGTTTTCATCATGATGAGACCGGGGATCGAACCCGGGACCTCCTGGGTGGCGGTCTGGCGTGGTAACCATTACGCGATAATGTATTAATGCTGCTAAAAAAGAGTTGTTTGTAGGTATTATTATTTATTTACTCAAGTTGACACATAAATAAATAATGAGTTTGAAACGCGAAAGTTTAAAATACACTATCCGTTAACTAAAAGCACGAATGGGGTTTTGATGGATTTTCACGGATACAAAGTAAGGCGTAGTGGAGCGTGGACGGTCAATTTCCAAATAGAGATCGCGGAAATACCTTGGACTATTACGTAATAAACTACACAGATACCTTTTAAGCTAATCCGTCGAGGCGTTTTAGCATGAAAGAGAAATAACACACATTGTGGCAAGCCGAACTCTTTTTAAACAAGAACCTGTTTGTAAATAGTTATTATGTTTCCTTTTTCTTTATGGTTTTTATATTCTGTTTTACTGTCACTTCACTTCACTTTTCACCTTCTCGCCATCGAACCATATTTTTTTGTAATATAATTTTCTTATATCTCGGACACGTGCTTAGACATGACAGATATCAACTTTTACAGCTCATTCTAATGGGAAAGGTTGCCGGAAGAAGAGGTGTTGGGCGCAGAAAGAAGTCTTGGCTCCGCAACATCCGAGAATGGACGGGAATCGCGAGTGCTGCTGAGATCTTTCGTCTCGCGAAAAACAAAACCGAGTACACAGCGCTGACTGCCAACCTTCGCTAGTCGGAGAGGCACCCAAAGAAGAAGAAGAAGAATAATTTTCTTCATCCCTTCCTCTTTTCCTAATCTCTCCATCCTTTAAGCACATCTATTATGAATAATTATTAGAATATTTTGTTATATCTTTTCGCCACATACCCTGTCTATAATTCTTATTTTCCCCCTCTACTAGGTTGTCTGGAAGAGATTGCTTTTGAGATAACCTTTTGCTGCGACCGCCTTTCGTTCATTAATTTTGTTATTTTTTTAATTTATATGTTTATATTTTTAATGGCAATAAAGTGTTTTCTATTGTATACTAGCTGCCCGGCCCGGCTTCGCCCGGGTACTGTTTCGTTTTTTTTTCAATCTTTCTGAGAGATTTTCTTAATATTTTTTTCCGTAAGAACCTTGTACAGAGTATTAGAAAACTACAAAAAAAAAAACAGCCAAATCGGTCAAGCCGTTTTCATGTTATGTCGTGACAACGGAAAACGGGTTTCATTTTTATATATATAGATATCCAAGCTTTCTCATTGAAAACATTAACAGCCTGTTTCAGGTGTTTTCTTCTTTAGCTTGACAGTGACAGATGTAATTTGATCTGTCATTAACTTTTAACACTAGAAAGACGGATGGGGGTCATTTGACCCATTTTGAAGTTTAGCGTTAGATATTTTAGAAAATATTTACATCTGTGCTATATCCTCTCGTGACTTTTAGCAAAATAGTTCAAATTTTAATATAGAATTAATTAGATTATCATATCATGTTCATGGAAAACATAAACATGCGGTTTACCTACAAAGACGGCGCCGGTCATATGACCCATGCGGCCTTTGTTCATACCATCTACAGTTTTCGTAATGCAAACAGTGTTATTTGGATATTTGTACAATGTCTAGGCTTTCCGACAATCAAATATTACAAACATTACAATCTTTACCTGAAGACCAATCAGATAATGAGGGTGACAATATTGAGGATCAAAATATTATCGAAGAAAAGGCAAATACTCCCGAATCAAGCTCTTCAAGTGATGATGAATCAAGTGACAACATGCCACTAGGTAATTATCTCCCTTTATAAGTGCGACAATTCCCGAAACCGGATGGGTGAGCGGTATATTTTTATTTTCCTAGAACAGCACTTTGACCAGATTCTGTAATATTATTTGTTTTTGCCTTAGCTACTGTGCAACGTCAACAACAACGTAGGGGAAGAGGACTGAGGAGACGAATGCGTGGTCCTCATTCCATACAAGCTGCGCGTACTGTTCATGAAGACAGTATGGTATCATCGAGTGGAATATTATGGCAAACTGTATCTGAAAATAATAGTGGACACGTAGGTCGACGAGCACGGCACAATGTTATATCTGAACGATCTGGACCAAACTCCAATAGTACCACTAATACCGATACAGTCTTCAGCTGCAGATACAAGAAAAAGACGACACTGTTACATATCTGGTTGTAAAAATAAATCCTATAAAACATGTGACACTTGCAAAAAACCATTGTGTGGTCATTGTAATCAATTAAAAATGATAATTTGTCAAAATTGTAAGTAGTTATATGAATCTGTTATTATTATCAATCAAAAAGACGTTTTTATTAAAATTATAAATAGACAATAATAATTAAGTACGTAAACTATAAATGATTATAAATTGTGGTATTTCAAATTAAAAGTTATTTTTAATCGTTTCCCTCCTGTATAACATATCAAAAATGTATTTAATAATATGTGGTCAAATGACCCCTCGCCGTCGTTCAGGTAAGAACATTTTCCCGTCTTTCTAGTGTTAAAAAATTCAGCAACTGACTGTAAAAGGACAAAGTTTTTTTAAATGCAGCAGTGTATCACCGATATTCTATGAGAGGGTAATACAGCGGCGGTCGAGCCGGCCTATTTACAAGCCAGTGGCTCCAGTAGTGGTTAGGATCTACAACTCTAAAATACTGTTATCGGTAATATTGGTATTATCGGTTTGGAGTGGTAGAGCAATATTATTATGAAACGGCTAGCTCGACCGGGGAAGTACCACCCTCTCACAGAAAATCGCCGTGAAGCAGCAATGCGTTTCGTTTGGTGAGTGTTGGGGCCTGAACTACGTGGAATTCGGAGATTGATAGAAATGTCCACTTTGATAGTAAAATGTTTATTGTCACAAATGTCTAAATACTAAATTGTTAAGATGTTAATGAATTGTTAAAATGATAAATATGTTCGATGAGCGCATCCGGTTGTTACCACGGCGAATTATGCACTAAAAGCAAGAGTAGTGACCGCGCTTGACCGACATACTGTCAGGCACGTGTCAGCGCGCGTACACTCATGTGTTTGGTGTGATTGCACCGAACATGCTCCCGGGCGGGAAAATGTGGATGAGGTGGATACAAACAAAGTATGTTGGTTAGTAGATGCGACAAGGTGATGAACAATACGATTGTCTTAAATTTAATGATAGTGTTAGACAAAGTGTTTTGATGAATGATAGTTGAGAAAATGTTAAAATCTATATGGAGTCCCGTCTCCTAATCAGTCCGCACTGAACACTAATTTTCGCGGAGTCGACACGGGGTTCAAGACTTTTAGCTCACTTTCACTATTGAATTTACGCACTCGCGCACTGTTACACTCACTGTAGTCATTAACGTGGTGCATGCTGTGTGAACGGCGGGGGCGGGGGGGCGTCTGCACAGACGGCTCGTCCTGATCCTCGGCCGCCGCTGGTGTCGTCGCGGCCGCAGCAGGAGCCGTTGCGATCCGGCGACGTCGCACGCGCCGGTATACTACGATGACTCCTAATAATGCAGCTACTCCTATTATCCCATAAATCAAGACATAATGGTGTATGTCATGGTATGAGACTGTTGTTAAGTCAGGCTCCGCTAACTCTGCTTCTTTCAGTGTTTTGATCTTTCTTTCTATTTCTTCAGACAGATGCTTGTCAGTGTCGTTAAAGCTGTCTTCTATGTTAAACTTTTCTATGCTGATATTAATGACATGATTTATTGGAGCTATGATTACGTTTTCTAAATTTGGCGTAATATTCAAGATACTCTTTTGATTCTGGTGAGCGAATACAGTAAAATTATCTGTTTTTATTATACAATCGCCGTCTATGTTTATTACACTAGGTCGCGTCAGCTGTCGAGCGGTAACGTGATCCTTGCATATCATTCGTATTTGACATTGAGCGCAACATATGTACAAGTAGGTGTTTAATTTTGTCAGACTGTACCACTTGTTCTGACACGCGGCGATGCTTGTTTGGCATTGAGTTTGCCTTTCTTCCTTCTTCATGCATAAATCTTGATCGCTTTTCATTTTGTATATTGGGCTTTGTGAGCTGCAGATAAATGTTGAAGTGTCTCTTAATAGACAATTTTGAAGATCCTCTTGTGATATAGGTAAATAAGAATCCTTTTGTAAGTTGATGGCGATTTGGTTAGAAATAGGTGTTATGTTTATCATGTTTCTTCCTGCTCTCTGAGGTATAGGTATGACCTTGTATAAGTCATAAGTGTCTCTGCTAATTAAAGGAATTATAATTTCAAATATGAAATAGTCTTCCGTCATTCTTGCCCGAACCTTTAATAGCTTGTATATATCTCTCACTTGTTGTTGAATGTTCTGGATGGGAAGCGTGAGGTCCGCAGATAGTAGTCCCGAAATAGTACTGAGCTCCTTTTGAAGCTGTGAGGGAGTCAATAAATGCACATTAAAGTGACCTTGATATACATCTATAGCGGTGTCCAAAAGTGCTTCCTGCATATCTTTTAAAGTTTCTAGCATGTTTTGAGCTGTTAATGCGGATAGGGTAAAATCTTCTGTTTGTGAATCTTCATTAATTTGTTTCTTAATAAAGTCCATGGAGTTCTCTATGTTTGTAAAATGTTTGTTAATGGCTTTATGTTGTTTTGCGAATATGGTTTCCGTTCGCTTTAGCAAATTATACTCTGCTTCAATGACCGACGTTTGATTTTTCCACAACTTGTTTAAGTGTACTTGATTTTGCCGTAGGAGCTGTATGTCCTTTGTATATTGTTCTGCGAAATGTTCATCCAGTACGCCGAATAGCGTGTTCGCAAGATATCCGACACCATTGATAAGCCCGCGGCGCCGGCGCTGTCTGGAGTGCCCGTCAAAATGCTGATTTAGCAACAGCTGGTTATAGTATTGTAATTCTAGGTACCGGTGACTAAGTTGTTGCATTATCATGTTGCATTGATTTTTTCCGTCAAATTTTGCGCATGATGATTCCAAATAATAATGTAGTTTTTCGTATGCTGTATTTCCTTCCCAGTATGGTGACATGTCGTAATACACCACAAGGGTCCATTTATCTCTACTCAATTGCATTTTTGCCACGGGGTCGAAATATAATGTTTGGTTGTTATTTAATTCCATGATAGTGTTGGCTCCAAATGTTTTTGTGAATAATGTTAGAAAGTATAGTAATGCCATAACCACTGAGACTAGTTTAGACGTCCCTTTGTTTTTCCTGAGTGTTTTGGTTGGCTTGGTTTGTTTATCAGCAATGTTCGCGTTAAGCGTTGTTTCTTGTTTGTTGGAGTTGGAGTGTATTGGTAAAAGAGACAATTTGATGACGGGTCTCTTTATCTCTCCATTTTTTGTTTTCAATGTTACGACTCTTACGTAGCCGTCGGAGCCGGGATGAGTCTTAACTACTCTGCCAAGAGCCCATTTTCCCGCTGGCAAGTTATCGTCGTGAATGGTTACTATGTCACCGATTTGTACATTTTGTTGAGGTTTAGTCCACTTTCTACGCGCAGCAAGCTGTGTTAGGTATTCCGCTTTCCACTGTTTCCATATTTCATTAAAAATCTTCGTTATTAAGTGCCACCTGGTCCTGGCATCCTCTGATGTTTCTATGATGGTTAGCCCAGCTCTTCCTGTTAAGAAATGAGCCGGTGTCAAAACCTCGAGGTCATCGATGTTTTCCGAGACTCCACAAAGCGGTCTCGAATTGAGGCATGCCTCCAGCTGCGTTAGAAGGGTAGCAAACTCTTCAAAGGTGAGCTTCTGTTCTCCAACTACACGTTTTAGATGATGTTTCAAACTGCGCACCGCTCTCTCCCAAAGTCCTCCACTGCTTGGGAATGAAGGTGCATTAAAATGCCATGTAATCTGCATTTCTGAAACTTCTTTCATGAAGCTGTCGTTAAATGTCCGTTGAAGTTGACGATGTTCTTCCTTAAGGATGTTATTCGCTCCATGGAAATTGGTGCCGTTATCGCTGTAGATGTGTGCGGGTGCTCCTCGTCTCGCAGCCATCCTACGAAGAGCGGCGATAAAGGCCGAGCTGGTCAGTTCAGATACCAACTCTAAATGAACAGCTTTCGTTACCATGCAAATAAAGACGGCAACGTAGCCTTTTGTTGTTTTAGACCCTCGTCCTTTGTTCATTTTGATGTCCATGAAGCCCGTATAGTCAACTCCGGTGTGATGGAATGGGGGTGCCGGGTTAACCCTCACTTCTGGGAGGTCTCCCATGATCTGTTGTTGTGTTATTGGGTTGTTTTTTCTGCAGATAATGCAATTATATAAATATTTTTTGACCGTCCTGAGTCCGCTTGTTATCCAGAATGTTTGTCTCAGGTGGGTCAATGTAATCCTCGGACCTCCGTGAAACGTCTGAAGATGAGATTGTTCGATAAGGAGTGTTGCTAGACGGCTGTCCGACGGAACTATTATTGGATGTTTCTTTTGTATGCTCAGCTTGCCGTGTTTCAGTCTCCCGCCGACTCTCAAAATATTATCTTTGTCGATAAATGGATATAAACTCAACAATTTACTATTTGATTTCGCAATTCCATGTTTTCGTACATGTTCAATTTCTGTGTCATAATTTGTACCTTGTACATATTTCACAATTGTTAATTTTGCTTTATTTAATTCTTGTAGCGTTATGTATGTAGGTAACTGCTTACGCTGTGGATTCCATACGCGTTGAATCCATGCAATTATACGAATGATTTTTGAAATAGAATTATGTTTTTGTAATAAGTCATTTATAATGTTGTTGCTATGGTCGGTTTGAATTATGTTTACTTGTTTAATATGTTTTGATCTCAATTCTAGATCCGTGTTATATATTGGTTGTTCTGTTTGTTGCATGTTTTCCATTGTTATAAGCCAAGAAGGTCCTTGCCACCATAACTGGCTTTCCTTTAATTGGGTTGCATAACATCCTCTGCTAGCGATGTCTGCGGGGTTCTCGCTTGATTTTACATAACGCCAGCAGTTCTTTGGTATTATGTTGTTAATTTTCTCAACTCTATTGGCTACAAAGGGTCTCCAACGGCCGGGTTCTCCTTGTATCCAGCCTAACACCACCATAGAGTCCGTCCAGGCAAAAATTTGAGTGTCGTGTTGATTTAATGATTGTTTTATTTTTTCTGTTAACTTGGCGAGTAATAAAGCTCCACTAAGCTCTAATTTAGGCAACGATAATGCCTTTTTGTTAGGGACAAGTTTGCTCTTTGCCGCCACTATGATTGGTTCTGGATGTCCTTGTGTTTGCGCATAAACAACACAACCGTAGGCTTCTTCCGAGGCGTCGCAGAACCCATGCAGTATGATAACATCATTTGCCTTGCATGCTATCCATCTCGGTATGTTGAATTCGTTGATAAGGTGAATGTCTATCGCTAATTTAGACCATTCATTGTAAATGTTGTCTGGCACTATATCGTCCCATCCCAGGTTTGTCTTCCATAACTGTTGGAAAAGTAGTTTGAGTTTTGTAGATAATGGTGTTAGCCATCCAAGTGGATCAAATAGCTTTGAAATCTCAGATAACAAGCTGCGTTTTGTTGGTTTAATGTTTTGTTTTGATATTTTACATTGAAATGTAAAATTATCCGTTTCTGAATTCCATACCAATCCTAATGTTTTTGTGGTGTTTTCTGTTTTGAAATTGAAAATATTTTTTCCTGATTTGTTATCCTCCTGTTTGATGTTGGACAGTAACTTCTCTTCATTCGATGACCATTTTCTCAGGTTCATTCCGCCAGCGTTCAGTAACGAATTAAGATCTGTTATCAATTGTTTCCCCTGCTCAATGGTGTGAGCTCCATGAACTAGATCATCCATGTAAAATGCTGACTCAAGCACCTTACAAGCTTCGGGGTATTTTTCACGTTCGTCTACAGCCAGCTTCCTAAGCGTCATCATGGCCAAAAAGGGTGCGGCTTTCGTGCCGTACGTCACTGTTGTTAGCTTGTATGTTTCTAATGATTGCTGTGGTGATTCCCGCCAAATAATTTTTTGTAAACATTGATCTTGTTCATTAACCAAAATCTGCCGAAACATCTTTTCAATGTCAGCAGTAAAGGCGTATCGATAGTTCCTCCATCTTAATAGCAACGTTTGCAAATCTTGTTGAAGGTTAGGTCCGGTGTACATTACGTCATTTAAACTATAACCCGTTGAGGTTTTAGCGGACGCATTGAACACGACTCTACAGCTCGTGGTTGTTGACTCGCTACGAAGAACACCATGGTGAGGTAAATAACACTCCAATGTTGAACCATCTCCCGTGTCACGTTTCATATGATTCAAATTCTCGTATTCATACAGAAACGCTTTGTAATCAATTGCAAGCTGTTTGTGTCTTTCTAATTTCTTTTCCAAATTAAGAAATTGAGCAATGGCAATTTGTTTTGATGATCCCAACTTCTTCTCTAAATCTTCCTTTAAAGGTAGCCGAACTTCGTACCGACCATCTTCTTTTCTTACCGTTGTGTTTGAGTAATAAGTTATGCATTCTTGATCTTCTACGGAGAGGTTGGTGTCTTCGCTAATTTCCTCAATTTCCCAAAACTGTTTTATATCCTCTAAATTGTTTATTATCACGTTACATTGATAAGTTCTCGCGTTACCACATAACAACCAACCCAGTTGGGTTTGTTGCGCAATCGGTTCGGATATATCCTCGCCTTTGATCATACCGTTCAAGATTATAATGGAGTATATATCCGCGCCTAGTAGTAGATCTACGGGACGGCTTTTGTAAAACTCTGGATCTGCTAAGTTAATGTTAGATATAAACTTCCATGCTGGTTTTTCAAATGTTTTGTTCGGCAAATTTTTGATTAAATTGTTCATTATCAGCACTTCAGCGTTGAATGTAAAGTCGGTGTATAACGAAGAACATTCAATGTTAGATAGTCCTTTGCAAGAGTTTTCTTTTTGTCCTACTCCGAAAATTGTCCCGTTACATTTATGTCTCTTGATTCCTAACTGTTGTGCCGCCTTTTCCGTAATTAGTGATATTTGTGAACCTTGGTCCACCAAAGCTCGCAAGTTATGATAAGTCCCGTCAGCTGCTTTAACTTTGAGTACAGCTGTGGCCAGCAATATTTCAGCGTGATTGCCTTGAGATACATGTGAGTTTCCGGACACATTCTCCCCTGACGAACTCGTAGACGGCGAAGTATCTTGATTATTGTTGCAGGCGTCGTGTAATATGGTACTGTGTTTTTTGAAACATTTGCGACATGTTTTTGTTGAGATGCAAGGATTTCCATTATGGCTAAACAGGCAATTGACGCATATTTTTAATTTGTTAACTGTTTTTAATTTTTGCTCATTTGCCATTTCTAGAAATTTCCTGCAGTTATAGAGGCCATGTTCATACGAACATAGTGGGCATTTAATGTTACTCGAAATATGATATGACTTGGGAAATATATTGTTATGTTTATGTTTATAATTGTTATCGTGATACCTATTTTGATAATTGTTAGTGTTATTCCATTTGTTAGAATGCTCCTTGTTATGATTTGTAAATTTTTGTTGAATGTTGTCTGTCTTCTTGCGGGAATCCTCTAACGCGGTAAACTTTCCTTCTAGGAATTTTAAAAAGTCACTTAAAATTGGAAGTTCTCGCGAATTTTTTAAAGTAGCTATGTACTCGTCGTGTGTTTGGGCGTCGAGTTTTTGGTCGAATAAATGAACAAGTAAAGGATCCCATGTTGTAATGTCTACTTGTAAGTTTTTTATGGCATTAAGAGTTTCGACAATAACGTCGTGCAACCTTTTGATGTGTGGTCCAGATTGCTGTTGCATGTTGGGAAGCCCTAATACGAACTTAATATGCGATGTAAATATTTGCTTTTTGTTGTTGTAGCGATTATTCAGGATCTCCCAACTATCCTTATAGTTTTCGGAACTTATGACAAGGTGTTGAATTAGTCGTTCAGCCTCTCCGCGGACCTTACCCCTTAAAAACTGCATCTTTTGTGCGTTTGACAGTGATGGGTTGTTGTGAATAACTTCTCCGAATAAATCTTTGAAGGGCACCCATTGGTTGAAGTTTCCGTTGAATATTGGAATGTCTATTTGTGGAGTAGTTTTTTCCCGATGTACCATGGACCACATTTTGGTGTTAATTTCTTTTTTCATTTTGTTGTATTGTCGTTCAAAAAAATCAAATTTTGCTTCATAATCCAAATTTCCTCCTTTAGATTGATAAACAATTTCCCAATGTAAATTGTCCACTACAGACCAGCGACCCTGTAATGATTTTAATGAATCCTCAAACTCCCACCTTTCTGTAATTGTTTCAATGTCGATGTTTTCCATAGTTCTTCTAAACGCCTTGAAGTTTGCTTCTTGTTTGCCTAACATGTTGGAAATTACAGAGTTAGGCTGTTCCGCTTCTTGACGTTCCTTCTGTGTACCTGCCCGCGCACTTTGATCCCGGGCGGGGGTTTCCACATAATCTAAGTTCTTGGTTTCCCTACTTGTACCTGCTTGCTCATGTGTTTCTGTTTCGGTTGTTAACATTTTTTCAAAATAGCTATGTGTGTTACTGTAAAATTCGCTCGTTTGTTCATAATGGTTTTCTATAAAATATGTATAGCTCGATTTATCTGTTATTTCGCTCAGTTTGTAGTGATTCGCTTGAAAATCTTGCCAGTACGCTTCAAGAGTTTCCAAGCGTCTTTTAATGTTAGACGGAGTCCTACGCGCAAAGGAATCCTTCTTAAAATTTGTCAACAGTTTCTCCATCGAACTCATAAGTTCGTCCTGATTTTTCATGATTTGTGTGTACTTTTCCACCTCCATGTTGTTATGTTGTTACTGATAAGAATAGAAAATAAATGAACGATCTTACTTGTATTGTTGAAGAGATGAGAAGATCGCTCAGATTGTTAGAAAGAGCAATGTTACCCTTCCGCGCTCCAAAGTTCCACCAAGTCCACGTCCACACTGTTCACCACTGTTCACTGTTCTTTCACCTCAAGTCACGAATTACTTATACGCGCGCGAGGTGTAGCTCGAAGGACCATATGTTGGGGCCTGAACTACGTGGAATTCGGAGATTGATAGAAATGTCCACTTTGATAGTAAAATGTTTATTGTCACAAATGTCTAAATACTAAATTGTTAAGATGTTAATGAATTGTTAAAATGATAAATATGTTCGATGAGCGCATCCGGTTGTTACCACGGCGAATTATGCACTAAAAGCAAGAGTAGTGACCGCGCTTGACCGACATACTGTCAGGCACGTGTCAGCGCGCGTACACTCATGTGTTTGGTGTGATTGCACCGAACAGTGAGTGAGAGCCCAACTCCTTCCCTATACCCTGTTTCCCCCTCTTTCTTTCTCTTCCCCTCCTCCTTCTTTTCCTCCAACTTCCTTGGTGGACACCGCATTGGTAGCGCCCCTTGTGTTACAGATGTCCATAGGCGGAGGTGACCGCTTTCCATCAGGTAGCCCGCTTGCTTGTTTGTCTACTGTTTGACATAAAATCGGAAAAACAATCTGTTGCTATAATGTAACAAAGTAAACAATTTTACTTGTGACGATTAACTTCACTGGGTACTGTCAACCACATTTTGATTTAGTACCGTCAGCATGTATCTGTTTCCTCGGCAGAGTCCCCACAGCTACGGACAGCGGCCATCTTGATTTATAGCGGCAATTCTTTCTCTATGGCCAACCGACCCCGCCATAAAATAGTTTTGATAACAAGAGAAATACATTTCTGTAGGCGTATAATAGAAAAATTGATAGCTCAGTATTACTGCTGATACAATACAGTGTGAAAAAGAAAATAGGAAAACATAAACCTAAAAATACAATCATTTATTCGGAGGCTGGCTCTAACAGCCTGTTTCTGATACGCATTTGAAAACAAATTTCACATTTCGAGCTATCTCTTTCCTTCTTTAGTTTGTGATTTTGATTTTTGGTTTGTAATGACATCTATATTTTAATGTAACTTTAAAGTTGCCTTTCGTGCTCTAAATATATAAAATTTTAAGATTTCATTTTGAGTACTGTATAGTCTTACATCCACATAAAATTCGACAACAGCAACAGTTAAATATTTATAAATAACATAAAATCGTCAATAAAAACATAATTGCATTCTGTGAAACGAAATTAAACCAGCTACATACAAATACCATTAAATTTATTCAGTACATGTGCATTTTCATGAACCCCCCAGTCTTGTGATGGGTAATTAATTCCTCCCGACGCAATATATTTGCATACGATCACTGTGATTGAATGCTACTGAATTGTGATTAAATTCGAATTTTGTTGTAGTTTAATAAAAACAGGTTAAAAAAGTTCTGTTGAGATTAATAGTGAATAATGTAATTTTATTTTTATCATGGTACAATAATATATTTGTACATTTTTCTTTTCTTTATCAATTCTGACGACCTCCGTGGCGTAATGGTTACCACGCCAGACCGCCACCCAGGAGGTCCCGGGTTCGATCCCCGGTCGGGTCATGATGAAAAACGAACTTTTTCTGATTGGCCTCGGGTCTTGGATGTTTATCTATATAATATGTATTTGTTATAAAATATAATATCGTTGAGTTAGTATCCCATAACACAAGTTTCGAACTTACTTTGAGGCTAGCTCAATCTGTATGAATTGTCCCAAGATATTTATTTATATTTATATTTATTTATTTAATATAATTCGTGATATGCTAAATTATCTAAGCTAATCCATACTTCCATACTAATATTATAAATGTGAAAGTGTGTTTGTTTGTCTTTCCTTCACGTCGAAAGTAATAAACGGATTGATATGATATTTATTGGGGATGGATTAAGGCCTGGAGAGTGACATACTAGGCTACTTTTTATCCCGGAAAAACATCTCAATCCCACGGGAAAAAGAAAGTATAACATTATTTTTTTAACGGGGATAATTGACGACCTCCGTGGCGTAATGGTTACCACGCCAGACCGCCACCCAAGAGGTTCCGGGTTCGATCCCCGGTCGGGTCATGATGAAAAACGAACTTTTTCTGATTGGCCTCGGGTCTTGGATGTTTATCTATATATGTATTTGTTATAAAATATAATATCATTGAGTTAGTATCCCATAACACAAGTTTCGAACTTACTTTGGGGCTAGCTCAATCTGTATGAATTGTCCCTATACCTATACCTACCTACCTATAATTTAACGTCTGGAGAGTGACATAAAGCTACTTTTTCCCCCATGGGATACAGAGATTCCCATGGGAGTAAATATTGACATTTTCCCTTGACCACACGGGCGGAGCCGCGGGCAACAGCTAGTACTTAATAAAGGCTAGTACTTAATAAGGGGAGGCTTTTACCCAGCAGCGTGACATTCGTAGTTATTAATAAAGAAAATAACAGACTTCATTAAAGATAGAGCTATTTATGAGACTGATGAGGAAATGTTACTACGCGAAAACACTAGGCGAAAGGACCTTAAAAGAATTATAGCACCTGCCTTAAATATTGTAACACATTGTGCGCGCCATCAGACCGTGGGCTTATTCAATAAATTGCCGATTGAACTTAAGTCTGAGAGTAAAATATCCAAATTCAAGAAAGAACGTTGTTGCTGGATAGGTGCTGCTATGATATTGATGATTTTTAGTTAGGTAGTTTATTTATTTTTAACATGAGAAATTTAATTTTGCAATATTATTATAAATAGAATCAATAATTTTAAAACTAGTTTTAAGGTATATTCGAATGCAACGTATTATTGTTTTTAATGAATAAATTGAATTGAATATAAAAAAATTAAATTAAAAAAAAACTTAATCATTCCTAACATTAGTAATGATACTATATTCGATACGCAGATAAAATTGCGGTGGTCAGTATTTTTTTTTATGATAGAGGAGAACAAATGAGATAGCGAGTCACCTGATGGTAAGCAATTGGCTCCGACCATGGACATCCGAGACTTCAAAAATCTGGGTTGCATTGCACATGCATGAAGCAAGAAAAGGGGAAGGAATCATAATGGTTATAAGGCTTAAAGATAAGCTTGTCCTAATTAAGGAATCGAACCCACACCCATCAGCGTCGGAGATAGAGTTACTTAATAATCTTACTCGATATGATAAAAATGCAAAGTGTTTCATAATAAAGTGACGTCATTTTGAAATAAACACGACCTAATTTAGTAAGACCAAACTAAACTAATGTATCGTATCCTTCAGAGAGGATAGCTGGTTCGAATATTCGACCCGCGGAGACCAGAAGAGTTTTGCAATAAATCATAGTCTTGGACTACAACAGGGCGAGCTTAACAGGGCTGACTGTTACACCGTAATGTAATTCTTAACTCTTTAATAAACTTAGGTCAGGAAGTGCTTAACTGATTTAGACCGATTTCAGCTCTCCCGAACAGCTTATTATGGAGCAGGCCGTTGCGAACCACTCATGCTAGAAGCGTTTATTTGGGGGAGGATTATGTCCAGCAGTGGACTTCTTGTGGCTGAGATAAATATCTCATTCGTCGCAAGTCGAAAATATTAACTTTACAATCTTAAAATAAAATAAAGTAGAGCAAAGTGTTGAATGGTTTATCGTTGAAAAAGACAATAAAAAGAACAATAAAACAAAAAATATTTTAAAATGATAATAAAGTAAGCATATCAGAAAGGCTTTATATGCTTCTGGCCTATCGCCAACACGTCCATCTTTTATATACACAGAAATATTCCAATTTCAGTTTTATGCGCTCGAAGAATCTTCTAGAAAGTTTTTCTCGTTTCCAATAGGTTATCTTTAAATTCAAATTAAAAATAGATATTGAGTTTTAAGATTGACTTTTTAGTTAAAGTTAGTTAAAACTGTCAAAAGACTCACAACTATACACCAAAACCATTTATTCGGCAAATATGTTATCCGTTATCGACTGACACTATATTTTATTCAGCTACCGACTGACACTATAATATTTCATATATCCGTAGCAATAGATGATTTGTTGAATAAACAACATCAAAATAAAATTTCAGTCGTAAGTAAGTTATGAGTGAATAATCTAATTAAAGTTTTAAGGATGTGATTTTAAGGATTAGTGTTTTTATATTCAGTTCTTACAAAATTTATTAGATTCAGTTTAATAACTGCTTGAAATTTTATGAAAATGCATCCGAGATTTCGTAACAACAAACTTTGGTAAATCGCTAACTTCGAGTTATTCCAATTCCGAAACCTTTTGTACTTTATAAAACAAAAGAATCTGGGTATCCTTTAAAAACAATTTGCATATCTTCATAAAGTAACGAACCGAGTAAACCAGTTACCTTGTTCTAACTATAACAAATCCAATTATTCCGCAGCAGAGCCCGAAGTATCTGTCATGCCGCCATAACTTATAATCCGTTTTACGCAGTTTCTGGCAACTAATGTCTTTGTTAAACTGTGATATTGAATAATGCTATCTCATTGGTATTCATTGCACGAGTATAGTTTGAACGTAATGTACTTGTAGATTCTGTATTAATGTACATTTTTATGAATACGAGTATCAGAATGACGGGTGTTACTCCTCCGAGTCGAATGAAATGTATATAATGGTAGCTAAGGAATTTCTGTGAATAAAAATATAGCTGACAATGCACATTTGCCAACCTGATGCCCGGAGTTATACCTTTGGGGTACACAGCATAAGCCACATATTCAAACATTTTAATTTTTTTCACTTGTCATGCTTCCTTTATTTGTGGTTGGCACAGTATGTTTAATTTTTGGAGAAGGATTTCCTCTATCAGCCGTCACTTCCACAATTACTATTTTCCTAGACATAATCTTCTTTCACACAATCCATTTCATCTTCGGCTGACATCTTGTTTACCAACTTTGTGGTATAAAAAAAAATATGAAGAAGAGTCTAAAGATAAATTTGAATTATTTATAATGTAGGTATAGATTCCTATGAGAACAAAAGCCTAATAACATTTGGTATCTTATTATTTTTATGACAGAGAAGGACAAACGAGCTAGCTGGTAACTCCTTTGGATAACCGCTGCCCAATAGTATTTTAAATACAATCTTGCCTTCCTTATTACTGGAAATAATAGAATTTTACTTGAAATAATCCTCGTATAAGTGTGAACGTGTGACACATTTACACTGCGATCCTACACAATCCTTTTATCAGAAAATGATCCCGGTTCGTGGATATAACTGCGGATTTCACTTCGTTACTGACTTTTTGTGCCGATAGCAAACTTGAAACATTCGGCTAATGCCATGACTTGACATATAACAAACTTTGTAATGGTTTCAAAAACTTTCCTACGGTTTAGAAAGGTCGTGTTTTTGGCTCTACTTAAAAAAATGGTTTTTTCGTTGCTTTCACTGTCAGGAAAGTTTTTAAAACGTGCATTCTTACCTCTATACTTAGTTATCAGTTCATTATATAATGCTATTATACAACTGCTGGGATATGACTTTTAATGGACATAGTTCATCACGCTGGTCTTCTTCAAGCAGAACTATCAGATGGTCACTCAGCGTAACAACTGTTTTCTATTGATCTCCAGCTTCTATAAAACCCATCCAAACACCGGTCTGTGTCGTTGTTGCCTTCGTGTTGTTTCCTCCATTTGGTATTCTAAAAAAAATTGTAATGTCGAATTTTTTGGATGCATTTCTTTTTTCCAATAAGATTTTTTTTAACTCTCATGAAAATAATAATAACAAGGTTTACAAAAATAAAACTAGAACCACCCCCTAGTATAATAATTTACGTGTACTAAAGTTTCAAATATCGAATCTCGGATCTAAAACATGAAAGAAAACTCAAAAGCAAACTTGTTTTTAAACTTAAACAAATGGGAGTAACGTTTTGGTAAAACCCTCTCCTCAAAGGTTTCTATGTAATGATTAAATACAGATTTTAATTAACTTTCCATCGTGGAGTTCTCAGTATTTGCTGAGGATTATTAGGCTTGTTATAATTAGGAAACCCACGCCTTTTATCATCGGTTTCCTTTCAGCATTTTGATGGACAACTGACTTTATACTAATAAAGCTATAGTTTGTGTAGACCTTGGTTTTAAAATAAAAAATTGCTTATTAACAGAGAGCAAAGATCTATATATACGATAGTTACTACTTACCCTAGATTAGTAAGTAAAAAATTACGTCATAGAAAGTGTTATTCGAAGAGTGTATAATATGTTGATTATGATGATGAAGACTTGCAAGTACTTTCAACGTCATCTGTTGATGCTAAGCGTCTGACTAACTCAAATCTCTCTGGTCTTTCAAAATATTCACTTTCTAACTACTTAACTTTACTTGCTAATTTCGGGTCAACCGAAAATATTAAAAACATTGTGGTTGTTCGATAGCTCATCATATATATAGATGCAATTTGTAATTTATTAAAATGTTCTGAAACTAAATAAAAAAATACATTTAAACTTCAACCGAGAATACATAAAAACTTAACTAAAACAGTGACAAGTCGAAATTACGAGTATAAAGCCCCTTTGAAAACCAGAGCCTTTGTAACATTTGTTATATAATGTCCAACGGCTGAATCTCTTGGGAGTAACACGTTAAATATGTCCACATTTGGGGAATATATTAAACCTATTACACTCTACTACATGCTGTGTAAGCTTGCCGCGTAAGCGAAGACATTATATACGATTTTATTGTCCACTGACCTATATAGTCTTTGTGAATTATTTTATCCTACTAAAATTTGTACGTTCTTGACGCTCAAATAGCTTGGCCAATTCTTATGATATTTGGTATGTAGGTAGCTGATACCTTCCGGTGGGGTTGCGGAAGTATCACCGCCACGTGAAGGCGGAGAAGGTGGCAGAGAGTCAGGTTTTTAGTCGGTATCCCTCATTGGCTAGAGAGGCGAGCCCGACAGACCCCCGTCGCTTCCCCCAAGTGGCGGGACATGCAGTAATGCATTTTCCTGACTTTATACAAAAAAAAAAAAGGTAGCTGATACCTTGGATTTACACGTAGTTACTTTTTATTTCGAAAAGGACGCGATTTCCTCAGGAATTAGTCAAAAGTCTGATAGGCAATGGCGCTTTATAAAGTAGATGGCGCTGCTGTGCATAAATACACGCGATTATGAAGTAGCGCGGGTTTCGCTAGTAGATTTATAAAGTTACGGTGAATAGCAGGTTTTTTTTAAAAGCTAAACAAACAAAGCCTGATGCTGCTATTAAATTGAGGAAGAAAATAGAGATAAAGCTATACTGAAAAATATTTTTAGTGTTTGATAACTCATTTAATTTTATAAAAACGGTACCATACAGACTAGTGTAAATATAGAGGTACAGATTCACTGCTAATGTACGAACTTACTTAAAGAAATCAGATAATACAAGTAAACAAAAAGGTTTAAAAGAAACTAAGCTACAATAGTAATATGTCTTGATAAACAAAATTGCAAACTAACCTTCAGAGTTAACAAGATTAAACTGAACAAAAAGTGTCAGAACGCATCTTTCGGCTAAGTGGTCATTGACTTAGGATATTGCATAGACGTAACATGCTCAGAAAGAATGGATTGAAGGTCTGCAGCACTATAAACTTTACTCCTTTCTCTTAACTTTACTTCTTTCATATAAATTCATACAAAACAATTTTTGAAAAAAATATTATATTTAAAAACAATGTTCACAGAATGTTGAATTTGTCCAATGATACGTTACGTGCACCGAGCAACGATAACGGTTCAGCTGGTCATTCTCGTAACAAAAACAGTTTGAATTTCATCTCAAACTCACGCACCTTTTTTTTATACCACTAAGGTGGCAAACAAGCTTACGGCCCGCCTGATAGTCAGCATCACCGTAGCCTATAGACGCTTGCAATACCGTGGGTATCACTCGCGCGTTACCAACCATCCCAACCCCACCTCCAAGTGGAGCTGAGAAGACCTTACTCACCGTAGAAGCAGCACAACATGGCCGAGACCAATGCTATTTGGCTGATCTTCTGTAAGGTGGAGGTCCTTCCCCAGATGGGCTGCTCCGATTTAAGCGGATTGTCCGCTGTGCCCTACCTCTCTTAATGTTGCATGTCGCTCAATTTCTATTTTGTATGAGTGAGACAGCGTTTGAGATTGACATGAGGTTGTAACATTTTTTTGTTTGTTATGAGAATGGCTTTTTTGAATGTGGGCTGTTACGATCACGATATATGGTTCAGTAGTCAGAGTTCGTCTATTTGTACGTTCGTCCGTCTATCTGAAAAACTTTTTGATATAGAAGATAAAATATGCTTTATTTGCAATACAGAGACAGTTGTTCCATCAGAAAATGTTTTATAAAAACACCATGAACATAAACAAATATACAAACTTGTGTAATTACAACTTTTTCATATGCTACATAACTATTTACAACCTTTAATAAAATTAAACTAGCACGTCTATTATCAATTTTGTTAGTTGGTCTATGCATACGGTGGATCTCCAAGGATTTGATGAAGACAAATGGGTAGAACTCGTTAGAGCTGAGCTAATGTAGTCTAGTAAAACGTCTTGCTTAAATAAATCGCCTTTTCATACATGTGCCTTGTTTTACAAAGAAAATATAATATTTTCATCATCACATCATCCCACTGCAGGGATACGGGTCTTCCTTCCAACGAAGAATTTCAAGCTGCCTGAAGGCCACCTACTTTGGTTAATGATGACAACCAATGACTACAGCCAGGACCAACAGCTTAACGTGCCTTCCGAATCACGGTGATCCTGGAGAAAATGAAGCCCATCCAAACACTGGTTAAGGTTGACGGTGCTTAGCCTGCGTGTTCCCGTACACTCCTCCGTTTGTCTACTATATTATATCATTTAAAAAAATATATATTTATTGAAATTAAAGCAAAGGCATTTAATAAATTTTGTTCTTTTCTCTAAATTCTCTTCTAAGCTTTTGTTCAATTAAAAGAGACTTTTTTCTCTGTGGGTAACTTTCATTATTTTTGTTTAGCATTTAATTTTGTGTTCCAGTTTTATTGAAGGTGTATTCAATTCTCAAAGTTGATTGATATTTAATATTCTATTTTTCCATTTCTGTAAAATACTTCCTATTGAAATTGTAAACAATATTTTCTTTGTTTTAGACATTATTAGGGACCATATAAAATTGATAAAATATATGGAATGATAAAGAAATGATAACACTGTTTCCGTTGAGTTCGACATCATTTATTAGGAAATTTTACAATTGCGCCGTATAAGAAAAAAGAGCGGGCGCGGCAAGTAAATTAAAAAAAAAAATGCCATAACTCATCCATCCTGTACAACATAATAAATAAACAATATTTTAAAGTTAGTATCCCAGAGATGGCAAAAGGTGTGGAGGGCACCAGATCAGGAAATGGGAGAATGATTACAAACTTAACAGCGGGACCGTGGACCAGGGTAATACAGGGTCGACAGCATTGGAAGGAGTTGGAGGAGGATTATGAAAAACAACAAAGCTGAGAGATTTAATTTAAATTAATGAGTTTATAAACATAAATGTGAACAGTTCGGATTTAAATGTGAATAAATGGATTTCGGATCTATAATTTAATATTCAAGATTGAAATATAACAGAAACAACAAATACTACACGTTTATAGAAAATATTTTTTAATTAAGAAATTTCAACTCCTCGTCTCACAGGTGGGAATTTTTCATTTAAACATATTTTCGAAATAACAAAAGCTAATTGAACCGTAACAGGTATTAAAGAAACAATCATTAAACGTACCGTTAAAGGATTTAAATATGAAACACATATAACCAAAATAAACAGAACTCAATCAAATATTACAATGAAAACAGAAGAATAAAACAGTTACAAACTGTTTAATCATTTTCGATTATTAGTTATCAAGTGCTTTTAAGATTAAACAATAAATTTTTGTATGCTCTTAAAAGCTCTTTCTAAACAAAAATGGGTAATGCATTTATCATTCCCAGTTTTGTTTTTGAAAGAATGGTGATTAGTATTATTATCATAGTTTTAACGCTATCTATTATGCACACTATAACAGATTTTAACAATATTAGTGAGTGTTGCCGTTGCCAGGTATTGGGCAAATCTGATTTGAGCTGTGCGTTTGTCATTGACTCGAAAAGAAGAACAATATTAGTTGATACATGGCAAGAAACTACCTTTTGAAGTTCGATTACTTTTCTATTCCTGCAGCTTGACGTTTACCTTTTTTGGATGCATTAGCATGTTGAAGAGAAACTAAAAATATACCATAAAACAATTTAAAAGTTGCTTAAGATTGTCCGTTTGATTAGAAAAGTTCCTTATAGACATTTCTCCGCAATTTTTCGTGTCATTGACTTCTGAATGCTTATTGTGATACTCGCTGAGTTTGTTGCCGCAAAATTGGTGTTCTTGTTGTTTCCAAGTGTTTCCTTCTATTCAGAGTTTCCAATATTCGTGCCAGTGCTTTATGTGTTACTGAATTTCTAACTTTTGTTTTGGAACTTGTTAAAAAATTCGCCATCCTGTATCATCAAAATGTGAGGTTTCTTTAGAATAATTCCGATTGCTTGTGATGGCTTTGTGTGTATCAAGATCTGTATTTTATAACTAGTACTGTTAGCTACTGAGTTCTTTGTGTCTTACTTATAAAAAAAAAAAAATTAAAACGCTCATAGATGTACATTTTTCACGTACATATTTTTCTCTTAAAACCAAATTATTATCTTCAAAGGGAAAAGCTCATACCTACTGTGAAAATTTTGTAATTTTATCTCAACGTATCCAAGTTTTTATCCACAAAAATTTCAAGAGTCATAAAGTAAAAGCTTAACTCAATTTCTTTCACTACTTAATTTGCTTTGGATTCGCAAAAATTTAACTTAAAAAAATACCGTACATACTGAAAAATAAAACAAAATGGCGATTATCCTACCAATCCCGGTATTTACATCAGGTAAGAGTAAAAGAGAAAAAGGTTTGCTTGAAAAAAATAGGCAGTACCGGGAGCCAGACGAGACAGTGGCTGTATAAAAGCAACTAAAAATACTAGTTAAAAAGCGTAGTTTTAGCTGGGAGAATGTTTGCTCGACCCACTTTATTAGGCTCGGTGTTCGTTGGGCCAGACAGTTCGCTGATTTTTAATAGGAATCCGTGATTATTACTCGTTATTATCCCGGCTATTGTCTATGGGTTGAGTTGCAGTCGTTGAGCCAAGGATTTCCTTCAGGCGGCTTGGAAACACTGGCCTCTGCCAATCCGCATTGGAGCAGCGTGGCAGAGTACATTTTAATCCTTCGATTAAAGGAAGATCTGTATCCGTGCAGTGGCATGATTTATGGATTGATATGGTATGGTATCGCCTCTGAGAATCTAAGCTCTAATACTACTGCTTGCGACGGAGGATGATTTGTTTTAAAATCTACTCTAGTAAATTGTTTTTAAAGTGGTATATTTTAATGTCACTTTAATTCATTACTTACGATAGATGATTCACAATGACATCCTGCATTGCTTCAGTCAGCTCTGATTTATTTTGAACTACACGTTTTGTGGCCACGCAGTCCCGTACCTAGTTCGCGTACAGTCGCGGTTTGTTTATTCACAACTTTTTCCGCCAGGTGTGCCGTCCATTCTGCAATTTGATGACGTAGCCGTCCGTGGTGCGACGATGTACTTTCCAACTATACTTCATGTTTTATAATTTTTATGCACAATTTTTATGAAGATGTTTATTTTATAATGATTTCTAACTGATCTGTGCGACTTTATCTACGTGGCGTGGTGTTATTATTCCTCGATAAATGGGTTATCGAACATTTAAGGAGTTCTTCAATTGTAACCAAATAGTTCTTAGGATTAACGCGTTCAACCAAACACAAGCTTATTATTAGTTTAGAAACAAAACGTCCTGCTCAAGAATTTCTGTAATTTTTTTTCTCAGTGATCAAATGATTTTGAAGAAATCGAAAACACTGAAACAATCGTGCAAAGAAAAAATATAAAAATCTTTCATAAAATAGAATATAAATCAATATCGGTCAGATAATTTTCTGTAAATATCTCTATCTACATATTTTTATCACAATTTTTAAAATCTATTTTTATCACAATTTATAAAATAGTATGATTTATCAATTAAGTTTATTTCAATAGTAAGCAGACAATCATGCTCAATAATCACTGTAGTACCAATGTTAAATATTTGATAGCAACATTCTGTTTAAATTGTAGATGGCTGACTAGGGAAGTAGGCACTTTCAACTTACAAGTAAAACCAATTTACACTAATAAGGAGGTGAAGTTCGTGAGTTTGATGGGGGGGTATCTCTGGAACTTGTGAACGGTTTACGAAAGTTAATTCGTAGGAAGTCTAGATTTTAAGGATGAAGAACTGTTTTTTTTTTACAAAATAAGTTATCTATCACACAGACTATTTAGAAAACTACTATATTTTTTTAATATGTGAGTACTTTGATTTTAATGATATCGATTGGAAAGTTGCTGGCTAGCTAAAAAAAATAGCCAGTTCTTTCGATCTGGCTACCGTTTGAAGATAAGATGATCATAGCAGATTTGGAATATTCAATTCCAGTTCTCCTCATCCTTGTAAAGTGTTCATTGTATGCATTCTTCAGAACACCGAGTTCCATAGATCTACCAGATTCTTCATCCGGGGGATTAGCTTAACAATTTTGTGGGATAATGCAGAGTTTTGGGCAAGATTCCAAATAGTCTTTACTCCGTTTTGTTGTCAGTGTATTTTTAACGTTTTATTTCCTCTTTAAAAGAGTGGATAAAGATTTTCATTCTTTTATGACTTCCAAAGATCCACAACAAACTGCATCTCCTTTCTTCTCAATAGCTCCTAATCACTCAAAAAGAGAGAGAAAGAACAACCAATTTGAGGATTAGACATCGTCATCATAGCTACAAGAATTTCACTGTATTGGCCTCACACAAATGTATCTAGTATGACTAAAGTGACCGGCATCCAGCCACTTTCTTTAAGTCGTCTGACACCTTGTGGACAGCCGTCATATAATATCAAATGCCTGACCTAAGTATCTATACCTCTATCTATCTATTCCATTTAGAGTTAAGCATCAGATCCAAGACAAAAGATCTTTGAAAAAAGCTTTTTGCAGTGAATTTCCTATAGCTGATATGATCGCAATTAAGATTACTTACATACACGTTAGCTCGTTTGTCTCCTCTGATTAAAAAACATTTCTCTTCGTATCAATTAGGACCAACACACACTGACGATGATTGATGGTTCCCACGTGACAGCTGAACTTTTTGAGTATTTTTCACAGGTAGATCCAATAAATCAATTTGACATTTTCCGTGTAACGCTGCACAGAAATCTTACCTGTGCGACTCTGAATTTTAGATTCAAATGGCTATGACGTCATGTTTTTGCAATCACACAACACAGTGGTGCAAAATCGCTGTGAATTCGTAAACAATTTTTCTCACATATTATTTATACTTTGAAATCGTAATAAGTTATTTGAAGTTATACTTTTGATGTGATACATAGGCAAAGCATTTTTTATGATTTAAAATCTTCTAACTTCTGGGTTTATATACTAAAGGTTGGGTCTTGGTGATAAATATGAAAATTGATGACGTAGGTATTATTAAGAATTTTTGAAAAATAATTTTGTATTTCGCCATTTAGTTGACGATACGAATATTTTTGTACCTGTGTGAAGCTAGGCGGGTTGCTAGTGAAATATAAATGTTTATTGGCACAACACCGGCTCTGATTACGCAAATTCTACCATAAAGAACGGAACCCAAAGTTACGACCGGCAATCGTGTTCCATATTCTGAAAAGACGTAAAAAATATTATGCAGACATATCAATGCGTTAGACTCATGAAAAACATAATATTCAGTAGAGGGATGTTACATAACTTTCTAGCTACGTTTACAAAAAAACACGACTTAGTTGAGTAAAGTCATTATGGGACTAACGGGACAAGCTCACAATCCCACCGCTAAGTCTCCTGTAAAGCCACGATCAACAACGGCGACCTTGAGATTGACAATAAGTCAATAAGTAAAGACGCTGAGTTTGACAATAAGTTATGAAGCAGATGTCCCGGTGGTGAAACTATATCTGTCTTGGAACTCGCAACGAATTTAATCAGTAAGATATTAAACGGAGTAGGATGTATTGAAAGGAGTTCCCTTATTAGCAACTACGTGAGCGATAGCAATTTGAAACATTAGGCATCATTATTGGACTATGTACCGGGTGAACCGGAATAAGCCCACCACACATTCCCACCGATGTGTCTCCTGTGTAGCCAGTATCAACAACGGCGACCTAAGATTGACAATAAGCAATGTAGCTTATTAACACCCCAGGGGGGAAAAGTACAGCTGTCTTGAAACTCACAGCGAATTTAATCAGAAAGAAGATAGTCGGAGTAGGAACTCTTGAAAGGACTTCCCTCCTTAACCACTACGTGAGAGACAGCAGTTTGAAGTAAAAGGCATTATTGGACTAGTTGTTTCCTTGTTAATCCTGGGTATGTAGAAGACACGATGATGGGAATGTAGGGCGTAGGGCGGACATTCGGGCCGTTGTATCTTCTTTATTGATAGGTTTATTATACATATCAAGGGACCACAATATATATGAATACTAACAGAGCTCATTAACATCCCGGGGGAAAACTACAAGTAACGTGAAACACACAACTAATTAAATCAGAAATATAATGAAACGGATTTAATCCTTCCGACTGTCATTAGTTACTATAGTTATTTATAATATTGTCAGTGATAGATTAAAAGGCCCAATCCATTCTCCCTATGAGTCTTTTCTATTCCTATTCCATTTAAAAGCGGACGAAAGTTTGTATTTTTTATTAACGTAAAGAAATAAATTATCTACATCAGACCTAGTTTTTTGTGTGTCCACAATACTTTTCCCCTCCAATACACACGAAAATAAAGAGGCGTAAAATCTATAGGCGAATACGTGAGCCGACATGAAGATATAAACTATGGTTATAGATAAGCTTGGCTTGCGTGTGCCATTGTGGCTTATAAAATTGGAACTGTATATGAACTAGTTTTTGTTGGCTGTGTTATTTTTTATATAAGTAACAGGAAAATTATTCAGGTTATCTAAATATTATACTTACAAGAAGATTTGGATGTTTTATTTAAAAATAATATCATACACCACACCTTTATCAAAACTCGGACAACTCAAATTATGATAGACCAAAAAATACAATAAAACTTATTATTCATCCAGCAAAACTATTTTTTTTGAGTTGTCTTTCACCCATAGGAACTCGGTCTTTTCGGTACCGGAACGTGCCGTGCCGCTTCTCTACCGTTCGGCCTTACTGTCCCAGTGTCGTCCTAGGCCAATAAACCTCTTTATGGCACCTAGACAGACACATGCAAATTCTTAAGCGTTGAGACCCTTCCACTTTTATAATTGTACAACGTAGTAGTAGAAATTCAGCCAGACTCACTACAAGCCTCCAAAAAAACCATGTGTCATTTTTTAACCCAGAAACAGTGGTTCTCCAGGGATAATAAATTTTAAACTAATGCAAATTTGCTAAAATACATCACTGCCTTAAATTTAAAAATTTCGTTTAGAATTTTATATGTTTAATGGGGTCATACATGGCAATATAAGCTAACATGAAGCTGCAAACTTTGTGAAGTCGGCAGAATCAAAAATTTTAAAAGTTTTGATTAAAACCGTGATAGCCCAGTGGATAAGGAAGCAGTTTATTAACCGACTGGTCGATGCTTCAAAACCCTGTGGTGTCACCAACCATGTCGTTTAGGTATATTCAAGTTTTCATATTTACTTAGGTAGGTTCATCGACATAAAAGTTTAGACAAGCTGTCCGGTACTGAGATTTTGCGGCATTGCGATGGCACAAATGGACACCACCACCCTTCAGTCAGTTGCGAGCGAGCGACAGAAGCAGTGGTGTTCAATTCGCAAACAAACTTAAAAATATTATATTTATTTACGTGCACACTTTGTTTACTAGTGGCCAATTCAAGAACACCATTCAATCTAAAGGATTTTCGCCTGACTGAAGCCGCCATCGTTAACTACTGTAGTAACCTAAATCCTTTTATCTTTCTAATAGTCTTTACGGTATTTCCATTTTCTCAGACAATAGACATATTGTTAGTATAATATTGTATTGTGCGCACATGTTGTTTATAGATTCATGTACAAAATAAAGAGCTAGGTTTTAAAAAAATAGTTTCTAATTGTTATATTTTCTTAAGAATTCTTAACGATATCTGATATTATGTTATATTTTCTTAGTAGTAGTTTCTAGTAATATCGAATTCTTAACGATATCTGA
The DNA here is from genome assembly GCA_905163395.2 of Endotricha flammealis. Taxonomy (NCBI): domain Eukaryota; kingdom Metazoa; phylum Arthropoda; class Insecta; order Lepidoptera; family Pyralidae; genus Endotricha; species Endotricha flammealis. The sequence continues at coordinate 16,506,261 of LR990855.1, forward strand.
TATTACTCGTTGAAGGTGACGATACGCGTCTTTGGGTGGGTGTCCACTGACGCAGAGCTGAGCAGAGTAGAATCGTAACAACAATATGTGTGAGGCATTTGTGAGTTGTTAAGGGTTAAATAACCAGTTTTTGAGAATCATTTCAATTTTAATTTCACATTAAGTCTGGAGCTATCTCTTTTCTTATTCTTTAGTTTGACAGTGATAATTTAATCTGTCATTGACTTTAAAAATGCTTTCCAGATGTCCAACCACTAAATAACCTAGTCCACAATGATAGCAGTAGGTTACTAATGCTTACTGCTACTTACTAATGCAGCAAATAAATATATTTCATTTCATTTCATTACATAATAATACAAATTGGACGATGGTTTATTTATATCAGTTAAAATATTTTATAAGACAAATACCTTTACCAACATGTGCATTCAACGAGGTAGAGCTAAGAGATTTATCATCGGAATACAATTTTCGCGCACCTGTCTCGCACCGCGTTCCATGCAACGGTGCAACGTATAGTACGTGCACAATGTGCAATCGATTTGCTTTGAGACTAGTGTTCTATTTGCCTATAAAGTATTACGTGTATATCTATGCTAATATAATAAATACGAAAGAAACTCTTTGTGTTATCTTTTCACGCTTCACGGATTTAGAGGAAATATTTAAATTTAATTCTAAATTAACTCTCTCTCTGTGACTTGGATTAGGGCAGTTTACTAATAGAGATAATTTGAAACCCATGGAAAGATACTGGATAGTTTTTTCATAATCATCATCGTCTCAGCCACAAAAAGTCCATATAGCCACTGGACATAGGCTGATAGTTTTTTATTTAACAGAAATTATCTCTTAAAGAGATCAAAAGACTTATCTTTTTACTTCTTTCCTGTCGACTAGTCCATTAAAAGAATGCCCTCTGAAGAAGCAGCAATCCGTTTCATTTGGTGAGTAATCTAGTAGCCCCTCTTCCCCCTCTATTCTTCTCTGCTCTGTCCTCGATGGGTATACTCGTTTGCCAACTCCTTCCATATTTTTTTAAATAGGTACTAATAAACAAATTGTTGTAAATATGACAGATGAGAGTCTGTCTCACGTCGAAAGTAGGCAATCATCAAATTTTGTAAAGAGGTACTTTAAACCACAGGATACTTAAGAAAGGTATAAGGTTGTTAACTATGTTAAAAGTTTTCGAAATTGCTATATTATACTGTGTTTGTGTTATGTTAAAATGTATTTATTCACAAGAGTATGTTCACACTGTTACACTGTATTAGATTATACTTTAAAACGCAATTTTCAGAACGAGTAATAAATCGCACGTGCCGAGAAGCGACATTTGTAACATCGTTTTTATGGTTGTAAACCCTGGTTGTAACCATATTATTTAGTGGCTTTTTTTAAATTATAATTTACTTTTTAAATATTAGGTTTAATTTTGTTTAACAATTAACTTACAGCTTTATGTGCCAAGAGTAATGTTACAATGGACTGTGATTCAGTTCAGTTTTACTTGATTAGTTGTCTCTAGGTTTTTTAGTTTTTGCTTTCTTTTCTAAGGAAGCAGCGATGTGTTTTCTTCGATGAGTCAGATCCCATAGCTCAACTTTTTCTTTATATTCTTCTTCTTGTGGTATCTCTCCAATTAGTGAAGGTTGCTGATCAGCTTGGTACAGTTCTCTTTGTTCTTCGCACCACGGAACAGCTTACCCGTGTTTTTCATTATCTTATTTCTCCTTATTTTCACTTTCTTCCTAATGTTAAAGAACGGAAACGCCTCATTGATTCCCTACTCTCTATTTCTGTGGTCCATTGTGGTCACTCACTATCAGGTGACATTTGCCAATAGCCCTAAAGCGATGGCTAATGGAATAAAGCTCGATTACCGAGCGCCACGATGATAATGCAAAAAAAATCTATTTGTTTCGAAAAAAAAAATTGTAAAGAATTTTTCAAAAAGCTATTGGACCAGCCTGCCACGTTATCAATCATTCCGGCCACCGCTGGTGTTCCGTTAAATCTGAGATTTTAATACGCAACGTGACAATGTGTTTTATAAAATTGCACCGTTAGCCTTTATTGTTATAGAGTAATTATTTTGTGTTAAAGTAAAAAAAACTCAGTATATTTAAAAAACTGTTACGGACAGCGGCATCTGAGCGGCATCTTGGAATAGGGCGGCGCGCGATAAGAACAAATGTACTAAAATGTTGAAAGAAGCTACGAGACACTGTACTTGGCGGTGAAGAATGTACGTGCGATCCGATGCTGTGCCATGACAGCCGCCGTCACAGCTCGGCTCACTCCGCCGCCCGCTAGAAATTACATAGCATACGTAATTCCAATACAGGCATACTAAAAAATACCTTTATAGAAAACACCCAAATGGATTCGGACTAACACAATTGCTCATCATATTTGCTCTGTGCGGGGATCAAACCCGCGTATCGAAGGTAGCACTAACTGAGCTACTTGAACTCGTACGAACGTAAATCTGGCCATATTTGGCTGACACCGATTATATGGCTGGCAATACTCCAAATTCAATAACGGCTGGTGGTGTGGGCCTTAAGACACTAAGATATAACTTACAGCTGCTGCCAAATATGACTGGTTTATTGTAGGTTACAATAGAGATAGATATATAGATATTTTTTATGAAATGCAGATAAACATGACCCTTCCATTGTGACCATTTCGGTCACATCGTATTGGCAAGTGTTGGAGCAAATGTTATCAAGGCAGCTCTACGCAAGGTGGAAGGAAGATGTTAAGAAAACAGCGGGGCCACAATGGCAATAATAAATTAACACAAGACCAAGAAAAAAATTATTGCAGCCTTTGGAAGAGGCCTTCATCTGACTGGGCAATCCATATAAACTACAACGATCAACAAATCTACAATTAGTAAGGAAACAAAAAGCTAACAATTTTTACATTTACCTACCGATTTAAAAAAACTTTTGGTATGATACAGGTACCTTTAATTCGTTGATCCATTTTTCAATGTCACCGAAATTTAATAAATTTCAGGATGAACATAATCTGCAGCAATAATTCTTACTTGGCGAACAAACTAAGCTTGGGGTGTTTTTGTAAAAAAACTGGTAGAATGGTGAAAATAATCGTGTTTACTTCTAATAATATGACCTTTTGAATATACGAATATAAAAATATATTTGAATATTACGCTTTGTTTGAAGGAAACATGCAAATTGTAGGGTTTCTGTTTTTATAATGGTACGGTGAGACGATGTAAGTATTGCTTCAGTTTCCATTTTAAAACAGCAGCTTGCCACTTAAACAAACTATTCGATATTATCAGGAGGTCTACTACGAAACGTTAATCCGATATTTCGGCCGAAGTATCTGAAGAATTTTAACCGTGAAATACAAGGTATTTCATGGTTATTTTAGTAATTACTTGAATTCTATCCATGAAATACCTTGTACTTTATGATTATTTTAGTAGTTCATTGAATTATAATCATGAAATGTATGTATTTCACGGTTAAAATTCTTCCGATACTTCGGCCGAAGTATCGGATTTACGTTTCGTAGTAGCCCTCCAGTACCTGCTGCTTTTTTTCTATATTTATTTACTAACAGACTGCCCTGGCCATGCACAGGTTTTACTAAAGATCCCTATTTTTTTTAAATAATATAGTAGTATATGTTACACATGTTAATGTACTTTACCAACGGTGAAAGGATTTTTGAAATAGGTCCAGTATCTTTTGAGTTTATTCGTTCCAAACAAATCTAAGGACTAGGAAATAGGACTAGGAATAGATTTAAGGACTTTTTTTATTTTTTATACCACAAAAGTGGCAAACATACGACCTCCTACAAAACTGACGTTATCTCCGGCTGTTTCTCGCGAAGTTCAGCAAAAACTAGAGAGTGGACTGGCTCTTTTCACTACTTTTTCTTTGTTTTCTAACTTTGTGCTAACTTCACTTTAGTTCGGTCAACTTCGAGAGAGTGCAGAGCCGCAATTTTATTGTCAATTTCCGCAATTTTATTGAAAAAAAAATTATAAAAGATATGCAACTGGCTGTGTTAAACAAAGCTAGGTTGAATAAATGTAACTTTAATACTTTTTTTATTACTTTAGTTATTCTGAGACTTATTCTTCTCATTTGAAACGCACAGAGACAGACAGGTTTAATATAAGAAAGATTACATTCTAAACTTTAACGACTCAATGATTCTGCGTTTCATAAATATGAATCAAATTTAAAATTGAAATTACTTTTAAAATATCATTTTGAAGACATGTCATAATGTTTCTAAGAATTTAAAAACTTTTCTTAAACTTAATTTATTGTTAAATTATAAGTTTTACAACTAACTATTAAGTAAACTGTGGTTTTGCCGAATTGAATTTATCTGTGTGTTTGAAAGTGGTTTTATTTTTGAATTATGTTGGAATCATTTCTGAGGACACATTAAGCCGTCAGTCTCGGTTGACGATTCGAAAGAGCTTATATTAGGCCTATTTGAATAAAAATATTTTGAATTTGAATTTGAATTTGAGTAACCTTTAGGCGACTTGAAACAATGGCCTCCGATAATCCGCGTTGAAGCATCGTGGCAGAGTACACTCTAATCCTCAACAGTTTGAAGGGAGACCCGTATCCCTGCATCAGTTTAAAACGTGGTTTAAAACCGTGTGGCGCAGGCTTTAGTTATTCTGTCAGAAATTACCAAAAGACAATTTAAAGCAAACCAGTAATCAAACAGTACTCTATTTTGTAGAGCTGTTACGCGAGTAATCAGCGTTTGTATCGTTATTACAATGTTTAGATTAGGTTATTGCCACGACAAAATAAGGTAGTGTGTACGACATTAACAAACGGCGGGTTTCAATAATAAACGGTATCTCGATACGGCCTCATAGACTTTTAATAGAAATATGTAGGTTGTAGCCATAATGTAGGTTGTATTTAAATAATTATTTGAAGTGGTAGGGCATTTCAGTGGCCGACTCTCAGTTGTGGTTGTCATCTTGGTGGACTGGTCTACTCGCTTTATTAACATCTACTTATTCGACATATTTAGGATTTGACCATAGCGCTATTTGGATCGACATCCCGCGTTTAGTGCTTGATTCTTATAAATGTACTTATACATTGTAACAAAAGAGTGAAAGAAAAAAATTGCTAAATGACAAAAAAAAGCCGTAACCAGGTTTCTGTCGCCATTTCTTTTACCGGTGGCCATTTTGCTTGTGTCCGAAAAGGTATATAACGTAGTTTATTTTCTTTATACATATATACAAATTGTGAATGACAAGAAAAGGTGCCTGTGAAGGTCTAATTTCTGAAATAAACGAATTCATTTCATTTATAAAATGAAGTCTCTACGTCACGAAATATCGGTATGATTTAATCAGTGAAATTAGAGATGAGATATAAAGATTGAGAAAGGGTTCTCTAAGAATGATAAAAATGTAATTGTCTTCATTTATCCTTATACATTACTGTCCTGCTAATATTATAAAGGCGAAAGATATGTGTTTGTTACTCCTTCACGCTCAAATGGCTGAACCAATATTTATGATATCTGGTATGTAGATAGCTGATGCCTTGGATTAACACATAGGGTATTTTTTATCCCGAAAAGTACGCGATTCTCGTATGATTTCACGAAAAGTCTGATATAGATGACGACACTGTGCATAAATAAATACACGCAAACGAAGTTGCGCGGGTTTCACTATTATATTATTTAAAAAAACATCTTCAACGGCGTCTCTCAGTCTGTCTTTTTGCGATAAAATCTTAAGGATTTATTTTTTATTTTTATTGTATACAATTTAATGAAGGTGTAATTAAAAACCAAGCTGTCTGGAAGTTTTTGAAATGTAACAAAACAATGTATGGTGCATTTGTTCTTCTTCTATTGATCTCAAAAAAAGTTATATTTATTTATATTGACAAAAAGGTAGATAGGCCAGTTCTTTGTTAAATATATGTTTTAGTAATGTTAATGACGTTTTACGAATATCCCAAATAAGCCAATACGCTAAGCGATACGAAGTGTCATCATTACATTGACTTTAAAATCGCTATAGCGCGAGTAATGTGATCTTACCCTCAATATAGGGTTGCAAACCAACGAACCATGAACACGTGTTAAATGGACGTGAATAGGCCTTTATTATGCGACGGATTAACTAGCAAATCTCACAACCTATATCTTGGTTATGGTAGGCTTTACCTAAAACTTTAACATATTAAATTATTAACTATTATCGGGTTAAAAACAATCTTTTGATTGAATAGAATACGCTTTATTTGCAATAGACAAACAAGTGCTACAGTACACAGTAAATGTTACAGATAGTGTATATGCAATAAATCAAATCAAATCAAAATATTTTTATTCAAATAGGCATAATTACAAGCACTTTCGAATCGTCACTTTTTTTTCCCTACCACCAGTTCAGACGGCAGATTTGTGCTAATAAGAACCGGCAAGAAACTTAGCACTTGCTCTTTTAAAATGGTAATGACATAAGTTACAATAACGATAAATAAAAGTAAACATTGAAACAAGAATAAAATAAAACTGCATTTTTTTTTATATTAAAGAAAAAATAAGGCGGCCTTATTGCTGAATATACATTGTCTGTAACTTTTGATGTTTAGGTATCACTAGTTTGTTTCGCAAATAAAGTGTATACCTATTCTATCTTTTTGTGTAAAAGCCATATGTTTTTTAATTTCAAATGGAGAAAGTGTTTGTGTAGGCCAATTTTTTATGTAGGTGCGACAAGATGATGTTGGTTATCCGCAATATCCCGTTCCCGAACTGATTTCCGGTATAAAAACTATCCTATGAGTTAACTCAGGCTATTTATAAACCTAAATTGTATTGTATAGAAAAAAAACCCTGCAGATTTTTTTGAAATAAAATTCCAACAAGAGAACCAATTAAACTGAGAACAAACCGGGGTTCTAACTATATTTATGTAAGTATTCAACAAAAAATTTAATATTTGTCCAATTTAAAAGTTTCACGCGTGTTTGGCACAACATTGTTATAACGTAGACTAATAAAAAAGATGAAAAAATTCAATATTTTTCATATAGAGAACAATGACTTTAAAATTAAAAGCTCCCGCTGGTTTCAATAATATTTTTTAATAAGAAAGATACGTCAATTTGTAAAATAGTTAAAAAGATGATTCAGGTTCAAATAAAAATTGTGTTTAACTAATACTTTTATCCATCACAAAGTTTTTGCTTGCATCTTTCTTCGTATTAATTCTTTTTACTTATCGAGTTACATTACTATTTAAAATTAGCTGAGATCAAGTCCATAAAGGCTCTATTTTGTAGCCATAATATGATATACACCGCCAAAATAAAACAGCAAAAAATTAAGTTGCCTGTTGGAAACTTTTTCATATTTTTTTAATTTATCCAAAAAACTTTTTGGAGTACCTTTCATCACGTCGCTCGCCTGTCAAATATTAGGGAAACAAATTGAATTCCGCTGCAGGTCGAGGAGTAACGGGTTCAAACCCAAGGGGGCAACTTTGTGAACTGCTCGCTGTACATTTGGGGTGGAAAACTTTTTTTCTCTGCCGATGGCCATCAATCAAGGGGCAAAGCTTTCATTTTATTGAAGTCAAAACAGGTTTTTTGACATGTTTTCCTAATGCAGACGATTGTAAGTTCTCACTTCAGAGTCCATCATTCACTTCTTTCGTCATTTCCTTTCCCAGTGGTAATTTTGTTTCGTTTCTGAAAATTTTTATAGTGTAAGGAATCGTTTCGTTTCAAAAACGCAAAATAAACAATGTATATTCCATTCTACTATACTTGACGCAAAAGCTCCAGATAATTTTCTAAGTTAAAAATAAATCGATTGCAATAAATCCTGATAAACTGATAAATTTATTGTGATAAAGCACACAACAATATGTTACCACAATTAGGTATGTCAAGCTAATTTAGACACAATCGTTAAATTTTGTTGGAAATCTTTTGCCAAGTTTATTGGAACGTAATATAAATATTGCAATTTTTTCAAAAATATACATCTTTGTGGCTTAAATAGACGGTAACTTGGTCAGCTATAATATAAATTTCTCTTTAGTTAACTAGTCCATTGCGGAAAGTAGTACGAATAGACCACGGTCACACCTCGGACACTCCCGTCAAAATGTATGAAACAAACGCGCTCTAATAACCTACTACGCAGGCAGTCATAAGCTCGTGCAGGTGAATGCGTACCATGCTTGTGTGAGTGAGATATGACCAATAAGACACTACGCACCGCGTCCTCGGTAACTGTAACCAAATACTATAGAAGACTAATACGCACAGCTCTTAACGTTTCTCATACAATGACTTGGCAACCTCCGTTCACCTCATGCCGCTAGGGGCGCTATAACATTTTGCATACAAAAAACCTCCGTTCACCTCATGCCGCTAGGGGCGCTATAACATTTTGCATACAAAACGCACAAAAGTTTTGAAATCGTTCACCTCATGCCGCCCTCATGCTGTAGGGGCGCTAGTGTCGCGTCTTGCCCGAATTCTTCCGAAGTTGTGCGTAATAGTCTTCTATAGTATTTGCTGTAACCGAGCGGAACCGAGCGGGGGTGGGAGCGCATTTAGCGGGAGGCAGGGAGTGTCCATACTGTACGAGTACTATTTATTATACTGTGCCACGGTTAAGACTAACGTGTCAAAAAGCACTTATGCTATCTAGAATTCACATACAGCAAATTACCCACTTACGCCAGCTATGCTCTCAACTTAACTCGTAAAACCAATATTTATGGTTAGGTACGTACATCGGATCTAAAACATTGATTTTTATTGAAACCTTTTTAAAAATTTATAGATATGAATCCTTACCATTATTTATCTTGTCTACATCACAAAGGGTAAATCTGTGCAACTCTTCAGCTATATTCCAAAGATCTGGAACCAACTCCCGCCAGCGGTGTTTCCGAATGACTATGACTTGGGAACTGTAAAAGGCTGGCAGCGGCTTAGGGACTCGCCCGGTGTCTCTGTGCCCCATGGGTGGCGGTGATCACTTAACGTCAGGTGACCCGCATACTCGTTTGCCAAATTCTTAAATTAAAAATAATCTGTAGTAATCAGTTGTAGAGCATTTATGAAATGGGCTAGCTAACAGGGGTAGTACCACATCCTCACAGAATATCGGCGTAAAGCAGCAATGCGTTATCCCTTCTCTGCCAATTCCTTTCTTTGTAGCAGGCAATGCATAGATAGCGCTTTTGGTAGGTACTGTGGCTCGCTTGCTTGTTTGTCTGCGGTATGTCATAAAAAAAATGGAAGCACTGACATTATTTTCCCAGTGAAAGACGTTTTTGAGAAAAATAATAAAAAAGATGCCATTCTTTATGGGTGAAAAACAAATCCATCATTTCTCAGTGGTGTTTGGTAATGACTTGCTATCTCGTCTTTTGTCACTTTGTTTATTAAACACTTATTAAGTATTATAGAAAATTGTAGATCATCTTTACCTATTATAATAAGCCGGCAAACATCAATCAAGCTGAGCTGTAAGCGTTAATTGCGAAAGTTTACACGCGGCGGAGTCGGCCGTCGGAAGCAATTTGTTCCAACTTGTGAGCGAACGTGTTAAATTTTTATTTTAAAACTAGCTTTAAATATTATGTTACCTTTGTGAGCGTGGAAGCATGTTGTGTTTACATATATTTTCATTATAACGTTTATTTATCATGAAGCTGTAGGTTTAGGCGACCAATGATAGAAGAAGAACTAAGTCCGTTAAAGGTGATTAATACCAAGTAGATTATGTTTTAAATATCTCTAATTGATAGGGGCGGAACGAGAACAGATGATATTGATGATGTAAGAAATTGTACTTCAAAACACATAATGACATGTGTCCTTAATAAAAAAGTACTTACTTGCACAATACCAATAAATCCACTGGTGTAAGAGTTAGACAATGGATTTTTAGTACTTTTTGAGATCACACAACAATAGGTACTGTTTGAAAGAGGTTGGGTAAAACTAGCATGCGGACCACCTGATGGTGAGCTATTCATAGCCAGCCATGGAGCACAGAGACACTAGAGGAATCCCTGAGCCACAACTGACCTTTGACAGGAAAAACGGAGGAAATATTATATTTTTATATGTCACTAAAGAATCGGTCTAATCTGATGACTCGATTTAGAAAGACTAAAATGAAAATAAATGGCAATAAATGAAAGTTCTTAAACAAAATGAAAGCAAGGTGACTTTAAAATACTGACAAATAATCCTCAGTTGACACTAACTGACTCCTACCCATACATCAACTGGTAACAAAACCCCCGGTGCCATCAACGTGACAGACATACAGACATGTTTTTATATCTAACTGCTCCCTGAAAGTAACACGATCGCCCTCTAGTAAATATAGATTCCAACAAACTTGCACGGGTTGGAATACACCTTAATTTATATAAGAAATAACTTTCTCAGTTCACGATTAAAAACTTTAACAAACTTTAAGGTAAACCTGTGTATTTACTGAGTGAAGAAATTGCTTCACTTGTAAAACTAGTAAGTTACTCGGTAATTACTCTACGTTAGGGCCGGCGACATTGAGAATTTCTCAGGTCTCTCCTCGGTCAAGATTTCCGGAACTTCTCTTTTACCACTTATTTAATTTTCAGATTTAAACTTGCATTGCGTTTGTGAAACCTGAAACTACTTTGCAAAACTGAAATTCTTTAATATGAGAATTTCAATTTAAAAACATTTTAACTTGAACAATTAACAAATCATCCCAAAGCAATATTATCACGAAAACTATAAAGGTTTTGGTTTAATATCATCATAGAAGTTCGGTGACGTACTGGTAGAGTAGCTAAAACTGTCTTGGACACAAGGAATTTAGGTAGAAAGTTTAGACTTAAATCGTTGTCTGCTACCCATAACACAAGCAGGAAGGGCCTAGTTTACTTTGGGACCAATAATTGGCGTTGTGTGAATTGAAAAGAATTAATATAGATTATGGCTCCAGAGCTTCACATGGGGTTTGCATCACATGAGTGATACCCCCGGTATTGCAAGCGTCAATAGGCTACGGTGATTACCATCAGGCGGACCGTATGCTTGTTTGCCACCTTTGTAGCATAAATATTTTATATTAGACGGTGGCGTAGGAAGGTAACAACAGCCAGTTTTTAAAACGTAAAATGACACATTAAATTATAACAGTCACTGTCAAACTATTGATGAAAAAAATCGGGCAAGTACGTGTCGGGCCACGCACAATGTAGGCTCCCGTATTGGCTACGCATTTCTTGCTTGCAGATAAGTATAATGCCATATTCTATGACATTTGTACGTTTTCGTCAAATAAATTTTACTTCATAAGTTTGTTGGCTATTACTCGGTAACTAGCAGTGCCTACTTAACCGTTATAGTTTTCCTTGTAGGTTTACTATATGGACTACTTCCATGAATTTTTTCAAATTTCTAAACAAGACTTTCGGAGATAGAGGGGGGGGGGGACCATCGTGCAAAACGAAAATTGACACGATAAATGTAAATTAATTCCGAAATGGATCATTGTATCAAAAAATGATCTTCACACACCCTCAATGTTTTGAAAAGACCCATGTAACGATACCCCACAACATGGGGTAGGCGCGAAAAAATATTTTCATTTTCACTTTACATGTAAGGGAGGCACTCCAAAAAATATATTTTTCGAAATTTTGTTTTAGCACTTTGTTAGCATTGATAATATGTGTATACATACCAAATTACAGTTCTCTAGCGTTAAGCGTCTAGGCGCTAGACCGCGGATGGACAAACAGACAGACAGACAGACAGACGGACATGGCGAAACTATAAGGGTTCCTTGTAGTTTACTACGGAACCCAAAAAGAGGCAGCTTGAGACTTAATGTGGAATTAAAATTAAAAGTTTTTCAGAAACTGGCTGTAAGGGTGTGTAATTTATGAATAATTATGTAACGAGACACCCCTGTACAAGCAACTCCTTGCTGTGACGTCAAACCGTCTTGATATCCCCCTAGGGGGCGTAAGTTTAAACTACTGATCCTTTGGTGTTATACAATTTAAAGGTTACGTTCAAGACAAGAAGATTTGATAAGCTGTTAAAATTATATTTAATTCAAATTTTACTGAATGATCAAATGATTTTGAAATTCAGCCGAAACCACATGTAAAAGAGAAATTGACACTTTTGTTTCTGAACTAAATAATCATTAAGAAGGTATAAAAAATTACAATAATATTTTTTATCATACTCATACTAATATTATAAATGAGAAAGTGAGTTTGTTTGTTATTCCTTCACTTGACTAATCAGCCGACCATTATGAAAATTTGTGTATATATTGTCAGCGGTACAAAGCCCAACATAGGCTACTTTTTATCTCGTGAAAGTATGTCATTACAATGGGAATAGTTATTTGTTATGCAAGGCTGCAAAGTTGTTTTTTGGCGCGAGTACTTGTATTGAAACCTGAGCTAGCGAAGGATCCTAGGATTGAACCATGAGCGAAGCGAGTGGTTCAAATATAGAATCCTGAGCGTAGCGAGGGTTTCAAAGGTACGAGACGCAGAATAACTTTGCTGCCGAGCGAAACACACCATTTTTCACCTCACTACAGCGAGGAAAATGCTAGGTGCAAGAAAAACGCAATTATTATATTAAATAAGTGTTAATTTTTTTTTCATGTGGTGTCGTGCTGGCCAGTTCGATTATTTAAAAAAATAAGGTTGGCACACTGGCATGAAACCAGTATTAATGCATTTTCAGAGGACTAGCGGTATAAAAACTTATTAATTAGAAAGGTTCGAATTTTAAAAATTCTTTCCACGCTAGGGCACAAAATACACTTTTGCACTCAGATTTCGAATGACAAACAGATTCTTTCCGAGCTTGTGAGGTGAAAAATATTTTTTCTACTCTACTGCACTGTATCGGATGGGCTATCGGCCAACAGATGGCGCCACAAGTCGCGCTCTGCGTTATTTTTTGTCAAACTAGATCTAAAATTAACCGGGAGCGAAGCCGCGGCGTAAAGCTAGTGTTATTATAAACTTATGTTATCAAAATTAAATGTCATGCAAATTCTTCAGTTATTTCTAACGATAGAAGGCGTTGATGAAAACGGGCATTTGTCTCCTGTTCTTCTTATAATCTCGAGGTTTTCAACCGAAGCTTGAAAACATGTAAATTAAATTAAATCACATCGTACAAAAAAAATACAATTTACTTGACGTCTTTGAATATAAAAATATGTAATTAAAATCTAATTAATTAAAGCTGTTCTGGAATTCTCTTTATTAACTACAAGTCTATCGATATTTTATACACATAAATTAGTATTGGAACGTTCTTCAACTAGTAGCTGAAAATTACATTTTCAAGCGTAAATTTCATTAGCTCATCAATTTGGTGATCCTTAATAAGTTAACAATATATCACTATTAGTTGCCTCTATTTTCGGCCAAAGCAGAATCGTCTTTATGCCAACGTAATAAGAGTATAAAGTATCGATGCATAATAAACAGAATCCTAGTAATTGTGAAGGGTGACAGTTTCAAAACAGCCAAGTTCGAAATTGTTATGCAAAAGTTTAATTTATGCGGCAAGTTTGCTGTGAAATTAATTGAGACACACTAGCAGAACTGATGGCGAATTTATAATCCAGACCTATATTTCTTTTTCTTTCATTTCGAGTCAATGACTACTCATAGATCAAATTAGATTTGACCACTGGCAACAGCAACACCCTTATCGGTTGCAATGATAAGATTACGTATATTTTTAAGCAATACAAGTTAACGACTTACTTTTTAAAAAAATTTAGTCCAACAGAGCAAAGGTCTCTCTAAGACAGATCCAACTATTTTTCGTTCCACTATACTTCAGATTTTCAGAGAAATTCAGTCACGGTGTTTGAATTAATTGCCATACCTTATTGTATCGTAACATAATGTTGTGGGCTTTATCGCAATAAAATTATTTGTGATCGACTCATTTTTATTTCATATAGAATTATATTTTAAATCTTAACTGCCAAGTAGATGGGAAAATAAGATTTGGATGGGGGCGTACCACCTGGCGGCGTTCAGTTAACAGAGATGCTGCATCAACTAATGCTGGAGAGATATGGAAGTTGCCGCTCAAGACCGATCAACCTAGAGGAGCCTTCTTCCACCCCTATGTCCCTGATGAGATTTCTTGCGGCACTTAACAGGCCATTCGATCAAAGAGTCGCGTTACTCACGTCTGAAGTGCTAGTAGCATAATAGTAGATTTTACAACAAGTGCACAAAACGAATCATTTCTATCCGAGACTTTTAGCCTTATTATAGATACATTTATGAGTAGATACGTTTTTGCCCTTGTGCACAAAATGCGATTTTGTGCAGCCTATATCCTGCGCAAATAAGCATTTTCTGAGCATGAGAAGTGAAAAAAATATTGACGTTCAAAAGTATTTCTTGTAAGTCTACTTGCAAAATAAATGTTTTATTTTTATTTTACATTACATCATCATCTACTTAGTTCTACATATCGTACGTCACATAGTTAGTTTTACATAAAGAGTCTCACACAATAGTGTTAACAGTTCTCACAACCCGTATGTCAGTGTAAGCAAAACAATTATATTTGATGAAGTCTCCAAAAGTTACACCTTGTCAAGTAAAACTATTCATTACTCTTTGTCTAGAAATTGATTTATTGTTCTCTCAGAAAATATGTATTAGCATCTATTAATTCTTGTACAGTCAAGAGCACGTCAACCTCTACACATGGGACTTTGTACCATTCTTAAGTACTATGTCATAATAGCCAAAATTGTATTGCAAGTGTTAAGCTCAACGTACACCTGACTGTACTATAAACGAAAGATTTTAGTTAATTTTGAAGACTGTTGAAATAGGTACGTTATATTATTATGTTTTCTGATAGCAAATGAAATGAAATGAAATAAAATGAAATCGTTTATTTCAGAAATTAGACCTTCACAGGCACTTTTTCTTGTCATTTACAACTTGTTTAAATAAAGAAAATAAACTACGTTATATACTACCACCATTTCGGACACAAGCAAAATGGCAACCGGTAAAAAGAAATGGCGAAAGAAAACCGGTTACGGCCTTTTTTGTCATTTTGTACTTTTTTTCTCTCCTTTTTTTCCACTCATTAGCTACAATGTAGGTATAAGTACATTAAAATTTATGAGAAGAATACGCGGAATGTTATACACAATGGTGTGGAATGAACAAATAAGCAAAGTAAATTAAGATTAACTTTGGTAATATTGTGTCTGCGACTACGAGAATGATATGACTTTTATAGTAAAATCAGCTTTTACAGTAAAATCTGACCAAGCCTATGTAACTAATATTAAACTCAATAACACGCATACTCTTGGTGTAGAGGAGACTGCTGATGCTGACTGCCTTATTAAACGTTTTGATACCGGACGATAACATAAGTAAGGATAGCGAATATCATCGTGACGTTCGAGATTCGGCCACGCAATGCCCTCTAACTCCAAAATCCGATCTTCCGTCACTAGACGAGTTTCTATCGGTAGTTAAGGCTTTGCCAACTAATAAGGCTTCTGGTGACGATAAAATAACTAATAGGATGATTCAAGAAGCATGCAAAGTAGCCGCTGATTCCATCTTAATGGTTTACAATCGTTGCATCGACGAAGGTTATTTTCCTACCGTCTGGCGACAAGGCTTCATTAGATTAATACCTAAAGGCGGTGATAAACAGCCTGACGATCCTAAATCCTATCGTCCTATTACCCTTCTACCATCATTGGGTAAGGTTCTCGAACGTCTCATAGTTCCGCGTTTGCTACCAGGTGGCCCTAAATTTCACGAAAGACAGTTTGGTTTCACCGTCGGGAAATCTACCGTCGATGCAGCTCTTACCGTCCGTAAAGCAGTTGAGCATTCTGAAAGTAAATATGTGATAGGCGTGTTTTTAGATATCTCGGGTGCTTTTATAATGCTTGGTGGCCAATGTTATTACTTAAACTTAAGACCAGAGGATGTTATAGTAATATTTACTCTCTTATTATGACGTACTTTGAAAATGGTATATCTAAATTAAAACTCGGACACTATGCTGCGTCAAAGGTGCTTACATTAGGCTGCCCACAAGGCTCAGTATTTGGTCCCTACCTGTGGAATATCGGATTTGACGACTTTTTCAGCCTCCCCTTACCGGATGGATGCTCCTTGACGGGTTATGCTGATGACGGTCTTTTATTAATTAATGCTAGTTCGCGGGCATCTTTAGAAAAATTAGCTGAAACGAGTCTTGACATTATCTCGGAATGGGGAAATCGTAACCGTCTCGAATTTGCACCTCATAAAACGTATCAACTTATGCTTAAGGGAAATTTAAAAGTCCCTCCGCGCTTTCGCTTTGATGGAGTTTCAGTTTCAAATAAAATCACAGTCTGCTACTTAGGTTTACTTTTAGACAAAAACTTTAATTTCATTGAACATATGAAGCAGGTAGGAGAAAAGGCCAAAAAGAATTTTTATGCCTTAACTCGAGTATCTGCGGCAACCTGGGGTTTAACCTTTAGAACGTTAAAAATGGTTTATACTGCGACGTACCTGGGTTGTATAACATATGGTTCAGCGGTTTTCGCGGATCGTGTAACAATTGGGGCCGCGCGAAGAAAATTATTGCAAAGTCAGCGTCTTGCCTTGATATTTTTGTGTAAGTCTTACAGAACTGTCAGCACGGAGGCACTCCCTGTGCTGGCTGGCGTAATACCCGTCGATTTGGAGATACAGCGTCGCGCGTCGATGTACTATAGATCAAAAGAAATGACCCCCGCGTTCCTTAAGACACGTGATCGTGACAAAATAAATAGACTATTTAATCCGTTAGATGACGTATTACAGACTCTTCTATCGGAATGGCAGGAAAGGTGGGAGACTTCCGTAAAAGGCCGTCATCTGTATCTGTTCTTTCCCTCTGTGAGAGACAGATTAAAGAAAACCTGGCTAGAGGTCGACCATCAAGTAGCTCAATTTTTAACGGGACACGGAAACTTTAAGGCCAAGTTATTTTATTTCAAGGTTGTACCTTCTCCTTTCTGTGAATGTTCTACCGCAAATACCAGAGTAGAACAAACAGCTCATCACGTTCTGTGGGAGTGTGATGTTTGGCATGACGAACGTGTAATCATGTTGAATTCTTTACATGTCACTTCGGGCGTAGTTTATTATTCTGATCTCGTAGCAAGCAGAGAGAATTATCAGGCATTTAGAAGGTTTTGCAATACATATTATTGGAATCAAAATAGTAAACAACAGCTCATAGCAGTAGGTCCCAATAGTAATGTAACAATAGACCGTGGTGCTCGGCAATCGAGCCTCACTTGATTTGCCATCTCACGTAGTTGTTAAGGAGGGAAGTCCTTTCAATACTTCCTACTCCGACTATCTTCTTTCTGATAAAATTCGTTGTGAGTTCCAAGACAGCTGTAGTTTATTCCCCGGGACGTCAATAAGCTTCATTGCTTATTGTCTATCTGAGGTCGCCGTTGTTGATCCTGGCTACACAGGAGACACAGTGGTGGGAATGTGTGGTGGGCTTTTATAGTAAAATCAACAAATGGAAGAGGTAATAAAGATTGAAAACTTCTTAGTCTTCTAAATACCACCTATACAGATGTATAGGTGGTATTTAGAAGACTAAGAAATACTGGTTGGTAGATACCAACCAGTATTTCTAACCTATAGTACGTTCATAGATTATAAAAATTCATTAAATAAATGTTTGGTATAAAACAAATGTCATATTAAATCGTACAATTAAAATTAATGCAGATATAAAATTAAAAATTAAAGCTAATCTTACTTCATAAAAAATAGTTACTTACGTACTATAGGTAAGTAATACTGGTTAGTAGATGTATCAATCATATCAACCCATAATCATCCCACTGCTGGGATACGGATCTCCCTTCAATCGAAGGTGATTACAGCGTACTCTGCCACGCTGCTCCAATGCGGATTGGCAGAGGCCGGTGTTTTCAAACCGCCCTAAGGCCACCGACTTGGCTTAACAACAGCCGGGACCGACGGCTGTTGTCGATGGATGACAGCTGTTAAGCCAAGTCGGTGGCCTTAGGGCGGTTTGAAAACACCATTACAGTCATAAGTCTCGGCGGTTTAGTTATAGCCATAGATTTATTATATACTAGCGTTAGATTGGCAATGCAAAAGAGATAGATCATCGCATACGCGTTTATTAGAGCGAGATAGATAGGCGAGACAATTCCTGTACACGCTATCGGCCTGACGTCAGTCGTATTAAAAACAAATCCCATTTATTGTTTACAAAATTTATGGTTTTAAGTGTAGTTTTGGTGTTAATTAGACGTGTTAAATATGTTTGGTGCCTGGATGTAACTCAAACAAAAAGGAAAATCCACAAAATTATTCATTACACGCACACTAGTGTATTTTGTTTTTGGTCGCCTTAATCCACTGCCGATCTATACGCTAGTATAGTATACTAAATCTATGGTTATAGCAGAATTATCAGCATTTTGCTCTTATGAGTGAAACAATCAGCTGAGCTATGGACATTTTGTGATAAGTACACATGAGATATTGCACATACACACACATATATTGTGCTTTTGTATTTTTTTTTTTTTATGTCATTTAGTAGGCAAACAAGCAAGCGGGCCACCTGAATTAAAGCGGTCACCGCCGCCTATGGACATCAGTAACACCAGGGGCGCTACCAATGCGTTGTCCACCATGGAGGTTGGAGGAAAGGAAGGAGATTGGGAAGGAAAAGGAGGGGGAAAGAGGGGATGGGAAAAAAGTTGGGCTTCCGGACCTCTCACTCACCGAACGAAACGCATTGCTGCTTCACGTCGATATTCTGTGAGAGGGTGGTACTTCCCCGGTCGAGCTAGCCCATTTCATAATAATTGCTCTACCACTCCAAAAAATTTGTGTTAAAATGTTATTATGTAACTTGAATATCATTTGTGTGCTAAAGTTTACGGAAGATAAATTTATTTCTATTCTATTCTTTGTTCATTAATTATTCAAATAAAATAAATATTTTGTCCTGTGCGGTCATCTACTCGTCTGAACTGCTAGTAGGGATTCTACTAACTGAGCTTCATCAGGCTTTCAAAATCCTCAGACCTTTATACGTATTATGTAAATTATTTTAATGGAATAAGTACCAAAAAAATATTTAGAGCGTCATATCTTGTCACATTCATTAAATTCAACCAATAAAACCGTTTTTACAAAGAAAATACCCTTTTTAACCCTAATCTAAATTGAATGCGCGGCAATTATCCCAAAATTTCATTTCGCAAACAAAATATAATGTTAACTTTTACAACTTTGCATAGGTTAGGTGTTACTTTCATAGTGTATAAGATGGAAAAGAGTAAATACACTCTATGACTGTATGGCGAAGGTAACTTGACATAATATTATCTGTCTTCAAATACGTGTAGTGAAGTAGGAGTATACTAATGCCTGATAGTATGCTTGACACTGCGATATGGGCAAACCCCCCCCCCCCCCTCTCCCTCTCTCCCTTTACATACCTCTTCTGAACATAACAACAAATTTCAAGTAAATTCAAACAAAAAAAAAATATCCCATTAAAACTTTCATTCTACTTTTCACCGCTTTGTGGGGTGATTTCGGGAATATGAGCTACTAGCTTTTCCCCGCGGCTTCGCTCGCGTTAATTTTATGACATAGATCTCTTTTGACAACAAAACAACCTATAGCGCGACTTGTGGCGCCATCTGTTGGCCGATACAGCGCCCTCTATAGTAGAAAAAATATTTTCCCATTCGAACGATATACTTTCACGGGTTAAAAAGTAGCCTATGTTGGGCTCTGTACCCCTAACAATATGTATGCAAATTTTTATAATGATCGGCTGCTTAGTCAAGCGTAAAGGAATAACAAACAAACTCACTTTCTCATTTATAATATTAGTAAGGATCTTATGCCCATCATCGGATGTCCAGCAATATCCCTTTACATCTTAACTAGTTTCGGCATTTTAATTGAGACACAGACACATTGAGTTACTTTTGCATTTCTAATATTAGTAAGGAAAGGATGTGCCTATCTTTTTTTTGGTCATTTAACGCCATCTATTTCCAAACAAAGCTTCTACTATGGGTACTAGATTGCTGATAATTATATACATAAAAACTTTTTGTAACGTTGTAAAACATTGTAAATAAATTCTTATTAAACATAAAAAAATAACCAGACCAAGGCAAAATGTTTATGCACACAAATGTGTCTGGATTCGAAACTGCGGCCTTTGAGATAAAAAGTCACTATTAGCAAATACTATAGAAATATAATACGCACAGCTCTTGACGTTTCTCATACAATGACTTGGCAACCTCCTGTTCACCTCATGCCGCTAGGGGCGCTAGTGTCGCGTTAACATTTTGCATACAAAACGCACAAAAGTTTTGAAATCGTTCACCTCATGCCGCCCTATTTCTATAGTAGCGCTAGTGTCGCGCGTCTTGCCCGAATTCTTCCGAAGCTTTGCGTATTAACTCGGTAGAGTTTCTATAGTATTTGCTATAAGTAGCCACTTAACCACCAGGCCTGTCGGCTGTGGCTTTACTGTTTAAGTATCATATACTGTGCTAAGTACCCGCATATGTCACCGAGAGTTTTTTTATTCGCTTCCGAGGTAATGTATGCGGGTTGGGATAATTTCGCGACGGAAGAAATGACGGTTTCAATACGGGTGTTTTCGCGTTCATAATGTACTTTAGAAGTTTTTGAGTAACCGCCTGTTTTCATTTTAGACCGCTTTAGAGTTTTTTATTTAACATGGTTCTTCTGGAAATTTTCAATATTTTTTACATTTGATTAGCTTCATCTTTCAAACAAGCTTATACAGTGCACTCATTATAATATTTTTTTATTGATATCCTATAAAAATTGCCAAACAATTAAAAATATCTAAATGAGTTTTAGATATCAAAAATATTTACTTTAATTAAAATCTATATATTTCCACCGATTCAGAATGTTTAGTGCGTCGTTCGTTCTAAGAGACCTATTTTACGATCGTTTTATGGCATATATAACCGTGGATTAAGTAGGGTACCGTAAAACGTAAGACTTGAAATGTACATTATGAGAAAATACTTGGAGATATTGATGCGTATTCATTTATAAGACACTCTTGGTTTTACGGTCAAGTGCTGTACGAGCCTTTATGAAATACGTTGATTATGTTGCCCACTTAGGTTGAGCATACTTTCGTAAAAAAATTGCATTTAGCTAACATTTTGCTATGTAAAATATAGTTTAGTAATTTATTTATCTATTGAGAAAACCAACAGCGTTACAAATAATAAATACATAAATTTTTAGACAAATAATAAAGCCAATGACAGGTTTCCCTGATTATGTAGATAGTTGCGCACATGCAGGAGCAGTCGGTTAATCCGACTTTATAAAGAATATACTTTTAAAAAAACTTAAAAAAAATCTTACAAAAACTTAAAAATTACCATTTGGCAAGTTTATAACAAAATAATTGTTCTGGACCACCGTGAATGATTAACAAGAGCTATAACTGACATTAATAAGAAAAGAGAAATAAAATAAAAATAAAATATATAATAATTACAATTATATCAAAAAAATATATATTTTAAGTACCTGTATTAAAGATAATAGTAGCAATAATAATCAAATAGTTTTATCATCATTACATCATATCAACCCATAATCATCCCACTGCAGGGATACGGGTCTCCCTTCAATCGAAGGGGACTAGAGCGTACTCTGCCACGCTGCTCCATTGCGGATTGGCAGAGGCCGGTGTTTTCAAGCACCGAAGGTCACCGACTTGGCTTAACGACTGTCATCCATCGACACCAGCCCTGGACCGACGGCGAGATAACGAAACCCATCCAAACGCTGGCTAGGGTCGACGTCGCTTAACTTGCGTGTTCATATTAGAGTGCGACACACAGCGACGCCATCGAGCTCCCCATGGCAATAGTTTTATATATATCGGATAGCCTAGCGGTAATTCGATGTGCAATTCAACATCACAAGGGCGTAACGAGGGTAGTCGTGATATGAGAGAAACAACAGTTTTAGTTTTACTTAAAGAATGTTTATTGAATTTACTAGCACTTCGGAATGACCACTGATGGAAAAGAAATGCCGCAAGAAAAACCTCAGTCTAGGTCTTTTTCTCAATCGCTGTTACAACACACATTTTATTAGGTACAGTTTCTTAATATACCTCAATACAAAATAGACACTAGGTAAAACGCGACAGTTCCGTGACTACGAGTACTACTCTCGGTGGCGCTCCATAATCAAGTGTTCAGTCGAGCCCGCCTTCCGTATCACGACTCTGCCGGAGCGCGCCAAAAGCAACGTTTTCTCAATATGCCGCTAGATGGCGCACCCTCGTTTTGCTTAGTGTTCATGTCCATACTCATGACCGTATGCGACATATATAAGTAAAATTACAGGCTTTTGTACTTCATTGCTACTAATTTTGAGATCTCATACATAGGGTTGGTGTATGAATTGGTCCAATAATATTGTATATACATTATAATTTATACAATAAAAATAAAATAACAACCAGTTCTCGACATGAAAGAGAATATTCTGCTAATTATGCCCACGGGAACAATACCGTAGTGGGATTGATTGATAGATCGCTCTGCTTGATTGCAGTCATTACATAATATTGGGAATACGTTTTTGGATATTTTTATCACATGAAACAACGGAAATATACTTCTGGTAGGTTTTACAACCAGGCGTTTTGAAAATACTGGCCAATCCTCATTAGAGCAGTTTGGCAGAGTACGCTCTAATGACATTCAATTTGAAGGGAGACCCGTATACCTGCATCACGATGATTTTGGGTTGATAATAGTTATGATGATGATGACGATGATGAAGTTTTAAAAACACCATTTGCTACTTCATTTTGAGAAATAAATGAATAAACAAAAGAAATTGTTTACATTAAAAAAAACAATTGGTTATATCGAGTTGACTAGAAATATAAAAACGCTAATAATGTTTTTAGCCAGGATGGTCACTTTTTAAGTAAACAATGTGGTCGAAGACAACGCACATCGGTACGGGAACGTAGCAAATATGCAAACGAAACTTCAGTGAATAGGGATTCAGCTGTAAGATTTGATCCAAAAAAACATAGGTAAAATACATAAAAGCTTGTAATAAAAAGGAAAAGTGAAGAGGAGTCTAAAAAACTTTTGTGATATCGCCTATAAAGGGTTATGAGGAATAAACCGAGTTATTACTAAACCTTATTGCAGACTTGAGTAATATCACACCAAGGCGCGCGAACGAACTAATCCCAACTCGACAGATTTGAAATTTTTCATAAAAACATATCCCGGATGATTTCATAGAAATATTTTCTTTTCGATACATTAACGATAGGTGAAGATAGGGAGCAACGCGAACGAGTCGAGTTATATGAAGCTGAAGACACTTTAACCAATGAAAGACCAGGGTAGAGAATTAAGAATAAAGATTTTTATGACATTAATGTAAGCATCACCATATTCTGTATTAAGTAAATAAGCTACCACCATTTCGGAAACAAAGTAAAATGACCACTGGTAAATGTAGAAAAACCCGGTTAAGGCCTTTTCGTCTGGTTGATAGTGCGTTAATTCGAAAACTTGAATTCATGGGATATGCTCCAAGTAGGGTTCGAACCGAGAAGCAGTTGGTTAATATGCTGGTTTTTTGACTACTGGATTGTCACCGCTTATATCGCAGACTCTAGGCTCAAACTAAAAAGAAAATCCAATAAAGAATATAGGTATTTCCATCAAAAACAATTACTCCAACAACGGGTCTGAATAAATTACAATTTTCAATCTAACTTTTTTAAAATTTTATAATACCAACAACAGTCATTCATTACCGTATCCACAGACCAACTAACAAAGCAGGAAGTGGACAAGAATCTAACATTGCTTTAGTATCTTTAGTATTCATTATACCTATTTGGTTCAATTTCTATAAGATTTTTTGGTCAATTGACCAGCAATTGACAGATAATTAAGAAAATAAAGAGTAACTAATATTAGTACTTATTTAACTACAAATGGCCGTCTCCGTTTTTAAATTTTAAAAGTAATTGTGTACAACGTAACACGAAAAGTTGCTTTTTTTTCTAAAATTAGTCAGACCATTTGGAGTAGATGTTTACAAAATGAGCTGCTGAAGTTTTACTGGAAAACATCATTGCGTTGCCTGCTTGAATGTTTGTCTACCGTATGAAAAAACAAATATTTCAAACGGCGAAGTTAATATATCTACATAAAATTACTCGCTTTTGCTAGCAACTATTTTATCTAGGTAGGTATGACAAATTCATTGTGTTTTCTATGTAGGTTTAATAAGACTAAGTAGTATTTACAAACAAACAAAATATTTATGTAAATATAACCAGCTATCTAGTACCCATAGAAGAACCTTTGCTTAGTGTGAGATTTTGTTCAAAAATGTTCAAGAATTGAAATAGTCAAAGAATTGAAAATTTTATTTTTTTTAGTTGATCAATGCCCAAACCCTGAGGGAGCGATCAATCGACCGAGCGATACACTGATGCGTCTCGTTTTTAGCCGGTTGACGTATTGTGGTAACTCTGCCAGAATAAATCACTACAGGTGTAGCTTAGAGACAATGCAAAAACAATGTGACAGAAAGATAACTGTGGATACTTCTACTTCATCCCATGATATTTCTTTCTGGAGGTCTAATACGAAACGTAGATCCGATACTTCGGCCGAAGTATCGGAAATTTTAACCGTGAAATACAAGTTATTTCATGATTATAATTCAATGAACTACTAAAATAACCATAAAGTACAAGGTATTTCATGGATAAAATTCAAGGAATTACTAAAATAACCATGAAATACTTTGTATTTCACGGTTAAAATTCTTCCGATACTTCGGCCGAAATATCGGATTAACGTTTCGTAGTAGCCCTCCTGATTACATTCGTTGTGACTTCCAAGACAGCTGTAGTTTCCCCCTCGGCACGTTGATAAGCCTCATTGCTTATTGTCAATCTGAAGTCACCTTTGTTGATCCTGGGTCTACAGGAGACACAGCGGCAACAGACACAGCATGTATGGCGGGCTTGTCCCTATCCATGTGTACATTTTTATTTATAACTATCTGTTACCCGCGGCTCCACCCGCGTGGTTAAGGGATTTGACATCCCTTAACCACGGGTGTCTATAATTTTTCCCATGGGATCTCTTTATCAAGTGGGAAAAAAAGTAGCCATATGTCACTCTCCAGACCTTAAATTTATTATCCCCGTTAAAAAATTATGAAAAAATAATGTTATACTTTTTTCCCGTGGGAATGAGTAGCGGGAATGATTAAATCATCTCTGTTAAAAAATCATGTCGGTACTTAGGTTTCTTTCGACGTGAGAGAAGAACCAAAAAATTAGATACCTACTTTATTTTGTCCTGTGGGAATAAGATAGATAGATACGGTAAACACAAAAAAAAAGATTACAGACTTGTGTATTGGCAACAAGGCGGCCTTATTGCTCAAAGCAATCTTTTCAAGGCAACCTTAGGGTAACAGAGCCATATATGGAGTAGGCAATAAGAGCCTGTCACTCTCCATACCTTAAACTATCCCCAATAAAAAAATCATCTCAATCCGTTCATTACTTTCGACGTGAAGAGAGGACAAACAAACAAACAAACACACTTTCACATTTATAATATGTGTGAATATCGACACTTGCATACTTCATACTAGCGGAACGCGCTGGCTTCGCACGGGTAATTATTTTGAAAATATTATATAGCCTATGTCACCCGGAGGTAAAGTACCTTCCAAACGGTGAAATAATTTTTGAAATCGGTCCAGTAGTTTGAGTTTATTCATTACAAACACACAAAATATTTCCTCTTTATAATATTAGTGTAGATTAATTTATTCACCTAATTGATTTACAATATTATCAACATCATCATGCTGCAACACAAGCTTATGATAAGCGTCTTAAAAGGAAAGACATTATCCCTAAAATATGAGTAGATGTCCTCACTGGAGGGCACACTCTAAATGTGACTGTGAGCTTTCATCACATCTGATTAGAGCGCAAATAATCGCTGATCGCCATCGAAATAATATTACTACGTATAGAATGGACACCGCGAACAAATTTTTTGTCCCCATACGTTGAGGCCAATAGACATCAACTCGTTTAGTCACTTGTCTACGCTCATCGCGATCGGTCCTCAGACTTATGACAAAAAAAAACATTGAAAACTGCCTTCATGTTCGATAGAAACGTGTAAAAACCGTTCAACAGTAAGGAAGAAAGATAGCGGCGTGACTTATCATCGCTAAGTATACTAAAAATTAAGTAAAACCAACCAAAAAATTTTTTTTTCATTATTTTCTAATGCATCATGATTGCATCCGCCATTTCTATGTGAAAATCATAGATTATCAAAAATTAATCGTACAGATGGGATACGTAGGTACTAAACGTCAGTTAATTTTATAATATAATTTAGGTATTTCTGAATTTTTTGTAGCTTTTTTTTAACCGACTTCAAAAAAGGAGGAGGTTCTATGTTTTTTTTGGAGGTCCGCCGATTACTCCTTCAATTTTGGACCGATTTTAATCATTCTTTTTTTAAAATAATATGTAATTTAAATATTGATTTTTTAAACTATATTTCCAAAGTATTTTCATATACTAGGTAAAATACGTAAATGTGGATAAAGTTACTAACTAAGTAAAAAAAATAGTATCTAGAAAACAAAAAGACGGAAAACGAAACAGCATTTTAAATTTTGACCAACCATTTTCGAACAAATTAAATTCGGGCAAACAAGTTTCTGAGTAAAGATACGTTACCATTCAACACAACTCCTCTTGTCTGGCAGACGACCGTCTCCTGGTTATTGCATATATTACAAAATACTTCAATATATAAATAGCTTCATTATAAAGTTTTGATTTAATCTCAGTATATTTTTGAGTAATATTAAGTTAAGAAAAAAAATGTAATGTAGCTTCCTACCTATAAAGCTAATATTATACCTATTTTCTATTATTATACCTATATTCTATTAAGTAAAATAAAATATTGTAATAAAATAAAATAATCAGTTAGATGTCCAATAGGCAGAATATAAACAAAGTGTCGCCCCTGCGTAGTAATGTCATATTCTATGACTCGGTTGGGGGCGGGGCCAGGGAGGGGCGCGCCCCGCACGGCCGAACGCGGCGCTAAAATTTGAAGGCGCTGTCATTTTTATACGTAGTAATATTATTTCGATGCTGATCGCTGATACAAAAACAAAACAAAAAAAAAACATCATATTTATCAAGACATAATCATCCCACTGCAGAGATAAGGTCTCCCTTCAATCGAAGAGGATTACGACTCGCGCTCCAGTGCGAATTGGCGGTCAGTATTTTCAAGTACTAGTAGCCTGGTGTCTGTGTTTTCAAGTTCCCTAACTGTCACTGAATTGACACTATTACCTATCGACAACAGTTGGTAACGACAGTTTAGTGTAACAGTACGGAACACAATTGTAAAACCACCTTCTCTAAGTTTGACTACCATAACTAACGCCATCACTAAAACCACAGAATAATAAAAAAAAGGACTCGTTGCATTTCGGGAGTGCCGGCAGAAGTGAAAACTTAAACATCAACGTTGTGCATTTTTGAATATTTTGAATGGTTAGGGAATCTTACGCTTTTTCGATCAGGCTACGAATCTGAAGCGAGTTTAACATTTTTTACCCATCTAAAAAAGTGCCAAGCGCCGCTTAAGAAGTTTTCACTCCAATAAATAATAAATAAATATATAGGGACAATTCATACAGATTGAGCTAGCCCCAAAGTAAGTTCGAAACTTGTGTTATGGGATACTAACTCAACGATATTATATTTTATAACAAATACATATACAGATAAACATCCAAGACCCGAGGGCCAATCAGAAAAAGTTAGTTTTTCATCATGACCCGACCGGGGATCGAACCCGGGACCTCCTGGGTGGCGATCTGGCGTGGTAACCATTACGCCACGAAGGTCGTCAATAGTACTAGAACGCAGAGAATTTTCTCGGCTCTTCAAATCATTCCATAACCTGGAATATTTGCAGAAGGAATATTATTCGTGGCTGACTCCAGTAGCCGTTTGTTATGCCGATCACATCCAGCTAAGCAAATACACATATTTTCTACTATAAAAATGACACAGCCAGAAAGCCGTGTCCACATTTTCTAATATAAAAAACTGGTGCACACCGCAGTATAACACGGCAAACAGCGGTGATCCATTTTGCCATGATTTACGGGTTTGTACGGGCTCACATGAAAAACACGATAGCTCTGATATGTCGTTCAGGATATTGTAACCAAGAGTTGCAATGAGTGTTTTGTATTTGAATTTATAAGTTGATCCCGCGTATTATTTAAAGATTTTCCACTTTATAAATAAATAAATATTCTTGTACGAATCACACAACGCCATCCAGTCCCAAACTAAGTAACTAAATTTGTACTATGGGTACTAGATTGCTGATCAATATACTTAAATACTTTTTTTGTAAATAAATACTTATTATACATAGAAATCATCCAGACCAAGGCAAACAGACATGTTCATGCACACAAATGTTTGATTAGCGCAGGATTCGTACCCGCGGCCCTTGGGATAAAGTGACCATTGCTAGCCACTCGAGCACCGGACCTGTCCAATGCTTTACTACTCCAAAATTGACGACAAAAATTCAAGGAAAACGATCAAGAGGAAAGAGTCCCATATGCTGAACAGATCAGATTCGTAAAGGTACTAATACCAACTTTTCCGAAGCCTTACTTCGTCCGAAAAATGATTCATAGAGTCCCGACCATTAGTAATGAGGACAAGAAAAATACTTCAAAATTATAGTATTGTGTTTTTGAAAGTTGTTACAAAGATATACGGAAATTGATCTGAATGACGCAATATTCCCTTATCCCTGCCTAAATTGTATTATGTACAACATAATACTCTCTGAAATGACCTCACAGCCATTCACACCCAACAAATCTGTTAATCTGTATACATCCACGAACTCATTAACCCTCTGAGACACAAGCAAAGTCGTCAAACAGTTAAACTAACTACAAATGGAGTCGTGGGCTTATGAGACTACTGAGGCTGTTTTGTGCTACACAGAATATTAGACAAATAAAATTAAGATTGAATCCTTTACGCGAACTTGTTTCATTTGTTACTTTGAAAAAATCTTACCTTAAATGCTTTTGCATACCACTAGATATACGTAATGTTCATAATTTATTACATGAAAAAAAGGATTGGCGGGCGTTGTAACAAAAATTTTCAAAGTCGTGTCCATCTCAAGCATCTCAGATGAGTTTGAGGAGGTAGGAAGGGGAATGGAAACGGAGTAAGAAGCAAAACGGGTATTAGACTTCCTGCTCTGTCACTCATGGTACGAAACAAATATATATCACCGCTATTTCGCATCATTATTCTGTGAGAAGGTACTGCCTTATCGAGCCAGCCTATATTCGAGCCACTACCAGTTCATAGTAGTAGGTAATTATCTAAAATCTTTACGATTGCTTGCTAGTCCTCGGTCGTTGTAAACACGGCCAATTAAACTTGAATAAAACAATCTTGATTTTATATTTATAATTTATTTATACCATCATAATACAACACTTGGTTCCGCTCTCGCAATTAGTGGCTTTTTCATATATCACAATGGGGGCGCAAAACCCTGACATGCAGACCCCACCTCTTTTTTCACACCTCGTCTCTTTGACTGATACTGAAAACA
Organism: Endotricha flammealis; assembly: GCA_905163395.2. NCBI lineage: Eukaryota > Metazoa > Arthropoda > Insecta > Lepidoptera > Pyralidae > Endotricha > Endotricha flammealis. The sequence continues at coordinate 16,536,213 of LR990855.1, forward strand.
AAAATGTATATTATTCTCACGACGTCTAGGGGTGTACTAAGAAAGGATTTTTCAAAATTCTCACGGGAAAGCGAGATATACGCAAACGTAGTTGCGAGGGCATATCAACGCACAGCCCAAACCGCTGGGTCTAGAGATTCCAATTTTGGCATAATGTAAGTTCCTTATAAGGACTGGCCAGACCGACCGGACCGGACCGACTGGACCGGAACGGATCGGACCTGATCGGACCTGATGGAACCGTACCGTACCGGGCCGTGCCGGATCGGACCGAAATTTGGTTTTGAAGAAAAATATGCTAATTGTTAGTAGGCCACGCAGGCGAAGCCGCGGACAGAAGCTAGTTTTTTAAATAAAATAAATTATAATTTATGATATATAAACTTCAAGTTAATTAAAGTGTTAAACATTAAAGATTAAATAAATTATTTTGTCAAGTGTTTCTGGTTTACAGTCAATGATAAGAGCAGACATTACGTCAATGTTTTCGAAACGGATCGAGAGCGCTCGCTTCACGTACGTATAAAGGGATGACCGTTATTCACTACAGTCTAACTTCATTCTGATTGAATTCGTTGTGACTTTCAAGACGCTGTAGTTTCTCTTCCGGGATGTCAATAAGCATCATGGCTTACTGTCTATCCGAGGTCGCCGTTGTTGATCCTGGCTATACAGGAGACACAGCGTCGGGAATGTGTGAGTCTTGTCCCGATATGATGCCCGTAAGCAACACGTTTGTTGACTTTAAACAAAATAAATGTTTTTTTTTAAAATATACTTACATCCAAAACAGCACTCGACGCCACTGCGTTGCTGTTTTGGACAGAGCCCCAATCCAGCCAAATTTGGACAATCAGCTCCTACTGTACATGTACCACCAGCACTTGAACAATTCGTTTCTGGTACAATTGAGTCGAGTCTGCGGACTAAAGATAATAAAATTATGAATTTAAATTTTGTATGTATGTTGCATGAAAGAAGACAGGTTGATCAACTTTAGATATTTGTTTTTAATATTTTTATACCACAAAGTTGGCAAACAAGCACACGGCCCGCCTGGTAGTAAGTATCACAGTAGCCTATAGACACTTGCAATACCGGGGGTGTCACTCACGCGTTGCTAACCCCCCACAAGTGGAGCTCTGGAGACCTTACTAAGGAACACAACATGGCCGAGACCAATGCTATTTGGCTACGATCTTCTTTAAGGTGGAGGTCCTTCCCCAGACGGGCTGCTGCAATTTGCGCGGATTATCCGCTCTCTTAAATATTATAGTTATTCAATATATAGGATGGGTAACCAATATTTAAGAGAGTTTTGCAAAACAATTATAAAAAAGTAATTTTTTTGTGATGTTCGCTGTATGTTAATGAGCGTCAGGTATGAGAACACTGACACTAGCTGACCTATTGTCACCAATTGCGGGAACAACTCGAAAAGAAAGAATAGATCATTTCAAAAAAAAAAAAATACAAATTCTACACGATTTCTACAGCGCCACTTGGTTCCAAAGTAAGCTAGCATTCGAAAACGGATATATTATTATTATTCATATAATATATTTAAAGTCAAAGTCGGACCAACAATGTTGCGATAAATTATGCTTACAAATTAAAGATGTCGTTTTGTTTTAAACTTGACATTACAGACTATTTCGTATTATGCTCTCCAAAATATGCGATATCAAAACGATATCAACTTGTCATCAACATAAACGCGTATTGACATAAAACGTACACTTTTTGGCATAAAACGTAAATATCAAAAACGAGATACAGAATTTATATAGCATATTAAAAAACCATATCAACTTGGGATCATCATATTGACATCAAAACGATATCATCTTTTGTAAGCATGATTGCGCCACTGTGGTGCTGAAGGTAGACTACCAACACGTCACCGAGCTGTTAAAAAAGTTAAAAAAAAACATGTATTTTGTGTTATCATACGTTATTTCAAACACCGTAAAAAATTGCGATTGCTCAACTGAGAAGTATTAGATACGTTATCAATGCATTCATTTATTGGTAAACAATGAACAATAAAAGAATGTCATACTTACTGCATAACAAAACAAATTGTGTAAGAAAATCATACGTTTTATTGACTAAGTGACTGTGTTTAGCCACATATGATAGAGTTTCATTAATCAATTAGATTTGTTAAGATCAAAATAACATTTCATTCACAAAATATGTATGTAAATCACTACATAGTATAAAACAAAGTCGCTTTTTCTGTCCCTATGTCCCTTTGTCCCTTTGTCCCTTTGTATGCTTAAATCTTTAAAACTACGCAACGGATTTTGATGCGGTTTTCACCAACGGATAGCCTGGTTCATGAGGAAGGTTTATGTATAAAATTTGTCAGGATTTTATGTAAATTGGCTGAAATATAAAGATTATTGTTGGGAGTGTCGGAAAAAATCAACCGCTTGGGAGCTGTCGACGAAAACGCTGGCTAAACCCTTTGAGATATAACAAAACAAAAATTATAGGATATTCCTCTTATTTAGGTCTCCAAAAAAGTCCGCGATAGCATATATTTATCGTATACGGATAACTTACTATAAAATAAAAAGCGATTTCCGAGTAATAATGCGGAAATAGCGCCATCTAGCGTAGAATAGAAAGAACTTGAATTGGAAACCGATTTTGACGTATACAATATTAATCCTTATCCAGTTAACTACGTTAGTTACCTTAAGTATTTCATGTACATTATTATAATCTTTACATCATATTATTTAAATAGATACTTCAGAAGTTATAGCAAAAAATTTACGCGCTTGCCGAAATTAGTTCAAGTTCTTTCTATTCTACGCTAGATGGCGCTATTCAAAAGCATCGCGCTATGGTTACGTTTTCATTAAATTATAAATATCGCGCGAAAATTAAAGCACTTTAAATCTATTACGCTAGGTGGCGCTGTTTAAAAATAAAATTATAGATACTTACATACTTTTAATTTGTTTATGCTTCACAATTTGAATTATTTAAAGTTAATATTTTATTTGTTTCGTGTTATAATTTTTGATACAATTTATTGTAAATAGATAGATATAGATAGACACTTACATACTCGCTTCAATTTAGTCCTTTGTTTGGGCTTATTTTAACATCTGTCGCATTTTTTATTGGTTTCGTGTTGATTTATGTTATCTTTGAGTTTTTTTAAATTATAGATACTTACATACTTTTAATTTGTTTATGCTTCACAATTTGAATTATTTAAAGTTAATATTAAGGGTGCATTTTATTTGTTTCGTGTTAAAAATTTTGATACAATTGATTGTAAATAGATAGATATGGATAGACACTTACATACTCGCTTCAATTTAGTCCTTTGTTTGGGCTTATTTTAACATCTGTCGCATTTTTTAATGGTTTCGTGTTGATTTATGTTATCTTTGAGTTTTTTTTTATTGACAGATTATAACAATTATTTAAGTTTAATTAGCAATATAAAGTACCTATTTCATGACAATTTAATCATGCCTCGACGAAAGTCTAATATAGGACGCAGTACATCTTCTGCCAAAAGAATTCGTTTAAGTCGAAGCAACGAAAATGATCAAGAGAGGGATGTTCGTTTATCGTTGGACCGTGAAAGGCATGTTTCCCAAAGAGCGCGAGAATCGTCGGTGGATCGCACAGTTCGTTTATCGTTGGACCGTGACAGTCATGTTTCCCAAAGAGCACGAGAATCGTCGGTGGATCGCAGAGTTCGTTTATCGTTGGATTGTGAAAGGCATGTTTCCCAAAGAGCCCGAGAATCGTCGGTGGATCGCACAGTTCGTTTATCGTTGGACTGTGAAAGGCATGTTTCCCAAAGAGCGCGAGAATCGTCGGTGGATCGCACAGTTCGTTTAGCGTTGGACAATGATAGACATAACGCTCAAAGAGACAGAAACGCCCGAAGATAGACAACTCCGCTTACGTAACGACCGTATTCGTTGCTGGAATCGACTTAACTACTCAATGTTTTTCACATGGACAATTGTATGTTGCCCTGTCACGTGTAACATCAAAAAAAAAAAATATGTTTGTTTTTACACGAAATGACGCAGAAGTTGTCAATGTGGTATATAAAGAAATATTTTAGTATGTTAAAAAACAAACTAAAATATTTATTTATATATGTAAGTATTCGACTGTTTAACACAGGCAGATAGTTATAACCCGTGCGAAGCCGGGCCGGGCCGCTAGTGATAGAATATGATAGAAAAGTGTGGTAGAATAAAATAGAATGAAACTTTATTTGGATAAAAAAATTACATACATGCACGATTACAATAACACTATTAAAATTTAATATAGTGGGTATTAAAAAAAAACACGACACGTAACAGCCTATGTGTGCTGCAGCCACCGAAAAAGGTCATTAACTCAGTGTAATCTCTACTCACAGTTATAGGAGCAAAGCCAGTGCTTAGTGCTTAGCTAAGCTCAGTGCTTTGCGTGTTTTTGTCGTGTTTTTTTTAAAGTGAATATCAGTATATTCACTTTAAAAAAAACACGACACGTAACAGCCTATGTGTGCTACAGCCATCCAAAATGGTCATTAGCCCAGTGTTATCTCTACTCACAGAATGGGAGCAAAGCACTGATATTCTGCCATGACCTGGTAATGGTAAACGACAGTAAACTAACGATTCTGCAGGTATACGGAAAGCAAATTGAACAATACAGAAGATTTATCACAGTGGAGTAGATGTTCGTGGTGTGTCGCGTTGTTGCAGAAAGATATTGATTTCATACATTTATCAATTACAAATTCATATATAGATAAACATCCAAGACCCAGGCCAATCAAAAAAAAATCGTTTCTCATCATGACCCGACCGAGATTCTATTCCGGGGTTACACACTGGGTGGCGGTCCGAAAGTAACCATTACGTCCTCATTAAATTTAGACATACTGAATGTATCGATATCCTTCTGCCGCGACACGACACACCACACTTTTACTGTGTAACTCTCCACTTCGCCATCACTTACGTACATATTTTGTATTTACATAAATAATTCTTTTTTTTAATTTTTTTATATGCATCTTTAATAAATAATAACGTATATTTTCTCTCAACCATCATTCTTAGGTGGCAAGTTAACAAAATCATACATTATAATATACATTGTAAGATAGAGAGAGTCTGGAGTCTGAACTAAGCCGAGGTTTGTATCTCACCTCGAAAAATAAATACTGAAATAGTAGATGGCGAAGTATTATTAACAAGATATAATTAATTATTATTCTATTTACATCTCTACTTTTTCATATTTATACACAGCTTTTTAATTAACTCTCATTACCTAAAGGTCATATAAGCCATTCCAGTAATGAACTAGAATAGTTAATAATTACCATTAATTGTCTAATTTACGATAATTAACAAAGAGTTTTAATTACAATTATATGCCTTATATAATTTTTATTCAAACATTATTATTTTCATTTCTTTTATGTAACTATTTTATATTATTTGGTAAACGAGAATGTTAATAATGGCACTTTTTAGTTTTCCGTAATATTCCGCGGTTTTTTTACTACTAAGGTGACAAACAAGCATACGGCCCGCCTGATGGTAAGCATCACCGTAGCCTATAGACGCTTGCACTGGGGGTATCATTCATCCCCCCCCCATTATATCCCCCCCCCCCCTACCCTAAGTAGCCCCAAGGAGCTCTGGAGACCTTACTCACCGTAGGAACACAGCATGGCCGAGCCGAGACCAATGTTATTTGGCTACGATCTTCTGTAAGGTGGAGGTCCTTCCCCAGGCCCCAGACGGGCTGCTCCGATTTGAACGGATTAACCGCTGTGCCCTACCTGTCTTAAAAGGTCTAGCCCAGATACGCTTAATACTAGAAAACTGTAGTTTCACATAATATGCCAAACTACAGTTTGTACTTTATATTAGCATATTTTAACATGTGTAAATGTTAAAATATGCTAATAAAGTGACTATATCATATTTACAGTAATCCTTTATCGGCTTATACTCAAAACACAAGCCGGTAAGCCTAGCTTACTTTGGGACCTGGTGGCACGTTGTGAATTAAAAAAAAACTAAAATAAAGTTAATACCTATGTTACAGGTGGTAATTGTGGAAATTAAGAAAGAAAATAATTTAAATGGAAATATTGGTCTTAAGAAGCAAAAAACAGGAAAAAATATTACTTACATAAAAAACATACAGCTAGTTTATAAAACGCATTTTAATTTTAATTCTACATTAAGTCTCATGCTATCCCTTTCTCCTTTAGTTTGACAGTAACAGCTAGAATTTAATGTGTTTATTAACTTTAAAAATGCGCTTCACAAAGTAGCTGATAGCCAATAATTAAAAAAAATAAAAATATTAAGATGTATAAAAAAGAGTCGTGTCACAACCTACAAGTTTTAACAGAGAATAATTTGGAATAATGTCTACAAATTAAATAAAAAATAACCTTAAAAACTTACAGTATTCTTCCTGTGACCCATTGGTTAAGGTAACCACAGCCACGAAAAATGCCAGTACAAAAATATTCATTTTACACGTCTCCTATGGTACGGTAGCTAGCAATGACTGGCACAGTAAAACCAAGGCATATACATTTATGTCTATATTTACACGGTTTATCTAAAACTAACAATTTGTCTAGCGTATTTTTTGTGGGCGTGTCTTTTTTTATTTCAATGTCGTTATTTAATTTACTATTTTACTTATTTTGCAGAGTAAAAAAACTTTTAAATGTTTTAATGTGACAGGCTGTGGTGTTGAGTTTCCTGCGGCACTTCTCGGCAATTCACGTCGAAGTTCTGGTAGAATTAAAAAAAAAACTGTAAAAGTATTTCAATGTATTTTTTTTACAAATCCAATGTGACCCTATGAAAAATCGTTTTAAAATCAGTTTGTTTACAAAAAAAATTAGATTATGTTAAGAAGAAGAAGACGGAACGAGCCAGTGATGGCAACACCGACGAGAAAACCCCACTTGTCAGTGTCACTTGTCACTTCACGGCTCATTTTACCGCCACTTTTGACATTGACAGTTGTACACGCCACGCGGTCTAGATCTTTTTGTTAGATTTTTTCGAGATCGCCGCCTTGTCAACGAAGGTCGTCAACGTCAAGATGGCGACCTCGGATCCTCACCGTACCACGTTGCCCTTTTAAAGTGTACTTTTTTGTTAAAAAGTGTTCATTTAAAATACTCAACATTGGCGAAATTGTCTGTGTCGTTAAGACACGACAGAAATGCCATTAATTAAGAAAGAAGAAGGTAGATTCAAACATGATTCAAATTAGATGTTCGTTTTCTATCTTTGCTTGATTGTTACTGTTTTTCTAAATTGATTTGTTTCTGTAAAATTGTGTATTTCGGCCTTCGGCTAATAAAATTTGTATCTCAACCGATTCTGATTTTCCTAAAAAATTCTATAAATTCAATCACTCAAGTAGAAAATTATAAACATGTTTGAAGTTTGATTTTTACGATTTAAACTGTAGTTTCATATTAAATCGGAACAAATTAAACTTTACACTAAATTCTAACATAATGTAATGATTGGTTATAACATTTTTCACGTATTTTCTTTGTTTATTTGAACGAGGCAATAAACATGCATTGAAAATATCAGTAGAAATTAGAGATTTGTATTATTTTATTTATTTATCTTTTTTGACCTCAATTCAAAAGTACTGATACAATAGGCGGACTAAATGCTCTATTGTATTATGTAATTTAAATGTCAATTTCTTGTAGTTGTAGTATTTTCTATTTTAAATTATGATTGTAATAAATAAATACCCCACATTAACGCTATCGTAGATCAATAATATTGTTTTAGCTTTGTAGGTTCGTAAGCTTTGCTAGATAATATCAGGTTTTTTTGTGAAAGAGATGGCTAAAATGTTATTTTTAATCAATTCATTTTATTTATTACTAGCTTCTGCCCGCGGCTTCGCCCGCGTGGCCTAGTAACAATTAGCATATTTTTCTTCAGAAACAAATTCCGGTCCTGCACGGCCCGGTACAGTACGGTTCCATCCGGTCCGGTCGGTCCGGTCAGTCCGGGCCGGTCTGGTCGGTCCGGTCCTGATATGGAACCTACATGCCAATTAGCATATTTTTCTACAGAAAAAAAAACCGGTCCGGTCCGGCACGCCCCGGTACGGTGCGGTTCCTTCCGGACCGATCAGGTCTGATCCGTTCCGGTCCGGTCCGGTCCTTATATGGACCCTACATGACAAATTTGGCATCTCTAGACCCAGCGGTTTGGGCTGTGTGTTGATATATGTATAGTTATGTCAGTCAGGACTTTGAATTTTATATATATATATATTTATAGTCCGGTCCGATCAGGTCCAGTCGGTCCGCTCCGGTCCGGTCGGTTCGGTCCTGATAAGGTACCTACATACCAATTAACATATATTTCTTCAGAAAAAAAAAACCGGTCCGATCCGGTTCGGCCCGGTCCGGTCCGATCCGGTCCGGTCCGGTCGGTCCGGACCTTGTAATGACCCTACATGCCAAATTTGGCATCTCTAGACCCAACAGTTTGGGCTGTGCGTCCTCTCGCAATTTCGTTTGCGTATATCTCGCTTTCCCGTGGGAATTTTGAAAAATCCTTTCTTAGTACATCCCTAGACATCGTAAGGAACCTACATGCCAAATTTGGAATCTCTAGACCCAGCGGTTTGGGCTGTGCGTTGATATACCCTCGCAACTTCGTTTGCGTATATATCAGATTCACGTGAGAATTTTGAAAAGAAACATACACTAAATGTTAAGTTGAGCAAATCGCCACATATTAGTGAAAACCGCATCCAAATCGGTTCAGCCGTTTCTGAGATTAGCGTGTGCAAACATACAAACAGACAGACGGACAAAAAAACCGGTCCGGTCCGGTTCGGTCCGGTCCGGCACGGACTCGGAACGGTGCGGTTCCTTCCGGATCGATTAGGTCTGATCCATTCCGGTGCGGTCCGGTCCGGTCCGTTCCGTTCCGGTCCGGTCCGGTCGGTCCGGACCTTATAAGAACCCTACATGTCAAATTTCGCATCTCTAGACCCAGCGGTTTGGGCTGTGCGTCCCCTCGCAACTTCGTATGCGTATATCTCGCTTTCCCGTGGGAATTTTGAAAAATCCTTTTTTTAGTACATCCCTAGATGTCGTAAGGAACCTACATGCCAAATTTGGAATCTCTAGACCCAGCGGTTTGGGCTGTGCGTTGATATACCCTCGCAACTTCGTTTGCGTATATCTCGGATTCCCGTGGGAATTTTGAAAAGAAACATACACTAAATGTTAAGTTGAGCAAATCGCCACATATTAGTGAAAACCGCATCCAAATCGGTTCAGCCGTTTCCGAGATTAGCGTGTACAAACATACATACAAACATACAAACATCCAAACATACAAACAGACGGACAAAATTTTACGAAATTCTTGTTCTATTGCTTATTCTTCATCGCCCTAAACAATTTTTTTGGAAATATATTCAATGTACAGACAAACTTTTTTTACACTATTATTATATTATAGATAGATTATAGATAGATAGATTATAAATTTTTAAATTAATATTATAAATTGTCCTTTTCCCAATGGAAAAGTAAAATCCAAATCGCTGTACAATACAGCGATTTGGATTTTACTGTAATGTTGTGCAATTGAAATTAAATAAATAAATATTTATTACATGACGCGTGAGTGTTGCAAGCGTCTATATGCTACGGTGACGGCTTACCATTAGTCCGGTATGCTTGTTTGCCACCTTTGTGGTATAAAAAGTAATATATAAAAGTCGGTATGAGAGCGATAGCACACGGCGTATTTTTAACGTTTTCGGCGCCGTATATGCATACTTTTGCGTTTGTACCGAAAGACAATTTATTAGTAATTTAGAAAATAAATAAATAATTTATGCCCCTCTCACCAATTCCTTCTAGCGTTAGGGAATGGCCTCACTGGAACAATTTGTGTGACATTTGATGACCTATGGTTATTCCTACGCTAGGAAGTGTCGGTGACGACGGGCATTACTTACTTAAATATAATGTTGACATAGAATATAACAGTGCAGTGATAACAGAAACCATAAAGAGTGTTGCAATAACATTGTTTCCCTGAGGACGGAACTACGATATCATTACGGTGGTTATAGTATGAAGACATTGTAATATTATGGAGTGATGAAAGGAGGAGGTGGTAAGTTAGATAACTTATTTGGTACTGATATTGACTATGGTGCATGTTCAAATTATCATCTTAGTAGCTGTTCCCCGCGGCTTCGCTCGCGTTAATTTTATGACCATAGATCTCGTTTGACAACAAAACAACCCATAGTGCGACTTGTGGCGCCATCTGTTGGCCGATACAGCGCCCTCTATAGTAGAAAAAATATTTTCCCATTGGAACGACATACTTTCACGGGATAAAAAGTAGCCTATGTTGGGCTCTGTACACCTAACAATTATGTATGCAAACAGATACAATATCTTTTTGTAATTGGAATTTCGGTAAGGTGTAAATTGTGTATGCATGTACAATCATCATCACGTCGTCATCTTAATAATAAGGCAGGATACCTTAAGGTAAGGTATTCAATAGATACTAATTTATATATGTATCTACCGTCGGATGTATAACTATTAATTTCATTTTAGGACCATGATGGCTCATCAAATGATTGTCCATCATCGCCGCCATGATCGGGAAACTCTCTACACAATTTATGAATTCAGAGAAATAACAGCGCCCTATGGTGGCGGATATCAAACTACGTTACGTTTTCTACGATGGCTTGGGGAATCCAACAGTAATCGGCGATTGTGTAGACGTGCACGCAATCATGGGCCATCATTCCATTGATGTACCGACACAACGCCGATTCCGCACGATCATACGCGATGATGGCCGATCACAGACATTTATGCCCTCTACACTAACGTGCGTGCCTTTAGACGCCCATCATGGCCCATTGTGAAGAGGAGCCTTTATACCACATCGCTTTGAAAATAACTTTTAATAGATCAATGTATTGGTTTACGCGACCACGATGAGCATGTTTCGCTATTATTCAGGATGCAATCTGTTGCAAGCATTTACTTTACATAGCTTCTTGTGATACGGTTCATTCATTTTTAACGAGCTGTAAAAGGTGACTTGGTTATGCATAATATTGTTAACTACGTAGTTGCTCTTCAACCATCGTTGGGAAAGCATAGAAAAGTGTACTTTAATGCTAAACACTTTTGATTGAAAAATATCAGCAGTGTGATGATTGATCGTGATGTTGATTCGTTTTTCTTTTTCGTGTGATACCCGCCTTAATGGCCACCTGACTGTCACTGACGGCTGGAAAACTAACTACAACAGATTAACGTGCACTCTGGAGCACGGAGGCGCTCTTCAGCATCCAAGTGTTACTGGAGTTGTAGTTGTTTAGCTTGGGTGATCGTTATGTTTTGACACCCACTATGAGGTCATAGAGCTTCTCATGATGATTTATTGACTAAAGATGTTCGGGCAAATGTACTTACTGGAAACTTATGGTGAATTTATTTAGTTATTCATATGTCCATCTTTTACTTGGTTATCCTCTTTAAACTTAGTTAGAACCTTTTTGGTTGTAGTATGCTCTAATGTTACCATGCATGCGATAAACAGCCCACCTTTTTTATTATATTAGGTGTTCATATACTTTAGTGTTTCAATATCACTAATGATAATTACGTAGAGTAACAGGTGCGCTATCTGTAGGACATTATTTGGATGAAGGCTATCTCTTTGTCCCTCACCGTCGTGGACGTTAAAGCAAGACGGCATCATAAGCTGAGCGATTTTGTTCAAATGAATACCTTTTCTTTTTACCTCAGACAGATTACTTACCTCAGGGTGCATGCTTTACGCATACCGATAAAGCATGAACAATAGTTATGTCGGACTTGCCCTGCTAGTCAAGCCCACTACACACTCCGACTGTAGTGTCTCCTGTAAACCCAGGATCAACGACAACGACCTCAGATTGACAATAAGTTCTGCGTAGTTTCAGAGGAGTTTTCTCCCGCGAACGCTGAGGTTGTGGTATGAGATCCCCGCCAAGGTCTTTTCTTTAGACTATAAAATGGGGTTCTTGAAATGGGGCATTAAAAGATTTTTACTGTGTCGACAACGCGTGAGTGACACGGTGTTGCAAGCGTCTGTAGGCTACGGTGACTGCTTATCATCAGGCGAGCCATATGCTAGTTTGCCACCTTAGTGGTATAAAAAAAGACGGCGTAAAAAGTATTGAAAGGTCTTCGCTACTTAGCAACTACCGATTGCGAAGCACCACAGTCTATTGTTACATTACTATTGGGACCTAAAGCTGTGAGATGTTGTTTACTACTTTGATACTAAATAATATATTAGTCCTGCTAAAAACCTTAAAAAGAACACCTTCAGGTAAAACAAAACATAAAATTATTATATACGATACCAAACGACCTATATTTTTTTTTTTTTAAGCTTCTATAATTTATAAATGGGAACAAATATGATGGATGTATTACACATACATTGTTACGGTCTTACTTTAGATTTATTTTGATTAAGTAGGTACATACATTTAAATTGTGCCATCAATATCTTACTCTGTAATTTTTTTCGATGTATGAATTTGTTGGTAGATATTAATAAATAAATATCCGCTCCGCTCATCACCATACTAGACAGATTACAAAAACATCAGCTATCTCGTTCCAACACAAACTATGACAACAATCCTCGCGTCATTAATCACACCGTACAGGTGATACAAGACATGGGATGCGGGCTCCATCGTTCATGATAAGGGATTGTAGTCGGGCAATTATGTCGGATATTCTATATAGTAAATGGCTAAAATAGATATTTATTAAGTAAAACAACATAAATTAAGTGATAAAACTTTATTTTACATTTCGAAACGTTTAGTGAGCGTTTCATTATATATTGTACTAGCGAAACCCGCGCAACTTCGTTTGCGTATATCCCGCTTTCCCGTGGGAATTTTGGAATGTATGATACTTTAAAACCTTCCCCTTGAATCACTCTATCAATTAAAAAAAACCGCATCAAAATCCGTTGCGTAGTTTGAAAGATTTAAGCATACAAAGGGACATAGGGACATAGGGACAGAGAAAGCGACTTTGTTTTATACTATTTAGTGATGTACTAGCAAACTCATACAACTTCATTTGACGCTTTGTAATGTATAACATCTACTGTAACCTACATTTATGAAATGAAAATGAAATGAAATTAATTTGCATGTGCTCTATACATAGCCATACTGATTCATGGCCATGCAATTTGCATTAAACCCCAGATTTTTTTTTTCGTGCGAATTTTTTACCGTCTGTAAGATTTTATGACATTACAAAATACGAAAAATAACTGCGGAAAATTTTGCTGTGCAGCCGATCATTATGAAAATTTGCATACATATTGTTAGGGGTAGAGAGACCAACATAGGCTGATTTTAACGCGGGCGAAGACGCGGGTAATAGCTAGTATAAGAATAAATAAAGAAATTGTACTCGTACTGATTAATGGTGAAGAATTTTAAACGTGCAGTTCATTAGGGTAAGAGTACTACCATGATTACTCGATGGGAACGGAACACCTCTACGCCAGTGAGATTAATAGTCTCGCTACAATATGTGTGGATGTACCAAAGAAAGTTTTAAGAGAGGTAGGGCACAGCGGATAATCCGCTCAAATCGGAGCAGCCCGTCTGGGGAAGGACCTCCACCGTACAGAAGATCGTTGCCAAATAGCATTGGTCTCGGCCATGTTGTGTTCCTACGGTGAGTAAGGTCTCCAAAGTTCCACTTGGGGGGGGGGAGGTATAAAATTTAGTACACCAGTAGTTTATAACCTGGATTCACACATAGAACAGTTTTATCCCGGGTATTAGTTCGAAAACGCTACGCGTGAGTGATACGAAAAGGAGCCTTATGTCACTCTCCAGACCTTAAATTATCCCGTTAAAAAATTATGAAAAAATAATGTCATACTTTTTTTCCTGTAGGCATAAGATGTTTTTCCGGGATAAGAAGTAGCCTATGTCACTCTCCAGACATTAATCTATCCCCAATAAAAAAATCATATCAATCCGTTCATTACTTACGACGTGCAGGGAGGACAAACAAACACACTTTCACATTTATAATATAAAAAAAATTAAATACGATATAACACCAAATATAGTCCAAAGAATAATTTCCACTTACACAGCTCTCATCGGACTATCCGAGGTTCTAAAGCCTTTAATATCTTTTTCCTTTCACAACCTCCCAAGTTTTATATACGGAACCACTTAACTCTTACACTCAGAACTTGTTAAGATAAAACTTGAGATGTGTACAGAATTGAATTAGTTTTTTTTAGTTTATAATAAAACTATGAATATAATATAATATGAATAACGCAATTTAGAATATTCTGTCTTGCAATAAACGTTAAGGGTTAGGTGACAATCCGACCATAGATTTATTACTAGTCTATATTAATATTATAACGAGGAAAGATTTGATTGTTTATTTGTTTGTTTTAAATGAATAGGCTCCGAAACTACTGGACCGATTTCCAAAATTCTTTCACAAGTAGAAAGCTACATTATCAGGGAGTGACATAGGTTATAGCTTTTCCCGAAATTCAATGTGGTTCCCACGGGAACGAGGCCGGAACTTCACGCGGACGAAGTCGCGTGCTAAAAAGCTAGTATATACTAAATCTATGAATCCGACATACCTGTTACAATCAGATATAATTTTTATATTTATTATATAACAAATTTATTTATTTTTCAAAATTGATAATATTGTAGGTATTACCAACTTGCCGTCAGGCTGGAAATAAAACTTTGTAATATTTTTAATATTTATTATTTTTGTAAATTCAAATCAAATCAAATAATTTATTTGTATACACAGGTAAACAACACACACACAGATGTTACAAATACATTATTTTAGAGCAAGCTGTGATCAGCCTTATAGGCATACAAATTTGTTGCAAATACATAATTATGTTTTGTAATCATGCACTCATTCTGATCTTGTACTGTCTATCGATTTTTTCTGTTGCCTCTGTACGTATACTTTCATTTCCTATTATAATTCCCAATTAAAATTTAAGTTCTTTTCCACAATTCTCCTTTTTTGCATCCTTTACAGTCGGATTAGCACGTAGTCAATCAGCCACATGGATCTATTAAATTTTAATATGCGTGAGAAACAATTTTACCCACACGCTGATTTGCCCCTTCCACCTCGTGCATCAAAAAAGCAGGAACGATGAAAGAAACTCAGGATGTCATCAGCATATCCTCAAAAATCAACCTAAAACAGATATCAATAACGGGTTAAGTGCCACGCAAACACGGATATCAAAGCAGTTATTCCTATGATAATCTTTGATTACTTTCCTTACTATTTGCATAATTATTAAATAGTTTAAATAATAAGCCGAAACCAACATCAACTTGGAACTCTCCTGATTTCGCACAGAATACTAATTCGGATTAAGTTTATGATCTGAATGCAAAATTTTGTGTATTTCCTATTTAAGTTGTTAATAATGGCGAGCTGTGATAAATTTTCTTGATAACGGTCTAACCCATTTTTTACGAATGGTCCCAGGCACAACTCTGGAACACGTGCGACTGAACCCGAGTTTATGTACATTTATAATTATCACTTAGTTGGTGGTGAAGAAAAGCATCTTGAATTTATTTATTAAGATAGGGTGGCTCTTGTTTCGGATAAAGTTACTAATAATTGTTACCTACTTTTTAAATAAACTTCCTAGAGGACTGTATAAGGAAAGTGTTAAAAAAAACTTTACTTACCAAAGTGTAACTAATAGCGACTCACCGAACACAGATAAACCCTATTTTGTTTTTGCAGTAACAGTAGCAGAAAGTAACATTCTTTGTGACAATATTTGGTGTATTGAACAAATAAAAAAATAACCAATTTCCTAAATTTTTGACTGTGGAGTAATATTATTTTGTGTTCAGTATGAATTTAGTTGCAATATTTCCTTAGCGATTCCTTATTACAATTTATGAAGACCCCAGTGTATTAGCCGCAAAACCTCTTCATTGGGACCATAAGTTCTGACGTGGTAATAACAAGGGTTTATCTAGTGTCCGCTCAAACAACTGTCAACAGCGATTAATCTTAATTCGGCAGTGAAGTTGATTACAGTCCCTAACTTAGTGGTCTAGCTAGACCACTTCGGTATCAGTTTGAAGAGTTGAAAGTAGGTTAAATTTATTATATTGCGGTCGAAGAACCATCAATCTAGACTCTTAAGGTGAACCTCTGGTGAATAAAACTTATTCTATTAATTAAACAGCTAGATGCAGGCCACTGCCTACAGGTCATACTAAAAGTGTTTGGGAGAGGCCTATGTCCAAATGTCCAGAAGTGGACTTATTGTGGCTGAGATAGATAGTTAGTTAGAATTATGCTTACAACAGAAGTATACAAGGAAAGTTTATTGACTAGTGTTACTGAGATGAGATACTTCAGGATAAATGTTAAATTCTAGATCCTAATTTTGTAAAACCCCAGTGTTATTTATACGGAGTAAATAAACATTGGATCAAGTGAAGGAAAAGGCGTCGTGTATATAGCGAGATGAAGACGCAAGAGAGAGGAAAATGGAGGCTGGTACACCGACAAAAACCCGAAATTTAGAGACAGAGCGAGAAGTGAATATTGTATTGGAATCTAACTCTCAACCGCGTATAAAAGTTTATCTGTCAAAATTATCTTCAACAACTCGATTACGTCTTAAGTGTGAACTAACTTTATCAAGGCACGAACACAGAACTTCTTTACTATCTAAAATTTATAAGTAGCATCCCTCTCGTCTTGCTAGTCTATTTATTATACCACAGTTTATAACATAACATACAATTAATTTAACGTTTAATGCAGTCTTCTAAGTGCTTTGTACTGAACTTGCTGCTCTGTGACTTAAGGGTTGTTACTTAGCTCTTGTAAACTGCTTAGTGATGGAATATTAAGTTGCCCACTTGAGACTTCCCCTATCGTGTGGGAGTATAGTGACGTCTTCATTTGACTTGCATAAATTTGCTTTCAACAATTTATGTTAGCGGAATAAGTTTATTTTTGATGAGACAATTTCTTCATAACATTCTTCTGCTCTTTTAAAAATAAGTAAATAAAATTTTTGAGTGTTTAAAAAAACTATAAAAATACTTTTTGGTAAATCCTTCTGAATCAATATAAGTCTAGAATCATTACAGACACTTGCATCAATCTGTAACATGACATCACAATGTTATTGTAAGCGTAAAATACAATTTATAGTAGGTACAGTCAGGAGCACGTTGAGCTTTACACTTGAGTACAATTTTGGTTCTTATGACATAGAACTTAAGCACACTAAACTTAAGAGTGGTCGACCTGCTCTTGACTGTACAAAATTACGAATGACCTCCGATCTCCGTGGCGTAATGGTTGGTTACCACGTCGGACCGCCACCCAGGAGCTCCCGGGTTCGATCCCCGATCTGGTCATGATTAAAAACGAACTTTTTCTGATTGGCCTCGCGTCTTAGATGTTTATCTATATATGTATTTATTATAAAATATAGTATCGTTGAGTTAGTATCCCATGTAACACAAGTTTCGAACTTACTTTGGGGCTAGGGCTATCTGTGTGATTTGTCCCTATTTTATTTATTATTTCATTTATTTATTTATTTCGTTTTGACTAGTTTATTTATAAAATAAGAACTGTCAAGACCATGTAAGAACTCTAAAAACTGTCTCACTTGATGAGTGATGATATAGACCTTTAAATTTTTGTGTTTTTACATACTACTATAATAACTAAGTTTGTATATTCAAAGGGTACCCACTTTGCCTTTAGATGACATTTTGTGTAAATGAAACGAGAAACATTTTACAACAATCTTAGTACAGTCGTAAAACCTTCATTTTATATATTTATCTAATAAAATGAAAGTTTAAAACAGCACTTGGTCTGTTTAAAAATATTTATTTAATTTTCCTTTGTAAACAACCTAAAATTATTTGATAATGGTATTCACGTTTATTACATAAACCCAAAGCAAACACAACAACACAAAAAATATGTTCATGTGAATCTGCACATTTATCAAGATATAGTATATAGTATCAAGATATCTGATATCCCTTGTATTAAAATAATATATCTTGTAGGTAGTTCCTTAAAAGGAATTGAGAATATAGGTACTGAATAGGTTGTGTCCTTTCAACACCATGGGTAAGGTCACCAGCTGGGCCATCGGGATATCTCTAATCCAATGATCCAAGATAAAAATAAACTTAACAAAATAGAAAATCAGCAGTAGAAGCATCTCAACGAAATTAAAGACACGAAACTGATGAGTTCCATCTATTTTATCGTACGCTCCAAAGATTGGAAATGCGTATCTGGACGTAGAACGAATACTAATTCGTCTGATGTAAAACATTTTGTACTTGTCGACGCCAGATGACTCCTGATTCTAAATGAATGGTGTATTTATAGCATGCCGTTGCAGCAATTTATTTAACTTTTCTTGATAAAATAAGATAAATTTTCAATCGAGAGCTAGATTAGCTGAGCAGCATAACAAATAGAACTCACATAACTATATCACATTCTAGAATGAAAGTGGTCAAGTTATAATTTTTACATATCTACATATTTTGCTATCTAAAATTTTTGCCATACAACTGCACTACTAAGCTATTTTTCTTATAACTAATTACTATTTTTCAGATCAGTAAAGTAATAAATTTCAACTTTCTAGGTTTAAGCGTTTGGATTTAGCGTTGATCAATCAGTCAGTCAATCAGTCAGGTTGTAAATTTTTATTTATAGATTTATGTTACTACCGTTACATAAACACACATTTAAAATTCCTTTACGTTCGTATAGTTACAAAATTTGTAAATATCCCATACTTTACAAAGTTATATTATTAATGACCCCATTAATAATTATAACACAGTTTTGGGTGGTTTTAGTAACGCTTGTGCCATGCGTGGAAAGACTAATTAAAATAAATAATTAAAGTAGCGCGCGTGAGGAATAATTTTCATTAATAATAGAGTAATGTTTGTGGTTTCCCTACAAGGTCGATTTTGTAACTAAAAGTTTGGTAAAGGGCATATTTTTTTTTATGGAATGTGAAGTTTCGGTCATTTGGGGGAGGGTTATATCCAGCAGTGGACTTTTTGTGGCTGAGAAAGCATACCCCCGCAACTGCTCGGTCTATTAGAACTGTTGCTTAGAACAAGTGTCTACTTGTGTATATTAGAATTACATCCCATAAAAACAGTGTATTAAAAAAAAATATGATTCCGTAATAACCCTAAAGTAAAAGCAATTCAAATGTCATTAACATTAAGAAAAAAAAGATCATCCGCGCAATCTCATGGCAAATTGGAAACTTTGATGGTGCGCTTTTTTCCTTGAACTCCTTAAAACAGTTTTGGTGTCAAAGATTATGAGATAACAGAGGTCGATATTTATTAAAGGGAAATAAATATTCATGGACCAATTAACGTAATGCTAGTTAGTCCAAACGAAGTTAATCTTGTAGTTTGTTAGCTGGTGCCAGTGTATTCAAGTTATTTAACTTGAAAACCTACCGACAACAGGACTGACAGCTTTAAGACTTTTTAAATCCATTGACTAGGATTGTTGTTACTATACTTGCGTGATCGTTTCACTTTGACACGCACAACTAGGCCATCGAGGTTCTCGTTTCTTAGTTGACTTGCATATTAGTTGAGTTTGATACTTGCAATAACACCTCGGCGAAGTCACAGTCCTCATACAGTTGAAAGTTATACAGGAGTATAATGTTGACTTTGAATCTAATTAGCCCATCTCAAATACTGCTTTGTACAAAGTTTATGTAATTTTGAACGCTGTGCGAACTATGAAATTACGTACATTTATATCCCTTACTATAATGTCATTTTCAACAAATATTTGTGGGGAGACCCAAAACTTTGGTGTGTAATCCACGTGACTTAGTTTCAATCCCTACATCCCTATTATCAACTGCTCTCAACTTGTTGTCTAACAAACGTTAGTAAAAAAAGTTTGTTTTTTCGAGTAAAATTACAAAGATTGCTTTTGTATTTGGGAACACGTCTAGAAGACTACTTGAATGTAGGAAGAATATACTTTTATTTTTTACACTAAACCCTATACGACATGTTTCGCTATCGACCAGTAATCTAGTGATATTTAGAAAACTTAATCAAAGAAGCAAAGTTGGGGTTTCTGGGTGTCTTTACGTCTTTGGAGTTAAATTCTGGACACAAAAAAGTGAGATTCGTCGTTTCATATCAGGCTTTTGGTACTTTTTGTCTATTTTATTAAACGAGCTCGTTCGTGTAAGGCGGAAAAAGATTTTTTGCGCGAAATCTTAGCAGATTTTTTTCTTTAAATAGCACTTTGATTTGTGGAATAACAAATTCTAATGTCAACAGATTTGCTTTGACTAATGTCATTATCTGAATTGTCCCACAACTGGGGAAAGGTGTTCCCTTGACAGAGCATGCTAGTGTCACAGCCAGCTCATCTTTTCACATTTTAAATTTCTAAAATTTCTATAATTTCAAAAAAAATTACATTATAAGAAATAACAAACAAGTAGCAGAAAAAGGACAAAGTACCCACAGTTAATTTGTTTCATAATGATAGACAGAAATATTAAGGAAAGAACGATTTAGGGAGAAGTGTCACACTGGCCAAAAGTGACGAGTTATTTGAAAGCACGAGACTAACATCTGTGTTCTCATCTCTTGGGAAAGCGGAGGGTACGGACATAAATAGGGTAAGGCCCAAAGGAAAAAAATAAATTGCAAAGAAATAGATATTTATGTAACACACCACCCTCCCCTTTCTGACTTTCTAGTATTGCTAAAAAGATAGCACTATTCTTATTGGTATTCTTATTAAGATTCGCCAATAACTAGAATTTACTACGTCTATATTCAGTACTTGATTTCCAGTTCGAGTCAGAGAATATTGAATCCATCGAAATACCCTCTACTAGGGGTGGTGTTGCTTAACGTATTCATTTTGAGCCTTCAAATGAATTCTATCATTGAAAGACCACAGAGTTTCTGTATTACTTTAACTAAACTTAAAATGCACAGACTGATTAAGCCTAATATTTTAAGGTATAAAGCCAGCGCGTATGCTAGGTCTATGGTGTAAAGGTAACTTATGAGAAGATAAGGTTACTCAAAACCATTATTAAAATTAATGACACGTTATATTATGGCTGGCACTGTGAACCTAAACATGAAAAACGAGATAACTTAAGACTTATAGTGGATTTTAAATAAAATGCGTGTAGGTGTATAAGATTAGACACTGATAAAATTAAGAAAGATATAATTACTATCTACAAAATCAATATAAATTTTCTCAAATTTAGTCATTTATACAAATTCAATTCTAACGTTTGAATAAAACAAATATTTGCACTGTCTATCACCAAACACTGATTTGTGCGTGATTTAAACTGATAATTGCAAAATTGTTGGACGTACCTAATTGCACCTCTGTCAATGTCGAATTAGCTAAATGAGGAGTGTATTGGATCAATAATTATCGCGTATTGAATTAACCAATAACATAATTATAGGTAACAATTTGGTCCAGTGTTATTGGTATCATAATCAGAATAAAATAAATATTTGGGTAGCTATCTATTCACGGATTGTTGTCGTTTCTCGTCATCATGCTTTTTAGAACGCTCTCGACTATTTTAAACTATTTAAACTGCTAAGGCTAACTGTATACAAGAACTCAAAAAATAAAATTCAAAAGGAATCAATTAAAAATTTTCAAAATTTGCAATGTTTACTGAAATCCTATAAAGATCTGTTTCCCAACTTGAAATCAAAGTTCTTGTTAGCCCACTTCGTCAAATAAGGTCAAAAATTCGTCAAATAAGAACTGTTCAATATCATACAAAAAAAAACTATCAATTTATTTGACGAATAAGCTATTCGGGGCGATGAAACAGACACGGAATAATTTAAATATTAACATGGAACAATTTGGGATTGAAATAAGATTAAACTTCTAACAGTAGAAAATACAAATCAATTTGAGACAACGCAATGCAAACTCTTATTCATAATTCAGAAAAGTTTAGAAAACAGGGGGACATCAATTTGACTACCTCCGGCTAAACTGTCAAAACTTTCGCCTAACGTCAATCTAATTGCCCCATTACCGATCCTTACGTAAGAAGATATTCTTGAGATATACTTAATTCATGTTTAATCCCAAATATTTTAAAGAAAGTTTTCCAAACATACAGTCATACCTGACCACCAGTCAGAGGTATTAGGCATCGTTCGCACGGGAGTTTAAATAAGCGTTGCGTAAAAAGCGTTCGGAGCTTTTTATACCGCTTTGTTTTCGAACTGTTCACACGAGCGCTTAAATAATCACTTTGTAAAAGATATTTGCTTGACACGGACGCGCCATGAATTCAGCTGAAATTGCAGCAATAGGTATTTGCGTTGTAAGAAGGCGAAAGAAAAAAAACTAAATTGTGGGTTCATCCAATTATTAGTGAATGGTTATTAGAAGGCCAATTTGTGACGCTCTATGAAGAATTAAGACAATACCCTGAGAAGTTCTTTAACTATTTAAGGATGACAATGAAATCGTTTGACGAATTATTAGCTATCGTTGGCCCTAAAATAACATTGCAAGATACAAATATGAGATCGGCCATACCACCAGTACAAAGACTGTACGAACACTTATGCATCGGCCAACGTCGCCGGCGCAACTGAATGACTCCCGGAGCTTAAAAAAGCGCTCGTGTGAACAGAAGCGTCAGTTTCCCTATGTTGTATAAATTTCAACGCTTTGCGTTCGGCGTTTAAAATGGAGCACGATCGATTAAAAAACTCCAGACTGAAAAAAGCGTCCACGTGCGAACACACGTAGGAGAAGTCATAGGGTCTATTCGAAACGGTAAAAATAACGCGCGTTAAAACGTCGAGAAAGCTCTCGTGCGAACGATGCCTTAGATTTATATCGGGAGCCATGGTGATATGATCGATCGCCACAAAGGGAAGATCTTCTGTATGGCGATAGGTGTCGCCAAATATTGTTAATTTAGTACCTTGCAATTTTGTACTGCAGACTTTTGAATGAACATGTAGGTATTGTCGACAAAACATGGCCACGGGAACTGATCATCCGCGACTCCGCCAGGGTGTCCTGCCAGGACTCAGGAGAGGCCCTCCACACCCTAAGAGGAACACCTCGTAGTTTAATAAAAAATTTGAAATTTATCAAATTAATATAATCATGACGTATGTGTGCCTACTGGCATCAAAGAAGTAACATAACCTTATTTATTTTATGACAAACAACCATTTGCCTTGTCCGTTCGTTTATCTTGAAACACTCGGAAATGTCATTTTTTACACAGAATTATTGTCCCTTACATTTTATTATCTCGCAAAATATTAAACTCCTTTCAAGTGGTAAACAAAAAGTAGGTTATTAAAACATTTCATGTTAAAAACATGTCCTTCAAAGTGTCGCATGCACATATTTGCTAAATTGCAACATAACATACATACTGTAATTCTTGACTGACTAAGACTCTAAATACTAAATCTAAATGTTTTAGATAACCTAATTATATTTTTTATAATAAGCTACCAGTGAATAACTCCACAAAATTTGGTTCCGTCGGGTACGAAATTTGTCGAAAAGAACAGACAGATAGTACTGACATTATACATAAGTTTATAGATGTTGTTTTGATTGCATTCTTAAATAAACGTGATCTACAAAACAATAATCTACGAGAAGTAGGTTTTAGAAAATAGTTTAAAGTTACTTAGGTCTTTTCTATTACAGAGGAAATAGATTCTATTGAGAAATTCATTGAATTTTTCAATAAAAATAATTGTGTACGATATATTACGGGGATCAGTGGTACCGAACAGCGTTCGAACTCATCGATCAGTTACGAAGCCTTGTAGTGTTGGCAACCGATGCACATAGATCATAGTGAAAGCATAGAACTCTCACGATAGAAATTAAAGTCAAATAATGGCGGCTAGCACTGAGAACAAGATCACGCAGAAAACTACACTACCAAATGAATCGGTGCCAATGCATAGTTACTAGTAGCTATGCGTTGGAATCAAAATTAAATAATGTTTAACAGAATGCAGTAAAGAAACTGTTAAAACCGCTCGCAGGACTATGGCCCTATTTATTTTCATTAACGAAAAGCATATTAAAAAACTTGAATCAACATTCCAGAGTCCTTAACATTGGTCCAAAATCGTCTCCGGATGTTTATTGATGACCACTTGACCACATTGACAATTTTATTGAAAGTTCATGCCTGATACGAACCAAAAGTGAAAAATTACAATCTAAATCAACAGTATCAATCCATCAAGCTTGATGTCACTCATTGCAGGGGAGATCTCTGCTACCTCATAAATCTACTCAATGTCATATATTTTTATTCAAATAGGTACATTGAACTTTTACAAGCTCTTTCGATTCATCATAACATAAATAACCATACATTGCAAGCTAAATAACATAAAAAGAAGCAAATTCAAAATGTAACTTTTAGTATATTTGTAGATCTATACCAGTTAACAGGTCGAGTCCAGACAACAAATTACTTCGTATATTTTTAATACAAACTTTGATTCCGTAGCTAGTAATTACTCCGACGTCCATACCGCTCGACTTAGAAACGCGCTGCATCGATTTTATCAAGAAAATTCAATGGAAACACTTGGGCGTTTTATGAGAAAAAATAATTTTATAAATCTAAATGGCATTTAATAACTTTATCTATATAACTGAATAAGTGACAGGTTATAGGCTGAAGCATTCATGACCATTGATTTCTGAGGACAAGAGATGACTTATTTGACATGCTAAGTGTATTCGTAATATTATACATGCACATCTGAAGGAATAAAAAAGGATAATAATATGAAAAGTGTAAGCTTCTTTTTTACATTAACTGAACGCTGTAGATAAAGACAAGACCAATATCATTACACCAGTTTTACGACACACTAAACCTAATTTAAGTCTTAGAAAAAACATGCTTAGATCTAGACCAAGTACAGAAACTGATGTTTTCTATATAGTAAAAATATTACTTTCCTAAAAAAAAATTTGTTTATACTCGTATTATCAACTACTATAGGCTTTGTTTGGAACTAGATGTATACCAACAAAACGCTGCAAACGTTTTGGGTACGCTGCAATAGGGTATTTTAATATAGTTTTTATTAAAAAAAAGAACTACTACAGTCATAATTATCTAGTTGTAAATTGTTTTTAAAAATAAAAATTAGTCTCACTTTAGGAAAATACATACCTACCTAGTTCTGAAAAATAAATCCTACTACAAAAGTTGAATTCCAAAAGTGTTTGAGGAGTTTCTGAATGGAAGTTATTCAAGTGTGTCGGAGACATAAACAGTTGCAACAACTTATGGAGTCGCATTGATGCGGCCGGTGCTACTCGAAACTTTGTTTTTGGTTTCACAATCCTTCAGAAAACTTATCGCTCCTTCACACTTGGCCGCTTCCTTGCTTTTCTTCTCTTTATTTATTTTTATAAATCAGAGAGAAAAGAAAGTGTTATCACCGTTGTCAGTGTTACTAGATTCTAGCATGTTTTAAAATGCGGTCGCCGGCAAGGTGTCAGATGACCTAAGAAAAGTCGCAGAAAGCTGCTGGATGCTGGCCGCATATTGAAAAAGGTTGCAGGAGGCCTGTGTCAACAGTAACTTTTTATGCCTAAAATGATAATGATATTTTAAAATATTCAATAATTACATATTTCTGATACTACTTTCACTGTAATGTTCTTGTACAAAAAATAATAAAGACCTTTACACTGAAAAAATTATAAACTCATGTCACGTTTGACCCGAATCCATGGTAACTAAAAAAAGTGGTCGTTGCCCCAGTAAAGGTTATAAATAAGAATTTTAGCGCGACCGTAATACAAGTAGATCCTTACACTATAACATAAGGGGAATTTATCGTGAGTCTTGATCACGATTTACGCATAGGACCAAGGGATGGAATGTAGCGATTTTTGGATATAAAGTTTTCCGAATGTTAATAATAATTTAGCAAGGGAGTAATACCCAACCACTTACTAGCCACCTACACAGCATTAAGCAGTTGGATCTACGAGAATCTATATACATGACCACTCCAAAAGTCACACAGTCATTCAGTTCTATTCAGATAATAGTAGTATCGTTATCTAAGCCCGTCTCTTTGACTGGCGGCTTTGACATTTTGATGCCATTTGCAAGTGTATCGCTTTTGGTGCTCTCGAAAGAGCAATCATTATAGCAGATCCCTGCATCCATAATAAAGGTAACTGGTTTTTTTATTGAATAATATTCCCAGCTTACGTAATTCTTTTGGAACACCGTGACTAGTTAGAGAATGATTTACTAGGACTGTTAATAATAGAAAAGGCCTTATTTAATGATAGTAGTTTGTAGTAAGAATATTTTATCTAATTCCTACACTTATGACTTGAACTTACAAGAAGAAAGGAAAACCAGATAAAGAAGGGAATAAACATGTTTTTTGTGACATTCGCGACTTGAATTTGGTATAGTTTCTTGGACATTTATTTACTTACTCGTATATCATGTCCATTATAAATAACTGTTATACAATATAAGGATCCGGATGGTGTCGCTGACAAATATACAAGTTAAGCAGCGACCAGTCTAGGCAATGTTTGGATTTAAAATTTTCAAGCTCCTTCGGAGGATCATACTGTGTATGTACCGACTGTTGGCGATAGATGACAATCGTTAAGACCCCCTGATGAAGACAGATTCAGTCTTCATCAGGTGGATTGGAAATGCTGAAATCAGCTGACCCGTTGTAAATGTTTTTTATACCACGCCGATGGCAACTTGATGGTAGGTTGTTACCGCTGCCAATAAAGGCTTACACCAGGGGTATCACTCGCACGTTGTCGACGCTAGTCCTTTCACTTCCTTTTTTGAATCGTTTTTGGACTCTCTTGGAAAATGTTTATTGTTTTAGATCCAAATTTCCTAAATAAATATAGAACTGGCAGAAATATAGAGGTAGGTTCTCGACATTAAATATTATACAAGACAATGCCAACAAAAAAGAATAATAACACGAATAATATTTTAAAAATAAAACACTACATCAGCCTACAAAGCTGGCAAGTTGCCTAAGCACTAAATGTATAGTCGGCTGCAACTGCTGTAGTTTAGTTGCAAACTGTGTTAGCCAGTATTAGCACGAAGGAAACTTGCGAAATAATGGAATGCGCACCAAAACTTGATAGCAAAACTTAGTCGCTGCAATACTCGGAAGATTCGTTGGTTTTCCAACTTGTATTTTCAATGCATGTTGAACTAGACCTGCACGCGGATTCACACGTGAAAATGTGACGCCTCTAAACTTTAATTGCTGTACCAGAACAATCGATTATCTTGATAATTACTATGAAAAAGTAGCTCAATGACATCGCTATGAGTCGTAATTTAAAACAAATAGTCACTTTAAGCAACGTCAACGCTAGCCTATGTTTGAATGGGTTATCTTGAGCTTCTCCGTGCGGATATCTTTATTTTCATTCTTGTTCTTCCTCATTCCTTCTGTACCTATTCCCTTCCTCGTCGCTGATAACGCATTAGTAGCGCACCTAGTATTACTGATATTGATAGGCGGAGGCAACCACTTTCTGTCAGGTGGCCCGTGGCCCGTTTGCTTGTTTGCTTGTGGTATGGCATAATTAAAATAATAATTGGTAAACTGTGAAAAAACAAATAAATGCATCTTTGTATTCGCTTCTAGGATTACTGATAGGCTCCACAGTTTCAATACAAAACATTTCATTTTCATATTACAGCCTTAAAGTTAATAAATGGCATTTAATAACTTTATCTATATAACTGAATAAGTGACAGGTTATAGGCTGAAGCATTCATGACCATTGATTTCTGAGGACAAGAGATGACTTATTTGACATGCTAAGTGTATTCGTAATATTATACATGCACATCTGAAGGAATAAAAAAGGATAATAATATGAAAAGTGTAAGCTTCTTTTTTACATTAACTGAACGCTGTAGATAAAGACAAGACCAATATCATTACACCAGTTTTACGACACACTAAACCTAATTTAAGTCTTAGAAAAAACATGCTTAGATCTAGACCAAGTACAGAAACTGATGTTTTCTATATAGTAAAAATATTACTTTCCTAAAAAAAAATTTGTTTATACTCGTATTATCAACTACTATAGGCTTTGTTTGGAACTAGATGTATACCAACAAAACGCTGCAAACGTTTTGGGTACGCTGCAATAGGGTATTTTAATATAGTTTTTATTAAAAAAAAGAACTACTACAGTCATAATTATCTAGTTGTAAATTGTTTTTAAAAATAAAAATTAGTCTCACTTTAGGAAAATACATACCTACCTAGTTCTGAAAAATAAATCCTACTACAAAAGTTGAATTCCAAAAGTGTTTGAGGAGTTTCTGAATGGAAGTTATTCAAGTGTGTCGGAGACATAAACAGTTGCAACAACTTATGGAGTCGCATTGATGCGGCCGGTGCTACTCGAAACTTTGTTTTTGGTTTCACAATCCTTCAGAAAACTTATCGCTCCTTCACACTTGGCCGCTTCCTTGCTTTTCTTCTCTTTATTTATTTTTATAAATCAGAGAGAAAAGAAAGTGTTATCACCGTTGTCAGTGTTACTAGATTCTAGCATGTTTTAAAATGCGGTCGCCGGCAAGGTGTCAGATGACCTAAGAAAAGTCGCAGAAAGCTGCTGGATGCTGGCCGCATATTGAAAAAGGTTGCAGGAGGCCTGTGTCAACAGTAACTTTTTATGCCTAAAATGATAATGATATTTTAAAATATTCAATAATTACATATTTCTGATACTACTTTCACTGTAATGTTCTTGTACAAAAAATAATAAAGACCTTTACACTGAAAAAATTATAAACTCATGTCACGTTTGACCCGAATCCATGGTAACTAAAAAAAGTGGTCGTTGCCCCAGTAAAGGTTATAAATAAGAATTTTAGCGCGACCGTAATACAAGTAGATCCTTACACTATAACATAAGGGGAATTTATCGTGAGTCTTGATCACGATTTACGCATAGGACCAAGGGATGGAATGTAGCGATTTTTGGATATAAAGTTTTCCGAATGTTAATAATAATTTAGCAAGGGAGTAATACCCAACCACTTACTAGCCACCTACACAGCATTAAGCAGTTGGATCTACGAGAATCTATATACATGACCACTCCAAAAGTCACACAGTCATTCAGTTCTATTCAGATAATAGTAGTATCGTTATCTAAGCCCGTCTCTTTGACTGGCGGCTTTGACATTTTGATGCCATTTGCAAGTGTATCGCTTTTGGTGCTCTCGAAAGAGCAATCATTATAGCAGATCCCTGCATCCATAATAAAGGTAACTGGTTTTTTTATTGAATAATATTCCCAGCTTACGTAATTCTTTTGGAACACCGTGACTAGTTAGAGAATGATTTACTAGGACTGTTAATAATAGAAAAGGCCTTATTTAATGATAGTAGTTTGTAGTAAGAATATTTTATCTAATTCCTACACTTATGACTTGAACTTACAAGAAGAAAGGAAAACCAGATAAAGAAGGGAATAAACATGTTTTTTGTGACATTCGCGACTTGAATTTGGTATAGTTTCTTGGACATTTATTTACTTACTCGTATATCATGTCCATTATAAATAACTGTTATACAATATAAGGATCCGGATGGTGTCGCTGACAAATATACAAGTTAAGCAGCGACCAGTCTAGGCAATGTTTGGATTTAAAATTTTCAAGCTCCTTCGGAGGATCATACTGTGTATGTACCGACTGTTGGCGATAGATGACAATCGTTAAGACCCCCTGATGAAGACAGATTCAGTCTTCATCAGGTGGATTGGAAATGCTGAAATCAGCTGACCCGTTGTAAATGTTTTTTATACCACGCCGATGGCAACTTGATGGTAGGTTGTTACCGCTGCCAATAAAGGCTTACACCAGGGGTATCACTCGCACGTTGTCGACGCTAGTCCTTTCACTTCCTTTTTTGAATCGTTTTTGGACTCTCTTGGAAAATGTTTATTGTTTTAGATCCAAATTTCCTAAATAAATATAGAACTGGCAGAAATATAGAGGTAGGTTCTCGACATTAAATATTATACAAGACAATGCCAACAAAAAAGAATAATAACACGAATAATATTTTAAAAATAAAACACTACATCAGCCTACAAAGCTGGCAAGTTGCCTAAGCACTAAATGTATAGTCGGCTGCAACTGCTGTAGTTTAGTTGCAAACTGTGTTAGCCAGTATTAGCACGAAGGAAACTTGCGAAATAATGGAATGCGCACCAAAACTTGATAGCAAAACTTAGTCGCTGCAATACTCGGAAGATTCGTTGGTTTTCCAACTTGTATTTTCAATGCATGTTGAACTAGACCTGCACGCGGATTCACACGTGAAAATGTGACGCCTCTAAACTTTAATTGCTGTACCAGAACAATCGATTATCTTGATAATTACTATGAAAAAGTAGCTCAATGACATCGCTATGAGTCGTAATTTAAAACAAATAGTCACTTTAAGCAACGTCAACGCTAGCCTATGTTTGAATGGGTTATCTTGAGCTTCTCCGTGCGGATATCTTTATTTTCATTCTTGTTCTTCCTCATTCCTTCTGTACCTATTCCCTTCCTCGTCGCTGATAACGCATTAGTAGCGCACCTAGTATTACTGATATTGATAGGCGGAGGCAACCACTTTCTGTCAGGTGGCCCGTGGCCCGTTTGCTTGTTTGCTTGTGGTATGGCATAATTAAAATAATAATTGGTAAACTGTGAAAAAACAAATAAATGCATCTTTGTATTCGCTTCTAGGATTACTGATAGGCTCCACAGTTTCAATACAAAACATTTCATTTTCATATTACAGCCTTAAAGTTAATACTTTCTGTTTGCTTGCAGATTTTGAGGGACGAAACCCTGAGATCGTTTTATTATAAATTGTGTTTGTTTTTGTACTTTACACTCTGTAATTTTGGTACTTTGAAAATTATTTATAGATATATTTGAAGAAAATGTCTTTAGAGTTCCGTAGTAAACTAACAAGGAATCCTTATAGTTTTGCTATGTTGACACGCTTAAAGGCTCATTTAGACGACGCCAATTTCTTGCACATGAATTCAAGAGCAATAATTGCATGCAATCTAGTGGGAGCAATAATTCGTCCTTCAAAATTGTAAGCAACTGTCGTTTAGACAATGCATGTCAATTATTGCTGTGACATTATTGTATGCCACAGGCAATAAACTGGCATGGCCTAAATGGGCCTTAACAGGTACTAGAAAGCTGTAATTTGGTATGTACACACATATTAACTATGATCACACAGACCACTGGGTTAAACGACTGTCATCTATCGGCAACAGCCAGGATCGACGGCTTCAGTGTGTTTCGGAGCTCGAGATAACGAAACTAATCTAAACTGGATAGGATTGAATGAGAATTGGATAGGTTGCTTAACTTGCGTGTTCGTTCATCGTGTTTCCTCAAGACCTTTTACGAGATACTTGTTATGACATTGATAAATACCTTACTCCTTGATAAATACAATAAATATAAATTCAGTACGCCAACGTAATCCTCTTACTTTCAGATGTGTCACGCAGTAGATTATCTGTAATTTACGAAAGGGATTACGTTGTAAGTGCTTGTAAATATATCTTCTTCCGTTCTCAATTTAGTAAACCAATGTGACTTATTTAGAAATTCCCAAAATATCACCTGTCTGACCTGCCTGACCTATTGTCTATGTGATTTTAGATCACAAACTCTCATTTCTATAAACTGGAGAAAATGTAGAATTCTGGATTTCCGGATATTTTCTCTCATCGAAACTGAAGAATTCCTCTATAGCGGATTGGCGGAAACCAGGGTTTTTAAGCCGCCTGAAGGCCTGAAGGCTAAGAAAAGTAGCAAACAGCCGCTGGATGCCTGTGTTCAGCAGTGGACTTCTTGTGGCTGAGATGATGATGATGACGACAGAAAATAAAGCTTAAAGGCTGATATAAAAAATCATAGATACAAATTCGAAATTTGGCATGATGGGTATTTAGGTAAATTTTATAGTGAAATGGTTGATCAATTTGAGTGCACCATCATCAAAATCGGAAGTGAGTATTCAGGATAGCCTGTTGAACGATATCCGTTGTCCACTAATTGGCGGAATCGATTGAAAATGCAAACGAAGCCAGCTCACTCGGAACGGATCGACTGATAGTCGGAAATTGTTTAAAATCAAACAGTTTTCCCATAAATTATTTTTCTATTAAATTAAAGAGTACTATTTTCATCATGAAGCTATATGTTTGTACAGTCAACTGATGAAAGAGGTGAACATGGTAGAAAACTAAAAACAAAGATTATTATGGACGACCTCCGTGGTGTTAAGGGTGCCACGCCGGACCGCCACCTAGGAGGTCCCGGGTTCGAATCTCGGTCGGGTCACAATAAAATACGAACTTTTTCTGATTGGCCTCGGGTCTTGGATGTTTATCTATATATGTATTTGTTATAAAATATAGTATGAGTTATTACCCCATAACACAAGAACTTACTTTGGGGCTAGCTCAATCTGCATGATTTGTCCAAAAAAAATGCTAATAATGTAACCATCGTTATAAAACTTTATAATTACATAATACAACATGAATACAATTGATAAACAAAAATCACATCACGCAATATTAAGAAAACTTGAGTCATATTTACTTCTATTCACTTCTTTCGTTGAGCACTCTAATATGAACACGCAAGTTAAGTAACGTCGATCCTAGCCAGCGTCTCGATGGATTTCGTTATCTCGAGCTTCTCCGTGCTTTGGAGGACACGTGAAGCGTCGGTCCCGGCTGTTGTCGATGGATGACAGTCGTTAAGCCAAGTCGATGACCTTCGGGCGGCTTGAAAACACCGGCCTCTGCCAATCCGCATTGGAGCAGAGTGACTCTGATCACCTTCGATTGAAATGAGACCCGTATCCTTGCAGATGATTATGGATAGATATGACGATGGTGATGACTTCTTTCATTAGTTGAATTTCCCATTCCGTCTAATTTCTCTCTGATTAAGTCGTTGTAATGAAATGTAATGAAATGAAATCGTTTATTTCAGAAATTAGACCTTCACAGGCACTTTTTCTTGTCATTTACAATTTGTATATATGTATAAAGAAAATAAACTACGTTATATACTACCACCATTTCGGACACAAGCAAAATGGCCACCGGTAAAAGAAACGGCGAAAGAAACCCGGTTACGGCCTTTTTTGTCATTTAGCAATTTTTTAAAGTTGTAAGTTCCAAGACGGTGTATTTTCTCCACCAGGACATCAATAAGTTTCATTGCTTAATGCCAATCTGAGGTCGCTGTTGTTGATCCTGGCTTTACAGGAGACACAGCGTTGGGAATAATATAGGTATATATATCTAATGTAATTATTATGCAATTTCTTGAATTGCTAAACTTTATTTTATTTCTTGTTACTTTTGCTCAACCCTTTGTTGATTACAAGGGGCGATAACACCCAGGATGTTTGTATCGAAGACATACTCTATATAAATTTTCCCCTATTTTTTCTCATTTTTTGTCACAACAAAGTAATTTACTGAAGCT
The DNA here is from genome assembly GCA_905163395.2 of Endotricha flammealis. NCBI lineage: Eukaryota > Metazoa > Arthropoda > Insecta > Lepidoptera > Pyralidae > Endotricha > Endotricha flammealis. The sequence goes on from LR990855.1 coordinate 16,570,082, forward strand.
TTAAAAATATTCTCTCCGTAACATAGTGTCACTAGGATGATACTTGAACATACAAACTCACTTTAGGTAACGAGAGAAGAGCCTATAGATCGCGGATACAAGAAGTGTAGAAAAGTGTAAAAGCTGAGCTTTTCTTGAAGTGCGAATATTTTCTTTGAAAGGAAAGGGATTTAAGTAAACTTTCAAAGTATTATTTGCACTTTACTATACTATTTTCTTTGTTTGCAGTCTTGAATGTACTTTGTACTGGCAATTTAAACCTAAAGTATTTACGTTAGAATATTAAATAAATATTCTTGTGAGACTATCAATTTATTACATTATAAGATTATTACTATTTTATATTGGTAAAAACATAATTAAATAACATGAAATTAAATAAAATTAATTAAAAACTAAACTAACAATAAAAACTAAAACTAAGCATTAAAAAGACATGGTCCCTGTGGCAGGGTGCCAAAAATGCTAGCAGCGCTACCTCGCTGAACGGCGATAGATATCCGTTGAGCGAAGTAACTGCCAGCCTTTAGGTCACCAGTGGTTTGTCGCAGCCTTTTTGCGATGTTCCTAAAAAAAGACAACGCACTGGAACCCCACGGGCCTAATGTTTCTACACCAAAAGCCACAAAATCGTAGGAACCAGTCAGCTGCTGATATTTTGTGGCTTTTAGTTTCTCGGCGGACTCCGCCGCCGTTCCCGCACTCCTACTCGTACCGTGAAGATGTGACGGGGCAAGTGTGTCAACGCATGTCGCGTCCCACACCAAGGCCCGTTACATTTACATTGTTGGAAATTAAATTGTCTTCAAGACCTCTTACGTACCGGACGATACTTCCTCGGTAGAGCTAGCCCATTTCATAAACTAGAGTAGAATACCAACAACATAGCGAGTTACCTGAAGGTAAGCGATCACCGCAGCCCATGGACATCCATGATTACACGAATCTTGGATGCAGTTCTCACCTATGATGGAATAAAAAAGAAAGGAAGAGGAAAGCACAGCGGATAATCCGCTCAAATCAAAGCAGCCTTACTTCTACCTTACAGAAGATCGTAGCCAAATAGCATTGGTTTCGGCCAAATTGTGTTCCTACGATTAGTAAGGTCTCCGTATGCTTTAAAAAAAAAAGGCAGACAGTAGGAAGCAGGACGGGTATTAGCCTTGCAGCTCTCTAATTCAGCGGCATATCACCGCTATTTCGCGTCGATATTCAGTCCAGCCCATTTAGGAGCGACTACCAGTTCCTAGTAGTAGCTCTACCACTTATATTATTATCAAATCCTGTTTCCACATCGCCCTTTTTCTTTCATCTAGGACATGCTCCCTCACGTATCAAGCCACTCAATTTGTACCTCTTTACCTACATTATGATATTGGTCTTTTGAAAGTTGCCCTCAGTTATGGCCACTTAAAAGTGGATGAATTTTCGCTTTCAGATGAATTTTTCGCCAAGTTTTCGCCCTGAAATATGTAAAGTACGTGTTTGTGCAGCGTTTTACGAGCACGTGAAGGTTTATGGTTAGTAATAATAAATCTTTTCTTATGGTTATTTGAGTAAGGACTGACCTTTGATGCGAGGAAACACGCGGCTGTAAAACAAAGGAAATTACATATGGATAAGTGATCTTTTCGAGTTCTATCCTCGAGATCTTGGTTTTATGTTTACTACAAGATATATTACTTTTAGGGTTACGTAGTAAACAAGAAACCATTATAGTTTCGCCATGTCCGTTTGACCACGGTCTAGCGCCGAGACGAATACTAGAAAACTGTAATTTTTCATGTCTGTCTACACATCTAACTCTTTCTCACTGAAGTTGGGTCTGTCATGTGTGAGGATCATGGTCAGCGTTGCATCTAGAATGGATTATCTGCCTCCACCAACTTCTGTATAGCACGTCTACACATATTAAACTATGCTAATAAAGTGGTAGAACAAAATAATAAAAAACTAATTATAGACACAGATTTTGTTGTAAATAAAATTGGAAATGGTTTTTGTTAACACCAGGTTATGTCGTTATTATAGATCTCTTAAAAACATTAAGAATGTAGGAAGATGTCTGAGTTTGATTTTGAAAAAAGATGCTTTAATTTCACAAGATTTTTCTAGTCACAGCTCATAATAGTCATCTGTATCAAATATCAACTTTTTCATTTCAGTGCTTATACTAGGCATATACAAGGGCATGTGATAGCCGCATTTATCATAATGAAGCACTAGTTAATTCTATATAATTAACAACCATAATCATTATTATGGGAAATAATTACTCTTCCCAAGATCCTCGCACCTGCCTTCGGCAAGACACGAGTTTCTAATACATTAGTGTAATTAATATTGGGCTTTGAAATCATAGGAACAGTTGTGATTAAGGTTGTCAGCACTGGTTACAATAGGTATTTTGTAATGTCAAGATATTAGAAGGCGAAAATTGACAAATTTTAATGGTCTCTGTTACACTAGGACTAGATGAATATAAAATAATGAAATGTTATGCAAAAGTAGAGGTCCACTCCGGTTTGGCACAGGATTTAGTACATTTTGATTAAAAAAAAAAATTATTTTTGATAATTTAGTTCAAAGAAAAATTTTACCTCCACCACATTTCAGAACATTTTTTCTTCTTATTAGTTTCTACTACCATTTCTTAGTTTATTTAATTAAAGAAATTAAATATAATGAATGTCTTAATTACATCAAAGACACCAATAGGTACCTCGTACCAATCAATATTGCTTGATTAATTGCAACTGATAAATCAATTATGCCAGCTATCTCTAGGAACAGCTGCCTACAACGAGCTACAAGCAGTAATAATAATACTATTGTATTGAGAAATATTTGATACTAGCTTTTTTGCCCGCGACTTCGTCCGCGTGAAGTTGCGGACCCGTTCCCGTGGGAACCACATTGAATTTCGGGAAAAGCTATAGCCTATGTCAATCCCTGATAATGTAGCTTTCTACTGGTGAAATAATTTTAGAAATCGGTCCAGTAGTTTCGGAGCCTATTCAATGCAAACAAACAAACAAACCAACAAACAAAAAATAAAATCTTTCCTCTTTATAATTTTAGTATAGACATACATACTATAATAATTATTCATACTATATTAATATATAAAATGCGAAAGTTTGTATGGATGTATTGTTTTTATTAACTACGTAGAATTTATTATAAGCTAAGGAAGGGACTGGTTACCCACATCACAGGGAATCCTAGTGTGGGGTCCAGGGCTATTACTTTATACTTTGTAACAGTTAATTCTTGGGTCAATGTTTTTTTTTGTATGTATGTTTATTACTCTTTCACGCAAAAACGGTCAGGAAGATTTGATTGTTTCGTACATGGGTAGTTTATAACCTGGATTAACACATAGTATAGTTCTTATCCTAAAATGATTTGGTGCACGAAAGTAACGGGACATAGAAGGTAAAATCACGGCCATAAATATTCTTGGACGAATCACACAGCGCCATCTAGCGCCCAAACTAAGCAAAGCTTGTCAACTGTTGAAGAGATGAACGGATTAGAAAACTAAAAGCAAAGATTTTTATGTTAATAATGTAATTATTATGAACCATTGTAATTTACATGGTACAATATGAATACTATTGGAAAAGACTTATTCCCATCTTCCACCCTAAACTTCCACCCTGGGTTTAAAGTTGGGAATTGTTTGTCCCATCTTCCAACCCATATCTTCCACCCTAAACTTCCACCCTGGGTTGGAAGTTGTGAATTATTTGTCCCATCTTCCAACCCATCGCAGGGTGGAAGATGGGAATATATTATCTGAATTATTTTTGTTCCCATCTTCCAACCTGACATTTATGTACAGTCGTGTGCATAGGCGTTTGGGTTTAGATTGAAGTTTCTTTTATGAATGTGAGAATTATTATAGACCATAATAATTACATTGTTGTACTTTTCCTACCACTTTGTACTATTCTGTTGTTATATTTATTTATAAAAGAATATTGTTTTGAATATTGTATAAACTTAATACTTATAATAGAAATATAGAGATGCCTTAATTAACAGATGTAAACTACAAGTCAGATTTCACGCAATATTAGATTTGAATCATTTTTACGGAGCTGCAGGGCAATCGCGCTAATAACAACAAGAGCCATTCGTTTCTTGGTCTTACTTCAACTGTAAAATAATAATTATTCCTATAATAACGTAAAACGTCAATTTGAAGTTAAAACGATACAATAAACGATACCATTTCATGAACAAGAGATGAACTCGTTTTTTTTATTATTGGAAATTTTCGTATAATCTATAATCGATTTACACAATTTTCAATTTGTGATTATGTGCCCATGCCTAATAAATAAATAAAAAATGTTTGTGGTTTGCCTTTTTTTAAGGTGGTACGTTTCGGTCCACGCGGGAAATTAATTTTTTTGGTTCTTTTTACAAATTGCATCTCAATCATTGATAGAATTTTCGTGAAAATTAATTTGGCGACAACAAATACAATATATCTTTATTTTCAAATAAATTATAAATATTACCTAGCTCTTCTTATTATGAATGTCCACGATGCATCTTTTTCCCTATAAACATGCATTATGCACATTCATAATGAGAAGAGCCAATATTTATAATTTATATGATGATTATTATTTATTGATATAAAGTTTATAGGTACCTACTAATAACATTAACGGCCATTCGTTTCTTAATCTTATGCCGGCTCTACACGTTGGCCAACACGTTGGCCAACAAATTGGCCAACACGTTGGCCAACACATTGGCCAACACATTGGTGATAGTTTGTGACGACGTCCACACGTTGGAAGGTCGTTCAGTTTGATTTGGTTCGGGCCAATGTGCGGACGATAATTGAGGCGCTGACGGCTGCTACGATTTATTTATTTTCAGCATACCTACCGTTACTACGTAATAAAATAGACATGGAAAAAAATAAGGTGGTTGATGTTGTCAATAAATCGAAACAAAACAAGGTACAAGTACCTACCTAACTAAATGAATATTATTATATTGTTTATTTTTGCTCGTTGCAAACTAAACACGCGGCCAACGTGTGGACGCGTCGCCAATAACTCTGCCACAACCACGGCCAACTCCTTTGATCTGTGTCAAAAAACCGACACCACACGGATTTCGCGCCAGCTTGTGGGCCAACACGTACCATAATTCCAACACCTACCAAACCCCCCTCTACACGTTGGCCAACACAGTTGCCAAAAATGTTGGCCACTGTGTTGGCCAACGTGTAGAGGGGGCATTAGAAAAAAGCGTGTAATAATTGCAATTTAATAATACATCCTCTGTGCCGATTTTGGTATCGCGCTAACACATAAACGTCATACGATACAATATACCTCAATAAACGATACCATTTCATAAACAATTATAGATAGAACTCAAGATTATTTTTTTTACTGGCAATTTCCGTATAATCCGTCATAGATACACATTTTCAAATTGTCAGTTTGTGATATGTGCCAATGCCTCAATAAATAAAAAATAAAAATTGTGGTTTGCCTTGATTTTTTCTATGTCTTCTTTTACTCTTTGATAGTTTGATTAGAAACAGTGTCATGAGTCATGTCAAATCATTATTATTACCCTGTCGAAGTATTTTGTGTGCGTTAGAGTTTATTTAAAATTACTAAAAATATAAAATGGAAGGAGAACCTCGCTAATGGACCACCGTCCGGAAATTGGAGCTTCTGTTGGAGTATTAGCAAAAGTATTAAGACCTCGCTTTATGACGAGTGAGGAGGAGGCGGCTCACGGTGCAATGGAACAACAATGAGTTACTCATTTACATTTCAGTACATACAAATCAAGAAGAAGCACGCACTAACATCTAATACCTAAATAAACTGTTTATTTTATAATTTAATTAAAAAACGATTATTTATATAATTCTTTTATTTTATTTATTATTTATACACAAACGACCTTAGAGTGATTGTCGGCGTGCAAGCCCAATTTCTAAAAACTAAATGCCATTCTTTTCGCCTGCAATCACTAGCACTTTCAGTCAGACGGCGGTCTTGACCAGCCACTCGGTGTAAGAGGCGTGAATGGTAAATTTTCCCTACGTGCTATATTGTGTAGCACACTGCAAGCACTTATGAGTTTCACTGCAACTGTGGGCAATACAGCTTTCTGTCTACCAGCAAGCATCTGTAAAATACATAATATCAATTTTAATACTTTATTCTGAACGTCAAGAGAATTGTATCAATATAAATAGACTATTTGTCTTGTTGTAAATGAAGCCAAATAAAAATTTGGATTAAAATGTTAGAACAAATGTAATGAACTATAAAATTCTACTTGGAAAGATACATAAAGCACTTATCTTTGTTTCTTTGTTGTAATGTCCAAAGCATCGGCACGGGCACGGCACGTTAGATTGGTCGGATGTGAGGCGTCAATTTCTTCTAATTCTCATTGCAGAGTTTATATCGTTTGATAAATTTGCTTGTTAGGCATCAAAAAAAGGCCCTCCACCTATCTTTCAGGTTTCATCGTTTGTCTTCTGCCGGTGCCACTCCTACATCTACTCTCCAAGTTCTTTCTAACACATATTCCCGTATTAGGTAAAAGTTATACATTTTTATTTATTATAATTTGTTTTTGAGTATTATAAATCTATACACACCGGCAAAATTCGCGTAATATTGAACAATTTGTATGAAAATATTCAAAAATGTGCATTTTCAACAAGCTATAAATTAAAAACTGTTACACATAGAAAAAAAAAAGATATGACTAAATAAATAGCTCCCGTTTTACTCGCGATTTTGAGGAGTCAACTAGAAATAAAATTTAATTGAACATTATGCTGGTAATTAATTCTCAATTTAATTATAAGACGATGTAAATAGGTCTAGAATAAAAATCTAAAATTACGTCGATATTTTCGTCGATATTTTTGCATAAAAGTTGCAGTCATTAATTTTTGTTCCGCTAAATTTTGCGGTGTGTATAGAATAATTCAAAAACGATCGACGAAAAATAGCTACATTCTGACTTTAGTGTTTGACAGTTTTTTTAAAATAAGTTTAAAATAAGTAGCTGTCAAACTATTAGCGCGATACCGATTCCTTCGAACTATTGTGTATCAACTCTAAATGAGTGTTTGACGTTTTTGACAACAGTTTCGTATCGTTATTATAGGCTGTCAAACCATACCTACCGTCTATTTTTATTATGCGTTTGACAGTTCTTATAATATAACTTTAATATAAGAAGCTGTCAAAATATTAGCGCGATACCGAATACACCAAACAATCGTCTGTCAGCCATGTTTCAGCAAACATCCGTCAGATTTTATTTAGCGCGATTGCCCTGCTGAACGCATTCATTGGCTGTCTGATACCGTTCGCTTTATTTAAATCTCAATCAAAGTCTGCTAACTACATAATATTTAATCATTATGTCAGGTAATAACAATGCCTAAACAAACTTAGCTATTATATTATGAGGCGAAAACACACATGATTAATAACCCTTGAAACTACAACGAAGGGTTATTAAGGTATCAGAAACACACACCCTTTTGATAATCCAGCTTTTGGGAAATCTAGACCTTCATTAAGCTATTTTATAATTAAGGTAAGGGAAAACAGCCCAGTGGCTCGTTAGTACTGACTATACTTTCGTTACGTGTGCGGGTTCGATCCTCGCACGGGGTAAACATTTATGAATATACTAGCTTTACGCCGCAGCTTCGCTCGCGGTTAATTTTATGACATAGATCTCGTTTGACAACAAAACAACCCGTTCAACAAGTAATATAAGCAGGTTAAGTCTAACTTACTTTGGGATCAGTTGGAGCTGTGTGAATGGAGTTTATGTAATTTAAAAACAAAATTAAATGCATAAATACACTGGGCGTCAAAAATAAGTAGTACAGTTTTAAAATTGCAATATCTCCTAAACTGCAGAAGCTAGACCTTTGAAATAAAAAAAAGTTAAAAGACAATTTAATTTCATTTAATAAAAACTTCATGCACAATATAATTTTTTAAAGATTGACTGAAAAAAAACTTAATAAATAAAAACACTATTTTTTTAAACTGTTGGCTTGTACTTTTGTTTTTTATTGTTTTCTTTATTGCTGATAAATCAATTGAAATTCAAAAGCAAATGTGTCTTCAGCGAGTAAACTTTACTAATCATGCCTCTTTCACCAGAAGAATGTGCAAGAATCATAACTTTTCTCGAAGTAGGCATCAGTATGCGTCGTACTGCAAGAACGGTGGGTGTAACTCTAAGAACGATCCAGCAAGTAAAGCAAAGATACGAAGAGACTGGAAACCATCTAAGGAGACCAAGTAATGGCAGACCCAGGTGCACTAGTACCCGAGAAGACCGCTTAATTGTCTCTACTGTGTTAAGAAATCGTCACCTTAATGCAGTTGAGGTCCAGCAACAGCTTCTTCAGACCCGAAGAGACTACGTTAGTGAGAGTACAGTGAGGAGAAGACTTGCTGAAGCCAACCTGAAGTCGTACAGGCCAGCAAATGGCCCCAAACTTGAGACAGGGCATCGAGTAGTACGACTACGCTACGCGCGTCAACACGTACAATGGGGCGAAGAAGAATGGACAAGAGTTTTGTTCACAGATGAGTCTCGGTTTTCTTTATTCACTTCCGATGGAAGGCGGAGAGTATACAGGCGACCTGGTGAGCGATACATTCAAGGTTGCATCTCGGAAAGAGTTCAATACGGCGGGGGCTCTGTACACGTATGGGCTGGCATCTATTCAGAGGGTCGCACAGAGCTAGTGGTCATAGAAAATGGCACTCTGACTGGTGAAAGATATGCATTAGAGATCCTTAACGAGTATGCAGGGCCATATTTAGCAAATATGGGTGATGGAGCTATACTAATGCATGATAACGCCCGGCCACACACCGCTCATCTCGTACAAGAGTACATTCAGAAGGTTGGCATCAGCTTGATGGCTTGGCCATCAAGAAGCCCAGATCTTAACCCGATTGAACACGCCTGGGATGAGCTTGGGAGGCTAGTCAGAAGACTCAGACCACCCCCCGCCACCCTCAGGGCTCTAAAACAGGCCCTGATAGAAGAATGGGTGAATATTCCCCAACACCGCCTCCGAAACTTAGTGTTCAGCATGCCAAACCGGCTCCAAGCTGTCATCAGAGCCCGAGGCGGCAACACAAGTTACTAAAGTGGGAACAAGGCCCAAAACGTAAAAATTAAGTTCTTGATAGTTCCTTCAAAATGGTTAGCTTTTTAGGTTTTTCCTAATTTTCAGTGTAAAACTTTACTAATCCTAAATAAAGTATTATTTTTAGAAAACTTTGTTAAATTTGCTATAAAATGACTTTTATTTCAAAACTCTAACTTCTATAGTTTAAGAGTAATTGCAATTTTAAAACTGTACTACTTATTTTTGACGCCCAGTGTATTTTTTTTAAAGTGTTCCACAAAATATTTTAACGTGGACGACAAAATCGTTAATTTTAAAGTTATTAAAAAATCTCTGCGGCGTATTTTGAAATATAGGGTAGGTCACGAATTTCCTAATATTGATGGCTGAGTATTACAATTTGATATTTTAATTTTACTGTTTTATAATAAAACTAGCTTTTCCCCGAAGCTTCGCTCGCGGTTATTTTTATGACAGATCTCGTTTGACAACAGAACAGGGTTGTTTTGTTGTATGTTGTATGTCTATGGGTATAGCCCCCGCGACTTATGGCGTCATCTGTTGGCCGATACAGCGCCCTCTATAGTAGAAAAAATATTTTCCCATTGGAACGACATACTTTCACGGGATAAAAAGTAGCCTATGTTGGGCTCTGTACCCCTAACAATATGTATGCAAATTTTCATAATGATCGGCTGCTTAGTCAAGCTGTGAAGGAATAACAAACAAACAAACAAACTCCCTTTCTCATCCTTACTAATATTATAAATTAGAAAGTGAGTTTGTTTGTTTGTTTGTATGCATTCATATTTCTAAACTTTCGCGTTTAAAGTATTACTTATAGTCTATTTCACGAAGAGCATTTGGCTATATGTTGTAGCGTTTACATGCACATTGTTTTAGTGTGCGTAACCTCGGAAACGCACGCGCGTCTTATAAATTCGCAACATGAGAATTCTTTTCTATTCGGTTTATTTACGTTGACATGATCGAATGTCACCAAAAAACGTGTACTAAACACTCTGCTAACGATTTCCAGACTATGGATTCATTATTATTTTTTTGTAAAAAATTGTAATGAAATAATACAATTCTTCACGAACGTTATTATTCATAAAATTTCTCATTTCTACTTCATTTGCATACTGTAATTAAAACGTTATTGTTTGTTATCATAGTTTGCGCAAGTTTTTACTGAGCCATAAAGATGGCGGAGTTCCTTTGATATTTAAAATTGACTAATTAAATTTTGATGTTGTTTTTAAATTTTTCTGTACCTTACTTTCACTGATGTGAAATCTTGCATTGGCATATTCAGGGATTTTAAAGAAATATTTTTTTTACATGGAACAAAGTCAACATCTCGGCCCGTTTCTGCACACTGTTGACCATAGGCCCCTCTTTTTGTACGCCAACCAATTCGGTCCTGTGCCATTCTCATCCAGGTACGATCTGCGACTTTAGCTATATCATCTGCCCATCTCTCTACTGGACGTCCCACATCCAAAATTATTAAATCTAATCGAGTGTGTCCAAAACGGTCTTCACTCCACAGCATAAATGCCGTTGCACGAGTACCACAACGCTGGTTTTCTGATTTTACGGTTTATACTTCTTTAACATTAATGCCTTCAGATCACCTCAATCCATGAGCTTCTTGGACTTCCTATATTGTTATTTCTGTAGTTGAGATATTTGTTTTATATGCAATACACAAACAAAGTTACTAGGTACTTTGTTGTGTGGTAGGAAAAAAATTGTGACGATTCCGAAGAGTTTGTTAAAGCCCGTTAAACTTCCACCGCTTTTCCTGTGAAGAGGTACAGAAAAAGGTCAACGAACTCCTCTCTTAATATACCTAGATTGTAAACACAATGGGTAGTTTATTCACCACAGATAATCCAATCCAAACAATACTGTTTACAAATAGACAATATAATTAATAATAACACATTAATGTGTGGATTGTCCAATTGGGTAAATAAATGATATGGCAGTCATCATAATGAAAGCTTTACGAAAACATCAGAGTACGTACATCAGGACAATCCCACTACACATTCCCACTGCTGTGTCTAGCTCCTTTAATAAAATTCTGCTAGCATTTTGGGTACCTTGCCACAGGAGCCATGGCTTTTTAATTTTCAATATTAGTTTTACTTTTGATTTAGCTCTTAATTTTTAATCCTTACTAATATTATAAATGAGAAAGTGAGTTTGTTTGTTTGTTATTCCTTCACGACGTGACTAAGCAGCCGATCATTATGAAAATTTGCATACATATTGTTAGGGGTACAAAGCTCAACATAGGCTACTTTCACGGAATAAATCCGTGAAAGTATGTCGTTCCAATGGGAAAATATTTTTTCTAGAGGGCGCTGTATCGGCCAACAGATGGCGCCACAAGCCGCGCTATGGGTTGTTTGGTTGTCAAACGAAATCTATACAGTCATAAAAATTGCGCGAGCGAAGCCGCGGGGAAAAGCTAGTTAGTATAATTCCCGTTGTTTTATTTATTTATTAAATAACTAGTGAAATCCGCGAAACTTCATTTGCGTGTATTTATTTATGCACAGTAGCGCCATCTATGTCAGACTTTTGATCAAATCCTACGGGAATCGCATACTTTCCAAGCTACCTTCATACCAAATACCATAAATATTGGACCAGCCACTTAAGCGTAAAGAAGTAACAAACATATTTATATTATACACTTACATACACGAGTACACTACACACACTCATCCATACAAACGCACACTAGCAGCGTCTGCAACAAAATCACGTGTCTAGCGGAAACGTTGACAGACGCATCTTTTCTCCAAGTAGGTATACCTTTATTTGCAATTACTATTCTATGCAGGGGAACCTGGTGTCCTAAGATACAGGCTTCGGCTTAGTTTAGGCTCCAGGTCTCCCACAAATTGCATTTTGTCCTGTAAAACTGTAACTTATATTTAAGATTTATTTATACGTAACGTGTAATTTGTGGAGACGAATAAATACATTTTTATTTTTTATTTTTTATACACAACTTTCGCCTATATAATATTAGTAGGATAAAATAATAGATATCTAAAAAAACAAGACAATAAGGAACACATCAGTTTAAGTGTATTAAAAGAGTTGGTAATTGAAATCGTTGTAGGCGAGTACCCAGTTTCTGAAAATGTCGTTTCTAGAAACACTTTTTATACTGGCCGGTCATTAATCAGAGGGACAACTTCTGGGTAACGGGAAACTTTCCTTTTCCAAGAATTAAAATTTTAAGTGTGATGACTAGACGGGTTTTTTTTTTCGAAAATAATATACTGGGATAGGTTGGTGGGTAAAATTGGTCGTGGCTAAGATTTTGATGCCGCAATGTAATTAAAATTTGTAATATTATAAGTTGTTTTATCGGATGCCTACGTCATGCGAAGAACACACCGAAACATGGTGTTTCGGGTCTTTAAGATTAGAGTTAACCTCTAATCGATGCGTTGATCCGTTCAGTCAGTCAGTCTTTGTTTTGTAATCTATCACCAGGGTTTCCTGACTTTGTCATTTGTATGAAAACGTAAACAAAAGTTCGCCGTGTATTAATCATATTTTGGTACTTTTAGAGTTTTATTTAAGGCAAAAATAAGTCACCACTTAGCGGGTGGTATAATCTAGACTTGTACGTTAAAAAAAATACTAAACTAAACACGCTAACGTAAACTTAATTTCGCCTCGGACGACTTGGATGCTATTTGGCGAGTGATTTGCATTGAAGCCTAAGTCATAAGAGATTTGATATTTACTATTACATAATATTACTTTTATTTAAAAAACACACAAACAGAAGAATGTCACCCATTATTATCTTTCAGTTGTTTTTAGCGGGTCACCTGATTATAAGCAATACACCGCTGCCCATGCACATCCACGCCTACAAGATCTTGGATGCGTTGTCGACCATGAACGAATGAACAGTAAAGGACAAGGGAAGGACGAATGGTCACGTAACGCGTGGTTTCAAAGAAGTTTCCTCCCGCGAACGCTGAAGATGTGGAGATCCCCGCCGAGGTCTTTCCTTTAGAATACAATATGGGGTTCTTCGAAAGGGGCATTAAAAGATTTTTACAGGTACGCGAGTGGTACTCCCTGCGTTGCAAGTGTCCATAGGCTACGGTGACCGCTGACCATCAGGCCGTATTACCACCTTAGTGGAATAAAAAAAAGGAAATTGACAAAGGGAGTGGAGGGGTTAATCTTCACTCTCTCACTCATCGTATAAAACACAATGACATATCACTCTTATTCACTCTTATTTCACGTCGATATTCTGAGGGTGGTAGGTACTGCTCCGGTCGAGCCAGCCCATTTACAGTTTATAGTAGCTCCGGTTATTACTTATTCTATGGTAGTGGCTAGGCTGTACCATTCTAAAAACTTTATTAACAAATTCGCCCATATTTAATCACTTAAACCATACGATGTAGCAAACACGAGGACCGTGATGCATCTCCTCGTATTTCTTGGTAACGGCGCAGTACAGCACTTACAGAACATGCTCTCAATGTTTATAAGCGTGTAAAGGAATGAAATTATATTGTAAGTGAAATAATGTATAATGAAATGAGTTTTATTTATTCTTATATTTTTAAAACTGAAGTCGCTGATTAACGCACTTATTTTAGTGTTAACAGTAATATTACTGCACCTGTAGCGGAGAAAATTCAATGGGAAGGTACACTGGGGTTTCTTACCGCAGATGGATACTGTGGCAGAGAAACCCTGCTTAGTTCTGAACAGGGGCCGTACCGTGACCGCTTAAAACAAATCAAGAATAGCTGATTAAGGGAGACAGCGCAATACATGATGTAAGGCGACGTCTCGTTTACACAATCGTTTAAGGATAGTTATAAAAAGGTCGTGGTACGGCCCCGGCCTTGAAGTAGCCATTTTTTTGCTACTCGATCACTGACCTGTCGGCCTGATTGTAAACAGTATTTAACAACATAGTCACTTATATTTAATCCATTTAATGATTTATAGAGCATAAATTCACCATTTATCAAAAAAAATGTTCAATGTTGATGAATGTTGCTTTCTGAAAATCCATTGTGAAAACATATTGTAAGCAAGTAAGTGATTTATCAAAGTCAAAGTGAGATAAACCCCACTCAGACACTTTACAGAAAACACCTTTTGTACTAATACTAGTAGACGCCCGCGGTGTTACACTTACAACGACTTTATTGAGCCACTAATGCTTGAAATAAATTATTTTTATTCCCATTAACATGAGAATATTTATGAAAAAAAACATGGATCACTCGACCACGGGGCCTATCTATGTTTTTTCACAAATATTTGACGCCACGCAAGTGAAGCAAGGTCGACCCTAGCGAGTGTTTGGATGACTTTCGTTATCTCGAATTTCTCCGTGCTTTGGTTAAGATAAGCTTGCTGTTGTCGATGCATGACTAAGTCGGTGGCCATTTAGGCGGTTTGAAATCACCGGCCTCCGCCTGTCTGCATTAGAGTGGCGTGGCAGAGTACGCTCTAATCTGCCTTCAATTGAAGGGAGACCCGTATCCCTGCAGTTGGACGAATATGAGTTGATATAGACGGATGAATGCATAAATGCAAAAAAGCTTTCAAAAATATTATTTTAAAGTTTTGTTCCTCTTCCCTTCTTGTTTGCTCTCATTCTCCAGGCTTCGCAAAACAATAACATTGTATCGTATACACCATCTAATTAGTAAAACAATGGGGGGGCATAATTTGTCAGTTTGAGCCCATAATGTTCAAATAACGTGTACATTCGCTCTTACGAACACAAAAGGCTAAGGAATGCTGTTAGTTCTTACACATAACGACAATACTAATAGTTCGCATGTAAAATTATTTAATTATTGTGATAAAATTAGTTACTGTCTGTACAATTGTAGTACTGATAAAGTAGACATTAGTTAATTTTATAAATCATTTAACATAATATTATCTAATTTAATCATATTTGTAATGTCATACGGCGGGCAAACAAACAAACGGCTGATTTAGAGTGGTGTTTCCAAATTCCAGATTTCTGCAATTAGTGTCAACTGTGAAATGGTAGCTAATCAGTGTTTCCAAGACACCTAACGAATACTGACTTGACTTAACGACTGTTATCTATCGACAGTAGTGACCGAGAGCTTAACGTGCCCAAAGCACGGTGAAGCTCAATTTTTTAAACGAGTATTGACCAGTGTTGTCGTTAATTAACTTACGTTTATTCAATATTTTAAACCGTGCAACGCAGACTTAAACATAATATTTATAAATATCACAATACAAAGCTAAAATGTTAGCTTAATGTTTTAATTAAAGGTACAAAAGCTATTTAACAGTGTATTTCAGTTAAAATTACTGTTGTTTAATACTTTTCGTGTCGTCAAGTGTAATGCGTGTAGAAATTGCGCCGTCGCGTTCTACCCGACCGCACAAAATCGTGCGCCCAACTCGCATGTCGCGGTTCATTTGTTGAGTTAGACAAATTAGATTGTTTATAAAATCTGTATTTTAATTAATTTTAATTGTTATTAAAATATTAAGAAAAAATAATAACAAAATCATTTATTTTTCAAGTAGGTTTACATGAAATACTTTTGTACGGCAGTATTTTTTATTGATTATTTATTTATTAATAAAAAAGACATAGGTTTTTTCAAATTGTAAAAATGGGATTGTCCGCAAGACAAACTGTGAAAACAGTTTTGCGGGTATAATATGTTTTTATTAAAAAAATTATTTGAAAAAACCTTATATCTTCACTAATTACTTATTTAAACCTTTTAAATGGCTGAGAATTGACTTTTTATAAATTTTCTTATTTATTGCCCTTCCAACTGTACATACATATTATTGATTTTATTATTTTTTGACAGTCGAAATCGAATAAAACTTACTGAAAGAACTTACGAAAATGTTATGAAACCAGCTAAGCATTTAATAAAAAACTTTCTTTCTTATATAAGCAGAATAATTTTATCAAAGATATATTTTTTGTGTACCTCTAAAAAGGATGATTTATGCAACACGGTGTCGAGACCGAACCGTTTTGTTTCCCAGGCAAGGACGAGAGGTTTAACACTTCATATCTAGCATAAGACATCCCAAATACATCAATATATTAACATTAAATTCTAAAAAGAACATTTTTATTAAATGAATATCCGGCAAAATTAAAAATATACCAAATTCATACCTATACAAGTGACGTTGTATACGAAATTGTAATTAAACAGTTTACTCACCTTGGGCGGTTTACCTTATACCGTAATTTACCTTGCAGGCGATCGGGTATTTATTCTGTTAATGTTTTTATACGCTCATTATGAGATTTTATTTTGTATTTATATGATTTTATTAATTACTTCCGCAGTAATTTCCGACTTTCGGCAGAATTATTATGGAATATTTAATAGATTTTTATTAATATAACAAAAAATCTGTGTAGGCGATTCCGTTCGTGTGGACTTTTGGTAAGGGCAAAATCTTTCCTCCCTCTCCAAAACATTTTACATATAAATATGACAAGAGATACTCGCGCTACCTCGTTTGCTTCCCTCTTTCTCGTAGTTTTTTTTAACGGATGCCTACTTCATACAAAGAACACAAACTCTAGGTTTCAGGTTTCTACGATCAGCGGTGTAGGCTGGTCATTCAGGCCACAGCATTTTTTATGTATTTATAATGATAAATCGAATGCTGTATTTAATCGTACAATGTTCATATACTCTAAACGAACGAAAAGAGTGATTTTTCTATAATTTATATACTAAACATGCTACATAATAATCATCATCATTTTGTATACTATTTCTCTAAATTACACTCTGCGAGTAATATTACCAGTATTTAAACTGTACTTTTGAGAGTAATTTAAAGATACATTAAACAGGTTGATTAGAATAATAAGGTCTCTCATTTTATAATTAAATTACTACATTTATTAGACTATAATTTTTTACATTAGTTAACGAAAATACAACATTTTGTGCCCTCGCTACAATCACTAGCTTCACGGTATACAAGAAAATCGGGACATTTGTGTTCCTTGCCCACGCATTCGCCACCACGATATTTGCACTTGGTTGCATCAAATGATTGCATGCCTGAAAAGATAGGAAAAATCTTATTAGATTTCAATAGAGACGATCTTATTAGATTTCAATGAGCACAGCGGAGACGATCTACGATCGATCTAGCCAAATCGCATTGTTCTCGGCCATACTGTGTTCCTACGGTGAGTAAGGTCTCCAGTGCTCTACTTTTTACAGGGTCGGCAACACGCGAATAATACCCCCGGTATTACTAGCGTCTATAACCTGCGATGACTGCTTACCACCAGGCGGGCCGTATGCTTGTTTTCCACCTTAGTGGTATAAAAAAATCATCTCAGCCACAAATCCAAAAAAAGCTCAAAACAATCGTCAGAATCAAAATATAAATCGATATGAAATAAACATGTATTGTGTCGATCACAAACCACTTTATTCCACATCATTATGTTACCACAATAAGGTATGGCCAACTAATTCGAATACCATCACTGAGTTTTACAAAAAAATCTTGTGCCAAGTATAGCGATAGATCTTTATTTATCTCAATCTCAACCATAGTAAGTATACCATTGTGTTTGCTTATTCTTCACAATGGTAAACTTCACACTATTAATACAATACACAATTATTGTAGTAATAAAAATGAATTAAAAATGTAACATAGCACCATCTGGTGTACGCCTAACTTTTTATGTTATGTTTTCTTTTTTACATAACAAACACAGGCTTTATCTATTTATTTATATTTATACAAAAAGCTGGAAGTCTACTCGTAATGCTTCCTTCCCCTTCCTTCCATTTTCATTCTTCATAGGTGGCCGACTCATCACCAGATTCAAGTGGTCATGAATGTCGATGGACAGCGGTGATAGCTTAATATCAGGTAACCGGCTAGCTAGTTTGCTCACTTCTCTCATCAAAAATAATATTCTTCATTTACCTTTATTATTAGCAATATGTGGAATGCTAGGTCTCTTCCGCCATTCTTCTAAATCAATACCAGAGCCATCTTTGCCAGAATCCTTATTAGTCACTTGACCTGTAACACCAAACACGTCAGAAAAATTACATTTTTGTCTCTGTTTAACAGGTTGGTCGGGAATCAGCGACATAGTATGCCAAAAAATTCATGTTCTCAATGTACATTTCAAAAGAGCAAGTAGTGTTAAGTTTCTTGCCAGTTCTACTTAGTATAAATCTGCCGTCTGAAGTGGTGGTAGGAAAAAATTGTGACTTGTAATAGGTCTATTTAAATAAAACAGTTGACTAATTAGTGTGTATGAGTAATTAGAAAATGCAATAAAGCTAAGATTAATATAGATGTAATAATATTCGTACTTACGTGTAACACAGCATTTTATGCCATCTCCATTCTGAACGGGACAAAGGTCGCTGTCTGTTGTCTTCCCTGAAGGGCATTCTGATTTCGGCATACATGTTCCACCAAACGTTAGGCAAGGTATCTCATTAATTATTGGAGGTTTAGCCACTGAAATTATAAAAAGGTCGGTGATATACATTTCTCATTAGCTGGGTGTTGTCTGTGTACTAGAAGTATGCATGCATATATTTGTTGTCAGGTACTCTTAACAAAAGGACATGAATTCTAGCTTACTTTGGACCAGATGGCGCTTTGTGATTTATTAGCATGTTATTATTAATTTGTCCAGAAGCAATCAGTTTGTATGAACTATTTTGATTGGAGAAAGTTCACTAATCGAATAAAATATCTAGTAACAATGGTTGATGATGATAATTATGTTCTTGATAGACCAATGCAAGAAAGACTTAAATCAAGTACTGGTGTACTTGATTTAAGTCTTTCTTTTTCGTTCGCTCTTTCGTACACTTCAGAATTCACACTATATGCACTCGAATGCAATGAAATGTGCATTTTGTGCAAGTTGTCAAAAATATAACTTTGTATGTAAATACCCATGTACGACATATTATATGCATTGTATATAATTTTGTGCAGTCAACTGTATGCAAGTTAGAAGAGAAAACAGACACTGCGCAGGAAATGAGAAAGGCACTGACGATCACGAACGAAAGAGGTAGATATAGTAATTAGACAATGGTAAGAATAAGATAGATAGATATAGTAAAAAACTTACAAGCCAAAACACTGGCTGCAACCACACCGAAAAATAAAACGAAATGAATATTCAACATTGTATCGCGTCACTATTACTTAATCGTTGCACAACCGTTACAAGCAACTGTTACTTCACAACTGATCGTTGATCCAACCTTTTATATGTTATATTTTATTTTGATATTTCTTTTTTTTGGGTTAACTGTCAATTGTTTTCCTTTATCGTTTCCAAAAATATGTTAATGTTTATCCTGCTTTCATGATAAGTAAAAGACAGACGTTTTTAGAACATCCTTTAATTAGGTTATCATGTAACTGGTGTATGTATTTTGAGAAAATGTAAAAACAAATTGGTTGACATGTTTGCATAACTGAGGGTCACCTGATGGTAAGCGATCACAAATAATGCTCATCATCGTGTTGTCTTAAGTACAGATAGCCTCTTTTCTTTGAGAATAGAACAAAAAAGACAACCTTGTGTACGTTTATGAACAAAGACAAAAGCTGAAGTGTCTCTCTTAGAAGATTCTATAAAAATCACTGGCGTCATTTAATGATAATAATAATGTATAATGTTTCCTGAAAAATACAATCCAGGAGTCTTTAAATCTCGAATAAATAGATTTCTTCTAGATGAACGTGTTACATCGTAGACCACAGCGATGCTTACCATCAGGCAGGCTGTGGTCAAACGCAAACCTATTGTTGGTAAAAAAAAAAAAAAAAAAAATACATACAAACTATTTATATCACTTAACTTCTTTTCATGTACTTTTTGCAATTTAGTGTCATTTGAGGGTACCTGATGTCAGTGTTTTCAGCCACCTAACAGTCACTGACTTATTATCAACATTCGGGACAGACAGCTCAACATACCCACCGAAGCTTGAGATTTTTAAAACCCATCAAAGTATTGGCTTGGGTAGTCGGTGTTTAACTTGGGTAATCGTACCGCTTTTATCACCCACAACAAGGCCATCGAGCTCTTCACTATAACTATAGATAGTATTTACAAAAGATAAATAATGCAATCCTGGAGGAAGCCGGCCGTGCGTTAGCTATCAAAATATTGGAGACCTTGAATTTTATTTGTCTAATAACCGTATATGGTATAGTGACTCTAAACTGATTTCTTAGTTCTCACATATGATTTTCAATACTTGAGTCACTGGGGAATACACGAGAGAAGGTCAGACCGTTGACCGTGACATAAAACAATAATACCGTCTCTTTCATATCCAACTAAAGACAAAGACAGCTATTTGTAAAATCATATTGACGTGTATGTCTCGTAATGAACTTAAACGATAACTTGTTACATCATTGTTTACTGTTGTGTTTAAGGAAATTTGCATTAGTATAATTTGATGACACCGTTAATGATCTTTCTTGTGATATTGTCAATAAAGTGTAAAATGTAAGAAGTCTCTGTCTGACTCACTCTCTCTTCGTCAGCTTCATTTCCTTTCGCAACTTTCCGTATATTAAATTTTCCGCATGGTTTATTCCCACTAAATCAACTTAACAGGTTTGATCATAAACAAGTGAGAATTGTTCAGAAAATTTCGTCTCATTCATCAAACATATTATTTTGAGTTTTTAGAACCTATGCACGTTTCCTAATTATCATTTACGCAGAAGATATCATCATGGGTAAATCCGTATGTCCATTCGCAATGTCAACTGTCCAATTACTAGTATATTGCAAAAGAAGTGTAAGTTAAGTAAGATCTGATTCATCTCTGGGATATGGTCAGCACTTGCTCAACCTTAAAATCTGTGTTAAACGATTTTTTTTAGTTCTGAAGTTCGTTTTCAAGACATAAGAGGGCAAACGAGCTAACGGTTCACCTGATGGTAAGCAATCACCTCTGCCCATGGACATCCATGACTAAAAGACCGTGGATGTAGTTAATGAATCCCGATTATCCTTATGCATCAGGAAACTGCTTATAATTTTACAAAGAAAATTTTGTGGTGGTGCACACAGGTAGGACAGCTGGTGAGGTAAGTCTCGACTGGAACTCTGCAATAGCACTCAGCCAGGTTAAAATTTACCATGTCCCACTTACATAAATTTTCCCTGGATCTACCAAAGTAAGGCCCATGCATGCTCTAGACGGCTTCAATCCTCACAAGGCCACAGGAGGTGCGCGTTGACATCATTTATGGCGTCTTTCACAATTTAAAACCAACTTCAATATGTTTAGACTGCTACCAAGTACATTTGAAAGTCAAGCGTAATTGGTATAAAACCTCTTGCGTACACTGTTTTAAACGTTTCCAATCCAATGTTCAAAAACGAGTAGCGCAGGCTTTGAACATTATAATTTCGTTCTGAAATACCCCCAAAATTCCCATAATTGATAACATAATTCGAATGTAACACGTGTACAGCAACCACAATCATATTTACACAAAACGTTATGCGAACGAATCGGTAACAGTTATTGTAGCATTAGCGTTAAACTGAGCTAAATTAAGCTATATTTAGATATGGAAAAGCTAATTTAAATTAGGCTTTGTAATTTGTGTTTAGTTAGTATTATGCAAATATTACTAAATTTCTTTTGTGTTCCCGTGAATAGTGCCATAATATTGGATTTATTTTTTATGACTTATGACAAGCAAACAAGCATGTGCTGCCTATGAATATCAGTAACACTAGGGGCTCTACAAATGCGTAGTATTGACCTGCGCAAAAATGCTCTAACATAGAGAAACTCTTACTTATAGATTTTTATTAAATAATGTTATTGTTTCATAAGAAGCTTACATTGTATATCAAAATCATAATCCTAGTAGTCTCTCATATTTCCTAGACGATCAAATAAATACTAAATCAATATAGGAACTCGTAAAATATTGCTTCTACTAGTTTCCTCAATAAATACTCGACTTGTGTTTTTATAGGGACCAAAAGTTTAGGTTGGAATACTAGATAAAGCTATAAATCAATTTTGTATAGTTTAGAAACAGTAGTTTGTAAATCAAATTCATACTTCTTCCTATACCCATGTAAGATTTCTTGCCAATTTCTTATAGGTTGTCTGGAAGAAATCGCTTAGCGATAAGACCGCCTATTGTACCGTGTATCATCTAAGTTATTGTGCAATTTTTTTTTGGCGCAATTAAGTGTTTTGTATTGTATTGTATGCCACGGAAAAATATACACAACTCATTGGTATTAGTACTCTTTGGTTAGTAATGCGTTAGTACCGTTAGTACCTATCTTCGGTACCAGAGGGTCGAATTTTAATTCCTACTCGCTGGATGTGTGTGGTTGTACCGTTAGGAACACTTATTTAGGATAGCACAACTTTTTGTGCATACCAGTTGGTCTATGAAGAAAACGGGATATTTATAATACTAGTAATATATCTGTTATCTGGTGCGTAAAACACAAGCAGTCAAGCAAGCCAAGCTTACTGCGGCACCAAGCGGCGCTGTGTGAATTTGGTAGAATTTTTATACCACAAAGGTGGCAAACAAGCATTCGGTAGGTCTGATGGTTAGTCGTCACCGTAGCCTATAGGCGCTTGCAATACCGGGGGTATCACTCACGCGTTGCCAACCCCACCAAGTGGAGCTCTGGAGACCCTGCTAGGTTACTCTGCATAGCAATCGCGATTTTAATTTTCAATTCTGTATAATTTCAAATGCAAAATTAACTGCAAATCCTAATTCGTACCCTTGAAATTTTATATTTTATACTTTACTAACTATTTGGTTAGCATACAATCCAATTTCATTTAGTTTAGTATTTAGTTAGCGCTAGTCTAGCTGTAAAGAGTACCTAAAAGTAACAATCCAATGGCGATCGGGCGGAATTTTATTAGCTTCAAGAGTAAGGGGGCTGGTCACCGTAGAAACAAAACATGGGCGAGACCAATGCTATTTGACTACGATATTCTGTAAGGTGGAGGTTTTGAGCGGATTATCCGCTGTGCCCTACCTCTCTTAAATTTATTAATACAAAATCTCGTAGCTTGTAGTACAAAGAAATCTTATTTTCACAGAGAGTTTTCTCGCCCACTTTTGTAGTAACACTAATGCAACCGATACCCGTTTCGTCACGTATTGTGTGCTTATGTGTGTACTTCCTTTAGTTATAAAAAAATATATGTAGCAAACCTCATAGTTTTTTCTACGAGGACGAATTAAGAATACAGCTTTCTTTTTAGGGTTCCGTAGTAACTACAAGGAACCCTTATAGTTTTGCTATGTCCGTCTGTCTGTCTGTCCGCGGTCTAGCGCCTAGACGCTTAAAGCTAAACAGCTGTAATTTGGTATGTACATATTAATAATGCTAACAAAGTGATGGTACAAAATTTTGAAAAAAAAATTTTTTTTTGTGGTGTATCGTTAGATAGGTCTCTTAAAAACATTGAGGGCGTAAATATAATTTTGCGATACAATGATCCGCTTCGAAATTATTTACATTTATCGTGTCAATTCGTTTTGCACGGTGGTCCCCCCCCCCCTCTATCTCCGAAAGTCTTATGTTTAGAAATTTGAAAAAAAAAACATGGTAGTAGTCCATAATAATAAGCTGAACCTTCAATGAAAACTATAACGTTAAGTAGGCTCTACTAGTTACCTAGTAATAGCCGACGAAAGGAAAAAATAAAATTTATTTGATGAAAACTTATAAATGTCATAGAATATGATATTGGATTCATTTGCAAGCAAGCAAAGCACATCAAATACGGAACCCTACACTGTGCGTGGCCCGACATGCACTTAACCGGTTTTTTAAATTATGGCATCTGCATTCAATTATTCTTTGAAATTTTGCCGGCGGCGTTAAGTAAAAATCAGCAACGACCTAATTTGTCAACATGAAGTAGGTATGCATTATTATTATCATCCTAAATTGTCCCACGGCTGGGTAAAGGCCTTCCCCCCTTTTCATGCGTTAAGACACCTTATATATTCATATTGAGACAAAAATTGAGCAAAATGTTAATTTCATTATTATTTATTGGTTGTTTCCAGGGTCAAAATAATTACATTATATTTAGTCCGTATATTAGATTATAAAAAAATATTGGACACGTATTTTTTATTTTCGATTAAACTAAAAATAACAAGGCATAAAAAATTTTGGAGTGGGGGGCCTTTGACGTCACCCCGTGCGAAAAAATGCCACACGGCGTGACGTCACACGTAACTTTAATGGGCTATATCTTTGTCATTTTTGGTCTAATTTGCAAATGAATACATGAGTATCTCTTATTTTTGAATAATCTAAAAGCGGACTAATTACATTTTTTACGGCAACAAGCCTATTAATGGAGTAGACATTTTTGTATTTATAACATACACATACATACATAAAAATATACCGAAAATCGAACTGGTGCCATTCAGCATCAGTTGCTTCACTGCTGAACCGTATGTCAAAACGCGTTAATTTACGATGATCCTGTAAAACATTAATTACTTGCATACCAAGTCTCAACCTGAAAACTTAAAATATTTCTATACCATAAAGCGGTGTTCACGAATAAACAGTTAGGCTGTACAACCCGCATTCACTCACATAAAGGCGAGATAAACTCAACCCTTTCCAGGGCTGCGTCTAATTTAGTGAAAAGATAACGATCAACGACGTCTTGGTGCAAAACATAGGCGGTTATCTTAAAATATAACATTGGTTATGTAAGTTAAGAGCGGCAATGTATATATCCTGAACTAAATTGTCTAAATTTATTCCTAACTCAGTATAGCTTGTACAGTCAACCACTGAACTACCAACCAGGGCCGATTCTCTTTTCCACTTCTCATATGCTTATCAACCGTACTTTGCATACAATAGTCACACACTCAATCCTCGTGAAAATATTCATATTCACTTTAAATATTATGTAGTTCTTACAATAAGTGGTCAAGGAAGATAGAACACAATTTTATTGTAAAACCACCTTTTCAAGATATGTGTGAATTAAAGCTAATTTATACATACTTACATTTATATCGGTGTATTAATAGCAGGAATATAAATTACACAATCAGGAGCTCGATGGCGTCGCTGTGTGTCGCTCTCTAATATGAACACGCAAGTTAAGCGACGTCGACCCTAGCAAGCGTTTGGATGGGTTTCGTTATCTCGAGCTTCTCCGTGATTCGGAGGGCACGTTAAGCCGTCGGTCCCGGCTGTTGTCGATGGATGACAGTCGTTAAGCCAAGTCGGTGACCTTAGGGACGGTTTGAAAACACCGGCCTCTGCCAATTCGCATTGGAGCAGCGTGGCAGAGTACGCTCTAATCACCTTCGATTGAAGGGAGACCCGTATCCCAGCAGTGGGATGATTATGGGTTGACATATGATGAAATTACACAAATAAATGTATTGTATTGTATTGTATTTGTACTCTTTGACTATATAGGGGATATAGGGGAGGCCTATATCCCGCAGTGGAATTCTTGTAGCTGAGATGATGATTTGACTCTTTGACTAGCGACAGTGCCTGAACAGCCCTGTGGGGCAATTCATTCAACAAGAACCGATTCTAGTTCGATTCAACAAAACTCACTGTCCCGTTCAATTCCTATTTTGTATGAGTGAGACAGCGAGTGATGTTGAATCGAACTAGAATCGGTTCTTGTTACGTGAATTGCCCCACTGCTCTCTGAAAAGACGATTAGAATTTTTATAATCTCTTGTAAATTGAACCGCAGAAAAACGCAGAACCGGAGACGTAGTTAAACCACAACGCGGCCCTCGTAATTGCCGCCCTCAGGAGTAAGATAGCACCAAAAATGCCGCAAATCTTTGTACTCTAATATAAATAGCATCTACGTCTAAAGTAATCTACTTTATTGCTGTGACCTCTCCGGCCAACTCTGTAAAGTAATTCGTGTTTTTACAGCGAATGGAGAGAGTTTTCATCTTGGAAATTATTGGTTTAGCCCCAGGGTATATTTGAAAGTCAAGGTTGGGTAAGCACTGTGAAACCTTATAAAATTTTAATAGGCCAAACGGAAAATGTGGGTAGAAGAAGTTCATGATATTATAAAATAGATAAAATCTTATGCTTTTTAATGCAATGCACAATGAGATACAACAGAATATGTTTTATTTGCAATATTACACAACAAGGCAAAGACATGAATAATTTACAGATTAATGTATTGCAACAAGGCGGCCATTATTGCTGGATGAAATCTTTTCAAGGCAACGAATGAATTTATGGTAATGAATTTTAGACGTAATTTTTAGGTTTTCATTTTCATTCATCTCAGCACAAGTCTGCTGGACATAGCCACGTCCAAACGCTTCCAATATGACCGATGGCAGCAGCGGCCTGCATTCAGCGGCTACCTGCGACTTTCCCTATGACGTTTTGTCGTCAGGTCACACTGACTACAAAACAACATACCTCGCTTGACTTACTCTGACATATAAAGCATCTATAAACGTAACAATTTACGAAATTATTTTCTTGTACCAAATTACTATACCTACAATGTGTCATATTTCTTCCATCTCTCTCTTTTTAGACAAGTATGAAAAGGACAGTTATTTGACTGTAGATAATGATATAAGTTAGACCGATGTAAGTCCCGAAGACTATAAGTTTTCAACGAAGTAATAAATACTTATAATGTACGGTACATTATTCAGAATTTATAACCAAACTTGTGAATGCAATGAACAACAAAAAATAAGACAATCGCGAACAAAATTTATGAGACTCGGTTCCGTATGTTTTTGAAAAGGGATTTTATTTTCTTTGACTTATAAATATGACATAGATCTCGTTTGACAACAAAACAACCCAGAGCGCGCCTTGTGGCGCCATCTGTTAGCCGATAGCCCATCCCATACAGCGCCCTCTATATTAGAAAAAAATATTTTCCCATTGGAATGACATACTTTCACGGGATAAAAAGTAGCCTATGTTGGGCTCTGTACCCCTAACAATATGTATACAAATTTTCATAATGATCGGCTGATTAGTCAAACCGTGAAGGAATAACAAACAAACAAACAATCAAACTCATTTTCTCATTTATAATATTAGTTAGGATAATGTACGGTACATTATTCAGAATTTATAACCAAACTTGTGAATGCAATGAACAACAAAAAATAAGACAATCGCGAACAAAATTTATGAGACTCGGTTCCGTATGTTTTTGAAAAGGGATTTTATTTTCTTTGACTTATAAATATGACATAGATCTCGTTTGACAACAAAACAACCCAGAGCGCGCCTTGTGGCGCCATCTGTTAGCCGATAGCCCATCCCATACAGCGCCCTCTATATTAGAAAAAAATATTTTCCCATTGGAATGACATACTTTCACGGGATAAAAAGTAGCCTATGTTGGGCTCTGTACCCCTAACAATATGTATACAAATTTTCATAATGATCGGCTGATTAGTCAAACCGTGAAGGAATAACAAACAAACAAACAATCAAACTCACTTTCTCATTTACAATATTGATTAGGATTTGGACTAACAGAGATATGGTGAATACTTATTAAAAATAAACTGACAAGTAGCACAATACGTGGTTATTGCAAAGACAAACACGATGATTTTTTGCAAAATCAAATGCGATTATTCAATATTTCAACTGCATGAATGTATTGAAAGTAAGCAGCTCACAACATGTAGAGAACCTAAGTAACAAAGATCTAGTGAAATCCCCGAGGAGTAGTTTCACTTCTCTTGGTATGTGTACAACGATTAAACTTAAATGGAATTGTATAAGTCATCTGAAATGTCGAATTTTTGGGCCAAAACTGTTACCTTTCGGTCATAGTTAAGATACTGAAGGATACGTGTCAAGCGGAGAAATAGATGTAGGAACAAGCTAGACATATTCCGAGCACTGGCAGCAAGATGCTCTCGAGAGATCCACAGAAGGAGGAGCGTGAGTGTGAGTCAGGATGCCTTTAAACAGTTGTAAGACAGTTTAGCCTAATAAAAATAACTGGTTTTTAAAGAAAAACTTATAAAAACAATTTTCGTTTCATTTCATATTTCAGTGGTTCCTAAAAAGCATTAAATAATTCAGTAACATTTATCCCTGTACTTTCTTGTTCTTGTTAACAGAATTAAGCCCCGTGGCCGTAAATAAGAATTTTAATTTCCGTACGTTCGTCTGAGTTTCATTTTTTAATGTTATTTATTCATTCTGAACGTGCCTTTCACTTTACAGGGCTTCAATGTTTTGTTAAAGAAAAGACAAAGTTATTAAAAATTATTTGATTGAGGATTTCAATGGCGTCGCTGTGTGTCGCATTCTAAATTTGAAAAAAAAAAAATTATTTTAAAATTAACACGAAAATTAAGCCGTCGTCGTTCGTCGACTCTAGCCACCATTAGTCCATATACATATATTTATTTCTCTTGCCTGAAAACACGGATTACATCTTAGATTAATAACTTACTAGGTGAAGGGTGTTCATACAAGCGCTCTGTCAAAAGTGAATCGCTAAACGCTCGATGATATGTCGGTGACATGCACTTGACACTTGCGTAATGTTGCCAATGGAGGTGTAGTTTCCAAAAAGCGGGGAAACAAATAGTTTGTTTAAATTTCTCAACTTTCAAGTAACAAAATTTTAGGTATATGATATTATAAATTCACAAGGATTTCCATTAGAGAACGTGTCACATACCTACGTAAATATTAGTAGCAGCAGCAACTGTTTTAAAATTAATCAGTCGAAGCAATAAAAATAGTTAAAATGGGAAACTATTTTCACAATCGGGCAACACCGAGCATTAAAATAATACGCTAAAATAGTATTATTTCTTTTTCATAATTAACTACAACTACAAATTACTATGAAATATTTAAAACTTTCCTATGAAAAGTGATATCATTACGTATTTTCTTTTGTTATTCAGACCTGTTGTGAGACGATAATAGCACAAACCGCCACATTTTTTTTCCGGGAGACACGTTTGGCGCGCTTTGACATCGACAACTACGAAGCGGTTCGGCAAAGTTCGGCATTTGGTTCCATTTCTGGAACCAGTTGAGGTGTATCAAAACGGGTGCAGGGACACTCCCTCTATATGTTATAACTCTGAGCATTACATATATTAAACATTCTATGATAATATTGTCTATTTCATTATCTATCACCACCATAACTGTAATCAAGTCAGTGAAGCATTTTAATCGTTAATGACCCAAACACAACTCGTAATTTAACCTTTTTTTTTTAACATAAATATGCTACTACAATTTTTTGTAAGTGTAATTATGCGTATCCATCCAACATGTGTAAGAAACTTACTTAACTTCGAACCAGATGGCGCTCTGAGAAATGTGTACAATTAAATTTTATTTATTATCTAAAGTTTGTGACAAAAACGAAACTTATCGAATAAGCAATCTTCTAAGTTTCAAAAGAAAACTAAACTAAAAGCTGTACAAAGCTGTAAAAAGGGACAGAAAGAGAATGTTGTCTCTGACGATGATATTAAATAATATAGATACTACCATTTTTATAACTCGCGGATTTTCCAAAATCTGATTTCGGTCCGACACGCACGTGTTGGCGACCGGCATCACAAAAGAGTCCCGTCCCTAGACAATTTTCTAAATTATCAGTGCAGCGTTTTTTTTAAATTGGATATTATTGTATTGTTTTTGTGATGTAAAATGTAACTGTTTATGGTATATTATAAATATTAAATATTTTAAATCTTCAAGTGATTCGAGATCGCCGCCTTGTCAACGAAGGTCATCAAGATGGCGACCTCGGATCCTCACCGTACCACGTTTTTGTTAAAAAGTGTTCATTTAAAATACTCGACATTGGCGAAATATGTGTCGTTAAGATAGACATATGTGTTGTTAAGACACGACAGAAACGCCATTAATTAAGACAAAAAAAAACATCAAGTTATTTCAGTTTTTATTAAAAAAGTAATTTTGTGTCTTTTAAACATATATTTTAAAAAAGATTAAATTACACACAACATGTTTTTCGTTTTTTTTTTTGTAGTTTGAGTTTAGTAAATTAATATAATTTTATATCTATGTCAAAAGTCTTTGTACTCGTGCCTATTAATTTTGGCACAGTGCCTATACCCGAATTAATGGTTCCGTAGGACGCTAAATCTCATTCAATTAAGTTTACTTGAACTTTGGGAACAGACGACGATGAAAAGCTTTGATTATGTCCCTGGATGTACTGCGTTGAGATTTGTCTGTACCTACATTAAATTTGAGTGATAGAACTTGCTACTGGTAGTCGCAAATGGGCTGGCCCGATCGGGATAAGTACAGTCAAGTGCACGTCGAGCTTCACACTTGCAGTACAATTTTGGCTCTTATGACATAGATCTTAAGAATGGTACAAAGTCCAATTATGTAAAGGTCGACCTGCTCTTGACTGTACCTCCATAGAAAATCTGAGATGAGTGAGAGCGGGAAACGCAAGGTCCGGCTTCCACCAAAGCGGAGAGGAGAGATGTCTAATTTTTCTGTAGAAACTTGTGCCGCACGCAAGCAAGCTGGCGCCGCCGAGCGTGAATTTGTATAGCCGGGTCCGCTTTGGTGGAAACCGGGCCTAATACCGATCTTACTTCCTTATTCTTTTCATTCCTTCATAGGTGGTCAACTCATCCAACATTCCCTAGTCATGGATGTCCATGGACAGCGGTTATTATTTACCATCAGATGAACCGCTCTCTTGTTCACCTCTCTCATAAAAAACAATGGTGTCAAGTTTTACGGATGCAAACCGGTGTTCATTGTGAGTTCCAAGACAGCTGTAGTTTTCTCCCCCGGGACGTCAATAAGCTTCATCGCTTATTGTCAATCTGAGGTCGCCGTTGTTGGCCCTGGTTACACAGGAGACACATCGGTGGGAATGTGTGGTGGGCTTGTCCCGATTACCAGTGCAAAGTCTTGTTTGAATATGCATGGTGGTAGGTGGTTTTGTTTTTTTAATTCCAATGAGATTAATTTCTTTTTATCGCTCTGTAATTTTTCAATCAATTTCAATTTATTTATTTTAAATTTTATTTCCACAACAAAGGTTTTTACAATTTCATAAGGAAGTCACTAACCTCTGTGTTAGGTATATTATACCTGTGTTACTGGAGGTTAGTGTCCTCTTCCAGTTACATCAGAAATGAAATAGGTAATCTAAAAATTTCAAAAATCCAATAGACTGAGTTTACATTACCAAAAAAAAAGAGTGTATGTTTGTTTATTTTGTTATGTGTGAGCGTTTTCGTGTGTGTGTGTGTGTGTGTGGGGAGGGGGGAAGGGGGGGGGAATCACCGTTGGAGACACAAAGTGGTAGGAATATGGAATGGGTTAGTCAAGATTTCCTACAAAAACCGTTAAGTTGATAATGTTGTGCTAACGCAAATACGTAGCCACCCTTATCGGTACATAGGGCGATCATAAACCAACCCCGTCACTTCCCCCTTTCTGTGACCCATTACTTCTACTTAGCGACTAAATAAAATAAATTTGGATTACAAGGAATTCCGAAGCATTTTTTCCCTATAGTATTTCTCCAACTAGCTGACTTCCGTGACTTTACCTGCACTATCTCATTATTACCTTTCCCATAAGAAAGAGGCAGGTACTATTTATAAAGAACGTATCCAAAGTTTTATTTTATTATAACATTTTGGAATGGTCGATCATTTATGAAATAGTCTAGCTCAACCCGAAGTACCACCCGCTCAGGCTCACATATAAAAATTGAATGATTGAGTAGTGAGTGATCCAGAAGCCCAATTACTTTTTTATACCTTTTCTTCCTGTTCTCACTTTAATAGTTAGCGAACCGTGTAATATTATCTGAAAACAACATTCTGTACAAAATTAAGATCTGGATCACTCAGACTATGTGGTCCAACTATTTTGATTTATTATAAAAAAAAATATTATATCACTTACTATCAAAAGAATTTCGATAATAAATCAAATACGTCAACAACTAGTGTTTTCTTCGCAAATTACATAATGATACATCACAACTTGTTTTCGTCGAGTCAGCAATGTTATTGCAAGTCATCACTTGATAACATTTCAATCATTGTAGCACTGCAAATCGATAGGGGACGAATTATTGTATTGTCGATCATTGAATAACATTTTTCACTTCTCATGCTCAGAAAATGCTTATTTGCGCAGGATATAGGCTGCACAAAATCGAATTTTGTGCACAAGGGCAAAAACGTATCTACTCATAAATGTATCTATATTAAGGCAGACGAAATAAGCCATACAGCCAAACACAACAAAAAGTTCAGAGATAGAATTTGTTATTTTATAATATTTACTTTAATTTATTTGCCTTATGTGTTTTTTAAGTCATAAAAGATATTAAAATTAAAATTAAAGTACGGTAGGTTATTTAATTAATTTAAAAAAAATATTTTATTACAAAATTAATTTAATAGTAGGCTGTATAGGTGTGCAGCCCAAGTCTAATTTCAATGTCGTAAGATTAAAAAAAAAAAAGCGGCGGGAAAGGGGAAACAGGTCTTGTTTTTCGTGCGTTTATTTATTTATTTCCTCGCAATCGAAGTGAAAAGCAGAGTTTATAACTCGTCCACAAAACCATTTCTATCCTCGACATTACTATCAGCCCTCGCCTTCGGCTCGGGCTGCTAAAAGTCTCGCATAGAAATGATTCGTTTTGTGCACTTGTTGTAAAATCTACTATTGACACCATCGAAATAATATTACTACGTATAGAACGGACACCGCGAACAAAATTTTTGTCCCCATACGTTGAGGCCAATAGACATCAACTCGTTTATGACTCGTTTAGAAACTTGCCGACGCTCATCGTGATTGGTCCTCGGATTTATGTCAAAAAAATAATTAAAAAATGCCGTCATGTTCAATAAAAACTTGCAAAAACCGTTCAACAGTAAGGAAGAAAGATAGCGGCGTCACTTATCATCGGTAAGTATACAAAAAATTAAGTAAAACCAACCAAAACAATTTTTTTTCATTATTTTCTATTGCATCATGATTGCATCCGCCATTTCTATGTGAAAATCATAGATTATCAAAAAGTAATCGTACAGATGGGATACGTAGGTACTAAGCGTGAGTCAATTTTATAATATAATTTAGGTACTTATTTTTGAAAAATTTTTTGCTTTTTTTTTAACCGACTTCAAAAAAGGAGGTTCTATGTTTCATTGTTTTTTTTTGGAGGTCCGCCGACTACTCCAATTGTGGACCGATTTTCAAAATTCTTTTTTTATTCATAAGTGCATACTCCCAAGTTGTCACCAATTCAGGATCTGATGATGGGAATTCCAGGAAAATCGAGGGCAACCCTCAAATTTCATGGGCACGTATAACGCGTTACTTATGTTGTCGTAATTATTATAATTAGATTTTTTAAACTATATTTACAAAATATTTTTATATAGTAGGTATAAAATATGTAAATGTGGATAAAGTTACTAACTAAGTAAAAAAATAGTTTCTAGAAAATAAAAAGAAGGAAAACGAAACAGCATTTTAAATTTCGACCAACCGTTTTCGAACAAATAAAATTTCATTATAAAGTTAGTTTTGATTTAATCTCAGTTTATTTTTGACTAATATTTAGTTAAGAACAAAAATGTAATGTAGCTTCCTACCTATAAAGCTAATATTATACCTATTTTCTATTAAGTTTATTCTATTAAGTAAAATAAAATATTGTAATAAAATAAAATAATCAATTAGATGTCCAATAGGCAGAATATAAACAAAGTGTCGCCCCTGCGTAGTAATGTCATATTCTATGACTCGGTTGGGGGCGGGGCCAGGGAGGGGCACGCCCCTCACGGCCGAACGCGGCGCCAAAATTTGAAGGCGCTGTCATTTCTATGTAATATTATTTCGATGATTGACACACTTAAAGTAATGCTATGTAATGTAAAAGTCTTTAATACAAAGGTATGTATGTATATTCTAAAACTTTAGCACAAATAAAAAACTTAAGTATATTTTATCAACATCTACATATTCGACATATTTAGGATTTGACCATAGTGCTATTTGGATCGCCAACCCGCGTTTAGTAGGTACTTAATTTCTGTATGCACCTGGATCTGTATTTTATTTTAAAAAATTAAATGTTATTGTTATATGACAAAAAATGCCGTAGGTAACTGGTTTTCTTTCGCCATTTCTTTTACCAGTGGTCATTTTGTTTTTTTCCGAAATGGTAGTAGTTTATGGAGTAGATTAATTACAAAAATAATTTAACACTGTAATGTAATCATTGACAAGACAAAGTGTCTGTGAGAACCATAAATTTAATACTAGCGTATCTGTAGATCGACTTTGGTAGTGTGAGATATATAATTTTGTGGATTTTCCTTTTTGTTTGAGTTACATCCAGGCACTGCACAGGTAACCATATTTAATCACGTCGAATTAACACCAAAACTACATTTAAAAACCATAAATTTTGTAAAAATAAGTGGGATTTGTTTTTAACACGACTGACGTCAGGCCGATACAATCCGATAGCGTGTATAGGAAAATGGTCTCGCCTTTCTATCTCGCTCTAACCAACGTGTATGCTATGATCTATCTCTTTTGTAAGATTGGCAATGGCCAATCTTACGCTAGGATATAATAAATCTATGGTGAGAACCTGCTCGCTGAATAAATATTTTGAATTTCCATCTGCGCGACTCCACCGTATCCACAACTAAGCAACGGCACTAAGGACGCTTCGAAATTATCTTTACGTGAGGAAATCTGTTGTCTAAGAAATTGTATTACAAACGATATTAAGTCGTAACATTTAGAAAGCGGGTTCACCCTCTGGGTTGTGGAGGTCTGAATTACACAACATGTAAAAAATTAAGCATTCTGAAGCCATTCTCCAAATACATAGCCACGGGTGGTTACAGATAGCAAATAAGCCTACAGAATTTAAAAATTTGATACAGCTACCAAATAAAATATTTTTTTAAATTATAAGCTTATAAAAATTATTACACTTTAATTAAAATATTATTAATTAATATAATATTATTTATTATTAAAATTGCACTCGTTAGCAATAATATTTAAAGAGATATAATAATTTATATATAAAGAGATATTATATATAAAGAGAAATTAAAATTTTAATAGGTTTAATAACAATCTGCGCCACTTCAAAACTATTGCCCAAAATAAATCTTTCTGACGCAAAATTTATAATATTTTATTGCTAGTCAAATAAATTTAACATTTATCAAATCGAAAACCGATACGCTTCAATGTAATAAATTGCACAAAGTGTATTTTGATATCAAATCTATTTTTGTCTTTTTTTAGGGTTCCGTAGTAAACTACAAGGAACCCTTATAGTTGCGCCATGTTTGTCTATCTGTCGTCTGTCCATCCGCGGTATAGCGCCTTTTATTTTTTTTTTTTTTACGTCAGAAAAATGCTTTGTGGCAGCCCCACCGCCTGGGGAGCACGCGGTGGGGACTGTGGAACTTACCACTAAGAAACTGACGGGATGCCTCTTGCCCTGTGTGGCGGGGCCACGGGAAACTGGGATACAACCGCGACCCCGCCAGGGCCGTCCGGCCAAGGTACTAGCCGGACCCGCTCGCCCCCGATACGCTCCGTCAGCAGTACACCGCATCCAGGTGCACTGCCGACACCAAGGACCATCGCCACCTCAAGACGACGGGCCTTCCCCGGCACGCCGTCTCGGCTGGGCCATGGTCCCCGTCCTCTCGGCGATCGCACCCACTGTGCCGACCGCCAGCCAACGGACACACCACACTTATTCAGCGTGGCGCGGCCGTCAGCTCCGCTCGTGATTTTTATAGAGGTTGTCTTCCTCGCGGCCCGGGCGGTTAAGCCAAGGCCCCCGGCCCGTGGGTGGAGGACCCACGGGTTACGGTATGCGCCGCACGCCGGCTGGTTAGGCCGGCGCCCACTAGGGCGTCCGCGTCAACCCGCGAGCCGAGCGCAGGGAGTGGACACACCCGTCCGCCTGCAACCCGCACCCGGCGACACGCAGGGACCGGACCCCGCTCGTCCCCCTCAACCCGCGGCTCGCCGCAACTCGAGCGCAGGGAGGGGACCCACGTGTCGGGACTTCAGCCGCCGGCAAGGACGCGCCGGCGTTGCCCGGGGTGGACCACGTGGAGGTATCCCGACAACCACCCCCACGGTATAGCACCTAGATGCTTAATGCTAGAGAACTGTAATTTGGTATGTATACACATATTATCAATGCTAACAAAGTGATGGAACAAAATTTTGAAAAAAAAATTTTTTTTGGGTGCCTCCCTTACTGGGCAGGAATGTAAAGTGTTGTGTAAAATGTTGTGGTTTATCGTTAGATAGGCCTTTTCAAAATTTTCGATACAATGATCAGTTTCGGAATTATTTACATTTATCGTGTCAATTTTCGTTTTGCAAGATGGTCCCCCCCCACTATCTCCGAAAGTCTTGTGTTTAGAAATTTGAAAAAAATCATGGTACTAGTCCATATGCTGAACCTTCAACGAAAACTATAACAGTTAAGTATGCTCTACTAGTTACCGAGTAATAGCCGACGAACTTATAAATTAAGATTTCTTTGATGAAAACTTTCAAAATGTCATATAATATGGCGTAGGCAATACGGAACCCTACATTGTGCGTAGCCCGATACTTACTTGCCCGGTTTTTATTAATCTATACGTATCCAGTGCGGTACATGTCTTCTTTTATACAACACAAGTTTTTTTTTGTTAAAATGGCTACTTAAAGGCTTGCGTCCACAGGTCCGCATCATACGTATTGGAGGCATCGGATTAAACCGATCGTAATATTAAAGCCATACAAGTACGGATCGCACAAATCTACCCATCAGCAATGCCGATGACGTCATACGGAATGCCGAACAGAGGACTCATGACAAGTGCGTCCACTGATCCGCATCGTACGGATCGCACAAATCTACGCATCAGCAATGCCGATGACGTCATACGGAATGCCGAACAGAGGACGGACGACGAACGCGACGACGCGAAGCGAGTGAGCATCGACAAATCCATACGCAGCCGATACTGTGGATGTGTTGTAAAAAAAAGCCGATGTGTACGATACGTACGATGCCTACCTCTGGACGCAAGCCTTTAATGGGCGTCTGATACAGGGTTACCAAGCATTTGTTAACTTTGTCCACCCAGCGCGACAAGTATAGGTCGAAAACAAGTATATCTGGAGACTTTAAGTTTCATTCGGTTCAAGATGCCTAACTGCATTTTATAATGATAGAACTTTGCCTCCCTTACTGGGCAGGAATGTAAAGTGTTGTGTAAAATGTTGTGGTTTATCGTTAGATAGGCCTTTTCAAAATTTTCGATACAATGATCAGTTTCGGAATTATTTACATTTATCGTGTCAATTTTCGTTTTGCAAGATGGTCCCCCCCCACTATCTCCGAAAGTCTTGTGTTTAGAAATTTGAAAAAAATCATGGTACTAGTCCATATGCTGAACCTTCAACGAAAACTATAACAGTTAAGTATGCTCTACTAGTTACCGAGTAATAGCCGACGAACTTATAAATTAAGATTTCTTTGATGAAAACTTTCAAAATGTCATATAATATGGCGTAGGCAATACGGAACCCTACATTGTGCGTAGCCCGATACTTACTTGCCCGGTTTTTATTAATCTATACGTATCCAGTGCGGTACATGTATTCTTTTATACAACACAAGTTTTTTTTTGTTAAAATGGCTACTTAAAGGCTTGCGTCCACAGGTCCGCATCATACGTATTGGAGGCATCGGATTAAACCGATCGTAATATTAAAGCCATACAAGTACGGATCGCACAAATCTACCCATCAGCAATGCCGATGACGTCATACGGAATGCCGAACAGAGGACTCATGACAAGTGCGTCCACTGATCCGCATCGTACGGATCGCACAAATCTACGCATCAGCAATGCCGATGACGTCATACGGAATGCCGAACAGAGGACGGACGACGAACGCGACGACGCGAAGCGAGTGAGCATCGACAAATCCATACGCAGCCGATACTGTGGATGTGTTGTAAAAAAAAGCCGATGTGTACGATACGTACGATGCCTACCTCTGGACGCAAGCCTTTAATGGGCGTCTGATACAGGGTTACCAAGCATTTGTTAACTTTGTCCACCCAGCGCGACAAGTATAGGTCGAAAACAAGTATATCTGGAGACTTTAAGTTTCATTCGGTTCAAGATGCCTAACTGCATTTTATAATGATAGAACTTTCGCCTTAAATATTAGTCTCGTGTAAAAACCTACACAATAGTCTCAAAAACGAATTTCTCTTACTATCGATCAGAGCAGCAGAAAACGATACACTTCATTGCAATAAAACGGAGAAAAACTGGATCGTTGTTATTCAAAGCGTTGAGTTTGGAAAACCACTCGCAATAATTTGGTATTCACTACACGTATGTATGTGCGATTGTGAGGCCACAGAAAGCGGGGTTTAACGTTAACGTATACGTAACTATCGATTCTAATTACAGACTCGAGGTTCTCCCATGAGATTACAACGCTCTCTTTAATAAGTAACGGTAATTAGCTAAAATTTAGTTACAAATACAAACATATGTTTCGCTTTCATTTGTAAACGGACAAAAATTTAAAGTGATGCAAAACGAAATAGTCGACAGTTCATTGTCGCGTTGATAGTGAATCACTAACCTAATTACGAATATCTTTATACATGTCGCACGTTTAAAACAAAATTGACATTAAACGAAAATCTAAATTTTTCAGAATGGCTTTCAAGTAAGAATGAATTTAAAGTTTTTGTATTTTTGTGAGATCCATAATTCGACTTTGAATTCAAATAGATGTACAGTTATTGCTCTCAAGAATAGTTTAGGTATTATTCTATCAGAATCTGGTTGATATTAATTAAATTAATCTGTTTGTAGTATGTGTTTACTATTGGAAATTAAATAAATATTCTTGGACGAATCACACAACGCCATCTAGTCCCAAACTAAGCAACTAAGCTTGTACTATGGGTACTAGATTGCTGATAAATATACTTAAATACTTTTTTTGTAAATAAATACTTATTATACATAGAAACCCACACCAAGGCAAACAGACATGTTCATACACACAAATGTTTGCCTTGCGCAGGATTCGAACCCGCGGCCCTTGGGATAAAGTGACCATTGCTAGCCACTCGACCCAGGGGCCTGTCAAAATAAACTAATTTTAATTTATTTTTGTCACTTTTTTCCGACTTATAAATTTTAGAACTGAATGAACTAGAAAAGTGGAAATTTAGTGAAATTATTCACTTATTTCTAAATAAATGAATTTATTTAATTAAAGGAACATATTTAAAAGAGATAAAACTCAACTACAATTTATTTTTAATTTTCTTTTTCACTACCAACGCGCCAACAGACTCCTCATGCCTGCTGCGCTGCGCCCTCTAGTACTGAAGATAGGAAGTGATCCAACCTTCTACAGCTCAGTGCAGGGTCGATCCGTGCACATTATGTGATAGTATTTATGTTTGTCTCGAGTCTAGATGTTTTCTATATACTTAAGTAAATATTTATAATAATATAAAGATAAGATATAAAATAATTTATTCAGAGACTAGGTTTTCACATGCACTTTCTCTACTCGAAGTGTACAAATAATAATTTATTTGTATTCAAAAATTCAAAATATTTTTATTCAAATAGGCCTAATATAAGCTCTTCGAATCGTCACAATTTTTTCCTACCACTAGTTCAGACGGCAGATTTGTGCTAAGAAGAAACTGGCAAGAATCTTAGCATTTGCTCTTTTAAAATGGTAGTAATAAGATACAATTACAATGACAGAAAATATATAAAAACAAAACAATAATAAATATCTACAATTTCTGATGATGAAAAAATAAAGTAATTTAAATAATTAAAGATTAAGTATAAATAAATCTACTCTATAAACAAGTAGATTGCTGACTGGCTCCTACGATTTTGTGGCTTTTGGTGTAGAAACATTAGGCCCGTGGGGTTCCAGTGC
Source organism: Endotricha flammealis (assembly GCA_905163395.2). Taxonomy (NCBI): domain Eukaryota; kingdom Metazoa; phylum Arthropoda; class Insecta; order Lepidoptera; family Pyralidae; genus Endotricha; species Endotricha flammealis. Next base: position 16,610,446 of record LR990855.1, read on the forward strand.
ATTGTCCTTTTTTAAGGACATCGCAAAAAGGCTGCGACAAACCACTGGTGACCCAAAGGCTGGCAGTTACTTCGCTCAACGGATATCTATCGCCGTTTAGCGAGGTAACGCTGCTAGCATTTTGGGTACCCACCCTGCCACAGGGACCATGTCTTTTTAAAGCTTAGTTTTAGTTTTTATTGTTAGTTTAGTTTTTAATTTTTATTGTTAGTTTAGTTTTAATTAATTTTATTTAATTTCATGTTATTTAGTTATGTATTTTACCAATAAAACATTACTATATAAACTACCACCATTTCGGAAATCCTTTGAAGCTAAGCCTAACTTGAACGGATGACGCTTTGTGAATTGTGAAATTTATTTTTCATCGGGCCCTCATAATATACAGTCCTAATAAATATTAATAGCATGTATGACCAATGCAATATATCAGAGTTAAAAATTCAAGAGCATGACGCCAAGTATATATTTCGTCTTTACACATCCGTGCAAGAATATTGCCTCAGGAGCAATCTTGTAATTTTGGAGCCGTAGGTTTACACAACACAGATATTAGTTTTGGGGTACGAGACGCAGTGGTTTATTTATTCATGCATGCATTCGTACAGCTAATATAGAATTTTTGCATAAAACGTTTTCGAATGAAAGAAAAACTACTTGAGATATATGAGGGATGCGCCCGCAACTGTGGGTGTTTTGCGGACGCGTCTGTATGGACCTAGCCCCTAATTATTAATTGTTATTTTTTATCATAATTATGTTTTTATTATTGTTTATATTTAAGTTTTTGTAAAATTTTGCGCCACCTACCTGTTATTTTTTCACTTTTATTTCTCTACCCTAAGGTCGTCTGGAAGAGATTGCTTTAGCGATAAGACCGCCTGTTGTACTTTACCTACCTGTTTGTACTTTTAATTTATTGTTATTTTTTGATGCAATAAATAATATTGTATTGTATTGTATTTGCTACACAAGAAGACACCTGGGCATCGCCTATCTGAAACCAGAGGACTACAGGTTGCTCCCACTCAAGGACATACAGAGTGTGCTTGTAGGTAAGTGGAACAACTTAGGTAAGTGGTACACCACACAAAACTTCCACAAGTGTCGAACTGTTCCGTCCGCAGACGATCCCATAACAAGATAAGATAAAATTGATATTGTGCCATAAACATCATCTTGATGGTGGTTTTTGAATTGTCAATTAGGAAACTGTGAAATTCTAGACGAAGCCTATCTTCTTGAGCTATCTCAAGACTATTTTTTAATGTAGAATTACAAATTTCCATAATGTCAAGGGTCGTTTCAATGTCCACATTTGAAATTCCCAAATTTAACAATTAATATTTCTTTATATATTTCTTCTGGGCTGTAAGAAGAAATTATAGTTATTCCCAAGCGAACCTGGGCAAGGCTTAACTGAATTCTAGGCAAAGCCGCAGGTACCTATAAATAGTTTACTATAATCCTAAGAAAGGTCTTAGTATACTCGCTCTCGACGCTAAGAGGCTTCTAAACTGCAACTGGAGGCTCATTCTATTCTAATATCTCGCACAATAAAAAGATTCTTTAAGTTTCCTTCACTTTATTTTATGATATTGTTACTTGTTATTGGATATTATCATTATCTATTTCTTGTTCTATGAAATTGTAGTGATTTTTACCTTTATAATAATTCTTTTCACTGTTTGTTCCTTTCTATGAGTTGTAATGGCTTTATTTGATGTTTAAATTCATGTTTAAATAACCACGTACATACGTACGTTTTTCTAAGGTATTTATAAAAAAAAAATATTTTCTTATGTCATACAGTAGACAAACAAGCAAGCTGGCCACCTGATGGAAAGCGGTCACCGCCGCCTATGGACATCAGTAACACCAGGGGCGCTGCCAATGCGTTGTCCACAAAGGAGGTTGGAGGAAAGGAAGAAGGTAAGGGAAAAAAGGAAGGGAAAGAGAGGATAGGGAAGGAGTTGGGCTTCCGGATCTCTCACTCACCGAACGAAACGCATTGCTGCTTCAAGTCGATATTCTGTGAGAGGGTGGTACTTCCCCGGTCGAGCTAGTCCATTTCGTAACAATTACTCGACCACTCCAAAATTTACATTACCATGATCTTCTTTTCGTGTCCTTCCTGTATGTAATTAAGTAGTCGACTGTTGGTAAATGTTGTCAGTGTGTTTAAGTCACCTAACGATCACTAAACTACGAAATCTACGTGACAAAACTGGTGGGGTAAATCATAGTCAACCAATATTATATTAATTGTTTGAATTTTAAAATTATAGTGGAAAAGCCAAGAAGATTCCGCCATTTATCTATTATAATTTCTAATTTCTCATATCCGGTCCAGCTGTCGTCTGTAAGCGCGATTTATATTGCGATACCGCTTCCCATTAAAACTTTACCATTATTTCTTATAACACAATCTTGGGAAATATTACGTCTGGGAATGATATTTTGTAAGTCCCATTAATTAGGGTGGTGAAAAGCTTTGAAAGTAATGCAATTGCTTGATGGCAGACCACAAGATGGTCGTAGGATCGATTCTCAAATAGGGTATTATCTGAATATTAAAATTAATCGTTTAACTATTCATTATGGTCCTTCGAGCCGGATATTGTAAGTATAGTGCTGTAGTGCAAAAATATTTAGTGCTAGTGTAGAGATAAACAGCGAAAAGTGAAATTTTATAATGAAATTAATCGGAAAAGTCTTTTGACGTTCTAATATAAAAATGTCTATCTATTTTGTGTTAAAATGAACTGGCAAAAACAGTATTACTTGCACTTTTACCAGTAACTAAGATCATATAAACTTACTCATCGTTTCTACGTTATTTTGTAAAATGTTATGCAATAAGCTCCCTAGACTGCTGTAACACAGTCGCAGTCTTTGAGAGCAACAAAAGGCACTTAGGGAACGTCGTCGTTGCAACGCACAACCCTGACATTGCTATGTATGCACATTGCACAGGCATTATAACTGTCATGTTTGATCGTTTTAGGCGTTCTGGAACATAGTCCTTGATGAAAGGACTTACTAAAAAAATATGAACCATTGATTTAAAAGACAACCGACTCCACCACGATACTTTTGTAGTATATTTAGCTACATACACCCTAGCAAGTGTCTAAGTGCCCGCGAGGGCCCACAGAATATAGTATTTTTGACTTTGAGATAAATACTATAAAAATGCTATGCGATGTAACATTAAGTAAACAAAGAAATTACACGTGAAAATCACACACAGACAAAAAAAAACAAAATGTAAAAATAAATTCTAATATCACCCAAAGATTAACCACAAAAGCGTACATTCACGCTAACTAAATAGTCGGGAATGGGTTTAGTCAGGTGAAAAAGTACGAGAGTTGGGTAATAAAACCCCATTTTCCTCGTCCGTTTCAGATCTAACATGTACCAATTTTCCCCATTCCTGTAATGGGTATTAGTGGTGAGGTAACAGTAACATTCCCCTTTAGAATAATGGATAGCATTGGGAGTCGTATATTGCTTGTCCTATGGTTCTAATGTTAACCCAAAGATGAATTTACATGATTATAAAATTACCGCCCGATAGACCCCTTATCCATAATGATTCGATGTAAGAATTTTACGTTTTGCCCAAAACTAGCGTATACCTGATGACAAGCAATCATGAAGAAATAAAAAACAAATGACGGAGGAAGGAGGTTAAAACGGGAGTAAGAAGCAGGAGTATTAAGCTTCCGTCCCTCTTACTCATCACCAGTGGCTCTAGAAATATTTGGGTTTTAGAGTCTTTTGATATTTACGCAGAATTACATTTACATATCCAAATCACAAAAGCCTGATAATATAGTTTCCAACATCGGTAGGCTTTAAAGGTAAATGTAACAGAATACCCGGTAACACGTCAAACACGTTGGTAATCACAGTCAGCTTGTCAAGTGACGTGATGAAGTGACGTCATTAATAAAGTAATACCTTCCATTCCCCCTGACGATAAACTGAATCAGTAAAATTCAAAACCATTACTAATTGTTCATGCATTGAACTCGCCTTGTTTATTGATCTCGACTAAAGCCTGCGCTATTCGGTTTAAAACATTGGGTTGAAAACGAGGTTTACAAGAGAACATTTAACGGTAGAATTCCGATATTTTAAATAAAACTCATCCAAATATTGTTTTGTTTAGTTAACAAAACAATATTTGGATGAATTTTAAAATAAATAACAGATAAGTCTGTTCGTTCAGTTTTGAAACACGTAACGTACGACATCAGAGTATTTTATAATGGCTCTCTCCTCCAATATAATCAAACTAAAAACTAATTTAATTTGATGATACGTAATTTACTGCACAGAAGACCATAAAAATACGATTCTGTCATTGGACCAATCAAATTCAAACTTTTCGTAATAATTTTGATTCGAGAAATAAATGAGATCGTAAATTTTGCAACATAGTAGTGGATGTGAAGCTCTTATGGATTAAGTTAATATTTTATTTGATATGTGAATGGAAGGCTTTGTAGGTATCTTAAGAGTACTTAAGCAGAGGTTCGATTTACTGCGTAATTTATGTACATGTTTTTTTTTATTTTGGCCAAACAAGACTTCAACATTTTTAACTTTGTACAACAGCGAAATGCAAGAATAAGCGAGCTTTATCGCAAACGATTTTGTTGTGTATTAACAATATTCCTTCTCATTTTTTAAAGGTAGATGATAAGAAACAAGCCAAGCCGAGTCTCCAGAGTTCAGAATGCATATTAGTTGATTCGAACTAAAGTAACAGCAAAGAAGTAGTCAAAGAAGTAAATAGAAAATAAGTTGAGTCTCCAAATCGGATTGGTCCCGTTTCGTGCGTCGACAGTTTTTGGTATACAACACGTTTCATACAATTCATCGCTGTTCGTGCTACAGCGACCAATTCTCCAAATCATCCAAGAAACGTAGTATCCACATTTCGTTCTTTGAGTGATTTGAAGATCCACATTGTTGCTGTACTCCGAGATAGTTACTAACCTTCCCGGTAGCTTAGTTGAGAGAGCACCCAGCCGGATTTCGAGAGGTTTCGAAATGTTTCTTTCTTTAAAATATTTCAAAGTGAGAAGAAGATATTGTCAGATGGCTTGACATCAGGTGACCCACATGCTCGTCTGCCAAATTCTTACATAAAAATGAAAAAAAGATGGTACTTCCCTGATCGATGCATTCATTGGTCATGGCCTATTTCATAAATGCTCTACCCATTCAAATTACTTTTAATCATGACTTTAATTATTATTTTTCACCTAAATAAATAACAAATACGTGCAAGCTATCTTTGTAATTATATCTAAAACAATTAATTTGCACTCCAGTCAATTGCGAACCGAAAATTTAGGGGCAAATATTCACATAAATATTTATAAATAGACCACTGGTGTTCTGTCAGATGCAAATAAATACAATTTAGATTCGGACACAGATCGTGGAAGATGCGAAACGAGTTAAATAGAACAATAACATTCTAATAAAATTAAAAAAAAAAGACTTTTTCGCGGCGATGTTTTGATAAAGATGCTGTTGTTCTGTTAAATCCCTAAAACATATTCTTTTATCGCTTTTTTGCTCTAGGCACTACTGCGCGGCACTATCAGAAGTGTCATGGGAGATTTTTCATTTCCGTGGCTCCAACTATTCTCTCTAAGCTGTGTACCTATACATGACCACATTAATTTGACACATATACTACAGTGATAGGGTAGGGTGAGCTGGGCGGCGTTAGGAAGATACAAAGCAGTAGAATAAAATCACATAAAGCTACATAAATTATAGGATAGATGGCGTCTTTCAAAATTTCGTTTCTAGATACGTATACGTACATAAGTGACGCGGAAATTGTTGATTGTCAATCTCTTAAGAGTTGATGTCTCTTTTGGAATTTCTTCAATGATCTATGGACATACACAATAAAACAAATTGCAAAACGGTAACATTAATCAAAATGGCTGACAGATTGCACTATAATTCGATTATGAAATTCATTTGCTCGCTCTATTGATATTAAAATAACATTTTATTTATTCATTAGCATAACCTTTGCAACTTCATTTGTGTGTTTAGGAAAATCCTTACTTATCTGATGTCTATGACATACAAAGAGACACCCTCAAGATTCAGATTTCTACAATACAGAATCAGCTGTTACAAATAAAAATGACATCACAAATGTTTGCCCCGTGCGGGAATCGAACCTGCGCCCTTTGTTACCGAATAATAATATAACAATAACATTGGGCGGTGGTGCGTTGGTATTGGTAGTAATATAATATAAATATTTTAAATAATTATTTGTTTTTTATTAGTATAGTAAAGTCATCCCCTTAAGAAATTCAATAAGATCTCTTCTAATTTTATTAACATTAATAAAACCGCGACAAGGACGCAATAAAATAGATTTTCACACAAAATGACGTAAAATACTTATTAAACTTCGGAATTTTATACGGGTTACCCTCGGGAGACTTGCTCGCAATGAAATTTAAATCGCCCTGTTAATTTTATAATTGAGTGACATTAAAAAAATACGCAAATGTTTGTCAAACTGTAATATTATATAATGTAAAATTACAGAATATTTTACCAGATTTTTTAGATTGCCTGCTACAACAGAATCAAGGATTAAATCTACACAGAAACCTACTCTTAGAATAATCATTTTAATTCTTAGATTTTTTTCCTTAAGTTAGGAATAATGTTTAATTAATATACTTACTTACAAGTTACTACCATTTCAGAAACAAAAGTAAAATGATCGTGGCGTCCCACAGCTGGTAAAAGAAATGGCGAAATAAAACCGGTTACGGTTTTTTACATACAACATACGCGAAATGTCAAATTAAATAGTGCAAGAAAGGGAAAATGTCAATTTGAATAGTGCAAGAAGGCATATAATTGAAATAAAACTAGAGAAAAATGTTTTTATTTAAATTTATTTACGTGTAAGAGCATTATTAATATAATGATTATTAGTTTTTACATGACTTTCTTCTCGTCTTCAGTTGTAAGAGATACACGACTGATATGTGTAGTAGACTTCCGTGTACTATAGATAACGTCTAATTTGTACACCTTAGACTCCATTTTCTCAATAATATATCGACTTAGTCCTCTATCCACCCAGGAGCCAACATACTGTAAATAATAAAATATACATCATATCGACCAATAATAATCATCCTACTGTGGAATCTCCCTTTAATCGAGAGGGATTTTAATGTACTCTGCCGCGCTGCTCCAATGCGGATTAGCAGAGGCCAGGAGTGTTTTCAAGCCACCGACTTGGCTAAATATTCTATACCGACTAAAACCTGACTGTCTGCCGCTTCACAGTCTTCACAGTGGCGGGATTACGGGTAATAACCCTAAATTGTGATTGAACTAATTCTTTTTGGTTACAATAACAGTTTGTTTAGGGTATGATGTCTTAATTATCATCACCACAAAAGTCCATTGCAGGATATAGGACGCTTCCAAAGGTTTGCCAATACTCGCCAGGCTTGACAGACTGGTTAGTGAGAGTTGGGTTGGTTGATAATTATGAATATAAAAAAACTGCTGCCTTTTCTTTACTATATTTCCTTCTATGACATCCATGGAAGAATAATGGGATATTCTAATCTGTAAATTGTAACTGACCTTATGAGAATCGTATAATTTTCGCCATTGCCTCTCGGTAAAATTCCTAGGTCCCCATGTGTTCAAAGGGCATAATAACGATGAATCCTGACAAAACACATTTCTTTACAAAAAAAACTGATTAATATAGAAATCAAAACCTGTTTTGTCACTGTCATTCTCATAGATAAAATAAAGTAATAGATAGGCAATAAGAGCGTGATCTCTCTGGTCATTAAATTGACGAATCTGTACGTCTTATTTGAAAACTGTCACTTGATTTCGAGAATACGTCATTAATTTTAAAAAGACGATTCGAGATCGCCGCCTTGTCAACGAAGGTCGTCAAGATGGCGACCTCGGATCCTCACCGTACCACGTTGCCTTTTTAATGTATACTTTTTAGTCAAAAAGTGTTCATTTAAAATACTTGACATTGGCGAAATTGTCTATGTGTCGTTAAGACACGACAGAAACGCCATTAATTAAGGAAGAATAAGAATAAGAATAATTAAAAAAAAAGTCAATCAAAGGATTCGTTGCTTTTGAAGCCGTGGGTCTTTGACGTTTATATAGACATGGTTCGTATAAATCTCCCAGTTCCAAGTTCTGAGGTCATTCTTATGAAAAAAATGATTGAAATGCGAAAGTGACGTTCGTAGTAGTTAGTACTTAAAAAAAATACAATCACCTTTTCAATGTTAAAAATAGATCTATATTTTATGACATATAATACTCCGATGATCATAGGCGATATCAAAAGTAAAATAAGCCATTTGTTTTTAAAAATATTTGTTATTAAATGCGTTTCTACAGTTACTTGCGATAATGAGCTTATCATTACGTACAATTTTATCTGAAAAAAAAAAAATGTAATAGTGCAGTTAAATCATTAATCCTCTTATTAATAAACAAAGATTAGTCAAGTTTTAACTAAAACTTGTTTTGTCACTTTCCAACTACATTTAATTTTCCCTAGGAATGACAGAGAAAACAAGTTTTAGTTAAACCTTGGCTAATCTTTATTTATTAATAAGAGGGTAAGAGTAAAAGACTTCGGTTCTACGCGAGTTCATTGGTAGCGGTAACCATTTTCCATTAGACTGCTTGTGTGTTTGCTCATGAAATGAAAATGAAATAAGGCTTTACAGGAGAAACGTTCGACATTGGCTGTGACTAGTGCAACACTGGTGCGCCACCACCATGCGTGTCGGATTATCCAACAAGCTGTTCCTTACCAGTTTTGTAAAATGCCATGAACAATGCTATCATACCTACTGGATAAATCTTGAGTATCATCTCAGATCATCTTGAATGTTTGAGATTTTTATTCGCGTCATTGACACCAAAATAATAATGAGAAAAGTGCAATATTACTTACAGTATAGTAAACAGGAACAAAATATAAGCTTAGAACTCTTAACGTATGCGGCGGAGTACCATTATGAAAACTAATATCATCTATTAAACGTCCAATTGGATACAGTATGTACAGACCAATAACTTCTGCTAGTGTTGAAATAATTTCACTTAAAAGGTACAAAACAATTTTATCCTGAAACAAAATAAGTTTTTAAAATAATTTACGATAATGTTGCATCATTTAACTGGAGAGTTCTGAGGAGCAACCATGAAAGTGTCAATCCAAAACAACAAAACACGTAGTCCAGTCAAAAAAGACATTACTAGTTAGAATAAGGACCGCGCGTTTAAACTGCGTTGTGCGACTATGAAACGCGGTCAGTATCTAGTGTCCAGTTCAAACCAATGACTCTGAAATCAGGCTTAAGCATGCATGCAAATTTCAGCCTATGCTTTATCCTATTTAACAAAATAATCAAATGGTAGCTTTTAATACTTACCCAAATGGTAGTAACTATAGATATCATTAAAGTAGTGCCGACAAGTAACGCTGACAGTAGTCGCCTATAATTTATATGCCACTCACAAAGAATCATTTCAAGCAGACATTGAAACGTAACCATCTGAAATTTATTAATAAAATTCACCAAGGTTTTATATTGCAATAATATCATAGTTATAATTTTGTCAGTCAGTCATTCAGAACACGCAAGCAACAAGAGCATTTAATATGTATAGATCAGGATATTTAGGGTTAAGCCCGTTCGCCCACGATGCATTTCACAAGCGACTCTAGTATCATAAACGTATTATACTAGTCCCTCGGAAGTAGCTTTTATAACAAATTCGCACACGACTTAACGCGTTTGAAACCAATCGCGCGCGACCCCAGTTGCATACAAAAAGTATCAAAATGGCTGTCGACGTAGTATCGTGTGACAGTTCGAGGAAAAATTAAGGAATTTACTGGTATGTAGAAAGCGCCGTGTAAAATTAAGATTATACTCACTAAAGTTAGGACCTCAACGAAAAAATTACTAGCAAAGAAGAACAAAGAACAAAATTCCCCGAACGATGATAATGACGCGAAGTATATAGGCCAAATGTAAAACATTGACATTATATCTGGAAAAAATCAAAACAAAATATTCATATTACAGTAACTTACTGTGTGATAACAACTATACAGCGGCTGAAATCTCCTTAAAAGTAAATATATCCCGCTTTCCCGTGGGCATTTTGGCAAATTGGTAGGACTAGATGGAATAAAGGATTATTTATCGGATGCTTCAAAACTTTTATTCAGAGAATAGGTTTTTACAAACACGTTCTCTTGTCAGAGTACACAGATTTGTATAATGTAATCTATTCTATAAACTACCATTTCGGAATCAAAAGCAAAATGACCACTAGTGAAAGAAATGGCAAAACAAAACCAGTTACGGCCTTTTTTGTCATTCAAAATATATTGTAGGTACATTTTAAACACAGCGTATAATCCGCACAAATCGGAGCAGCCCGTCTGGGGAAGGACCTCCACCTTACAGAAGATCGTAGCCAAATAGCATTGGTCTCGGCCATGTTGTGTTCCTACGGTAAGTAAGGTCTCCAGAGCTCCACTTGAGGGGGTTGGGAGGTTTGGAAACGCGTGAGTGATACCCCTGGTATTGAGAGCGTCTATAGGTTACGGTGATGCTAACCATCAGGCGAGCCGTCTGTATGCTTGTTTACCACCTTTATGTTATAAAACATATTTTTTTAACTTAAAAATTCAAGCTAGGTACAAAAAACATCCCTCCAAGTTTCAGGTCCCTACGATCAGAGGTTTAAGTTGCGTTGATCCCTCATCAGTCAGTCAGTCATTCGGGATAAAATATATTATGGATAAAACTAATGGCGTTGTGTGATTTTTCCGAGAAAAAAGAAAAAGAGAAATCTCACTAATATAATCGGTGACAATAGGCACTGTCAACATGTACTCGGAGTATCTTTTAAGTTTATTCGTGAGTAATCCCGTAAATATTTGGTAAATTGCATTTGATAAAACTATAGCTGCACTGTCACGACTTGTGTGAATCTGAAACAGAAATATTAAATTTAAAATAATTAAACAAGCAAACCGACCAAATGTTGTACCGAAATTACTTACATTTGACGTACTTCTGGCCATCAAAATGTGAGCAACTGGCGGTGTTGTCATCGACTCTGCTAGCATATCCAGATCAGCTTGCTAAATTATAAATAGATTAGGTCAATTTAAGGCAAGAGTGAATAGGTTACTACTGAGTCAGCAAGCTAGATTTGCATGTCTAACTTAGGCGTAAAACATGCGTTCAGCGAAGGCCGGACAGGCGACGAAGCGACATACCATACGGCATGACCGCATGACTGTGTCGTGTCGCTTCAGTATATTTACATCGCGCGACTCTTTCATACGTTTTGTATGTAAATGTTTTGAAGTGACATCGCGCCTTCGCTGCGTCTCCACCGTAACCCGTTTTTGTATCATTCAGGCCATAAGCGACTACCTAATACCTACTACATTTTGGCAGCTCTTTCCGACAGCCCTGTAGTACGTTGGTATATGTAGATATTCCATTTACCGAAGAGCGTTCGACTATGAATGTAGTAACATTCACATACACATTGTTTTAGTGTGCTTAACCACGGAAATGCTCGTAAAATCCAGCGCACTAAAATATGCAAGTGCACACCTTACGGGAAATAGAATTTTTTAACCTCGGAACCAGAGGGTGTGAATTCGATTCCAGCTCGGGGCAAAGCAAACATTATGCGAAAACATTTGTGATCGTTCTCGAGTCTGCATGTTTTCAATGTGTTATAATGCAATGCAATGCGTTGAGGCCCGCCGCGGTTATAGTTTGCGCGACCCTTAAGGCGCTGCTGCGCACGAAGAGGCTACGCACGTGTGTTAAGCTTTGCTTTGCAAGAGGATGTACGTGATTGTTTCCGCAACCCACGGACACGTTAACCATCAAGTGACGTCATTGATACACGCGTGGCTTGCTCAACATAGCTCAACGCTGTCAACGCCATGCACGCAGTGAATGCGGTACACAGCTTCTTCCACAAAGCGTGCACATCGCTGCGCACGCTGTGGAAACGTAGACACACGTAGTCATCCACGCAGCTGTAATGTGCCACGTGGCCCACGTGTTCGTGCGCAGCGTGCACAGCGTGCGCAGCAGTGGGACCGCGCCTTTAAGTATACATTTTACAATAATATATCCATAACACAAGGAGGTAAAGCATAACTTAAGGCCCATTTAGACGACGCCAGTTTCTTGTACATTCAAGAGCAATAATTGCATGCAATCTAGTGGGAGCAATAATTTGTCCTTCAAAAATTGTAAGCAACTGTCGTTTAGACGATGCATGTCAATTATTGCTATAACATTATTGTATGCAACAGGCAATAAGCTGGCGTCGTTAAATGAGCCTTCACTTTATACTACTACGTTGCCATCTCTATATGCTACAACCAGAACTAGCTGCTTTAAGAGAGGTAGGGCACAGCTGATAATCCGCTCAAATCGGAGCAGCCCGTCTGGGGAAGGACCTCCACCTTACAGAAGATCGTAGCCAAATAGCATTGGTCTCGGCGATGTTGTGTTCCTTACCTACTCACCGTAAGGTCTCCAGAGAAGGGGTTGGGAGGGTTGGCAACGCGCTAGTGATATCCCCGGTATTGCAAGCGTCTATAGGCTAAGGTAATGCTTACCAACAGGCGAGCCGTATGCTTGTTTGGCACCTTTGTGGTATAAAAAAAAATTATTTCGGAAACAAAATCAAAATGACTACTAGTAAAATTATTCGCAAAATCTCTAATTAAAATTATGTTTTGATAACATACCCAAAACAAGGTTTGGTATTCTTCTACCTTTCCATGTGTGATATTTGCAGTCGATGATTCTAGATGCGAGTATATCATTACATGTAGAAATATGAACATATACATAATTGTTAAAAAGTAATGACTGATCTGCAGTAACTGCAAAATAATAATTTTAATGATAATTATAATAAATAAAAAGGGACAAATCACACAGATTGAGCTAGCCCCAAAGTAAGTTCGAATCTTGTGTTATGGGATACTAACTCAACGGTACTATATTTTATAACAAATACATATATAGATAAAACATCCAAAACCCAGGCCAATCAGAAAAAAAATCGTTTTTCATCATGACCCGACCGGGATTCGAACCCAGGCCGGCGTGGTAACCATTCGACCACCACAGAGGTGGTCATTTAATGATATGTTTTGTTGATACTGTGGCCCAACCTCGATTGGGAGCTCGATGTCTTCGCTGTTTGTCGCAATCTAAACAAACACGCAAGTTAAGCAACGTTGACCCTAGCCAGTGTTTGGATGGGTATCTTGAGCTTCTCCGTGCTTCGGAGGGCACTGATCCCGATGGTTGTTGATTGCCGACAATCGTTACGGCCTTCCAAATCTCAGATCCCCTATTCTAGTAACAAAACCCGATTCTATTTCGATTCAAATTCAATCTCTCACTCATTTAAAAAAGGAATTGAACAGGACAGGTGTGTTTGAATCGAAATAGAATCGGTTTTTGTTAAGCCATAAGTCTCTACCATCAGAGGTTAAGGCTGTGCGTGGATCTATTAGCCAGTCAGTCATTCAGAACAAATCATTTCATATTGTATAGATTACTAGCTTTTCCCCGCGGCTTCGCTCGCGTTAATTTTATGACATAGATCTCGTTGGACAACAAAACAACCCATAGCGCGAATTGTGGCGCCATCTGTTGGCCGATACAGCGCCCTCTATAGTAGAAAATTATTTTCCCGTTGGAACGACATACTTTCACGGGATAAAAAGTAGCCTATGTTGGGCTCTGTACCCCAATATGTATCCAAATTTTCAAAATGATCAGCTGCTTAGTCAAACCTTAAAGGAATAACAAACAAACAAACTCACTTTCTCATTTATAATATTTATATAGATTATCCAACTACGATTCAGTAGGTATTATTATATCTTTTATAATGAGATAAAATTCTTACCTTCCAAGTATATTTTTTGAAAAGCGTATTCTGAGGAATTGAAATTAACAGGAATATGAGGATTGTGTATACTTCATCTAAAGGATTATTTTGCATTTCCTCGTCTCGTTTTCTAAAGGAAAAATGTTTGTCAAATTATCTTTATTTGTGATTTGATTATAATTTTATTTAATTAAACATTAGTTGACGTTACTCTATTAAGAGGAACTCATTAGTTTTATTTAAAAAAAATAGTCACTTACATATTTATGCAAAGTTAGAGCGGTTTGAGACTAGTGTTATTATACGCGCGTACGATCGTTTTGGCATACGCGCTTATACGCACGCGTCAAAAAACCAGACGCACGTATAACATATTTCGGCATAGTTTTTTGTTACTGGTTTTAGTATCAGTGGCGGCTCCCGCTTGTACCAGCTTATAAGTGCATTAAATCCGTGCCCGTACGAATTTTGTATGTAAAAAACGGTAAATAATGAGGACATATTATCTGAATAAATATTTTGATTTTTTTTATTTTTTTATTCGACATTTCTTTTTCCAGTGGTCATTAGGCTTTGTTTCCGAAATGGTGGTAGTTTACGAAGTTGCTTATTTATTTTACACGAGCTGTTACTCGCGACTTCGTCCGCGTGAAATGTTCAAATAAGGATAACTCCTTTTCCTGTCATGCGATTTAAATGAAACAAAGCCTATTTCTGCTCCAAGCCAAGCTCTATCTCCCTGTAAAAACAAGATAAAAATCCGTTCAGTAACTTAGAAGATGTGCGCGTTCAAACAGACAGACAGACAGACAATAAATTGAAAAAAAAATTTTTTCGCTTTTATTACCTTTCTCTAACTGTTATCTCCATTTTTGCCAAATATGTTCAAAGTACAGACATATCGGGGTCTACTGTTTTATAATATGTATAGATTAAATACATAATTATTATGTTGTAATTGTAAATGACATGTCTACATGCCCGCGAGGGTCTACAGAATGATAAAAATACGCACGTCAATATTTTTCAACAGTGCCTTCTGGCATTAAGTCCGCTAATTGTACTTTCAATCGAGCAATAAAGATTCCATGGCTTGTTACTTGTTGTCTTGCGGGCCCTCTCCGCAATTAGGCAGCCTATGTGCTCTTTGTGCGTGCGAAGAGTGGGAGCTGGATTACTCCAGCCATCCTAATTCCTCCAGGAAGCCGGCCAGGGACTTGACGTCGCTGAGTACCTCTCGGAGACTGCCTGGTGTTCTCGGGTAGGTTGCCCAGTATGCCTTTGATTGATTCCATGGCTTATACTCATACAATAAATCACGTCAACATACGCTTCCAAGAACGAGCCTATACGCGCGTATAAAACGCTAGTCTGAAACTGCTCTAAAATACTTACTCAACGAACAGGATTTGTGAAATTTGAAAAAACTTATTATCTTTTGTAACGTAATATTCCGAGGTGAATGATGCGTTTACTGCGTTTTTTCTAAAGTCATTCAATGAAAAGCAGTACACAGTTCTATTAAACGCATCAATGAAGGTGTCAGCTTCACATCTGTTAAAAAATATAATGCTTGAGTCACAAAAAAGATATATTTCTTAGGTTAACTTAAATCCGGTTCGAAGGACCACACGAACACACTTATGGTATCCCAAAAGTATTATAATAAAATGACATGATTTTCGTAATGAAATAACTGAGAGGTGCAAAGCTAGTGTGGAAGCCATAAGATATTGTGAAGTTGAAGTTTGTTTTGAAAAATAAAAACTATTTTATTTGAATATTGAACAAACCATAATCTACATAATAAAAAACATGTATAAAACTCACGAATTCCAAGGATTCTTATAGTACAAAGCAAGCAAAAAATAATCAAAATGTCGAATAATATAATCCAGGAACATCACTTGCTCAAATAAGGCAGTAACTATGTATGTAATAATAAAACCTAAAATATTTTTTATTGATTTAATTATCAGCCACCATATTTAATCTACTTTTTGAGCAATTATTCCAGTGTCATCTGGATGAATGGAGCTCTGCCACTGTTCGATTCCTGCAACACTTCCTCGCACAGTAAAAATTTGGAATCAGCCAGCAGTGTTTCCGAATGACTATGACTTGGGAACTTCCAAGAAGCGAGTAGGTATACATGCACTTAAAAGGACCGGCAGCAGCTCAGGGACTCCCTCCGGTGACTCTGTGCTCCATGGGTGGCGGTGACTTACTTAACATCAGGTGACCCGCATGGTCGTTTGCCAATCTCTTACATAAAAAAAAACTACGGGTTAACTTGTATATGTGGGTGATTCTTGGAAATGCGATTATTCGGTTGATTCCACTGGCTAGTTTTTTTTTTCAAAATATAATGAAACCTGGTACTACACGTAAAAATAGGCTAAACCTGAAGTATAAATTTCGAATAGGCACTCATTTTGAACCTATAAATTCCAAGATATTAGACATTAAAAAAATCATGACCAGGGGAATCAATTAATAGTTACAGGGGAATCAAAAATCAATAACTCTGTACTTTTTTTAAAGAAATTGTAAGTTTTTACATATCAAAAATTACAAAATTAATTCTCAGTTATACATATCTAAATAAAATTAACAAATGTGAACATGTATTCTTCAATTTTCAGATATTATTATCTACTTTTGTAAACAATCGTCTGACATAGGTACATAAATATCTAATAATCTATTGGTGTCGTAATCACATTCGTGTTCCTTGAGAGCACCCCATTTGTACAACATTATTGTCATATTCCTGCAATAAAAAAAGGAATATTAGGAAAATTGCGAAATTTTAGAAACGTTTTACAAAAATAAAGTTTAAAAAAATGTTACTTAATCCAGCTTAAGAACAACAAGGCGCCAGGCGAGGACGGAATCACAGCAGAGCTTCTGATAACGGGTGGTACACCGGTGCTTAAAGTCCTGCAGAAGCTCTTTAATTCCGTGTTGGTCGAGGGCAAAACGCTTGAGGCGTGGAACAGAAGCGTGGTGGTTCTGTTCTTTAAAAACGGCGATAAAACCATCTTAAAGAATTATACCACATCCATACGCTGCGGCAGATTGTACAGAAGACCGAAGAGTACAATCTGCTATTATGCTTAGCGTTTGTGGACTATGAGAAAGCCTTCGATTCGATCGAGACATGGGCCGTGCTACAGTCTCTCCAGCGATGCCGCATAGACTTCAGGTATATCGAACCTTTGACGTACTTATACAAAAACGCCATCATGTCAGTCCAAGTACAGGAACAGAACACGAAAGCAATCTCATTACACAGAGGCGTGAGACAGGGAGATGTCATATCTCTGAAACTGTTCACGACCGCTCTGGAAGATGCCTTCAACTTTTGGACGAGAAAGGATGCGGCATCAACGTCAACAGCGAGTATATCACTCACCTTCGATTTGCCGATGACATCGTGGTCGCTGGAGGACCTCAGCACCATGCTCGAAGGCCTCAATTGAGTTTCCCAACAGGTGGGTCAAAAAATGATCATGGTCAAGACGAAAATCATGTCGAATATCCATGTCGCACCCGCCCCGGTCTCAGTTGGGAGCTCGATCCTCGAAGTTGTTGACGAGTACGTATACCTTGGACACACCATCCAATTAGGTAGGTCCATCTTCGAGAAAGAGGTCAATCGACGAATCCGACTTGGCTGGGCAGCTTTCGGGAAATTACGGCATATCTTCTCGTCCAAAATTCCTCAGTGCTTGAAACGAAGAACCTTCGAGCAATGTGTGTTGCCAGTGATGACCCATGGATCGTAAACGTGGTCGCTCACTATGAGCCTCATAAGAAGGCTATGGGTTACTCAGCGAGCCATGGAAAGAGCTATGCTCGGGGAGATCGAATCAGAAATGAGGAGATCCGTAGCAGAACCAAAATAACTGACATAGCCACTGACATAGCCAAACACTGAAGTGACAGTGGGTAGATCACATAGCGCGCAGAACCGAAGGCCGATGGGGCAAAAGGGTTCTGGAATGGCGACCACGTACCGGCAAGCGCAGCGTAGGACACCCGCCTACAAGGTGGTCAGACGACCTAAGGAAAGTCGCAGGAAGCCGCTGGATGCAGGCCGCTGCCAGCAGGTCGCACTGGAGACGTTTGGGGAGGCCTAGTTGACTTCTTGTGGCTGAGATGATGATGATGAAATAATTTTTCAGTCAAAAACTTTATCACATTTTGATTTCACTGACCTTAGAAACAGAGTAATCAATGTCAGGGAATCAAAAAATGTTGCAAAATTATCGATTGTCGCTAAATGACTGTATCTAGTACAATGACCTTTACACCCTAGGTAGTCATTAGAGTGGCGATAGTGCATAATTTTTTTTAGTCGTCTAATAAAATTAATTGATGGTAAAATTGAGGTCAAAGTAATCAGCGATGTACCAAACCAAACCCAGTGGAATCAGATACTTACCTTTATATTTCTGGAATGCAGCAAGCAGCCGCGCATCTCTTCCCTCGACACTCAAAACATGACTGACGGTTAACGCTCGGGGGGTACATACACATTGCTTCCAAATTGTGTCACTAAGGACGTACGTACTAAAATGTACATTTTAGTGATGTACCAGTGGAATCACTGCTAAGGCCCGGACAACATTTAAAAAATTCATATAATTAAATGTACTATAAATACGTGGTTCATCTATTTTATTTATTAATTCTTATCAATTTGGGATCTAATATAAAATATTGAAATATCTATGAACTGAATGGAAAAAATGATATGGATGATATTATGTACAAATTTGGAGTACGGACACGCCAGTAGAATCAATTTTTAACACTTCAGATATTTTTTTTACTCACTTTGTTTTATATTTTTCTTAATTATCGTAGTGACTCAGTTAGATTACAGTTTAAATTTTAATAAAAAAAATACTTCATACGCTTATTTCAATTATACGTACACTTTTTACTTCCGGACAACGAAAATCCAGGTTTTCAAGAAACACCCATGTGTGACCATCATTCTGATCTGAGAGCCACTGATTTGACTGAACAATTACATTAAAACAGTCGGAACCGATGGCGTAACGTGTGCCTTATAAACAAATCTAGAGTCAATATAATATAAAATTCCTATTTTAGTAAGTACTAAGTTTCTAATAATGCAACAAATAAAATGTGCAACTAAAAGTCTAAATCTTATTAAGATATATTTAATTATTTTTTTACTATGGGTTTTTGAGAAAAAAATATTCGAATTTAAAGTTACGAGATAATTAAAAAACGCAACTTATTGTTGCTTTGCATCCATATATAACAAAAAAATATTAAAATAAAAAATTATTTACCATAAGTTACAGGAACCATTTTGGATAAGAAGAAATGTTCATCAGCCACATAAGAAGCCAGGAATAAATTAATAAATGCGTGTGGTACACTTTTGAAGAAAACATTACAAACATAATACCACAGGAACCTGAGAACAGAACAATTGAGAGTAAGGTAAAAAATCATAAAATACTTGCTCTACACGGTTGTAAATACAGTTTGAAATCAAAGTAAACTAAAACTAACACCAAACTTCAGTATGTATAGACGCTGCGTCAAACGCATGCAAGTCGGCATTGTCCTAATAGGACGCGAATGCGCGATCATCGTTGGTTCGCGCGAATTTCACTCGTACAAACTTGCGATCAAATATATTGAACGAATAGGTGTCCTAACTGACAATCGCGCGACGCTTAGGCGCACGCTTATAAAGACGCGATGGTCGCATCGCTTACTCGCGCGATGATCGCGAATTTGCGTCCTATTAGAACAATGCCAAGCGTAATTTTATTAGCATGAAACTTCTTATCTACACTCTTTTAAACGTCCTTTTCAAACCAATATTTTAAGCCGTGTAGGGAAGGCTTTAGGGCCCCTTTTGACTTGATTCGTAAAGCTTTTTGGTTAAATAAACTATTTTTGACAGTTCTAGCATAGTATATGGTGTGTCATCGGAGTCGTCTAGACGGGGCATGAGTTATTAGTCAAGTCGCGCGAATGAATCTCGCGAGCGCGCGCGAGATGGCGCCTTTTGATATTGCCAATGTTTTTTTGTCGTCAATTCGCTCGCTTGGGAAAATCTAGTCGGTAGCTAAGGTACTTATTCAACCAGAGTGGACAAAATTATACATAATCACAGTATAAATAAGAACAATGTTTGGTTTCAATCCGTTTTTATTTGATCTCCATCTCGCGGGCGTTTGCGATTTTCGCAATCGTGAGGTATGTGACGAGAGCGAGTGCATCCTGACTTTTTTTATATGGTACGACGTCAGTAGTTCGGGCTCTAATTATCAAAGTCAGAAAACATATACTACATGGCTTTTTTTTATACCACAAAGTTGGTAAACAAGCATACGGCCCCGCCTGATGGTAAGCATCACTGTAGCCTATAGACGCTTGCAATACCAGGGGTATCACTCACGCATTGCCAATCCTCCCAACCCCCCAAGTGGAGCTCTGGAGTCCTTACTAACCGTAGGAACACAACATGGCCGAGACCAATGCTATTTGGCTACGATCTTCTGTAAGGTGGAGGTCCTTCCCCAGACGGGCTGCTCCGATTTGAGCGGATGATCCGCTGTGCGCCCTGCCCTACCTCTCTTAAAAATAAGGCTGAATATGGATAACTAGCGATTGCTTACCAGGGCTATTAATTAAAAAATCAAATTTGATTAACAAATATAACTTACTTGTTAAAATTTACGTTCTGGTTAGTAAGGATATGAGATTTGCAAGGGGAGTTGACGTAACAACGAAAAAATGAGAGCTTCTCTGAAAACTTTGCTGGTATCAACTTGCGTTCCGTTATTGGTTTCTCCTGTGAATAAAAATTATTATACGTGTAGTGATTATTATAGTTCCAGCGAAAAATGAATTATACTGAAATCACACAATATTTATGATATTTTAGTATGTAGGTACACCTTGGATTAACGCAATTTAACTTTTTATTTCGAAAAGTACGCGATTCCCGTAGGATTTCATCAAAACTCCGATATAGATGGCGCTGCTGTGCATAAATAAATACACGCAAACGAAGTTGCGCGGGTTTCACTGGTTATATAATAAACAGAAAACAATACTAATAAATTTATAGAGTACACACGGACTCGAGAACAAACACAAAATGCCATCACATAAATATTTGCCGAAGGTCACTACACAATGTTCTATTTCACGAAGAGCATTTATCTATGAATGTTGTAAAGTGTGCATATGCACGTTGTTTATGTGTGCGTGAGCGATTTTACGAGCGTTTCCGAGGTTACGCACACTACAATAATGTGCATGTGAACGTAACAACATTCACAGCCAAATAGTCTTCGTGAAATAAAATATCCTGTACCAACATGCCACCAACTATGGACCTAGAAAAAAAGCGGAATCTTGCTAAGAAAGAATTGAAGCACCCTAATGGCGGCCGCGTAACTATGTGTGAGTGTGAAATGGCTGGCCGGCACGCACACATTCACACCATAGTGAGCCGGCCAGTTCGTACGTATACGCGAGGTGGCTTATTAGGGTGCTTCACCTTTTAGTTTCAGTGATGGTGTCTGCCTTTTTTTCTAGGTCCATGCCACCAAGTACAAGTGAGTCATACCTGTTGTACCAGACTGAGATAGCCTGTACCTTTTTCTAGTACTTGGAACGATTGCTTCGACGATTCCGTCCATTGCGATTTCGAACGAATAGTAGCATTGGATTGCGTTTTAAAAAACAAATCTTCTTCCATCTTTGATGTTTTTGCAAAACATTGAAAAATGTCTTTAATGACAATGACAGATCTACAACTGACAGAATATCATTATTATGTCAAAAAAGTTATAGAGATATTTTGACAATAAGTATATTCTCTTTAGAAAATCTTTATGAACTCAAACGTTAAGTTTATCGTTTGTGATGTAGAAATACATCAGACCTGCTCGAACATGTAATTCTTACCATACTAAATGTTTGAAACCGATATTCTTGTGTACTTTTAAACTGATAACGGTACTTTAAACACAGAATTAAATTATAACTATTTCGTTTCTATCTCTTTGATTGGCTCCCGTACCCTTAATTTGAGAGTAATGACTAAAAATCTGTGTTTGCTATCAATCTGTGTGAGCAATTTTTAATGAGTAATTGCTTTTTCGTGTCACTGCGATACATCAATGTTCTATTGTTAATGTAAATGTAAATGTTTCAACATATCACATCAACCCATAATCATCCCACTGCAGGGATACGGGTCTCCCTTCAATGGAAGGGAACTAGAGCGTACTCTGCCACGCTGCTCCAGTGTGGATTGGCAGAGGCCGGTTTTTTCAAGCCGCCCAAAAGCCAACGACTTGGCTTAACGACTGTCATCTATCGATAATAGACGGGACCGACGGCTTAACGCAACGTGCCCTCGATGCACGGAGAAGCTCGAGATAACGAAACCCATCCAAACACTGGCTAAGGTCGACGTCGCTTGACTTGCGTGTTCATATTAGAGTGCGACACACAGCGACGCCATCGAGCTCCTTTTGTATGTTTGTGCTTCAGTTATGTAAATAATGTTATACTATAGACCATACATGGTATAACAATAGTATACTAGCATATAGTTAATGATACAGCGATCATATTTCAACATAACAGCGTCTTTTCAATTCATGGATGATGGTAGAACAATGTGTTTTGCTCAATACAAAACAGGCCAACAAAGATTAACGTTAAAATAGAGAGCGTATTCAGCAAATTCACTCTGAATTTTAGATTATGCACTTAAATTTTGGGCTGCAGCTTTTTCATCGCTTGTTTGTTATATCCACACTAATATAATAAAGCTGAGCTGTTAGATTATGTTCAAACATGAATAGAAACAACAAAATAAATTCTTGAAAGTTAACAGTCATTTGTGGAAGGCATTTTTTTTATTTGTATTGAAGTTAAATATGGGAGTAGATAACGGTCTTAAACTTAATAACACGTTACATTAAAATAATTTACAAACGGATCATTCTAATGAAAAATCTTTCCACACACTTATCACCAGTAAGGAGACGGATAGCGAGTGGAATCAGCAGAGCACAGCATAACCTGCGTGCACTATAACTTTGTGTCCCAGTGCCATAACCGCCAAACTTGATATGCAAATATGTTAAATCGCATATAAGTGATAGTTTAGACTTTAGTGAAAACCAAATTCTGAGAGCTCCCTAAAAACTGTTGTTGTGTTAGGAGACTTTTAAATTTTAGAAATTGTTGCTGAAAACAGGCATTATGTTTTAAGGAGAGCTAGCTATTCATTGACAGCCCACACCATGAGGTGGGCGGGAAAAAAAAATCATTTAAACTTTATGATAAATGCAGAGGAGACACTTTTAAAAAAAATTACTCGTATCTCTTTCTAAATTGAACGTGTGATGACGGCCATATCTTCTAAATAGTTTGTTTTAATACATGATGTTAGTGACTTATAAGTTATTTAAACAAAAAATTAATGTTTCTTTGAATGGTGTTTGTCATTAAAAAGATTCGATCATTAACAGATTATTTTACAAACCTATCCTAACAAATTTAGAGCCTGCTTTAAATACAATAGGAAGAAACATTCACTTCTCAATGTTAAGAATCTGACAAATAGACCTGAAAGTACTCATTAGAGAATACTAACAATAGAGAAACTCGATTTAAACTCACATCCCAATGGTATAGAGAAGAGTAAACATCACTTGAGTGGGTTAAATGCAATACGAATAACTTCAGATCTAATATAACTGCTTGCTGGTTGTGTTAGCATTGTAAAATTTAAAAGACTTCTATAGTCTTTGTTACTAAACGAATGTCGTATAATAGGAAAAGTAGGTATAGAGATTTTTTTTCTGAATCTCAGGAAAAAAATCTGGAATCTTTAGGTTCATAATGTGTACTTCTCCACTCATACGTACTCGATGTCTCCACTCGACCCAGTTCATTTTATGATGGCGGTGTTTTATGTTATTTCAATGTGTAGAGACTTCATTTCTACTGAATGACATACATCAGCCATACAATCAGGCGGGCCACCTGGTGGTTATCGCTGCCTATGAACATTTAGTAACACCAAAAACGCTACCAACGCTTTTTCACATTACAAGCAAAGAAAATAGAGAAAAAAGGTATAATTATAATAATATGAAAAAGAAGTTGGCATTCCGGATCCCTTAACGAACGATACGCATTGCTGTTTCAGATTGGTACTTAATCGCTTATTGAATTTATTTTTTATCAATTCTCATTCTTCTTCTTATTTTCGAATCAATGACTACTCACAATTTATATTAGGTTTGATCAGTACCTGGCAACGGCAACACCCTTGTCGGTTGCCATGAGAAGGTCCTCCCGAGTACACTCAGTTGGGCACATTGGGCAAGCTATTAAGTGTGCCATATCTTTGACTGGGGCTCCACAGTCGCAGTTGATGTGGGATGGATCAATGAAGCCCCACTTACCTAGATTATCCCGACAACGGCCAACCTGGGTCCGAAGTCTATTAAGCGACTTCCAAATTGGCCATTGTAGGCCATGGCCAGGAGCTGGGTGTTCAGCAACTGTAATGTACTCGGGAGGAGCAACGGCCGGCCAAAGGTCGCACCTCGCCTTAGGTGGGTCATCCGATCCTATGGACGTTGTGCTCCGCAAAAAACTCTTCCGGCTAAAAATGACTTAAACAAAGATTGTTACCCAATCGGCTTTTAAGAAATTTATCAATTTTATAAACTGAATAACTCGTATCGTCTAGACAGCTGGCAGAGATGTCATGTCAGCAATATAGAGCGGAAAGGAATAACTGGGTAACATATGGCCCATATGTGAAATTGTACCACTGTGTTAAGCACTTTTAGTGAGATATAAGGCATTACAATTTCTTTATTTGATTTTAGTCAAATTGGAACAAATTTCCATTTATTATATTTTAATTTTTTTATTTTATTAAAACAGAGATTTTATAATTTTTATTTATATTTGTTAGGCCAACTAGCCATTCATATTTTTGAAATAGATTTTTTGAAAGAAAAATTTCACCTCCGCCCAGGTGGGATTCGAACCCACGACCCCTCGATATCCGGCCGAGTGCTCTAACCACTGAGCTACCGGGAAGGTTAGTAATGGTGGTTTTTTTTTTTTTTTTTTTTTTTTTTTTTTTTTTTTTTTTTTTTTTTTTTTTTTTTTTGAATGGACTAATCAGTTCGGGTGTACTGACACCCTTTACTGAGACACCGGACTGTTGCGGGAGCGTAGGGCTCTCACCGCCAAAAATTTACAGTGTCTGCCTAGGGGCGCCCCAGAGGGGGGCTCGAACCTCGGCCTATGGCGACACTGGGGGAAGGCGAACGGATCGGAGAGAAGCGGCCGGGCACGTGCCGGTACCGCGAAAACCGAGTCCCTACAGGAGGGTGGCGCGACGCGCGGCCCCGCCGGCGGGGCCGATATGACGGACGTGTGTGTCTGCTTTGTGTCGCGGATTCTAATTGTTTGTACGCCTCGATGGCGACTGTAATGGCGTCGTCCGGGTCGTTGAGGACGTGCCGCGGACGACGTTTGGACCTAATGGTGTCAGCCGGAGCGGGATAATCCCCTGCGGCTTTCACCAATGGATTGGGGTGATGGTCGAGAGAGTCGAAAAATCTGACTGAGCATTGCTTTAGGTGGTGCGAGATGGTCGGCACACCTAAGTCAATGTGGAGGTTTTTGTTCCGAATGAACCAAAGCCCACCGATGGCTTTGCGCAAAAACCTATTCTGGATGGTTTGCAGCCTGTGGATATGGGAGGGCGCGGCGTGGGCGAAAACTGGACTCGCGTAAGTCATTATCGGCCTAATGCACGTTGTGTAAATTCTCACCTTATTTCTAAGAGAGAGTTTACTACGCCCATTGAGCAGATAATATAGTCGGCCTAGCGCGAAAGCGGCGCGGTTGCGGACAATCTTAATATGATCGCGGAAGGTGAGTCCCCTATCGAGTGTGACGCCTAGGTAGCGGACTTTCCTTTCCCAAGGGATCGGTTGTCCGAACATTTCGACTCTGGAGGAGGGATTTGGGGTGCTACCTCTAGCGAAGAGGATAGCGGCGCTTTTTTGCGGATTGACTTCGATGCGCCATTTCCTAAACCAGTCGCCAAGAGTATTGGCGGCAGTTTGGAGTGAGTCTATAATTGGGGGAATACTACGGGCTGAACAGTAGATGGCAGTATCGTCTGCGAAGAGAGCGGTATGGGTCGCTAGTGGACTGGGTTTAAATTCGGGGAAGTCGCTTGTGTAAAGCGTGTAAAGGAGAGGCGAAAGCACGGACCCTTGTGGTACTCCGGCTCTAATGGTGTGAGGGGGGGATAGTGCCCCATCCACCCTATAGCGGAAAGAGCGGTTCGACAAGTAGTCTTGAATGATGAGCACAAGACGATTTGGCGTATTGAGTTTGTAGAGCTTATAAATAAGCCCGTTGTGCCAAACTTTGTCGAACGCCTTTGCCACGTCAAAGAAGAGAGCGCCCGTTTTGGTTTTTTGGTTAGTAATGGTGGTAAAATTTCTCATTCCTTTTATACTGCGTAAGTCGCAGAGCACGCCATCTACCTGATAGTTTACAACCATTACACCATTACTAACCTTCCCGGTAGCTCAGTGGTTAGAGCACTCGGCCGGATATCCAGAGATTTTATATTCTAAGTTCCATTCCTCATATTATTTATGTAACAGAAAGTTTTCTTTCTCTTTCTCCATGGGACCTAGAGATCCATGGATTGTTCAATATGATGAATCATATGAGTATCAAATTGTTTGTGCACGAACTTAAGCAGCTGGTCTGCAACAAACTTTAACTTGCAAAACATGAGAAATGCAAGTCATACTATATCATTAAGAAAATGAATTACTTTTTCCACGAGTCCCTATTCACACTAGACATAATAGTTTTGGGTGGGATTGAAGTGGGCACAATTTGTCAGCTCCTTAATGTGTTGAACGATCGTGACCTTAGTTTAACGATAAAACCCTTTACGACGCTTAAATCGATTTATAGTGTGATTAAACCATCTTGACATATGGGGCCATTATTGTTTCTGTCTATATTGCATGATTTAGTATTAAAACAGTTTTAAATATTAAAATGAAGATAGACTAATAACGAATCTTAATATGTTGCACTTTTGATATAATTTTGAGTAAGAAAAATTGCCGAACAGAATTGGTAGACACAGAATGTCATATTTGAGAAATATCCGACAATGAACTGAAACAACTGCTTAATCCTGTCAATGGATAAGCCACGATTGAAAGAAAGAAAGAAATAAAATATATTTATTTGGAACACTTAACAACAATAACTTAAAATTACTTATAACTAATTGTGTCCCAAATGGGTGTCCACTCAGCATAAATGTGTCATGACACGAGTAGACGCAGGTTTTCTGTGCAAATAACTAACAGCTGACAGCCTATCTTCTGTAATGAAACGGCACCTAAAAGAGAAACTATCATTTTAAAAAAAGGACTATCATTTTAGTAAAAGAGAAGTGTTAGTATTGGCTATGTGCACGACAGTAGCGCCACTATAATGCGCAACTTTTCGGGATTATGCCAAATAATGACATATCAGTATTTTATTGCTTTCTAGTAAATATAGTCAATTAAAGATAAATAAAAACACGACAAGTGGTATTTTTAACCCCCGACGCAAAAAGAGGGGTGTTATAAGTTTGACGTGTGTATCTGTGGATCTGTGGATCTGTGGATCTGTGGATCTGTGGATCTGTGGATCTGTGGATCTGTGGATCTGTCTGTGGCATCGTAGCAACCAAACGGATGATCCGATTTTGATGCAGTTTTTTTTGTTTGAAAGGTGACCTGTGCGGGAGTGTTCTTAGCTATGATTCATGAAAATCTGTTCAGCCGTTTGAAGATCACCAGCTGTTTTCTATTTGATGAAGGGAAATGAGCAACTTCCACTGGTTAGATCGATTTGAAATTTGGTATACTGTTACTGTCATGATATTGCAAAAATATGATAAACTACAGCAGATGTATCGTGTTTGGGTTCATTCGAATGGTCTCATTGAATACATAGTTCATTTATAGGTATAATTCACTAGCTGGGCTCGCGGCTTCGCTCGTCATACTTAATGTTTATTGCTATCGCGCTGTGTTTTCATCACCGACCCAAAAAGAGGGGTGTTATAAGTTTGACGTGTGTATCTGTATACTTTGGTGCTAGATGGTAAACAGGGTCTGATAATGAAGCTACTGGTTGCCATAAGAACTCAGTAATTAAACGACATAACCCCATCGAGTTTGGGCTCGTTTGATCCGTCTTGATGAGTACTTTGGTGCTACATGGTAACCAAGGTCTGAAGATGGAGCTGGAAGGTGGCCGTAGGAACTCGGTAATTAAACGATATAACCACATCGAGTTTCGGCACGTTTGATCCGTCTTGACGAGTACTTTGGTGCCAGATTGTAACCAGGGTCTTATGATATAGCTGGAAGGTGGCCATAGGAACTTAGTAATTACACGACATAACATAACCCTATCGAGTTTGGGCTCGTTTGATCCGTATTGACGAGTACTTTGATGCAGGATGGTAACCAGGGTTTGATGATGAAGCTGGATGACTATCTATGATATTCCGCCGTTGCTGGGTTAGGTTAAGTTAGGCTTGTGACCATCAAAAACCGAGCGAGCGAAGCGAGCGAGCTCGACCTACTCTTGGTCACACACATTTGTTAAAACAATTATGGAGCTGATCTGATGATGTGGTCATGGGTAGGTACTCGGTAATTAAAAGACATAACCCCATCGAGTTTGGGCTCGTTTGATACATCTTGACGAGTACTTTCAATACCTCTCATACATATTTCGCAATACCTCTCATACATATTTCGTAATACCATTCATACATATTTCGCAATACCTCTCGTACATATTTCGCAATACCGCTCATACATATTTCGCAATACCGCTCATACATATTTCACGCAATACCATTCATACATATCTAAAATACAAATGAAACGGATAGGTATTAGAATAAAACAGGAACGATACTATAAAAAACGCCAAATAAAACTTAAATTAAAAATTTAAAAAACCCCCGACTCAAAACCTTTGAAAAGTAAATAAATAATAATTATTTACCCCCTATTCGACCTTTTAATTTTATGATATAATATTTATATTAGTTAATGGTAGTTAGTCATAATACTTCCAAAGCGTCATCACGTCGGGGGACCGCTATAGACATTTAAACATAACTGTGTAGGTACTATGTATTAACTAATAGACAGTAGATATCAAATTGTCAGCTAGTAATAAATTTTTACTTAGCGGTCCCCCGACGGGATGACGCTTTGGAAGTATTATGACTAACTACCATTAACTAATATAAATATAATATCATAAAATTAAAAGGTCGAATAGGGGGTAAATAATTATTATTTATTTACTTTTCAAAGGTTTTGAGTCGGGGGTTTTTTAAATTTTTAATTTAAGTTTTATTAAAGGAGTTTGTTAAAACAGTGCATAAAATATATAAAAACTGGTTTTGAAAGTGTAAAACACAATATTAGTTTGCAACCTCAAACCGTGTTGAAAGGAGAAAAATTAGTTTTAGCACAACATGTAAGAAATGTTGAAGAGCTACGAAATAATGGCAATAGTTATTTAATACGAGCCCACATAATTCGTCAAACATCGGTGACATTAACGCCCTATGTAACAAGTTTACGGGTTGCAGACCAAGAGCTTTTTTTTTTATACCACACAGGTGGCAAACAAGCATACGGTCGGCCTGATGGTAAGCCGTCACCGTAGCCTATAGACGTAAGCAATACCGGGGGTATCACTCACGCGTTGCCAACCCTTCCACTCGCTCTGGAGACCTTACTCACCGTAGGAACACAACATGGCCGAGACCAATGCTATTTGGCTACGATCTTCTGTAATGTGGAGGTCCTTCCCCAGACGGGCTGCTCCGATTTGAGCGGATTATCTGCTGTGCCCTACCTCTCTTAACCTAACTTAGTTTAGCTTAGCTCGCATAGCTGACGCGTTTTCCGTAGTTGTGTGTAGACCGCAAACTATGCGAACTAAGCTATGCGAGCTAACTAAAATATGCGAAGCTAAGTTAGTTGTGTATGTCGATGCGCGCTAACACGAGATAAGCTAAGCCCCTCCCGCCTTCCCCGCACCCCCTACGAACATCCTACGCCAGTGCTGTCCAGTCGTATGTTACAAAGTACTCTGTGGTCCAGTGTCCTTTGTCGTACGCATGGTCTTTTTGTAGCGAATATGGAGCAATTTATTTAAATTGTTAGACAATTTTCTATAATATGGAACACACAGTTAAAGGACTATCACAAATTAATTTAAAAAGATGTTGTATGGAAAATAATAGTGGAGGAAATAAGTAATCCAGATATATCAGCTAATCTTTCTTCTGGGGTTATAGCCTTCCGAAAGTTAGTAGGTATCTTGTTTAGTGATATCTCCGACAATCAATGATAACAAATCATAACTGAACCCTTGTACAACACTGACTGAGCTTTGGCTTAGCTCTTGGTGTGCATGCCATTTATTTCTAGCTTAGCTTAGCTTAGCTTAGCTTGCTTGGTTTAGCTTTGCCATAGCTTAGTTTTCGGTCTGCAACCGGCTTAACGTAGGTAAGTACTCTCATAACCTTAAACGCAATGAATCGCTAACTTATTTCTTTTTATGGCACCTATCCATTTATTTCTTTGATTTAATTTCCAGTCCAATGTAAGAAATATACATAATTTACACCGACTATTTGTGCCGTTATTTTTGCAGTTCACAACACAACAATATCTATTATTAGGCATTTTAAAATTTATTATTTATTACGAACTCCGTGCAAATTGACTTTACTTTCCTGGATTGTTGCGTATTTCTGCCACGACAAGCGCTGCGATCGCTTTACTATACCCCCACCATGTACTTCGCACATGGCGAATACCTACCACCTGTTAAACGGTTTGATTTTGACGCGTGCGCTTGCAAAGACTATTATCCACTATCGGTGTGTGTCTAGTTCTTTTACGTAAAAACTTTTACAATCTGGTGACTGTAAAACTGGCTGGTAGTTTCATTGGCACAGTGCCGACATTTAATATGACCGTTTGTGATTTCAAACGTTATTATGATTTTAATTAAATTGCAATTTGTGTTGAATACTTTTTAATAAAAATTTAAATGATCAAGATGGTTATCGCGATTCGTAGTATAATGTCGAATACAAAACATTTTAACACCTCAAGAAAAACATTTGCTAAACTATTCGCGAACTCGACGCCAATCCGTTTTATATCGTCTCAAACCATCGAATGATACAGTGATTAAACAAAATAACTATTGAAAAATTAGAAAAAATAAAAAATGAATAAAGGCTTTGGTAACCGTTGGAAAAATGTCAAATTGAATTTTGATCAAAATGAAAAACAGGAAGAGAAACCAATTAATAAGATTGTTAATATCGCTAAAGATAAAGGTACGTTTCTTTTTATTTTTTATTTTAATGAACTCAAAGGTGATTTGCGAAATATAATTAAAAATATAAATGATTAAACTTCTGTCCTTGGCTTTGTCTATTTAAAAACCCATATTATTAAGAGTACTTATTATAATTAAGAATAAAACTCAAATTAATATAATAGAATAGAAAAAGAATGCTAAAAAAGGGTGTGGGTGGAAAAGATGAAAGCGGTAATTGTGATTCGGGAATTTGTTTTAGTATATTTATCTCCTAACTACTCCAAAATTCCCACCGTTCAGACATCAGTTTTAGAAGAGGCACAATGACTGTCCTGTTTTTTGTTTTTTTTTTGCTTACATCTCGAAAACGATGCATCATAGAGAATTTATCGTTTTTTTATAAAGAAGCTAACAAAATGCTCTAAATTTTTTATCCATTACTACTTATAATATTCAGTATTTTATACTATAATTTCAAAAATCTCAAGCACTTTTACTGTATGAGATCATTTTTAACTGACTTTTTCATTTATTGTAAGACAAAATTTACTATATTTTCTCTTCTTTAAAGTACTCTTTACTTTAGAGTTTCTCGATTTATTTGACTTTAAAACTTTTTTTAGGGTCTTTGAATTTTTTCAACTGAAAGTTCTCGCTTATTTATCGTATACGAATTTCAACGACTTTGCAATATAAAGTAGGGGCCAGATTACCCTTATCAAGATCTACTTTTAGTGCTTCCAATTCCACCTCTATTGCTGTTATCAAGTTTCACGCCACGCAAGTCCACATTTTGTGTCCAATCGTTGACTAGTATGTCAGTGTATCTATTTATTTATATCTCTTCCTTGCTTTGTAAATTGTGCTTCTGCTATGTCTGAGGAAACAAAAGAAGTTGCTTCTGCTTCTGTCACATCTTTGCTTGATGATGGTAAGTCTTTTATATGCAGTGCTACCATCAACTCTTAAAGCAAGATTATTTTAGCATTACTTTAAAATTTCATGCCATTACATTCTATAATCAAGCTTACTTTGAGTCTTCTTTCTTCGTCTTTGTATGTCGTCACCCGTAGTATGGGTATTGTCACATGAGGTATTGTCAACACTCAAATTGTTTATTTAAACAAAACGTTGTTGCAAGTACTATGTTTTTTTTAAAATTCATAGTAGACCAGTGATTATCGAGAACTATAGGGTAAGCCTCTTACCTTATGTCCACACAGTTTCCGGTGGTTGCTTTTTTGCTTGCCGTATGTCATAAAAAAATATTTTAAACAAATGTTTGCCCCGAGCGGGTATTGAGCCAGCAGCGCCCTCTGGTGCCCAAAGGTAGGATAACTACCAACGCATCACTGAGCTGTCTCTTCCAGTATAAAAATGCATTTTCATGTGTTGAGTTTTTTATTTGTGATCAAAGGTGCATCATTCATAATAATAAATAAATAAATATAAAGGGACAAATCACACAGATTGACCTAGCCCCGAAGTAAGAGGAGAGACTTGTGTTATGGGATACTAACTCAACGATACTATATTTGATAACAAATACATATTATTATATTTATAAACATCCAAGACCCAGGCCAATCAGAAAAAGTTGGATTTTCATAATGACCCACCTGGAATTCGAACCCGGGAACCTCCTGAGTGGCAGTCCGGCATGGTAACCATTACGCCACGGAGGTCGTCGAATTTACATAATAAAGTTACTTTATTTAACGTGACGTTTTGTTTTCATTCTATCACTAAATACTACGCAGGCAAAGTTTCAGACATAATTTTAATATTTTCAAATAATATTTTCCCAAAGAATATGAAATTTTCGATTAATTTTGATTCAATCAGCAAATTCAATGGATATAATAATTAACGCTTATTCATGCAATTCAGTCAATATTTGAGTTCATTAAATTAACTTTAGTTTTAAGTTTAACTATACACTATGCCAAGTCTTTTGTTCTTAACGTACCTCCATGTTAATATTATGAATAGGAGAGATTTGTATTTTTCGAATAAACTCAAACACATTACCCCCGGGTAATTTAGACTATAAAAAAAAATAAGAATCCTGTAAAACGCGTGAACCCGTAGGGCGGTCCGCTAGTAAAATATAATTTAAAACGCCTATAATAAAATCTAATCTAGTGAGTAATTTTACAATGACCTAGATTTGTAATGTACTATCCCCCCCCCCCCGGCTTTGTACGGGTGTTAGGAAAGATCTGTATAAAAAAAATTATGTGATGTCACCCGGAGATAGTGTAGCTTTTCAACTGCGAATGAATATTTCAAGTCAGTCCAGTAGTTTCCACCGTTTGACGCCGGGCGGCTATTAAAGTCAAAGTCAAAAATTCTTATTCTGTGGGCCCTCGCAAGTATTTAGACATATCATTTCCAATGAGAGATTAGATAGTACACATTATTATTATTTTGTATTAAATAATAATCTACTCTATAAACTACCGCCATATTTAATAATAAATAAATAAATAGGGACTAATCACACAGATTGAGCTATCTCCAACGTAAGTTCGAAACTTGTGTTATGGGTTACTTACTCAACGATACTATATTTTATAAAAAAATTGTATGTAGATAGATAAACATCCAAGACCCAGACCAATCAGAAAAAGTTCGTTTTTCATGATGACCCGACCGGGATTCGAACCCGGGACCTTCTGGGTGGTGGTCTGGCGTGGTAACCATTACGCGACGGAGGTCGTATCAATAAACTAGTAGTTATTGCTTATGGATTAGTTTCTGGCATAGTGTATCGTTACATTTATTTCAAAACAAGAGCGCTGCTGTCCAACCAACGGTTCACCAGAGTCTTTGTTCAATTAAGTAAAAAATATACATTTCATTCAAATTGTAATTATTGCCTGCGGCTCTCTTGTTTTCGTTTTTTATAGATTATTAAAACGTATGAATGAAATTGAATTTTAAATGAATTATTTATAATTTAGATTAATTATTTTTACGAGCCGCGGGCAAAGCATACAACTCGATTCAACTAAAATAATTAAAATAGGCCAAATTCAAGCTATTTATGATCGACAATTTTTTTTCTTAAAAATTTATACAAGACCAGTAAACCCGAATAATATGAACAATAAATTGTCTGAGCCATGTTAAACTTACGGCTAAACAAATTGAAACATTAAGTGGTGCGCTATTGACTAAAATAGTAACACTGTGTGTGACCACCTTTCCCCAAAAAGCAAGTTGGTAAAGAGAAATAATATTATTATATAAAAATTTGATAATTGTATCTAGTTATTTCATAAAAAAATACTAATTCACATAATCCAGGTAACAATGTACACACACACATACACACAAAATGTGTAAGTGTAGTTCAGCCTACCTACGATACGATAAATGCATGCCTAACATTCTCTGTGGTACGGACCAATTACAAATCATTCTAATTTTAAATGTAGCGCGTAGCTTAGTAGTCTTGATACTTTGCATAATTAAAATGAAATGATTAAAATGAAAAATCATTAAGGCGATTCCCACAGTGCACCGCACACCGCCTCGGTAGTCGGTGAAGCGGATGTCATGTCGCTTGTCATGAATTGGACACCACTGCTTCTGTTGCTCGCTCGGAACTGACTGAAGGGTGGTGGCAAATACTATAGACGAGTAATACGCACAGCTCTTAACGTTTCTCATACAATGACTTGGCAACCTCCGTTCACCTCATGCCGCTAGGGGCGCTATAACATTTTGCATACAAAACGCACAGTTCACCTCATGCCGCTAGGGGCGCTATAACATTTTGCATACAAAAGTTTTGAAATCGTTCACCTCATGCCGCCCTCATGCCGTAGGGGCGCTAGTGTCGCGTCTTGTCCGAATTCTTCCGAAGCTGTGCGTATTAGTCTTCTATAGTATTTGGTGGTGGTGTGCATGTGCACAATGGTGCAGAGAGCAGAGAGGTACAGAGATTTTGCGGCATTGCAGACAGCTTGTCTTTACTTTTATGTATACGCGTAGTCGTAGCGCGGTAACTATATGTAAAACATGTAAAAAGACCTTGCCTGTAGTTAATGTTTTTTGCGTTTTCTCAAATAGTTTAGGATTTGTATACAAAACCACTAGCGTAGCACACCCTCTGCGTTCAAGAAAAACACTTGTTGTGCTTGTTTTGCACGTGCTGGCGCATATTTCCCGCCGACATGTCGCCAACATACGTTACTCGTTTCTCATGTCAAGTCGTTGCAAAATGCGCCTGTGTAAAAATGGCAACTATGCCAATGAAAAATGTTGCAAAACCGCAGGTGAATTTGCGTGCAACAGCAAAGTATTACCTACATAAAATTTACACAGATTGCAGAAAAAAAAACAATAACATTTTGGGAGTTGTTGTTAATTCGTCACAAAGTAAATTCGTCTCAAATTTTCTTATGTGTTTTCGTGACGAATTTACTTTATGACGAATCTACATTTTGGTGTCACTTTTCCAAAATCACGCCAAAGTCATACTGGAAATAAGTATCAAGTTTATTTGTCACTTTATAACGTCAATGTCAAAGCGCTCTGTTAAGCCTTCAGATTTTCAGTTCCCGTACAAATGATATGTAGCTAGCAAAATTTGACTGAAATTTAATGTCTGGCATATTAAATTGGATTGCTATTAATTGAACAGAGGTAGATATTTTACGAAATTTAGTATTCATTTACACTATATGCCATTTAAATTAACTAACTTACTCCGTTGGCTCAGTGATCCAAAGTGGATATGAAACTGGAGAGCTCAGTTCTCTATTCTTCGCGATGTCCCGCCAGTTTACAGCTTCCATCTAGTGCAGATCAGTCATCACTGCATCGCTAATGCGTTATCTATCCTTCTTTTCAAATCAATTACACTCACAGATTCACGCGGGTTGCAGACCAAGAGCTAATCTAAGTCATTGCTAACTTAGTCTGCATAGCTGATATGATTTTTCAAGCTTGGGTGCAGACTACAACTAGTAGTGTATGTTAAACTAACTCGAAACTACCTTAGCTTGGCTCTTGGTCTGCAACCCGCATTAATCAAAAACCAGTACTTGGTAACGGCAACTTTTTTATCGGTTGCCATGAGGAGGTCACACTCTAAGCGCATTATTTGCTTAACCGTGGCATTGACGTGTCTCGGCAATCAGAATCTATTTTTCAAAGATTTCATACCCATCCCTAAAATGTAAATTTCGATTTGCATAAACATGGCCACAATGTGTTAGAGTTGGTAAAATTATTCCGCAATTCGTATCCGATGCCTACACCTCTTCGTACCTTTAAAATTTGCATTTCACGATGTACCAAAATTTTTAATCCGACGCATAGTATTTCATATAAAATGCAATGTTTCATTAATTTTTTTAACTTGAGTATAATATTTTTATTATAATATGTCATCGCCTTGGTTCGTCGGGAATTTATAATAATTGTTAAAATATTCAATCTTAATCATCTTAATTTTTTTAAATAAATTAATGGCGTTTCTGTCGTGTCTTAACGATACATAGACAATTTCGCCAATGTCGAGTATTTTAAATGAACACTTTATAACAAAAAAAGTACACTTTAAAAAGGCAACGTGGTACGGTGAGGATCCGAGGTCGCCATCTTGATGACCTTCGTTGACAAGGCGGCGATCTCGAAACTAAAATATTCAAGCTGAACAGTTTCTGTGACAGTACATGAGTACTGTCACATGAGTACTGTTTTTATTTTGACCGGTAGTCTATGAATGATCATAGACTACCGGTCAAAATAAAAATTAAAACATATGCAAAAAAAAGATAAGGTGTAAGACTTGATATAAAAGATTTTGAAAAACACTTTTTAATAAGCCGTATACTTCTGTTCTCATAGCAAATCTATTCTACTTTTTTCTGCTTAATCTTCTACTTAACATTCTTTCCAATCTTTACTCTTCTTCTTATTACTCTATAACTAGCATAAAAGTGTGAAATATGGATCCATTAGTGAAATATTTAGTATACAATAAAACACCTATATGTCGCAACAATATGGATTATGACGCAATCAAATCACAGAAGAAAGAACAGAAGAATATAGAAGGAACTATTCTTGATAAAAGAATTCTACTGCTGTCGCCAGAAACAATGAGAAGAAATGATGGTAAGTTAGTTATTTATCGATATCTGCTTGTCTTAAGAAAACTGAGCGCTTCACTACAAATTCCGTGTGCCTTTTTTTGATTACCATTATGACAGAGACACAGAATGCAAACCGGTAAATGTTTATAATCAAATAATTTGTAGTTTCTTATCGTTGATATTTGGATAACATTATAATTGTATTTATTGTGAACTGTATTTATTAACTTTTAGTGACAGTTAAAATTAAAATGTGTATTTGTATAGTGTTATTTCTCGTGTAAGTCATTTTTTTATAAATCTTTAGAGAAACAAAGAATTTATACCTGTAGAAATCATCTAAACAACAAAAATGCCATCACCAAGCCATTATATAAATGTTTGAAATCGAACCGGATAATGAGTCGGATTTTTTGTTGGTATGCCTCTCAGGTGGTTTTTATGGAGAGCCCGATGTCGTTGTAGTTGGTGCTGGCTAGACACAGCGGTGGGAATAAGTGATGGGCTTGTCCCGTTTGAAAAAAAGAGCACTACTAACTGCTCTACCAGACAGTCAAAAATGTCTAATGTTATTCTTATACTTTTATACATAAATTGTTTTTGGCTTGCGATATAATCATCATGTACTTTACTTACTTTATTGGCCCTTTTGTTAAACTGTTTCCCATTAACTTTACTGAAGGCACTCAATACTTCAATCGCTTGGTGTTTTGTTTCCTCGAATTCATCAATTTTGACCTTCAAACAATTTCGTGGTCAATTTTACTTTTTTACAATCTTGATACTTGAACTTATTTTTTATTAATTTATACATAAAGATTAAATTTCATGATTGAATTAATAAAAAATAAACCAAATTACGGTACTGTCTCCTAGCAGAGATTCTTATCTTATCTTTATGAGTGGATCAAAAAGCTCCTGATACCGTACTCGACCTTTACGGATCTTTTGTGTCTGACCTCTCCTACCTTACTCAATCCTCATACCCCTGAGAAGGCAAGCAAGTCCCAGTATATTTCGGATGGGAGCCTGTAGTCCTCTGGATTCAGGTACGCCTGTCCTAGTTGATTCATTCTATTAGAGCCCAGCGCCACACATTCGCAAAGAAGTTAAAACATTGTCTCCTCGCCTTTTCCACAGGTCCTGCAAGTTAGGGAGTTCAATATCAGAGAATACTTTCTATCTAAATAATTTTTAAAAGTTTCAGGAGGGATGATTATAATTCAATGAACTTCTAAAATAACCATAAAGTACCAGGTATTTCATGGATAGAATTCAAGGTATTACTAAAATAACCATGAAATACCTTGTATTTCACGGTTAAAATTCTTCCGATACTTCGGCCGAAATATCGGATTTACGTTTCGTAGTAGCACTCCAGATCCCATACCTAGTCGATGTAGTAAAACATAAATTCTAGATAGAATACACGTTATTTCGAACTGGAAAGTGCAACTCATAAAAGCATAATAAAACAAGAGCCAAGACGGTTCGCGCACTAGTTTCTGCTTATCTTGTCGATTAGTTTGATGAATGAATAACAGCGCATTTTCATTGTTGCACCACGGTTTAAAATACAAACTGTTATCGGGTTTGAAGAAAATTCTTGTTTTTTTTTATGACTAACTCCGGTAAACTTTAATTGGCTCTCTGTATCATTGTTGTCATATGTTCTCTGTATTTTGTACACTTTTTATTT
This sequence comes from Endotricha flammealis, assembly GCA_905163395.2. NCBI lineage: Eukaryota > Metazoa > Arthropoda > Insecta > Lepidoptera > Pyralidae > Endotricha > Endotricha flammealis. The sequence goes on from LR990855.1 coordinate 16,649,830, forward strand.
ATTTACTACTGAAACCCGCGCAACATCGTTAGCGTGTACTTATTTATGCACAGCAGCGCCATCTATATCAGACTTTTGATCAAATCCTACGGAAATCGCGTACTTTTCGAGATAAAAAGTAGGTGAGCCCTATGTGTCAAGGTATCAGTTACCTACATACCAAATATCATAAACATTGACCCAGCCATTTGAGCGTGAAGAAGTCACAAACATACACATAACTTTCGCCTTTATAAGTAGGATTTTTATTTAAACTTTATCAACCAAAATATATGGGTACAAAAGGCGGACTTAACGCTAAAAGCATTATCTACCAGTCAACCTTTGGGAAGTGCAGATATTCACGAATGCGGTTTTAAATTATATGGCATACAGTAAATAATAGATGTATTAAAGGTTTTCCTAAATATAAATAAAATAGCGGCCCGCCACGGCTTAGTTTGAGTTGTAGTAAGGATCCCTTACCACTAGACAGTCCCTGGCTATATATAATCTATGACTACAAGGATTTTGAATGCGTTACCCATCTTTAAAGGAATAAAAAGCGAAGGAAGGGGGAATGAAACAGTTCTGAGAGGGCGTGGTAGAACAAAATAAAAAAATGAGTTACTTCCCCTACATGTAAAGTGGGAATGAATTTTTTTTTGCTTCTACTGTTTGCATTTAATGTGTATTTTTTCTTTATAATCGCCTATTTAATGGTCTTTTAGCGTACACCTTGTTTACATTCTAGGTTCTAGAAAATATCCCGCTATTAGTTTAAGACTTGTTAACATAAAGCATAAATTCGAGTCTTGAGTTAAGTCATCCGTTTAGTTGGTAATTGCATTCTTTGAAGCTTCCCGTTTAAACACGATAATATTTTTTGAATTTATTTAATTATGGTTGAAAGCAGCAAAAAAGGTGGTAAGTAGATTTTAACTATTTAAATTTCATAGCAATAAGGCCGCCTTGTCGTTTATGCGTCATAGAAATTTATCATACATGTATATGTATGATAAATTTCTATGACGATAAAAAATTGTGTATAGGTTGAATTTTTTATCACCATCCAAATTTTAAAATATTTTTCTGTTGAAAATCATGATATACGTGTTTTATCATTTAGTATCACTTAGTAATAAAATTTGAAGTTACAGCATCACAAAGTTATCTAAATTCATAGCAACCGCGCGCGCAACCCGGTAAAATATTATTATTTTGAAAATTTTACCTACCTACATTTTTTTTCATAATAATGATATATAGAAAAAATTTGGATGGTGACAAAAAAATCAGCTTATATAGGTAGTATTTAATGTATTATTTTTTTGTGTATTGCATGCTTACATTATTAGCATAGGTTATGAAACTTTAGTTATGAAAATAGAATAAGGGTAAAAATCTTTGTTCATAGTTCTCTTCCCTGCCGGGCTAACATGACAAACGCGACAAAATTTTCTCGCTCCGCTCTACCAATAGCGTATCTCGGTTATGTCTACAGTAGACAAAACAGGCATTGCTATTGGCGAAGAAGCTTTGTCGCGTGCGAGAAACTATCTCGAGTCCCGCTGGTTACTTCTTTCATCGGTTCATCATTATCATATTAATTAACCCATAATTTTCCCACTTCCTTCAATCAAAGGGAATTAGAGCGTACTCTACCACGCTGCTCTCCACTTTCATTGATCGACTGTACTGTTGTAATACTTGTAATTTCTTTGTATACACGCTGCGTTATAGTCTTAAATAAAAAAAAATGTTGATTGCTCTCGAAACAACAAGATCCGTTTATCATTTTCGTTACCTGAAAATACAGATTTTATTCCTCGATGTCTGAAAATCAATGTACAATTTTCCACGTATTTCAAATATGTGAAAACAATTTTCGCGAGTCAAGGTTGACAGACAATTTGCACGTTAGAAATACTAAGTAAAATGATGTTGAGTTGCTCAAAACCATTTTTATAGTTAAATAGCTTTTCCCCGCGGCTTCGCTCGCGTTAAATTTTGTGATGACAACAAAACCCATAGCGCGACTTGTGGCGCCATCTGTTGGTTGGCAATTGCGAATTGCAGCGCCATCTATAGTAGTAAAAACATTTTCTCATTGGAATGACATACTTTCACGGGATAAAAAGTACTGTACCCTTGACAATATGTGTACAAATTTTCATAAAGATTGGCTGCTTAGCCAAGCCGTGAAGGAATAACAAACTAACAAACAAACTTATTTTTGCATTTATAATATTAGTTAGGATGACAATTTTATGGCTGTCTGTCACCCAGCGAATAGGTATGCAATAGAGACGTAATATTTGTCATTTTCTTCGAAAATAGTTGTCCTCAAATCTCAGTTGTCTGTTGTCAATGCTCGCGCAACCAAAATGTAGAAATTTTAAAATGCAATACGATTATATGTACCAAATACGAACACCTTGAACCAAACCAAAGCCAATTAACTTGAAGGCGTCTCTATTCAAAAGAGCTGCGCTCGCTGCTGTAACCATAAAAATACGTACACGATGGCTGTCACTGTCAAACTGAAGAAGAACAAAGAGATAGTTTGAGAATTACATGTAGAATTAAAATTAAAATGCATTTCAAAAATTGGCCGTTGATAGAATTTTTGGATAAGTTACATTAATAAATAAATAAATATATAGGGACAATTCATACAGATTGAGCTAGCCCCAAAGTAAGTTCGAAACTTGTGTTATGGGATACTAACTTAACGATATTATATTTTATAACAATACATAAATAGATAAACATCCAAGACCCGAGGCCAATCAAAAAAAGTTTGTTTTTCATCATGACCCGACCGGGGATCGAACCCGGGACCTCCTGGGTGGCGGTCTGGCGTGGTAACCATTACGCCACGGAGGTCGTCGTTAACCATTGATCCCGCTCATGTGATATTTTTTATTCGAGAGATTTTTGTGTCTATCTCTAAAACAATGAGAGATGCCGAAAGAAAGTGTGAAATAATATTAGAGTCATTAAATTTCTCTATACAATGATAATTAATACTTTTAAAAGAAGATATATTTGGAAATCATGCTAATATTATATATGAGAAAGTGAGTTTGTTTGTTATTCCTTGACTAAGCAGTCGATTATTATAAAAGTAAACATATTGTCAGGGGTACAGAGCCCAACATAGGCAAATTTTTACGAGGTCGAAGCCGCAGGTAACAGCTAGTAATAACGGCTGATAGGCAAGAATGTTGAAATGCAAAAAAAAAAAGACGAATGATGATGATGATTTAACTTAATCTGATCAAACAATATTTTCAACCTAAAAATATAGCAGTAACGATTTGAAAAAAATTGTCCAAACAGATAAAAACTTCAAATAAAATAAATCAATGTTCAATGCAATACAAAAAAAGAATAGCGCATAACGGTCTTTTTAAAAATCGAACGCGACGCCATTTTGAAATATGGCCGTCGCATATTATTGCAGCTATACACGAACGCTCACACGTTGGCGAGTATCGGTTCTATAAATAAAAAACTAATTTTCTCTTAAGGTCGTAGGTGCCATGTATTTAATCCATGTGGTGATGTAATGTAGGAGCATTCAGTCGAGAAACCTAGGAAATACTTAGGCATTTTATTTATTTTAGAAAAAAAAAGAGATATTTTGTGCAAAAATGTTACATATAGTTTTGTAAAAGTTAACAAACGTGTTGTAACATATTGTAACTGTTTAAAATAGTTGTTTCAAACATTAACACACATAAAGAAATAGATATTAATGTCATTATTTCTATCACAGAAATAATACCTTGAATTTTAATTTATGTTAGAGTTTTTAAAAAAAACTGCTTGTTCCTTAAATGGTTTTATTTGTTTCATAATATCGATGTTAGCACCTTTACAAATACCTACAATGTTAGAAAAAGTTTTTTTTAATGAAATTAGTAATTCAGATATAATCTTAGATATAAAATAAAATAACTTGTAGGGTTAAATGCCTATAGTACAGTTTTAACAAGGAATTATACTATTTATCCGTTGGCACCAGTTTCACTCGTCAAGTGTCTGAAAGTGTTGCGGTAATTTTCTAAAAAGAACTAATGTGATTTTCGCCAATTCTACAATCAGCACTGCGGAATTAGTAGCATGTTTACTGTAAAACATAGATTAGAAAAATCGCCAATATAAAGCTGGCACAAAATATATTAAAAACTTAAAAACATGTGTCTTTCAATGTTCGTACGTTCATGGGTCATAGTTGTGTCTAGATTTTTTTTTTTGCAAAAATTTTATTTTTACTAGGCAGTAATTTATGTCCCACTGCTGGGCAAAGATCCCTTCTCCTTCTCCAACTGTCTCCTTCTGTTGTCTTTTCAAATAAATTTTTTTCTGCCTCTTCTCAAACTCTCATCATCTTATAAGAATGGCATATGGCGTAGCATTTATTTAAATCAAAAAACATTTACAACTGACTATCGCGGAAAAAAAAGAAAAATATATAAATAAAAAGAAAAGATTTTCCTAGACACATACATGACTGTACAATAATATAGAGTTTTGATATGGATTTAAATATGCAATTTTGTCTATAAAAGCTACTGTATTAAACAATATGTGTCACCCCACGTGTTACATTCAGTACATTTCTAATCTAAGCTTGGCGCGGCGTTTGTTTATAAGAAACCATAGTCTTACTAGATATATGAGGTTTAAAACTTTTGTAAGCACTAAAGGTATCACTTGCGTGTTACAAATCCTGTAAAAGTTATAAAGCACTGCACTGATAACATAGAAACGTACCCATGCTAACAAAACTTATAAGAAAATTAAGTTTTTTTTATATTATATTATCACAAGTTACTCTTATTTATTTATTGCATACATTCTATTATTATACATAATACATAGGACTAATTCACATACACCCTTTCAGGCATAAAAATTGAGTGAAAAAAGAGAGGCAAATATGTTATATTATTATTACAAATTTTCATCTAGCTAAGATGGTTTTCTCATTTTAGAATTTTAAAGTTCTTAAATAAGGTTCACCCACATATTATGTAAAACTTTATTTTTTTTATTCCTTAAAATCCTGGTTACAACATACTGGGCCTGTTTTACCGTATGTCAGAGATTTGTCTATATGTCAAAGAAAACCTTTCAAAATCACAAAACAGCTGTCAGTAAGTATTTCTAAATAAGAAAACAATCCAGAATCTACAGGTTCTAAGTTGACATAATTACGACCTAATATTTGAATTTCGTCAAAATTGTATTATGACAATTTCTGCGATATAATTTTCTGACAATAGTTTTATATCGAAATAATATATGGATTCCATATAAAATGCCAGCTCCATATTTTACTGCATCAAAGACATCATTGCTTATACGAAGAATTTATGCTCACTACCAGTCTACACCTAGAAATGCAAGCATTTTGAAACAATCACCTATCCCGGATTGACGTGCATTATTTTATAGTAAAACGAATATCGTTTCTAACACCCACGCGATAAGTTCCACTTTACTTTGCTATAGGAACAGTTTACAACGGATTTGATTGTGGTCTTTGATGGACATTTGTGAGTGATGTGCTCAGTGGAAGCGTAGTAGATTGGCTGTCATTCTATTTGATGTCATTTAGTATCCAATCATGTGGTTCCATCGACGATATTAGACTATTTGACTAATTACTTTCAGCTAGCTGCAGAGATCCAATTTAATTTGAATTCCACATTATGTCTCCATCTCTTTTTTCTTCTTTTGATCTTTTTTTTCAGTTTGATAGTGATGTTATTGATCCTTCCAGACAGTGACAGCTATAAGTCAATGACTTATTAATTTTAAAACATTTTTGTGTAACTCACCATTTCGTTCACAAATTTTACCGTGTATCTTTAATAACTTTCATAAATAATAGCTAAATTATTAATAAGAGAAAATATTTCTTGGCCAATCCTTTTGAATGAATTTCACACAAGAAATATTACAAATGCTTTTATTAACCTGTAACATAACAATGTTATATTATTGTAACCCTAAAATTTAAGTTGTTGTTGGCCTTAATTTGTTTTAAATAACATTGTAACAATTCGTATTTCTTGTAATAACAATATTACATACAAATAACAGTTAAAAAAAAAAATATTATACAGGGTGTTTGGTAGAGGATTGAACATGGGATAATGGCAGAAAGGTGAGATGGTCTGCTACATGCTAAGCGAAAAAAAATTGACCTAGGGCCCATAGTTTTTTTTTAATGATTTTTTTTTAATTTTCACCAAACTTTCTTCGTTCGTGAATTTGAAGTACTATAACTTTTTTTTTTATTGGATCAATCGGCCAGTTTATTTTTTTATTCTTATATTAACTGTATGTAGCTTACTTTTAAATTGATACTTGTCGGTTAGAGTTACCACAAAAAATGATATGAGTCCTCAAACATCAAAAATACGAAAAGTACACGCCGAGCGTTCAACTTTGGACTGCTGTAAAAAAAAACTAAAAGTGGTACTGCAGTTCTAATTCTAGGAAAACAGCTCTAGTTCATGCCCTTTGGAATGGTATTCAATTTACATAGTATTTTTTTTCTAAGTAGTCTTTTTCGTACATTCTACATGAAATTGACCATTTCTGACAAAAATCCTTTAAAGAAAATAAATCAAAATAATGTTGCGAAACATAGAGCGGGATGGTTACACAAGGCAGGTAGAAACGTTAACGTTTCTCTTAATCAATATCAGCATCCGTTCTACCTTTTTCACTCTTCATAGGTGGACAGTGCATCCAAGACCTTGTAGTGGTGAAGAGTGGTAAGCAATCACCGCTGCCTATTGACATCTACGATTTTTTTAAGACACGAAGAGGACAAACTAGCTAGCAAGTCACCTGATGGTAAGCAATCACCGCTGCCCATAGACATGCACAACTTTTTTTTGACACGAGGAGGACAAACAAGCACCTTATGGTAAGCAATCACCGACTACAATGAAAAAGGAAGGACCGGGGAAGGAAAGTTAATAAGGGAGTAGGAAACAGGAGGTGTATCAGGCTTCCGGCTCTCTCACTCATCCTACGAAACACGGGGGACATACGAGGTACTGCCCCGGTCGAGCCTGCCCATTTACGAGCTACTACTAGTTCATAGTAGTGGCTACGCTCTACCACTCTTCACCACTACAAGGTCTTGGATGCATTGCCCACCTATGAAGAGTGAAAAAGGAAGAACGGACTGATAATGATGAACCGTAACCATCCCGCTCTATGTTTCGTAACATTTTTTTGATTTATTTTCATTAAAGTATTTTTGTCAGAAATGGTCAATTTCATGTAGAAAGTACGAGAAAGACTACTTAGAAAGAAATAAAGTATACAAATTACATACCTTTCGAAAGGGCATGAACTAGAGCTCTTTTCCTATAATTAGAACTGCTGTACCACTTTTAGTTTTTTTTTAACTGCAGTCCAAAGTTGAACGCTCGGCATGGACTTCTCGCCTTTTTGATGTTTGAGGGCTCATAATTTTTTTCCTGGTAACTCTAACCAACAAATATCAATTTAAAAGTAAGCTACATTCAGTTAAGATAAGAATTAAAAAATAAGCTGGACGATTGATCCAATAAAAAAAGAGTTATAGTACTTCAAATTCACGAAGGAAGAAAGTTTGGTGAAAATTAAAAAAAAAACTATGGGTCCTAGGTCAAATTTTTTTCGTTCTGCATGTAGCAGACCATCTCACCTTTCTGCCATTATCCCATGTTCAATCCTCTACCAAACACCCTTTATAACTGACCAAAAAGCTACTTCCTGAAAAGCTGTATGGAATTTTACATATATAAAAGCCTAGTCAGTTTTTTATTTATTTATTCTGAAAATATTTAAAATTTAATTTATATACTCAGAAGGGGCGTAAAATTCAATTAGAAATCATTGATTTTAAAATTAGTAAAATTTCCGTGAAAAACTTAAGTTTTCAATTAGGTCTATTTAATTATTCACAATATTTATTAAAATAAGTTCGTAAACTTTTTAGAACATAAATATAAAGCATATTACTTACAAAGGGTTTAACTCTTGTCATACAGTAATAAACTATTTGTGTAATTATTCTCCTCTATAGGGTACTACCATAGATTTATTATAACTTACTAGCGTAAGAAGATTGGCAATGCAAGAGATAGATCATAGCATACGCGTTTGTTAGAGCGAGATAGATAGACGAGACCATTTTTCCTATACAGGCTATGGGCTTGTATCGCCTTAAAGTCAGTCATGTTAAAACAAATCCCACATATTTAAAAAAAAATGGTTTTTAAGTGTAGTTTTGGTGTTAATTCGACGTGATTAAATATGACTACCTGTGCAGTGTCTGGATGTAACTCAAACTAAAAGGAAAATCCACATAATTATATATCTTGCTTGCACACATGTACATTCCACGCACGCTAGTGTATTTTGTTTTTGGTCTCGCCTCAATCAAACAAAGCCGATCTATAGGTACGCTAGTATATACTAAATCTATGGGTACTACCATTTCGGAAGGAAAATATACTAACTAAGCAACTTTAACTTTTCACATTTCATTTTCCATTGTCTAGTTATTTACGATATAGATTTTAGCTTTTGTGAAAATGCAGCGAATTCAAAAAGAAAGCACTCCTACGCACAATGAAGGTAAATTATTTATTTATTTATTAGTTCAAAAGTTTTTATACTAGACTAGTGAAACCCACGCAACTTCGTTCGAGTGAATTTATTTATACACAGCAGTCCAATTATTCCCGTTCCCGTTGGAATTTCGGGATAAAAAGTACCCTATGTGTTATTCCAGGTTATAGTCTACCCGTGCACCGAATTTCATTAAAATCCGTTCAGTAGTTTTTGCGTGAAAGAGAAACAAACATCCATTTATTCATACACTATTAGTAGAATTTATTAGGACCAAAAAAATTCCAAAAAATTCAAATTCAAAATTTTATTCAGAGAATAGGTTTTCACAAACACGTTCTCTTGTCAGAGTATACAGTAATAAATGATTTGCATAAATTAATCTACTCTATAAACTACTACCATTTCGGAAACAAAAGCAAAATGACCACTGGTAAAAAGAAACGGCGAAAGAAAACCAGTTACGGCCTTTTTTGTCATTTAAAAATATATCGTACTTTTCTTTTTTCTTTTCTTTTTCAACATAAAATTTAAAACTAGGTACATACATACAACATTACGTACGCGGAATGTCAATAAATAGTGCCATTAATTTGTCTCAACATAAAATTAAATCTAAGATATAAAATGCTAAATCGGTGTTAAAGATAGGAGCAGACCGCCCGCAAGGCAGCAACCGTTCTCGTGTATTTTCGAGTTGACGTGAGAGTCGGCCTTCCAGCCTCCATTACTGGGCTCACCATCACGATATTATGACCCGGTTTGATTTCTGGTTGCGGCAAACATTTTATTTGATCTGGGTCTGGGTGTTTTATACGAATAATAATTACATTATATTAAATAATATTATAAATAAGAAAGTGAGTTTGTTTGTTTGTTATTCCTTCACGGCTTGGCTAAGTAGCCGATCATTATGAAAATTTGCATACATATTGTTAGGGGTACAGAGCCCAACATAGGCTACTTTTTATTTCGTGAAAATATATCGTTCCAATGGGAAAATATTTTTTCTACTATAGAGGGGGCTGTATCGGCCAACAGATGGCGCCACAAGTCGCGCTATGGGTTGTTTTGTTGTCAAACGAGATCTATACAGTCATAAAATTAACGCGAGCGAAGCCGCGGGGAAAAGCTAGTAATTACATATTTACAATTATATATCCGTTATCTGGTACCCATAACACAAACAGGTTAAGCCTAGCCTACTTTGGGACCAAGTAACGCGCCTACTTTGGGACCAAGTAACGCTGCGTACACATAACACGGCACTCTCTATAATAAACAATTTCATTTTAATTCACGATGTTTATGATGAAAGTATTTGTTATTGTTTGAGTTATTATTAACATTTTTATACTTTTTTTTATAACAGTTCACCAATATCCTTACAATTGTATACCCCTGACAATTGTATATAGAATTTTTCATAATGATCGGCTGATTAGTCAAGCCGTGAAGGAAAAACAAACAAACTCTACTAGTACGGTTACAAACCAATTTTCAATAGCCGTTTATAACCCAATCACCAATATCCCCATAATAGCTACTGTACAATGTTCAAAGGTCATAACTATACAGTTTTCACGCGAACCGCTCTGTAACACTTTCGTATATTTCACTTAGAATAGCGTATACTGATAAAATGGATTAATTTGTTTGTCTTTACATAAAATATTAAATCAAGTCTTCGCATATAATTTTACACTATTCACACAGCACCACCTACTCCCAAGTACACCAGAGAACGCGGCTTCGATTCCTGCCCGAGGCAAATATAATAGGGACAAATCATACAGATTGAGCTAGCCCCAAAGTAAGTTCGAAACTTGTATTATGGGATACTAACTCAACGATACTATATTTTATAACAAATACATATAAATGGATAAACATCCAAGACCCGAGGCCAATCAGAAAAAGTTCGTTTTTCATCATGACTCGTCCGGGAATCGAACCCGGGACCTCACGACACGGAGGACGCCACGGAGGTCGTCAAATTGATTGATGTGATGACATTTATGTTTGTTCTCGAGTCTGGGTGTTCTTTATGTATTATACCTACTATATTTACAAATCAAATCAAATCAAAATATATATATTTTTTTTTATTTTTATTCAAATAGGCATATTACAAGCACTTTCGAATCGTCACTTACGTCACTAATCGTCACTTACAATAATATTAACCGTTATCTAGTACCTATATTACAAGCAGGTTCGAGCGCTGTGTGAATTATTATCATTTGGAGCCTATAATGTCCCTACAGGGTAAAGGCCTCCCTACCCCCCTCCAGTACTCCCGGTCTGTGTGCTGTGTGAATTATTTTTATTAGCCATTTATGTCCCACTACTGGGAAAAGGCCTCTTTTTCCTTCTCTATCTATCCCTCTCTAATGTTTCTTCTTTCCAATTGCTTGTTGTGCTGCAAATTGTGTAAAAAAAATACTTTCAAAGCCAAAGTATATTATTGCGTAAAATGCATGTGTAAACTCTTTAACTTAAAACTAATTTTTCTTTGAATTATTTTAAAAGTAAAACTGATTTGTCAATTGTCAATTTCTCTTTTGGTTTTGGTCTAAAATATATGTTTATTAATAAAAACTTGGTTTTAAATGTACGAGGAAATAATCCGTATATATTTTTGGTCCTTCGAGCCGGATTGAGAGCCAAAATCTCGTCAAAAACAATACGTCATATTGGTTTTGCGGCGGACGGCGTCAAGTCGGTGACGTTCGTCAGGTTGATGGGAAGGCGGCACTCATTTGAGAGGGAAGAACAGTCCATACACTCCATTGCATTGCCTTGTCAGGGTTGAGAAGGCGGCGCTGATGCTGATTTGGGAATAAAAAATAATGTGTAATCCGTACCAACGTGGTGTATGTAAGATTTTACAAATTGGATTGTTTCAATACACTCTGCCACACAGGGCGTGATATTCAGACTAAATACAGTGATATTCAGACTAAATACAAATATTCTTGGATGAATCACACAACGCCATCTAGTCCTAAACTAGCAAAATTTTAATTTGAACTTGAAATACTTATTATGCATAGAAAACATCCAGACCAAGGCAAACAGACATGTTCATGCACACAAATGTTTGCCTTGCACAGGATTCAAACCCGCGGCTTTTGGGATAAAGTGACCATTGCTAGCCACTCGACCACCGGACGTGTCGACTATATATATATACAGACTATATATAGATTTTCCTTATTAATCTTCGAGCAAGTAAACTCGAAGACAAATACTAGGTATACTAGAAGTCGACCGTGCATAGCGACAATTACCGGTAATGCAGTCCACATTTCACACTCCGGTTCCGTAGTGGCAAGTCATATTCCACTAGCATTAACAATTTGTCTTTATTCAATTCCCTTCAGTATACATCTTCATTTTGCTACAAACAGACGATATTTTCTTATATATTTTAAACTCTATTCTTTTAAATAAAACTAAAAATATCTTAAAGTTCGTATTTATAATAGTTTTTCGTAAATGTGTCATTTCGAAATTTGATTATTTGAAATACATAGTAAATATGTATGTAATATAAATGATAAAAAATAGTTTAATTCTGTGTTAGTAAAAAAAAGATTTTTTAATTGCACTAGTGATTTTTAGAAGTGAAGTTTGTGTGCGATTATGTCATTATTCGTAATAGGTATTTACAATATTCTCCTATTAACAAACAATTATGAGCCAAGATTAAACAAAAACTTTTTTCAGTATATTCTCCTTGAGAATGTCAGTATAAGAACCTGTTTCGTGACTTAAAGTCGGACCGGCGAGACGCGTCGTTGACCAGCGTGTTTCAAAGCGCGCGCTTAACCTGCGAACCGCTGTGAAACGAGTTTTAGTATCGCGTTCAATGTGCGCGCTTCGGCAGCGCCAACAGCGCGCATTTCACGGACGGCGCGTTTGAACTGCGTGATTATGAAATCCGGCTACTATCTAGTGTAACAAGAGCGCGTGTCTGGTCGGAGTGGTTAAAACGCATGACTCCGAAATCAGCCGAAATCAGATTCCGCAAGCTGACAAGTAGGAACAAGCGGTAACAAAAAATACGTCAAAATTTTAATATTTGTAGGGTTTACCCCTTATCTCTTTAAAATGTCAACAGTTGTTCTGGCTCATTGTAACAGTTTTAGCTATCTCTCACGTCAAAAGTTGCACAATTCTAGTGGACTCGAGCGCCTCTTGTTACTGTCAACAACGTACAATTGGATTGTTAGTTGTTATAAAATAATGAGATTGTAAAAAAATATTGTTATTTTATCAGCTGTACCTGTAGTTTCACTTGCGTCTAAATTACATGGATTCAGGTAATCTGAAAATCTGTTTGCGTTCTGCTGGGTCCAGACGCGTCCACGGTCTGACGGTCCAGTTAATGCGTGTAATTTTCACAGTACCTACAGCACGTAAACTAAACGCGAATTTTGTAACGCTTATCTTGTTCCCACAAAGGATTTTCTTTTTTATGGACATTTATAGCTAGACAACTGCGATCTTGTGCTACTAGAAGAGGAAGGTCGAATTTCGTGAACGCTGAACAGAACACTAACGTCAAAAAACCAATCAGTAGGAACTGCTGTCAAAAGTTGTTACTATCGGTTATCAATAGTTACCTATTAGGTACTTTTATATAATTATATTCTTTCTATACCTACTAAGATAAATATTTTTACAGATTATTAAATTAATCATGAATAGGTATAATAATATGACGACGACCTCCGTGGCGTAATGGTTACCACGCCAGACCGCCACCCAGGAGGTCCCGGGTTCGATCCCCGGTCGGGTCATGATGAAAAACGAACTTTTTCCGATTGGCCTCGGGTCTTGGATGTTTATCTATATATGTATTTGTTATAAAATATAATATCGTTGAGTTAGTATCCCATAACACAAGTTTCGAACTTACTTTGGGGCTAGCTCAATCTGTATGAATTGTCCCTATATATTTATATATTTAATATGCTTACCACTACTTAACCGAGAGTTGGTTGTTACAATTCTATAAAATATTATTATAAAGTATTAAAAATATAAAATGCTCAGGAAAAGTGCTCTCGGAACATCACAAGAGGAATTCTATGGTTGGATTATGCATTACATATTTTTGAAGTGAAAACTTCTTTAGCGGCGCTTGGCACTTTTTTTAGATGGGTAAAAAATGTTAAACTCGCGTCAGATCCGTAGCCTGATCGAAAAAGCTTAAGAAACCATTCCAAAATATTCAAAAATGCACAACGTTGATGTTTAAGTTTTCACTTCTGCCGGCACCTCCGGAGTGCAACCCGTCCTTTTTTTATAAACACATATTATTGGTTCCATCGATTAAAGGTACAAAAGCTATTGTATGTTTTTTTTTTCGGAAAACTCGATATTTTCACATAAATGATTTTTCGCTGAGGCCAATAACACTACTTCTTATTTTTTATTACAAAATGATTACGTTTTTTATTTCTTTATGATATTTTGTGGATCAAAAGTGTCTGTTGTATATATTTCAGACGAACTGATTAATTTTAATAAAGACTTTGACTGGCAGTGCATATAAAACAAACTTTAATAAATAGCGAAATAGATAAATAATAAAATTATGTTGTTTTATAAAACGGGTAATGACCAAAACGAATTAATTGTTTGTTTTGAACGTATCGACTAATCAGCGACAATTTTCATTCGCTCATCCGACGAAATCTGCGATCCTGTTTATGAGAGATGGTAACCCAATGGTGGTAACCCTGCCTAATCAGTCGAGTCTGTTTCTGAGTTCGAGAAAAAGTGACAATTTAAAAACAAACAATTTTTAATTTCGATCGATATTTACAGCCATAAACAACAGATTGAATTATAAACAGTAAATTTCGTCTCTCAATACGATATTGTACAATATTTTCAAAGTCCAAATAACAGCGGTCGAGTGCTTTTGAAAGCAAATTGGAGTCTATTGTGGGACCAACAATGGGGTAAACTGAAAACGACGGGGTTGAGGTGCTTTACCGCATAATAATATGCAGCGTGTGGATTGTGAAGGAGCCTGCTTAGGATATAGGAAATGGAGTTATGTTTGCTCTAAATCAGGACTGTAACTATGAACCAGGTGTGATATACTAAAATCTGAATCTAGACTCGTAGCGTTTTCTGTCGCGACGGTGCGGTGACAGTTTGCACACCTATTTGTCATAAGAATGGGGTTATTGTCACTATTGAGTTTAGTCTGTCATACGAATGAGAATGAGAAGGGGGGGGGGGGGATTTATTAACATTAAATTTGACATATCGGTAGCGCGCGTTACGCCAGATCGAGTATAAACATAAAGTCGAATACAAATACATCGCATACTATTTGCAATTTGACTTTAAGTGAATACTCAATTGGACGAGTCCATTCCTTACTAATTAGGATATTTTACATAAATAGTACAGTAATTAGTTTCATAAAAATATATTCTCGACAATAAATACTAAACTAAAAATACAAAGCCTTTGTGAAGCAGAAAGGGTTAAAAATCATTATAACTTTTAACGGAATTATTTCTAGTTTCTGTGAAAAGACTTAATAATTGTTTCAAAGCACTTTTTCTTTATTTTCAGAGAGAGTGCTCTACGCAAGGAATAAGCTGCTTGCTGGAGTGAAACCTGCAGTAGTCGGCGGGCATCCAATTACCGAGGACCAAGCTACTGTGAGTATTTTTATATATTTTACAATATATTTTTTAATATTCTAATAGTCTTGAGTATGAGGTATGTGTATCGTCTTTATATAGACGATACCTTTTCTATGAATAATCGTAAACAGAGACAAAAAAGTAATCTATTGCCGGCTGTACACTCTCGCACAATATTTAATGAAAAGCGAGAGTGTGAACGGATTTCTTGTTTCTACTTCTTTTTTATTTTTAATTCTTTTTTAATCGTGTATATTTTTTCTTCTTCTGAAGTCCGTTGACTTAAGTGACTTTGAACTGATATTTAACTCTTCCTTTAAGCTATTGAATAGCTTTTATCGCGGGCTTTGAGCGCGGCGACCGAATCAAGAAATTCCGTAATGAAAATAAACCTAAAACCGATAAAATTAATAAGCAGAATTCAACCTTAATCGAACAAAATAAGACTCAAAATTAATATGCTATTTAATGCATACAAAATATAACCGATAAAATTTACCACTATTTCCTCATAGAGGACTATGTTAACCAGTGTTATATTTTTAAATTCAATACGCAAATTTTAACGAGATAATTCCGCTCTTCCCTCATAGAGGATTCTGTTAACCAGTGTTATATTTAACAATTTAAATTTTTATAAATTATAATTGCATAAGTTGATAAAAAATGCTACGCAATAGCTTTACCGCGGCAGTCCCCGATTGCAACACTTTTTTTTTATTCTTTCAAATAGTGACTTTAACACAAAGTCCTAATTTTAGACATGCAACTTCTATTTTTTATTTCAGGAACTTCGTAACATAACATTCGGTTCAGCATCATGCCCTCCTCGTGGAGAATGGGTCCGTACCCCACTTGTGATGAGAGCACCAGACCAGCCATTGGCGTATGGCCTGTCAGCTCCAAGGAACGGCGCTAGATCCCTACTCTCCGCACTCCAGGCACACATTATAAAGTGGTTGCTTTTTGATTCACGTCCACAGACCAGGGATAACAAGTCTGCTTTACCTCCTGATACGTAAGTTCCTTTATTATAAAGATAGAGTCAGTTAATCATGGTATATAAAATAACAATGAAATAGCAGCAACCGAAGAAGAGATGGATTGACTACATATTATAAATGTCACGGAATTAGCAGGTCACTGAAAGGTAGAAATTGCGGAATTATCACAAGTTCCTTCAACAGTGGTGAGCAATATGACTGCTGATGATAATAAAGCAAATTTTTAAATAGTTCGGTTTTTTTGTTTATGTTTTTTATACAATACGAATAAAATATTGATATACGAGGTTTAAGTAGATTAAGATCTTAAAACAACTTAAAACAACGAATACACACTCGATGACTTAAAATAATTCCTTAGCTGACATTAATAAATGTGATACTTCAAGCTGATGCTATTCCAGTTTTTGTTTTCTACTTTAGTGATATTCAGCATGTTCAAAATGTCTGCACTGCACCCCATCGCAGTTTATATTGTGTGAAGAAGTATCATAAACTTGATAAAAATGTTTACTTTTTCGCCAATGCCCATCAAATTTGTTTATGGCGAAGGAAAATCGTTAACGTTTCGGCCGTAATCGTAAAAGTATATTTATTGTATAGTTTGGGGATGTCGGACATTTTTTACATACTATACGTTTCTAGGTTATGGTACCCCTCTAAATTCATTGGTGATTCTAGACGGCGCGGCGGTAGGTTTTTCTTCAGTTCAATAACTTAGGTATTCATTGTTATTAACTAGCACTTTGGTTTCTTTGAGAATTTCTAAAAATCTATCTTTGTTCAAACAAAAAAAAAACAGTCTTCAAAATGTAAGGTTATGTTTCTGTAGAACTCCACCAAAATTAATGCGGAAAAGTGACAGATAGTATTAGTAGGTTTTTAGTCAGTACGTACTTTATTGGCTTAAGACGGCCCGAACAATCCACGTCACTTTCATAAGCGACTAGACATGCAATTATCTATTTTCCTGACCGTAAACAAAAAAGTTTGTTCAGGGGAGGCCTATTCCAGCAGTGGACTTCCTGTTGATGTTAACTAAAATGATGATGATGAAACAAAAAAGTCCTAAGGGTTGGCTGAATATCGACAATCTTTTTTAGATATAAGTACCTCTAATAAATTAGCAGATATCTTTAATCTATGACATAACGTTATAACCTTTCCAGTTACCTGCGTCCTTCAGAAGACCGTCAAGAAGAAGCACTTTGGCGTGCCATCAGCGAAGTAGTATGGAGGTGTGGTGGTGGCTTCAACTCTCAAAGTGGTACTGAGCCAAAAGCTATTGTGGGACTGCCCAGTGACAACACTTATGTGCAGCATAGCTCGCATTACTATCAGGATAGTATTACTGAAAAGGTAAGCCATTAATATAGATTTTCTATATCATTATCGTAGTTTATTCTAACAATTCAAAATAAAATATTATTTGCTTCGACATTTCTTTTATCCAGTGATTATTTTGCTTCGGAAGAATAAAAAACCAAAGGTCTTACTAGTTTGCATAGACTTTGAGTCGGCTTTAAGTTTATTCTTTTTTAATGAAAGAAAATGTATGTTTATTCTGTTTGTACCTATGTATACAAAAAAGAAACAAAAACATATATTACAATCATTGCAAGATCAAGACAGAATATAACGTAGCAACTACGAATATATTTATTAAAACTATTCTGAAATTTAATTTAAAAACAAATGAATTGACGCGCAGGATTTCTAATAATGATAATTAATTTTCAAGCTGCATTTATTTGAGTTCAAGAATTTGGAGGATCTCCAGATATTCATAAAGCGCTATTTATACTTGGTGAGGGATAGTTTTATCATATCTTTGAGATAATGATTGGCATTCTTCGTAAAGGTATTTCATTAATTTAAATTATTTTAGTTTCAAACCGAGGATAGCTCTGGGGCTCTGCTGCTTTTGTACGCTGTTGTACTGTCCAGGGGTTGTGAAAAGTATGTATTTTTGTAAACCTATTATAACTTACAATAATCATAATAAATTACACATCTGGTCCTAAAGTAAGTTAGGCTTAATCTGGTTACGTTATGGGTACCAGGTATTTATATTACATAGAAAACACCCAGACTCGAGACAAACATCACATAAATGTATGCCCCGAGCTTTAATCGAACCCGCGCCCTCTGATGTAGAAGGTAGGGTCACTACCAACTCGCCACCGAGCTGTTCAAAATGTTAGTCAAAAATTAAAGAAAAAAATCATACATAAATTGCCAGTATATCCTAAAGATACTATCTGTGAATGCCCAGTCACTGAATAGTCGCCGGACCGCCACCCAAGAGGTCCCGGGTTTGAATCCCGGTCGGGTCATAATGAAAAGCGAACTTTTTCTGATTGGCCTCGGGTCTTGAAAAAAAAAGATACCTATTATTATTTAAAAAAATTGTAAAGTAAAACGATTAGTAACGATTGAATTGAATAGACCATTTCAATTCCCTCAGCATCAAGAAAGATTTGGACGGCAAGCTGCCTTACTTGGTGTCATCGCATGTAGAGGGATCTCTCAATATCGTCACTTTGCTACTAACCGGGCGAGCAACTCCGTATCTTCATAATGGAGTACTATACGTCGGCGACGAAGATCATTATGTAAGTTATAAAAACGAAAAGTTTATTCAAACGGGCAGTTTTAATGGGCATTTCCCTTTGTCCGGTTGAGTTGTCATTGTGTAATAGTTCCAACTAGTTCAGTTCTCGTATATTAAGTCAGACAATTTTTCTACTCATGCGTACTATAAAGAGATGTTTTATTGTTGAAGAACAAGCTTACTGAATAATATATGACCTAATTAGAGCTGGTTTCCCATTTGGGTTGTAAAAGTATCTACTTAAAAACGAGTATATTTCCCAAATCCTTTTTCTTAGGTGGCGGTATTGCTAAAAAAGAGTTTTAAATAAATATGTTTCTGATTTGTTCAGGCAATGCCTCAATTTGGAATCCTATCCCGCAGTCCAGTTGGGCTCTTGGTATGGTATGGTGGGGAAGATGGCGCTAAGAATAACATCAATAAGCAGTATCCAGGATCAAGGCTCAAGACACCGGCAATGCCTATTTGGGTAAGTTTCAAGATTCTAAGTATAGGCAAACAGTATATTATAAAGTTAAATATATTTCTAATGTAGCCACATTAGCGGGCGAAGATTCGTGTCGCGTTGGCTCGTGAAAAACATCGTATGCGTACGCGATGTTCTTATCTTTTACCCTTAAGTGTTGCAAGAGTTCGAGCAAGTAAGCAATGCGACGCGTTGCAACGATCTACCCGGCCATACTATCACGTTAAAACAAATATTCGCCGTAGCCCGCCATCCTAATACCAAGCCATAATTGAAAAACGTATACTAAAAAGCATTTTCAACAAAGATTTTACTGATGAAAATTACATTACCAACACATAGACACCATACGGTCCAATTAATTTTGTTGAACTTTTAATATAACTTTCTACATTCAGGATTCTATTTAATTTCATCAGGTAACCAGCTGCTCTGGTCATTACGGTCTACTTTTTA
Organism: Endotricha flammealis; assembly: GCA_905163395.2. Lineage (NCBI taxonomy): Eukaryota > Metazoa > Arthropoda > Insecta > Lepidoptera > Pyralidae > Endotricha > Endotricha flammealis. The sequence goes on from LR990855.1 coordinate 16,669,684, forward strand.
ATACTAATCGCGAGTTGCTGAGGAACTATCATGCTGAAAGAAGGTAAGAGTAGGCCAATAAAATAAGTTGTATTCAGATTTATCGTCAGGTCTTCAAAATTCAAACTCGCAGTACCTAAATGACGAGTCGGAGAGTAGCATGAAGTTGAGTAGTACCACGACTGGCCAAAAAGAACGCTTACATAGGTACTGACAAATCCACAGTTCCATCTAATAAACTGTCTATTAAAATGTTCTATCTTAGGATAGTTATGTCGCATATTAGTATGCGAATGTGGTTCTCCAGTTCCGGAGGAAGAAATTTAAGCATGTTAAAAATAACTATATTATTTTTTTTTAATTTAAGGTTTGATATTAATTACTACACCTGTGGTGGATGTCACGTTCTCTTGAACGTAGATACACGAGCTCATGATGAAGCAGTTGGTACGTTGAGGAATGATGACATAAGCGCAACTCCGCTGGAGAAATTGATTCATACTAAGTAAGATAGTTTACTTCTTTATTTTCCTCCAGATTTTTGTGATCAAAATTTTCTAACCCCTTCAATAATAGACAAGGTTTAACTAAAACTTAATAAAAACGAATAAACATGAAGAGGAAAGTGAGAAAAGGTAAACCTTGAGTTTTGTTTAATAATGAGAGGTTAACAGAACGACTATGTGACTATGATTAGTAGTCTCATGTAGAGAAAGGTTTTCGCCAACACCGTTTAGTTATTTGTTTACTTTTAAAAGCATTCTTGTGAAAATTATCTTTTTAAGTAGATTGAACCATTAACGATGTTTACTGCCCAAGTTGAAGCATAACATGCAGTAGAACTACTTAATATTACTACTAATCGCAGATAGGGATTAAAATAGATAACGCAAAACTTTCTACCAACAATGAAGTTTAATGACTTAAAGTGTGTCATACTGTTTTTGTTGAATAATTCAGCATTTAAAATTTTTAAGGCTAACACCTAATGATAATTAAAAGAAAACATCATCAAAGAGGATTAATATGATTCAATTTTACAATTTAATAAAATTGTGTTCATGACTAAATTATTGACATGCAAAGTTCATTTATTTTGTCGTCATCATCTCATCTAATCCCTCGCTTCAACAAATTTTTAGGATTCCGTAGTACAAGGAACCTTTATAGTTTTGCCATGTCCGTCTGTCTGTCCGTCCGCAGTCTAGCTCCTAGACGCTTAAAGCTAGAAAGCTGTAATTTGGTATGTCTACACATATTAACAAAGCTAACGTAGTAGAACAAAATTTTGAAAAAAATTTTTTTTGGGGTGCCTCCCCCTTGTGGTTCTATGACTCCAACTAAAGTATTATTATTATTTTCGTGGGATTCGAACGCACGTCCTCTCGAAATCCGGATCATCTAATTATGTTCAAATCTGTGTTAATAACAATCTTGTTTTTCAGATGGCAAGACGCAAAAATCACATGGACAGGCTCCGCTCCATACGTAAACGAGCCAGCAAAGTGAAAATATTACCATATTTTGATTGCATCCCCTCGCTAACTTCGCCTATATTTGGTGGCAATTACTAAGGAAAATAACTTTGTTATTCCATCTTATTTTCGTGATTTGCTGATTATTAATATAGATGTGCCATATTGTATTTTTATTTGCTATAAGAATTAGATTTGTAGGTAATGTAACATACAATAATCGACAGACCTAAAAGTCGGCAACAATTAGTTCAGAACAATAGTTTAGATGTCTACATAATAGAAAAATTTCGTAGAATTTTATCAGTATCTAGTATTCTTAGTAGTCATTGCGTAGTTAATGACTCGCATAAAGTAATCTGCTTTATGTAAAGTATGTCATAGAAAAAAAAAGAAAAAAAAAATATTGTTAAGTAATGCACAAAATTTATGATGAGAGCCTATGTGAACTTTATGCGAAAGATGACAGTGATTATTATGCCCCTTATTGGTCATCGCTCAGACGAGTGATCGTGGCAATGCGATTAAAAACGAAGAGCTTTTGACAGTTTCTTGATACTGCGATAAGTGATCGTACGATGATGGAGTCACATCACAATATCGCACGAGTGGTAACGAATAACTAGAACGACCAATGTAAGTGATAAATTACGATTCTAATTTGATCAGGGTACTATAGGTTGAAAATTGAAATCTATTTTGGTAGTGTTTTGTGGATTTCCAAAGACGTGTGAAGTTTTACGAAAGAAGTAGGTATTTGTAATATGTGCAAATATATTGAATATTAATATTTTAATATATGTTGTAAATTGGCTAGAATTTAAATGTGCGAGTAAATAAAATATTAAAAATACAAACAAGGTTTTATTTATTCATAATCTTGACACACAAAAAACTGTTTGATATACACGTTCTAACCAATTAAGCACAGAACACATATTTTGAATATTATTGGTATTTTATAGACAAGCTGTTGCCCGCTGCTATGCACGCAGTCAATTTTGATTGATTTATATAATCGTGATCGAATTTTTAGAGAAAAGTGAAAACCAAATCATAGTACCTACGATTTATGACGTCATCTATTGGCAGACACAATGTTAACAATTGTTATTTTTCATAAACATAATAAATATGTATATCAATTTATTTTCAATTAAAATAAAATTTCACTAAATAATTTTAATGTAAAAAAAAAAATTCTAAGTAAGCCTTCAAACCGAGCATCACGATTTCGAAACTAGAAATAATGGAGATTTAAAAAAATACATATTTTTTTTAAACTGGAATTTTATGTGCACAGTGGGCCTAACTGGATCCATCGGTGCGTTCATCGGAAGCTCGGCATCTGTTACCGCCATTCCGGATCGGAGTCTGTTTTATTTAGTCAAATGTTTCCCATTTAGTGAACCCTCTTTTTGTTAGCTTAATTAAATATTTATTTTTGATGCTTGCCGTTTGTATATTTCTTCAAATTATTAACCAGGATTGTAATAAAATTTTCAAGATGCAAAGTTTCACCACCCACACGAAGGAGGTCAGGATAATCTATGGAAAGTTGCAAGCGCAGACTGGTTCCAACCGGTCATACTGGAAACGAGATCTATATCCAACAGTGGACTTCTTCAAATCGAGATAATGACGATAGTCAGTCATTTTATCCTTTTACGTGATAAAAAAGAAAACAGACACTACATGTCTCAAAAACTTTTTTTACAAACAAATTTTCTTCATGATTTCATCAGATTAAAGATCTAAACAGTATAAATTTTATGAGAATTATAATCGCACTTCATAAAAACACAAACATTTTGTGACAACAGCTAAAATTGTTGCGACCATTGACACTAGTAAACTTAAATCAACACATTCAAACAGCTTAAACCCTAACAAAACCCAGCTAAATACCGCCACGTCAGCGGAGTGGAGCCTCCAGGGAGTATTGTGGTTTGTGGAAATCATAATTCTGAGGACAATAGCCCCGAAATTCTCGGTGTCAACGCAAAGCGACGCCATTGTAAATCACTGAGAACAAAGTATGTCCGCTACCGGCGATTTGTACCGGTATACGTAAATAGTCTTGAGTGAATAAGTGTTCTGTTTGCTATCTAGATTTAAAATAGGAAACATTAATTTGGATATCTAATTTTATAATATAGTAGCAGATTCGTAGGATTTTGAACTAGAGTAAAACCTTTTTACCAGAAGTCCCTTAAGTAGTTCCTTTGGAAGAACTACTGACAGTTTTTGGCCTCAGTAATCCTTCAGCACTTTGGAAGATTCCTTTTGTGTGTTTTTTCCCAATAATTCCTTCAGCACTCTAGTATTTATAGAGGAACTACTGTGAGAAGAAACTACTAAGAGTATTGAGTATACGTACAATTAAAGTAAAACGTTATGGAAATATCACTTAAGGTTGGTCATAGTAGTATGGAGAGAGAGATTGGTTGATAAGTAAAAGTCTTGATCAGAAAGTGAATTCGGAATGATTTTATTACACAATTTGCAAGGTTTAAATACAAAAACTTATAACAAAGAAAATCGTGTTTGACCAATGAGAACATCACTTATGTCCTGGTGATTTAAAGGGTCCTGTTGTGTCGCCGTCTCGCTCTTTCTCTGTCGCACGGTTCGTGCAACAAAACTGTTTGCCCTCGATGCGCTCGGTCATTTTCGCGGCGCCGCCGGCGGCGCGTGCGGTACATTGCTGTGGCAGAGAAGAAGACGCGGCGAGCGGCGGCGGTCGGAACACGATGTACTTGCATGGCGATGTTGTTTCTGTCTGCTTGGCTGAAAACTGGTGTCTGCTGCTTGCTGGAAGTGCTTGAGCTTGATGTTGAAGTGCTGTGAAGTCGCGTCGGGTGTAAAAAGCTCTTTTCAGAGCTAAATAATGTTTCTCAGATAACACAACAGTTCTTTTCAGGGCTACTGGTTCCGTTTCTTAAACTGTTTCTTACCTATATGATAAAAAGTTCTTATTAAAACTGGTAAGGTAATCTTGGTTGGTTTTAGATATTGAGGTATGATATGGTAATAGGTAAGTAGGTATGGTAATTGTGAGTATGCTGTACTGCTGCAGTTTCTTTTAAAACAAGCTTGGTGGACAAAAACAATATTCTCTTTTCCGAAAAACGCTGATGAGTCTTATTAGAGTATTAGTTGATTACGTTGGCAGGTATTGTTTTGAAGAATCATTATAAACATTGGAAATGAGGGTAAGAATAAATAATATAAGTCAATAGGGTTAAATAATTTTATTTAGTTACATTTAAGCTTACACCATTACGTCCTACAAGTTTATTGTTTTTTTCCGAATTTCAGTGAACTAGCGCACTGCGTGTGATATGTCTATTTGATTTAGACAGAAAAGCTTTACTAGGAATACGCAGAAAAAATACAATAGAAACAGCTTTATTTATTTTTCTATTTTGAAAAGCTTTTAAGCTCGAGTAGACACCAGTCAATCACGACTCACAAAGACAACAATAGTATGAACTAACTCGCTCATAAATCACAAATGGGAGTGCTATAACCCGAAACTCCATGAGCCCCGGCTAACAATGGCTAATTGCCCGGGATTGGCCCGGATCGCCCGGTCAGCCTGGATAAGATCGGGTCCACTTTAATTTTATTATACAAGTTTGTGCAAAATATAGCAGTTTGCTTGCTCCTGCATATTATATTAAATATATTAGCTAACTTTGTAAGTAATATTGTAAGAGAATATTTAGAATGTGATATATGTAGATGAAGCTCATTTCCTGACATGTCTGATTCAAATCCTAAAGATGTTTAGTCAACAGACGAAATAGATATGATTGAAACTTTATAAATACGGCGTAAAAGGACTTAAGTACTTTATTTTTATTTATACATAGTTTTTTTACCTTATAGGGTCCAGTGGCAGATTTCGGTTTTAAATTTTGTATTACAAAATAACTACGAAACATACACCTTTAATTTTATTGTGAAATCTATCGAACATAATCTGAGAAGAGTGATTGGATTATCTACTCTTACATAATGAAGAAATGAGTACTGTTTTGGCTGAAATTGAGGCGTGTTTAAATTTACGGCCTATTTCTCTGTTGAGCAATAAACCCACTCGATTCGATTCCGCAAACATATGGTTACTTTCTGATCTCGTCAATTCAGTGACCGTTAGGTGACTTGAAAACACTGACACTAGCTAGCTACCTGCAGTTGATATTAATTACGGAAAATACAGACGAAGACTGAAGAAGAAGAAGACTTTCAGATCGGTAAACCGCTCGTGCTTGTACTTAGCATCAGTTTTGAGCAGTCTAACATTTACAACCTATAACTATGGCTGTTGACTCGTTAGCGACGATGGTCGAAGGAATTTTTGACACAGCTCCTGTAGGCGACGACGTATCAGCCTCTAATTACTTGGTTTTTATTGTCTTTGGGCTGCTAAGTCGGCGCATTATGTTCTATTTTTATTGTTTTTTTTTATTACCTGTCATCTTTTTGTCTTCACTTTTCGTTCTGCTCCATATGTTTTTGTATATTTTGTATTTGATAAAAGTTTACTATATAAAACCCAAGTTTGGACTGAGGACCCCCATCCCTGACAGTTTCTGCATAGACATAAATCTGTGCGAAGCAGGAGCTGGCTAATAAATTATAATTTTTTCTTAACTATAAAACAATGAACGTCATTATCGGACTGATTCCCGTGATAGATAAGCGTTTTCTGATCATCTCAGTTACAATCTAAGTGATTGATGGCCGCTGTGACAAATCTACCGATGGAACTAATCTATCATGCCACGTCAGGCACATTAGTGATTTTTTGTACAATTACATTGTTAAACCCTTATTGGTCAAAGATTAAAAGGATCTTCTTCACCGTAGTAATACATAACAACAGAAGTTAGAAACTATTACAGACAGTTTCTGTAACGAATTTTAATTTTAGGTATCATGCTATCTCTTTTTCATGCTTCTTTTTTAGTTTGTCAGTAACAGCTATAAATTGAATGTGTCAATGGCTTTATTTAGATTATTTAAAATTTACACCTTGTGCACGCTTGTTACAAACAGAACTCCTTTTTATAAATACTTATATTTTTATAATACTTTTTATCTATGTTTTAACAAAATTGTCATTCTACATAATTGTTTTTTCGCTTTGTACATTATCTCTCACCGAAATACAAGTTTTTCTCCATTTTACTTTTTCCCTTCCTATCCTCACCGTCCTCAATATTGGTCCTTCTCCACCTCTTATATCAGTTTTTTATACTTTCCACTTCAAATTTTTTATATCATGTCCCTCACAAGAAATCAAAGTCAAATGGCACAGCCTTCGGCACTACCAACAAATGAGATTATGGAAGGAGGCCATAACGTGGAGAAACAGGAAACTTTGATTGAAAACGCAAATTCACCAGCCTCTTCTTCGGCGACACAAGTCCATATGTTGGCAGCACAGGCGCAAGCTCGCTGCCTACAAGAACTAGCTGCCGAAAAAGAAAAGCAATTACAGAGTAATTTAATTTGTACTAGTGAGTGATAGGTACGAAAAGCGTGAAAAAGTGAAGAAGAATGACAATTAAATAGGCGTTTATATCATAGATAAAACGTATTATAAAAATCTCGACATCGTAAAAATCGTATTATAAATAAAAGTATTTATAAAAAGGAGTTCGGTATGTGACAACGCTATTATCTCGCCTATTTTTACGGGTTATTTTCATATTTCATAGATTAAGTAATTTGCTCGTATTCAGTATTTTTTTAATTTTACACAATACTTTCGTTTTTAAGAAAAAGAAATTGAATTTATCAAGAATTATAATAAACCTATTTCGGATTTTAGACCAAAATATTCTTGACCAAAAAAATCTCTTTTAAAGAGTCTGTAGAGCAAAAGCTAATTATAATTTGAGAAAGTTTGAATGCACGGTCAGGTGCACGTCGAGCTTTTGCACTTGCAGCACAATTCTGGCTCTTATGACATAGAACTTAAGAACGGTACAAAGTCCAATATGTAAAGGTCGACCAGCTCTTGACTGTACACTGAAATAATATAAGAAACAAGCAATGCTTAATTTTTAGAGAAATTAAAACATTTTATTGCCAAATAAGTTATAATTTCACATGTTCAACCTCAGTACGTTAGTTGCGGTCTGAAACAGATGTCTAGACTGAAATAGTGTCTATAGCTAGACTGTAGTAACATCAGTCCCTTGTGGTTATAAGGCGTTATATTCAGAATTTCGGTTTAATATGTCATAATACTTGCTATAAATTAAAATTATTTAAATAAAATTAAGAACTCGGTGGCGTTATTGCGTGTCGCAGACTTAAACGAACACGTAAGTTAAGGAACGTCGACCATAGCCATTGTTTGGATGGGCTTCGTAATAGTTTCTTCTGAAGGCACGTTCAGCGGTCAATAATGGCTGTTGTTGATGTATGATAGTCGTACAGCCAAGTGACTTTCAGGTGGCTTGAAAAATGTTGTCGTCTGTGTTGCCCTTATATAAAGAAGAAAAGAAATATAGAAAGAAGAACACAGGTAAACCCACACTCCTAACTTATGCAGATGGTTACACAAATTCACTCTCCACCAAAACCATTCGAACGATGATTATTACATCGAACAAACGATAACACATTCGAGCCACGTCACCAAATAAAAATTTACAACGCATTTTCTCAATTTCTAACAATTCACAAAACTCGGTGATCTTTTTTTTTGCAAATTGACGCCCAGCTCGTCGCAAAAAAGACTAGAATTCGCTGAATGCCGATTGAATTCCGGAAGCCGGTAACACTGTGGCGTCGTAATTTTTTATTGGCCATCCTCTGGGTGCATTTACCCCTGAAACTGGATAGCCGCGGCAAAAATACCAGTAGCTATTTTATGGGTGATAAAACTCGCAAAATGTGTGTGTTTGTTTGGACAATTGACATCGTGATTGTAACTCACCGTTGATGTATCTCCGTAATTGTATGACGTTATTGTAGGTTTGCTGTAGATACTGTTTATATATTGGAAAATGTTTCAATCCTATGCATATTGCTGTAAAAGTAGAGATGTTAAAATTACCTGTATTTGTGTATGTCAGTATGTAAAACATTTCTATGATTATACATAATAATTATTAACAGCAAAACATTTTTCAGCTGGATGCAGGCCGCTGCCAGCAGGTCGCATTGGAAGCGTTTGTGTTCTTAAACACAGAGCAACACGACGCTAATTTCTCAACACAGATAACTGCGACTCGAATCTCTGCGATATGATTCGTGCGGTGAGACGTTTTCCTTCCAATGTGTCTCAATTCTCAAAAACCTACAGCATTTATGTATAAGTCTAAAAAAAAAACCAGCGGAACTCGCGCAGTCCTGAATACGAAATCCTTGCTAAAAATTTAACAATCGCAGTTACGGATAGAGGGAATTGTGAAAATTATGAAAGAAAATAATAACACCATATTATTGAAGAAATTGGTGTACTTAGTCATTTGATAAGAGAGGTGAAGGAAAGTGAAAGATATAGAAAAATATAGGACCTATACATAAAACAAACACAATTAAAAAATACAATAATGTTCGGTTTACCACAATCACTAATAAGTGCTCATTACGTTACACAAATAATCATAAAAAGACATTTACGTGTTCTATTTTCACAGAATTTGATCTTAAAAGTATTGAAAAAGTACGTCTACTGCTGGTAGAGTATAAGATGTTTTATGTCTGCCTGAGACTAATGGAGGAAACTGATTGCATAATGATTATGCAGACGGCGCCTTCGAACCAATTTTGAAGAAAACGTTTCATGAGTTGTCTACTAAAGTTTTTTATTGGTAAGACGCCAATATCGAAATGGTTTTCCTAGCATCTAATTTGATCAAGATTTAAAGTGTTTATTGTTAAAAACAACCCCAAAACGATACCCCTTAAGATTATTTAAAACTAGTGAAACCCGCGCAACTTCGTTTGCGTGTATTTATTTATGCACAGCAGCGCCACCTGTATCAGACTTTTGATCAAATTCTACGGGAATCGCGTACTTTTCGGGATAAAAAGTACCTTATGTATTAATCCAAGGTATCAGCTACCTACATTATTATTATTATAGGGTGGGACGCCTGCGGGGCACAGGCGGGTGTTCAAGTCGCTATATGGACTCATTACACCCTATTCCCGTGTGGATACGGTTGTTACTGTGGCCCCGATGACCTCCCACCAGAAAACCTTAAACTCCTTTTGCAGAACTCCGCTATGCGACCGGTGTCCAGGTCACATAGTTCTCCTTCTTCGATCCTATCGGCTTCGAAAGTCTCCCACCTGAGCCTACTGTAGTGAATACACTCAGCCAGGAAGTGCTGGCTGGTTCCCCGCATTCAGGACAAGCGGGGTCTATGCTGTTGTCTATTAGGGACATTTGTCGGTTGAGTCTACAGTGCCCCGTAATGATGCCCATGACTATGCCTAGTCTTTCCCGACTTAGTGATAGTAGTGTCCGGGTTCTTTTGTGATCCTTTCCTTTAACAAACAACAGCTACCTACATACCAAATATCATAAATATTGGTGCACCCATTTGTACGTGAAGAAGTAACAAAACAAACATACACTTAATTTTATAATATCGCTGTCCCCGGCGAATATTATGGTTATCGAAAAATCTAAATTTTACAGGAAAAATAAAAAACTGTTTTTACTAAATAACTTTAAAAATACACAAGGTAAAGAAACCATTCATATACCAAAAGAAAGCTAATTTTTTGGGAAATAAAGATATGCATTTTGTGATTATTAATTATTATTGGTATTTAAATTATTAATAAAATTAATTTTACCAGAAATTGTAAGTGTATTTTACGACGCTAAGCTACATTACAATAGTATTCGAGTAAATTCCAAGATTCTAGCTTCACAATAATAAAGTATTACGATATTATTCGTTATTCTCAATATTGCGCTGGGTAAACGTAACGAATTAAAGCCATTTTATTCGAGTATCAGTGAAAACAAACGCATTGACGTATTGTTGTGTAATCGTGTTATTCGTCAAATCTAGGTAATTAGATATTTTATGTAATAACAGTTTGCAGTTAGAGCAAATAACAAATATTTATTGTAAAAAAACACAATTTTTCAGTTAAAATCTTTATTTTAATATTAAAATAACAAAAAACGATTACTCTTTTAGAATTTCTTTTTAGAGCGACATCCTTTGTATTCTTTGCCTGAATTTTTTAGTCGCCTTCGTTCAATTTAATCTCTTGAAAACCCTTAAAAGCCGCAAAAGTTTCATGGTGACTAACAAACCTTCCCCAACACTGCCCGGAATGTATGGAAGTCCCTCAACTTACAAATGCAGTCGTGTTCCCATTGACTATTGTCCTGGCTGCCAGAAGTTCTCATGAAGTCGAGGCCCAATACGCAGTCATCCATAATTTCAGCCACGATAACGTTGTTAGTGTATAATGTTTCACCCACTTGCAATGTGACCAAAATTTCCCCTAGACCCGTTCTAGGGGAAATTTTATATGCTGGCCGTAAGCGGAAATAAGTTGGACATCAGTGGTATTGTTGCGCCTCTTCATGGTTTGCATGAAGTTGCAGTTTCGGCGTGATTATTGTCCTAGAGGCTCCCGTCACCCGTGTCCACTGTTTAAGGATACGCTAGTTCAAGGATACGCCGCTCAGTGAACAGGTTCACCGAGTGCCGTATCCTTAAACTATTTCCATTGTTAGCTTGTGAGACGATCATTCCGGGGTTTCTTCTGTTCCAGCCAGCACCCGCCCCTTAGCCCTGGCTGTTAGTCGTTTTCCTGATTCTCAACAGAAACTGAAGTATCCATCTTCTTTGCCATTTCCATAAATTGCTTCTGCATCTTGCTCAACTCCTCAGCAAGTTTAGCCGTTTGAGGCTCCTTCTTCAAACTGCAAATGGCCTGTTTCTCCACATACACTTAGGTGTGTAGCACTTAGGTCCGGTCTTTTTCTTCGGCTGGAACGACGTCTTTATCTCCCGCACTTTTTCCATTACTTCCCGTACTTTGTAAACTGGTCGAACATCACGTCGCAGGGTTTCACCTTCTTCCAGGGCTTGTGCTAGGGCTTCCTTTAGTAAGGCATGATGGCGAAGCCATACCGCAGCCCTAATCTCCATGTCTTTGATCCCATCGACGAAACGCTGTAGTATAGATAGGTAGGCCTTGCGGACAAGCATCTCAATTTCCAAGGGCCACTGCTACAGCTCTTCTACCGAACGCTGAGTTCAGTCTCGTAATTAAGCACGGAAGACATGCTCCAGATGTTGTTCGCCGTACCTTGCTTCCAGTGCCTCCATTAGCTCCTTGAATGTGCTTCCCGAGGACGGTAGCGCCTCCAGAACCGAAAGAGAAGATCCCCGAAGATCCCCGAAGTGCAACTGTCAGAGTTGTCAACCTTTGTTCTTCCATCCAATCATTAGCATTGGCCACGGTCTTAAATTTCTGATGGTAGGCGGTCCAGGATGTAGTGCCGTCGTAGGTTGAAACTTCTACTAGAGGCGCCCGGCTGCCTATAGCAAAGCCACTCGACATGACAGGGGCCCGATTCTACTAAACAAATGCACCAATGGACTCTCAATTGTGTCTCAATCGTGTCTCAATAGAATGCCGATAGTGTATCAGTGAAATAGTTTTTGATATTTGTTATGGACTTATACAATAACATAATGTTTAACTTATTGTTGTAGTCTCCACTCGCAGAAGCCCCTTCCGCAGCCATCGACATCTTTTTTTAGGGTGTCTAATGTCCATGTTGTCCTCCAGATTGATAACCCTTTCTTCTACTTGGTCTACATTCTTCTGTAGGTTTTCCACCTTATCATCCACTACCACCTACGGCATGCCGTAATTTTTGACGCCATTCCTCCTGCTCTTGGCGCATTTTCTCTTGCCCCTGGCACATGTAGTCCATAATCTGCATTAATCTATTAAAGTCGAATGCAGATGCTCTAGCCTCTTAAGCTGGCGACGAGGTCCGATGGGTGGATCTAGTGGACGGGGCCTGCATAGTTGATGTCGCCTGGTCCTGGTCGATGGAGTCGGTAGGCGTGTCCCGATGGTCCGTTGATGGGTCCTGTCGGGCAATAGCCATGACTTCCGCGGCTTCCTGTGCCCTCGTTCTGACCCTGGCAGTTTCTTCCCTCGGAGTCACTAGCATCTCCAAATCCTACTTTTGACACCAAATGTTACGAACGTGGGGGTCGGGATTTGGTTTAAACACCGTTGACTTGTTAGAAGAATTTGTTGAGCGATGAACAGGTCACAGATACAATCACTGTAGCCAAATCACACACAGAATCGAAGTAATACGTTAGTTGTTTTCATTTAAATAAAATGTATTAGAACTTTACCAAAAACACAAAACAAAAATATTTACTCGAATAATATCGTATTTGCGCTTGCCGAAAAATTTACGAATATTTATGTCTCGAACAGTAAGGTTATAATACACTGCCGACAAATCTCGAACTACAGATATCAGTAATCAAATGTAACATCCTTTTTCGGGTACATTAAAGAACATAAAATTTTAACGAATGTCATTGTGATGTACGTTACAATAGGTGTGGAAAAGTCCTAATTCCGTCAATATCAATAAAAAAAATCTGAAAAAAATTTACAAGGTGTAATGGGACCTTAAGATAAAGAATCTGTCAAAAAGTGAAAACTATGGTTATAGTTGAATACGGGAATATTCCCGGGGGACAGCGATATTTAGTACAATTCAATAAAACATTTTTAATGTTTATTAATGTATTTCACAATTTGGTAACTAATATAGAAAATGAATTTCCTAAAATCCTTTCTTATCGGATGTACAGTCGCCTCGAGGATAGCAGGACCATCTTTAGGATGATTTTTGGTTGCAACATCCAACATCCTAGTGGACACATGTGGCTCTAATAAACAAAAACCCTGTTTGGTAACAAAGAAAAGGACGGAGCTGTCAAAAAATCCGCTTACAAGATGTGCAAGCGATTTTTTTCTAAAATGGTCCTCCCATCTTCGAGGCCACAGTACTACGTCATACAAAGAACACTGCCTTAAAATTTCAGATCTCTGCGAACAGCAGTTTAGCCTGTGCTTTGATCCGTCAGTCAGTCAGTCATCAAGGGCATTTTAGAAGATAATATCCCTTATAATACTAATAGCAGAATTAGACCAAACAAATAAAATGTTTATAAAAAAAATAAGTATCATTTCTAACACCAAACAATCATGAAGTAATTCAATTATGAAACTCTCAGAAGTTTGTACAACAAAAACATGTTTAAATTATGTGATCATGACCAGAACTTGCATTTAAAAGGCAGTAAAGACTGATTGTTGGGTCTGCGGTTAAGCACCTTGGTTGATATATGACTTTAAAATTGATCGAGCTTGTCGAAAAAGATTTTCCACTTTCCTCAGAGCGTGTTATATTTAACTCAAAACTCAATGTTTTCTTTATTTAAATAGGTCTATTACAAGCTCTTTCGAAACGTCTCAATTACTAAGACGAACTGGCAAGTAATGATTTATTTTAATTTAAGAATTTTACTCGTATCATCATCGTCAACCCATAATAATTCCACTAAAGGGTCCTTCAATCGAAGGGATTTACCGACTTGACTTAACAACTGTCATCCATCGAAAACAGCGCGGTCAGACTCCAAAAGCACGGAGAAACCCGAGATAACGAAACACATTCAAACACTGACTAGGTTCGATTTTGCTTTACTTGCACTCAAAATTTTATTGCAAAATAATTTAATTTTTTTACATAATGTAATATTGTTTATTGATATAATTGAATTTGAATTGACCTTGAAAACACTGAACCTCAGTTACCCGTTGTTGACAATAATTGCGGGAAGCACACGAAAGAAAAGAAGAATTAAAATTTAATTGCCTTGCAATTGTGCAGTGACTCACACGAATCCTTACATAATTTGTAACAGCCGAATATTGTCTCTGTTCGACAAAATACCTCACCGTGTATTCCAGAAACTCTGTCCATTCGTCCTATTTTCAAAGTTCCCAACTAAACTTTAATCCTGACTAACGTAATTGCTGAAGTTGTTGCAAAACCTTGCTCGCGGGATGTAAAATATACTCTAACACGATTTGTAAATGACGCGATGGTTTGCTGTACTTTTTGTTATTATTTTGCTTGTTGCTGCATGTGTTTGGTTTTGTTTATGTTAAGAAAAGATTCGTTTTCAATAACTGCTTTTGTAAAAGTGTTATTATCATTATAACATTAGAGATAATTTGTGATAACCCTTACCCCTTAACTTGTTTATTTGTGGTCAATGAATAATTTATCTTCTATACATATAATAAAACAGTAGACCCCGATATGTCTGTACTTTGAACATATTTGGCAAAAATGGAGAGGGAACAGTTAGCGAAAGGTAATAAAAGCGAATTTTTTTTTTTGTCTGTCTGCCTGTCTGTTTGAACGCGTACATCTTCTAAGTTACTGAACGGATTTTAATGCTGTTTAGAAGCTAGAGCTCGGCTTGGAGCAGAATATAGGCTTTGTTTCATTTAAATCGCATGACAGGAAAATGAGTTATCCTTATTTGAACATTTCACGCGGACAAAGTCGCGGGTAACAGATCGTTAGAAATAAAATATTATTGGACAAATCACACAACGCCATCTAGTTCCAAACTAAACAAACCTTGTACTAGATAGCTGATGAATAGGTACACATAAATATATTTTTTTGGAAATAAATTCTTATTATACATAGGAACATCCAGACAAAGACACATGTTTGCTTTGCGCAGAATTCGAACCAGCGGCCCTTGGGACAAAATATAACTCGTCAATCATCAAAATCAACCTGGTAAGTTTTTATGGCTATAAGATCTATATTAATGCTTTTGATTTCGATTTACGAAAACGCTGTAGAATCAAAAGGTGATGGTGCAATAGGTAAATTTTTTGTCAGGCAAATTGAAATTAAATGAAACTATTGTAAATTGGGTCTCTATTTATCATAGCTGTGTACCTTTAAACATTTTGTTGACCCCAAAACTTCAGCCATTATAAATTGCTTCGCCGCAAAACTATGACAATTCCAAACAAAATAACTTGGAGATTTATCTCCGGGTACAATCAGATTATGACAATTATAACTAGGTACATAAATTAAACAAGATGATTATCATAAAACATCACCTCCTCCTGGGATTGACCCAACGCATTCAAAGGGAAGCCTACTTTGCTTTTAATATGGTTGAATTTATAAGCGATAGCGAATCTATTAAATAGATACTAATTATATAGAAGTAAAATATTCGAGTTTGTGACATTCTAAACTCGTGTCGTCGTGGGTAAACTCTGAATTTATAGGAGCGATTTTTAAAAATATATTACCAAAAGAAAGTAAACATCGTGCTCAAAAAATGAATAGTTTTGGCCCTAGATAGCAAACAATGAATTTGGTTCTGAAAGTTTGAAGTTTGTAACGATTCTCTCAGTTTCCATGGGTTTTTCGAAGTAGCATACTTGAAATAACTTACTTACTTTTAAAAAAAATTATGTCTATTTCTAAAGGTTTTGATTTGATTTTTTTACTCTTTTTAATGTTTATATTATGTTTTTGATTGTTTGTTTCCTTGTTTGTGTAGATTGAACATTATCGATGCCTTGTGTCTCATGTACTGAATGAATGTTTTTCTTTCTTTCATGTAACAGAGAGACAGCGTTACTTTCACATATAATATTAGTAAGGACATAATTAAAAAGGACGTTTGGTTTCCAGCATACATTTCATAACATAGAGCAAACGGTGCTGGACATTATCTGTAGGTATAAAAGCATATTAGCATTCTCCCTCGGGAAATGTCACAAAATTGAGTTTAATGCCAACGTTTTCCTTGAGATGCGAAAGATTTCTCTCTCCTCGGAAAAACATCTGAAGTGATTTTCAAAGAATTTTGTTTATTATATTTTTTTTTATTCATAAAGTACCTACTCAGATTTAAATAAAACTTAATTAGAGCCCTCAAGTGGACTTGGGTCTAAGATATTTTTTAAAAAAATATGTTTTGTGATTTTATTATTTAGTTTAACGATACAATTGATTTAATAATTGAGTAAAAGTTTGGTAGTAAGTAATCTAAAGGAGAAAAATTATAAATAACGCTTTTTGATAATTTATGATTGAAATAAAAAACTAACTTTTTGTTATTTATCACTACATAGTATAAAACAAAGTCGCTTTTTCTGTCCCTATGTCCCTATGTCCCTTTGTCCCTTTGTATGCTTAAATCTTTAAAACTACGCAACGGATTTTGATGCGGTTTTTTTTAATTGATAGAGTGATTCAAGGGGAAGGTTTTAAAGTATCATACATTCCAAAATTCCCACGGGAAAGCGGGATACACGCAAACGAAGTTGCGCGGGTTTCGCTAGTTTATAATAAAAAAAACAACAACGTTCCCTTTACAGCAGTCATATTTGTATTAAGGAAATTGCAAAAAGGTTAGTCGACATCACAGGAGACCAAAGAGCTGGCAGCTACCTCGGACAAAGAATTAGTTTAGCTATTCAAAGGGAGAACGCTGCCAGTATCTTCGGAGCCTTGCCTAAAGGGACTCCTTTTAATAATATAAAACTTATAATTTTTAAAGATTAAGCATTTAAATTTCATTTTGTTCATTTATAATTATCAGATATTTCTATATAATGATGCACCAAATAAGATTATGTAAAATATCGGAAGTTTGGTGCCCATTTAATAAAGAACTAACATTTGTATTTATTAAATGTCATAAACCAGACAAAAAAACATTAGCAACACCAGGTGCTCTATATTTCTGTGGGCGCTACCATTGCCGCCTGTACGGTGGTAATAGAGAGAAAAGAGATAGGAAGTGGGTTTCCGAATCTGTCATTCACAAATCAAATCATTGCATTGCTACTTCACGTTGATATTTTTTGAGAAAGTGATTGATGTGCTTTCATTACATAAAGGCTCTATTCAAATTACTCCTACGATTGGCTGGGGAGGGCATTGCTTGACGTTGCATTTATCATCACTAAGTTAATATTGATTTCTTTAAATAATTTAAAACAACGCCATCTATCGAAAAGCTAGAAAACTAAAGTGACAATGAAAATAGGTGGAAATACAATTTTCTTATGCTTACACTGTTTAAGTAGTGTTTGAAAAACTCAATAGGTGTCGCTGCTTTTACTTGAGGGTTTGTAATTTCCCATTACGGGATATGTATAATAATATGTAGAAAGATTTAAAGCAATGAGCAATTTTTTTTACTAAAATGTTATTTTATAAAATAAAATAGTTTTCTGAATATTGTGGTCAGGGTTCAGCCAGCCTCATGCTGTTAGGAAAATAAATAAATAAACAATTCCCCCCGATGGAACAAACACACAAGTTAAGCAACTCTCGAAATCAAATAAGGGAGAGGGGGGCATAACGGGGACGTTAAGGAAAACCCAATGTATTTATTAATTAAAACTAATCACAACACTTTGGTCACTTATTAAACAATCATTTGGCATAGAATTTGGTGATGTAAATAATCATATGACGTTATAATTTAAATTTTTTGAAACTGTAATGAAAACCCCATCGTGCCCCAGGGTAGGGGCAGTATGGGGTACGTATTTATTTTGCGTCACACAGTACATGCATATGTGGATTTCTTCTGTATTGTCGTCGTCTACACCAGCACAAGTCGTATGGGCCCACCGTCCACATAGTTGGCAAGCCACCCAACCTTCCGAAGACTTTAAAAAGTGTGGTTCACCAAGCGTGTTCGTAGTGGTCACTCAAAATTACACAAAATTACGTTGAAAATTGTTTTTTGTTTTAAAAATCAAACTTACGCCGTCTTGTCGCCGGTCACTGTCAATCTAGAGATACAAATTAGCTATCTATTAGCGAAAACAAAACAAATCTAGAGAGTTTAGTTTTTTGTAAGTGCTGGTGGCCCCGTCTTGCCTCGCGTCCACGTCATGCCCCCTCTCCCCTACTAGCTGTGTTTAGCTGGGTTTCATTATTTCAAGCTTCATGAAAAAACTAGCTTTTGCCAATTCTCATTGCATCAGCGTGGCAGAGTAAGCTCTAATCCCCTTCGATAGACCGTTATCCCATATAGATATATAACGGGATATAATTATTGGTTGAGGCACGTTATACATACACTACACGTTAAAAGTGTTATTTAGAAATATATAAATCCTATATTATGGAATCTGTAAATTTTACTAGCTCATTTAAATTTCCATCTCTACAAAATAGCTTTAAATAGCATTTTATTTAAAAAAATTTTTTTTTTTTACAAAGTGAAAATACTTTAATATTTATTAAAAAAACATACATTATTCGGTAAGCCTGTAATTAATCCAAGTGTAACATACAAGTTCTGTTTTATTAGTCCCTTTGAAGTAATATTTGAATCCTATACTGTAAGTGAATCATCTTTTTTCAACATTTTTTAATTTATTTAGCCAAACAAGTCGTCGCACTAGTAACTCAATAATATCGGAGCTTCATATCAAGACACGACTGTCCACCATATGTGCACAGCGCACTTTAAGTTACTTCGGCCACATTGTAAGAGGGGGGGACGAAAGCTTGGAGAAGCTAATCGTTGTTGGTAACACTGAAGGCAAGAGACCACGAGGTAGATCACCAGCACGATGGGGCTGATCAACTTAAAGACTCGACCAGCCAGGATTTCTACAGTGTGGTGCAGTTTGCCATAGACGGGAATCGATGGAGGGAGAGAGTCCGCTCCGTGATGACAGCCTCTAACCACGATCATCAGACATGATGGATACGACACAGAGAGAGAGAGAGCCAAACAAGTTGACTTCATCCCCCCTTATGATGAGCAGTAGTGATAGAAGGGAGACAGCAAGCGCAGTCACCGATCAGTCTCACCTTGTCGGCCTGAAAAACTTTTTCACGCTCCGTTTGTAAAAGCCGGAATCACAAGAAGAGAACCTTCAAGAAGCGAGCACACATGCAATTAAAAGGCCGCCATCGGTTTAGAAACCCTCCCGATGTCTCTGTGCTCCATGGGTTGCGGAAATGACTTAACATCATGCTCGTTTGCCAACCTTTTACATAAAAAAGAAGGGTAGGGTAAAAAGAGGTAGGGCACAGCGGATAATCCGCTCAAATCGGAGCAGCCCGTCTGGGGAAGGACCTCCACCTTACACAAGATCGTAGCCAAATAGCATTGGTCTCGGCCATGTTGTGTTCCTACGGTGATTAAGGTCTTCAGAGCTCCACTTGGGGGGGTTGGGCGGGTTGGCAACGCCCGGTATTGCAAGCGTCTATAGCATACGGTGATGCTTACCATCAGGCGGGCCGCATGCTTGTTTGCCACCTTAGTGGTATAAAAAAGAGAAGTAGCAAATACCGAATCAACCATTAAATATGTTTATTCAGAAAGTCGGGGCCTACTTTCTGAATAAACATATTTAATGTTCTCACAGGCACTATCTCTAGTTAAAATTGGTCATTTTGCTTTTATTTCAGAAATAGTTTTAGCTTGTGGAGTAGATTAATTACATATTATTATTGTAGTGCATACAACTAACTAATGTTTGTACAGTCAAGAGCATATCGACCTTTACATATTGGACTTTGTACCATTCTTAAGTTCTATGTCATAAGAGCCAATGCTGCAAGTGTAAAGCTCGACGTGCACCTGACTGTACGTATAAAAAACTTTTCTATGAATAAAAGTTTTGAATGTTTTGAAATGGGCTAGTTGTCAGCTACCAGAAAAGACCGTAACTGGTTTTCTTTCGCCATTTCTTCCACCAGTGGTTCGCAAGAAAACCGTTTGGTAAAAGAAATGGCGAAAGGTTTTCTTTCGCCATTTCTTTTCATTACATGCACGTCAAGCTTTACACTTGCAGCATTGGCTCTTATGATTTAGAACTTAAGAATGGTACAAAGTCCAATATGTAAAGGTCGATATGCTCTTGACTGTACAAACATTAGTTAGTTGTATGCACTGCTCTTGACTGTACAAACACTTTCTCTTGTCAAAGAGTACTAATGATTTGTGTAAATAATCTACTTCGACAAACTACTGCTATTTCGAAGACAAAAGTGAAATGACCAAAAGATATGGCGAAAAGTTTCATAAATGATCTACCATTCCAAAAACAATGTTAAACTATCAATGTATTATAAAATATATTTTTAGTTAAATTGAATTCCAAATACCCACAAAATGATCGTGTACGCCGCAGGCCGCATTCCATCGGTTCGTGTAACTAATTAATAAAATCTACTACACATAGTTATATGTTTTGACTATTTTAACATGACTGGCGATTTGTTATCGAATACATTTTATGCAATGTTCAATTATTATCAACTAGTAAAATACTTCGTTTGCATATCGAAAAATCCTTTCTTAGTACATCCCTAGACCTCGTAAGGAACCTAAATTCTAAATTAGGATTCTCTAGACCCAGCGGTTTGAGCTGTGCGTTGATATGAGTTAAATCAGTCAGGAGGACTTTGAATTTTGTTTAGATTAAATTTCTTTCTTTTTGAATAAGGTTTTTAAGGGTCTTCAGACGCCACTGATGTTATTTACGGTGCCACTAATGATAAGGTTTGTCTCCAAAATGGTGGTAGCTTGTAGAGTAGATTATTTTTTACATTATTATTGTATAACTTTGATGAAGCCTATTTTTTTTTATGTCATACAGCAGACAAACAAGCAAGCGGGCCACCTGATGGAAAGCGGTCGCCGCCGCCTATGAACATCAGTAACACCAGGGTCGCAACCAATGCGTTGTCCACTAAGGGGGTTGGATGAAAGAAAGGGGGAAGGGAAGAAAGAAGACGGGCGAAAGAGGGGATAGGGAAGGAGTTGGGCTTCCGGATCTCTCACTCACCGAACGAAACGCATTGCTGCTTCACGTCGATATTCTGTGAGAGGGTGGTACTTCCCCGGTCGAGCAAGCCCATTTCATAATAATTGCTCTACCACTCCAGAAATGCCTATGAAGGTCTACTCTCTGAATAAACGATTTGACTTTGTCAACGCTGTTTACTACTCGTTCGCGTATAAACTGGTCTGCTCAGACTTGGAATAGTTTACCTTTACTGTTTGGGGAAAATCCCTGCAAGGAAGCCGTCACGTACAGCGTCTGGCCGGCAGCAACAGATCCTTTTGTTTTTTTTATTACGTTTTTAATGTCTTTCTGACAATTTTTTCTATTAATTTTTTTTTCAAAACTAACATTTAACATGTTCACTTTTCATTACAAAAATTAAAATGAATTGATGACCATAACACATACTAAAAAAATAATTCTTTCATACATAAAATGCTAGTGCAAATTAGCATTAAATAATACAAAAATATTTTAATAACCAAACATTGTGTTTCACAAAACATAAAACAGTTACATAAATTGTCATTCTATGTATATAAAGGGTACGTTTATTGTTGTTGCGAAGGCTTTCCTTTGTCGCGTGTTATTTACGTTTAAAGGATTTTCGCAGTGAAATTGCTTTTTTTAAGGCAATCGTAAGTGCAAAGTGGTATTACTGTGTGTTAGGGTTCTGTAAAAGGGTTTAAAAGGCTAAAGTTATTCTTTTTCTCTTCAGTTTTTTAATTAGAACGTATCCTTGAATGTAATCTAATATTAATGTAATATTAAAATAATTTGATTGTTAGTTTGAATTGACTAGACCGAAAATATATAGATAGAACATTCTTTATTACCAATACACATACAAAAATGTAATAGTACAATTTAAAAAAACTACAGGACTGATTTGAAATGACTGTGTTTTTGCATTAATGTTTTAAACGAAATTCTTCTTACAATTGTAAAAGAACCCCTATATATTAAATTAAAAAAAAACGATGTTACAGTTTGTGTCTCGACTGGCCTCTGTATTGGAGTTGCAACTTAAAACCAGTATTTTTCTCAGTATGGACAATACTACACACTGAGGTGCGACCGTGTCGTCGCTGCGGATGTCATTTTTGTATTTAATTAAGTACTTACCTATAAGTTAGTGTCATGTGTTTTGTAAATTGTAATGTCCGTGGCAAATGAATAAATGTTTTTATATATCTATCTTGAAAAATTATTTCACCGTTTAAAAGTTGCATCCACGCATGACCTTTTTTAAATTAGGAATGACGGGATCTGCCGCTTGTTTTAAATATTTTTATATGATATAACATAAAATTAATAATTTAATGGTTATTAAAGCCTCATTCTATATTGAAGTCACGCTTCGCTATCATAGTTAGAATGTACTACAGAACACAAACAAATACACTACTTTAAATTCGAACAAACTATGGGTATTACAAGTGAAAATTGCACGAGACAGTGAAGAGTGGCCATAGGACGGAACATTTTTCACGTCAACGGCCTGGAATCCCGACAATATGTTTTGCGCTTGAGCGGACTTAAAAAACCTGTCGAATAACTAGTACTATTATGCAGATGGATTAACTAAAACAGTACTTCTTAATCAACGACTAAAACTTTTTTTAGTTTGAGTGACAAATAAAAAATTATAAAAAAACTTTGTGGAAGAGAGCAACCCATATTACCGTTCTAAAGCGACCGGTTGTTTAGCGATTATTGTGCGTTAATCCATGGTGTAGATATTGTACAACACCAGTAATAAGTGAGTTATTTTGTTTTTTAGGGTTCCTTAGTTATCATAACCACAATATCAACCCACAATCATCTCACTGCAGAGATACTGGTCCTCCTTCAATCGAATGAGATTAGAGCGTACAAATGTCATAGAATATGTACATTACGTACATTACGAATATGTACATACGTACATTGCATTCATCTGCAAGCAAGAAAAGTGTAGCTTATACGGAACCCTGCACTGTGCGTGGCTCGATAAGCGCTTGCTCCGGTTTATTGTTTCTAAACAAAAGTCAATTTATTATTTTTTAATGACCATTTGGGTCTCCATTTGGATGGGGCTCTTAATTGGGACAAACAGGTTACAGAGACTAGTAAGAAGATTACATGTACACTGCGTTCCCTTTACCGTTTGAAGAACTTTCTTCCTCCATCCACGAAGATCCTATTGGTTCAAACTTTAATTTTGCCATTGTTGGACTATGCAGATGCCTGTTGCACCAATATGTCTCAAGTGCTTCTAAACAAACTCGAGCGCCTCCTTAACGGTGGTCTTCGTTTTATATTTAACGTGCGCAAATTTGACCACATTTCCCCTTTCCGGTCTCAGTTAAAATGGCTCACTCTTCGGCAGCGCAGGAATCTGAGAGTCCTCTGCACGCTTTTCGGGGTCCTCAGAGATCCAAAAGCTCCCAAATATTTAAAACTTAAATTTAACTTCCTCACTGACACCTCTTCTCGAAATCTTCGATTCAATAGCACTCTCAAACTTTTTACACCTCTTCACAAAACTTCTCATATGTCAAGCTCATTCACACTTTCTGCCATTAGACTATGGAATTCGCTCCCCAATGAAATTAAAATGTCCTCTAGTAAATTTATTTTTAAACAGTCAGTTCGACAACTTTACCTCAATGAATCTTGACCTCCCATTATTATATCATGTAATTAATCAAATAATTTTATAACCGTTTAATAATTTTCAGATAATATTTAAAATATGTTTTTTTTAATGATCGAATGTATGTATGTACAATTTTTTTCCCAGTGACGTTCTCAAACCGTGTTTTCTTCTTCTTGTTGTGTTTGGCAACCATTACTTTTTTGTTTTTTTTTTACCGTTACTATCACCATCACCTCTCTTTCAGTCGTCAATACTTGTCAGAATATTTTACTAGATGCGTATAGTATGTATATGTAAGTTTATTATTAATATATATTTATATGTGTATGTTTATAGCCGTATATATAAGTTCTTAGGTAACCAGATATTTCCCTTCAATTTTTGTCCCGCCAACAATGTTTCTGCATTACCCGATGGTTGACTGGTAGAGAATGTCTTTAGGCATTAAGTCCGCCAATTGTACTCTCAATCGTGCAATAAAGAATAAATAAATAAATAAATAAATGACAAAAGAGGACAAACGAAATAGCGAATGTCAGCTGATAGTAAGCAATTACCGGTAGCCATAGACATCCACGACCATAAGATCTTGGATGCGTCGCCCACCCAAGAAGGAATGAAAATGGAAGGACGGAGAGAAGAAAGTGAAAAAGGAGTAGAAAGCAGGAGGGGTTTAAACAACAACAACAATTAAGTTTTAACAACAGCAACTAATACTTATTTTGCTGTCGGTTAAAAATAGTGGTTCCAATCCCGTTCTTATATACGCTAATACAAGCGAACCATAAACTGGGATAATCCGGTTGTTAGCCGGTTTGCATAATAAAATGATTAATGCTCGAACAAGATAGTGCGGATTAACTCATTAGAGTATACGGTGTGAACGCGACTATAATACTACAAACTGTTTGTTTTTTTATATATTTCTAACTAGCTATTTCCCCGCGGCTTCGCTCGCGTTAATTTTATGACATAGATCTCGTTTGACAACAAAACAACCCATAGCGCGACTTGTGGCGCCATCTGTTGGCCGATACAGCGCCCTCTATAGTAGAAAAAATATATTCCCATTGGAATGATTATACTTTCAAGGGATAAAAAGTAGCTTAGGTTGGGCTCTGTACCCCTGACCGGATGATCGGCTGATTAGTTAAGTCGTGAAGGAATAGCAAACAAACACAAACAAACTCACTTTCTCATTTATAATATTATTTAGGATTAGGATAAACGTTTAAGATAATAAGAGTAGAGACCGTTCCCGACAAAGTGGTACGACCAACTTAGAGAGGTAGCGGTTTCAATACCATGACGCGGTTAAATTGGCTATCGATAGGAGCTTAGCATGGAGACCAAGAAGATGACAACAGAGGAGTGTGATCATGATTTTCCGAATTGAAGGGCCGACTACAGAGAGAGATAATAAGGACATGCTCTTGGCTTTGTTGGTTCACCATATCAATCCATACGAATATTATAAGAGTCATAGGAATACGAATCTCCCTTCAATCAACAGGGATTATAGCGTACTCTGCCACGCTGCTCCGATGTGGATTGGCGGAGCCAGTGTTTTAAGCCACAGTGGGTTCATTATTTCCCCCTACAACCTCTCAAACTTTACTTGTTTATAATATTATTGTAGATTATTAAAACTGAAAACTTTAAACACGCAAATATTTAAATTTATTGTTTTACCTACCAATAATTAGAAAATATTGAGATTGAATTTTACTACCCGGATTTAGGAATTAACTAGAGCTATCAATATTCATTATGTACCTATAATTTATTCAGTCTGTTCAAATAATTCGTTCACTCAATTCATTCCTTAATTCCCCACTCCGTTAATTCTAACGCAATTCTCATTGTTCCCGCACTTAATTCAATTTTAAACTTTTCACACCTATTGTTGGGTAATTTATTTTCGTTTTTAAGCGCAATACACATAAAATACGCTGACCGACCAACATAATGTCGGCAACTTCTGGCGATACGTATTATGTTGGCAGCTTAACTTATTGTAAGTCGGAAAAAATTGTCGGCGACATGTCGGTAGAAACAAACTTTAATATACTAGAGTGTCGATCATGCGTACGCAAGCCGACGACAAGCCGCACATAGTATCGGCGATATACGCGCGGGCTCATGTTGTCGACTTGATTCTTTTCATATAGACCGACGACGGGTTGGATCGGCGGACTGTGTCGGTGGGTCGGCGGCTTTGGTGTGTATTAAGTTTAGGTTAAGTCAATACAAGTATTGTGTTAGGTTAAGTCAATACAAGTATTGTGTTTGTAAGAGACATTTTAGAGATTGTTTAAAAATTTATGTTTAACTAGCGAATCCCCGCGTTCATGCGCGCGACTTCGTTCATGTGTTTTGACCTCCACCAAATGCATTTTGAAGGCTATGCATACTTGGGATCAAACTCGTTTCCAAATCAACGTTTTAAACTGTGTAGCGCAGACTTTAAAGTAACCATATATCATTTTAAAAAATACGGTGTAAACCAATCAAGTACCTACAAAAAATTCGTGCGCTCCGACTAAACCATTCATTTTGCCCGCCGAACGAATTTACAACTTTCCGTACTGAATTGTCTCCATTTTACATTTTGGAATGTTGAAGATTTTTCTCCTCCTTCTATCGTAATGACCCCTCAACGTTGCCGCCATTAAAATGATGGTGTTTTCATGGGGTTGCACTTTAGATAAATATACATCGAGATTATTGACTGCTTTAGATGATGTTCGTAATATTACGGCGACGTAAATTAGCGGTGTTATGCCGTTGTTTCTAAAGATGAGTTTTAGAGTTGAAAGTCTAATAATAAGATCCCCTGTAGGCGACGTAGTAGCCTCTTAGTTAAATATTTGATTTTAATTGTCTTTGGGCTGCTACATCGCCGCATATGTTCTATTTTTTATAGATTTTTGTTTTTTCTATCATCCACTTTTTCATTATACTTAATACGTTTTGCTTTTATCATTAAAAGTTTTCAATATAAGACCGTAGTTTGGACTGAGGACCCCCATCGCCTACTTTTGTGGTCCTTCGAGCCGGATCCCTATATCGTATCTTACTACGTACAAACTTTTACAGTCGACATGTTATGTGTAAACGAATACAACTAAACAAAAATCAGTTGACACTTTTAAAATGTAATGTGAAATATGATACAACTTAACAATATTGTTAAAAACACATCTGATTTCCAAATGTAATTATGTAAGCGATAATAATATATCAAATCATATTCAAATACTTTATTTTGCTCTACTTATATCAAACGATCTCTGAAACTACAACATTTTAATGTTATGAAATCACTCTGTGTGAGAGGACGCCGACACCCGCCTGTAAGTATGCGGTGGTCACTGCCCCTCCAAAGAAACGCCGCCGAAAATTTAGGAAAATTCTTCGATCACATGGTAAATTGTAATTTTTCATAAAAACACTACATAGGTCCAGATTCCATTTATTAACTGTCACTACTGACGGCAGATTCGCGTCAAGCCGTCAAACAGTTTCATAAAAATAGCCAGCGACTTAGACCAAACTCTTTGCTCATAAATACATATTGACTACCTCCGTGGCGTAATGGTTACCACGCCAGACCGCCACCCATGAGGTCCCGGGTTCGATCCCCGGTCGGGTCATGATAAAAAACGAAATTTTTCTGATTGGCCTCGGGTCTTGGATGTTTCTCTATATAATATGTATTTGTTATAAAATATAATATCGTTGAGTTAGTATTCCATAACACAAGTTTCGAACTTACTTTGGGGCTAGCTCAATCTGTATGAATTGTTCGTTTAAAAAAAAAATACACGAATATATATATAAAAAATATATATAAAGAAGTGAAAAGCAAGCTTAACACTTGTTTTTTACCACCACCGAAAGCGTGATTTCGGTTATATTGTTCAGAACATAAGAACATTCTAAAACTTATTAAATATTCTCCTATAATATAAGTAATTCATGTATCAAAATCTACAAACTGTTAATCACCATTAAACAAAAATAAACTTTATATTAAAACACATTAAAACTTAAATTCGTATACCCTGAACTTTATTTATAATCCCATCTAATGCAATACATAGAAAAATATACTTTAATGTCACAGACTTAAAACTTAATTTTGAATGATGCATATCAGGCTGGAAATCCATTGGCATAATTTACTATTTATTTATTACAATCTCGACTTTATGCCCATGTGATATGATTTATATTCGGTTGAGTTGAATCTGGGGTTGAAGAAAGCTAAACTTAGATGTAGGTCATCGTAGAGGCGTCTTAATTGCGCGTATGCGTTAAGAAGCACTTAAGAATGTTAAAGTTACATAAGTTACATTTTAAAATCACGAATTTAAGTTACTTTTTATTTTAATTTTTTTTTATTTATGGAGTATGCAAACGAGCATAACATGATGTTAAGTAATCACCACCAACCTTGGAGAACAAAGACACCGGAGGAGTCCCTAAGTCGTTGCTGGCTATTTAAGTGCATGTATGCTTGCCTCTTGAAGGTTCCTAAATCATAGTCATTCGGAAACACCGCTGGCGGGAGTTGGTTCCAAATCTTTACTGTGCGCGGAAGGAAGTGTCGCAGAACCCGAACGATGGTGTAGCTCCATTTATCCAGATGATGTTGATGAAACTGGATTCTATGGATGGTACGATTTCGTTGTAAAGATGGTCATTAATGAATTGTGTCATAAAATTTTACGTCTATCTTAAAAGTGTAAAGAGAGTCATAAGGGATAACAGTGTCATAAAATCTTACGTGTTATTCTCTTAGAAGATTTACTAAAGAGGAAGCGGAAGACCAAGTAGAGCTTACGTGGATCAAGTGAAGGAAATGGCAGGCGTCGTGTCTTATAGAGAGGTCAAAGAGCTGGCACAAGACAGTCATGAAGAAAATGGTGCAACACCAACAAAAGCGCAGCTCTTAGTGGAATCTGCTTTATTTTCAATACACAACAAGAAAACACATTAAACATGATAGGCCAAATTATTGCTAAAAGCAATCTTTTTAAGGCTCTTTTTTAGAAGAAGAAGATTATTGCATTTTATATAAAGATCGCAAGGCCAGATTTAGCGAAGTTTATTGAGGCAGTACAGTATTTAACTCAGCTAATCTTAATTACGGTTAGGTCAAGCACTGTAAATCCAGAAACCCAATTTATCTTTGACACTACGTTTTATACTTCTTCCGAGTGCAGCCTGAGGCAACTAACGCTGGGTCACATTCATCGTAGTAAATATGGAGGCGGTATAAATAAATATGTAAGAAAATTTATAAATACGAAATTTCAACCCCATTCATTCTACGTTTTAATCAATACAAAAGTTAAATTTTACGCCTAAGACTATATTTTTAGTCAACCAGTCTTTTGCGTTTGAGTACAACATGACTTACAAAATATAAAATAGGTATAATTGACCAAGACTTTAATAAAAATGCGTTAGTCTTCTAGGTAAGTCTGCATCAATGTCTACAACGTCACTATACTCATTGCACAGCGGGCTAAGTCTTGCAACGGGGATTTATATTGTGAGAGAGAATAAAGACTATTACAATTGCCACCTTGAAATTTTTACTTAAATTGCCATATCCAGTATAAGAATCATCAAAGCACTTCTTAACTTAAGGTCATTAAGTGTACCGCGAGCCAATAGCAGTAATTACAGTTTTAATTCTCAAGGGATCCTGGAAGCCATCTTGGTTACGGCGATTTTATATTTATGATTTATATTTTTATATGTCTTTTATATGTCGTGTAATTAAAAGAATGTCAAAAGTTGTTATTATTCTTATATAGTCTGTTACGCCGCTGTTAATAGTTTATTTAATTGGATTTCTGGTTGAAAGAGGTCTAAACTTTTTTTATATAAGACTCCGGGGTTTTTTTTTTGTCTGTTTATTTTCAGGTTATGAATACTTTTAAAAATCTTTATTTTTTATAATAATAAAATTGCGGTAAAGCAACCTTACTGCATTTTTTGTAATTTCTTATGTGACTAGAGATAGTAAATAAGGTTTAGACTTTGAACGACTCTAAAAATAATTTCCGAATTACTTCAAAAATGTGTTACTTTGACTTAAAAGTTGCAAAAATTTACTAAAACAAAAAAATTACCTAAAACACTAAAGCACTTAAACAATACTCAAGAGACTTGAGTACACTCAAAGACAAATACGTTCTCATTTGTAACCACTTGTGAAGGTCTACAGGCGGTTGGACCCGCAATTATTATGTTCCAGTTTCCTATCGAGTGCGTATCCAGACCTTTACGTATCGATTCGAGTCGTTAAAGGAGGTTTAGTATTTGAGTACCTAGTAAATTAATTTTTCAAACCTACTGTTACAAACCGAACTCCTTTTTATTAATACTTTATTTTTACAATTCTTTTTATCTATCCAGACACCTGCTGTGGGATGATTACAGGTTGATAATGATTTTTTTTTTTTAATATTTAAAGTTAGTTAACCTTTATGCAAATTGTTATAAGAAACCACTAGTAGTACTCATCATGAAGGATTTCGCACGCCACTGTGAGACAGTTGAAAAATGTACACCACATTTTTCCTTTATAGGGATTTACTTTGAACATATTTTCCTCCTTAGTTTTACGCGGATAGCATGAAACCAGCTAGCTTTTACCATTTCAAGACGACTTAGATTCTGTTTGTTGAATTCTGTACTGCATTTTGCTTCTAGTTATATTTGATGGGAATTTATTTGTATTGAAAACAATAAAAAAAATACAGGGTAAAGTTTAGGTACATAAGGTAAAGTCCTTCCTGTCCATGAATAAAAGGAATTTATGGAAGACTAGCGTTTGCGCGAGCTTTGGCTCGCGGTTAATTTGATGACATAGATCTCGTTTGACAACAAAACAACCCGTGGCGCCACTTGTAGCACCATCTGTTGGCCGATACAGCGTCCTCTATAGTAAAAAAACATTATCCCATTGGAATGACATACTTTTACGGGATAAAAGGTAGCCTATGTTGGGCTCTGTACCCCTAAAAATATGTATGCAAATTTTCATAATGATCGGCTACTTAGTCAAGCCGTGAAGGAATAAACAAACAAACAAGCAAACTCACTTTCTCATTTATAATGTTAGTAAGGATAAGATACCACAAAGGTGGCAAACAAACTTACGGCCCGCCTGATGGTAAGTGGTCACCGTAGCCTATGGTCGCTTGCAACAGTCGCGGATATAATTGATCCAGTAACCCACTATTAAATTTCATTCCACTTGGTGGCGGGAAACTGTGTAAGTAAAATTGTGCTGTGCAGTGCACGACCTGTGCCTTTGGCGAGGTATACTGTTACCATGATTATCTTAAAAATATAAATAATTTCAAGAATGAGCATAGTTTCATTGCTCTTCTACCAGGAAGAATTGCAGAGCCATATTAGCAAGACTAACTTCAAAATTAACTTCAAAAAATCTCCATCGCATCACAAGAGTCCGAAAATCTGCACAAGGTATTGGTTGTAGGAAAATAGAGGGGAAAAGATCACGCGGACGATCACCTAGTCATTGGACAGATCAAGTAACTGCCGTTACCGGACTAACAATTGCGGCTGCCCTGCGAGAGACTGAGGACCGTGCGAAATGGAGAAAAATCATGAAACACGCAACGGACACGTTTCAAGGCCATGACCTTTTAGAAATGAAGTAAACGAAGAGAGAGACGAAATTGCACTTATCAACGCCGTGACAGATTTTCCCCGACGTAAAGATTGTTGGTTGGTACGACCATTGAATGCAAAATGTGTGGAAAAAGGCCAAAAGGCTTGGACATAATACAAAAGTAGAAAACAGAATAATAGAGATGTGTACAGCTTTGGCTCTATTACCAGTAGATGCAGTAGTTGAAGGCCGCTTTATATTAAATCCGAATATGAAGAAGCCATAGGAATGGATATTTTTTTGCTAATGATAACAGGAAAGTAATACTTAAAATTCTTAAATATTGAAATATAACTGTAACGCTATTTTAAAATTAGTAAGTAACCCTAACAAAAAGTCCATTGAAAAGTCTGACTCCCATAAAACAGGGCAACTTAAAGTGACCAGTGCCATTAATATTGTAGTAACTACACAGCACAGATGTTAATAAATAAAATATTTTTTATTAATTAAATAACTAAAACAATTCCTAGCTCACCCTAAAACCAATCCTAACTCACCCCAAACCCATTCCTAACTCACCCCAAAACTTTGTACATATTTGTGCGAATGGGAATTAAAATTAAATAGCAAGCCTTGGTAATTTGCAAAAAATATTCCCAATGACACAACTAGTTGTGCATATCAGTTGGTCCACGAAGAAGACGGGCAACAACATGTTTAAAGATAAATCGATTGTTTTACGATATAAAAAATATATAGTATAAAAATAATTCTACGAAATCACATGTCCAGAATTTACGAAACCACGTCTCGAACGGATATAGCTTTTACGAAGCATTTTTGGTCGAACATTTTTAATCAAACTTGTGGAACGTACGAGGGATGCATCAGACGTCCATTGGCTTTTTAATTATTTCACACTTTTAATGAAATTTCATTCTGTACGTGCCGTCACAGTAAATCGGGTTTGTTCCATTTGGTAGCTTATTTTAAATTCTTACCATATACCTATGTTCATTCTACTGCAGAAATACGGGGTTTCTTTTAATCAAAAGGGATTAGAGCGTACTGTGCCACGCTGCTCAATACAGATTGGCAAAGGCCAGTGTTTTCAAGCCTGACGGGCTACTGACTTCATCATCATCATAATCATCATCTCAGCCACAAGAAGTCCACTGCTGGATATAGGCCTCCCCCAAACGTCTCCAGTGCGACCTGCTGGCAGCGGCCTGCATCCAGCGGCTTCCTGCGACTTTTCTTAGGTCGTCTGACCACCTTGTAGGCGGGCGTCCTATGCTGCGCTTTCCGGCACGTGGTCTGACTTGATCAACTTAACCAAATTTAAAAATTCTTTTACTACGTAAGCCACGTTATTTTTGAGTGTGATATATAATATTAACCCGTAAATGCGGGCGAAGCCGTATGCAAAGGCTAGGCTCTACCACTCACCACCCGATGTAAAATGGCATTGGAGTCTAGAATTGGGGTTCATTGACAAAGCAAACAGAAGACTCTTTCACCGATCAACCTTACCTTGTCGACCTGAAAACCTTTTCCTAAAAGTGTTTCTTGTTTTTCGACATATCCGTAAAAAGATAAATGTATATCCATTAGATGCCAAAAAACCGTCGAATCTATGAATACCCATCACTTACAAATTGGTCCATTAACGACGAGGCGAAAACGCTGCGTGAAAATGTAAATACCAAATGGGGGTTAATGGCATACAAGTGAAGCACCAATTAGTGTCAGCTTAATGCATCAGATAGAACAAAGGAAACTAAGCTGTAATATGTAACAGTACGTCTTAGAATCACTTGTTACAATGTGGACGCTAAGCTATCACTAAGAGCCGACATAGACAGACTGCTCGAGCAGTTAGTCATTGATACTGAACATACACAAGAAACTTTTGCAGTTTTGACAATAGCTTAAAGTTTTGATCGCACAACCGTCTAAAGCATTTGCAACTGCCCGAGCGGTTCATAAAAAACTGCAGTACACATTGCAGTCGCAATTTGAAGCAGTTTATTAGGGAGAATACCCGCAAGGAGACCGCCAGCCGCGCTGCGTCGGCGCCGGCAAGATTCATAAAAAAATAAAAAAACTGTAAAGTTTTTTCTTATTAAGTTTTATGTCAATAATTTTCTATTTTACCATGTTAAATTTCATTTAATGAAAAATTAAAATAAGAACAACGGTCAATAACACAGATCATCCTAACTGCTTTAAGCATTCCGTGTATGTCGTCCCTAATATGCATCTAAAACTTGCCATTCAAATATGTTACTTTATGCATAAGAAATTAAAGTCGGTTTTTTAAATGTATTCCGTTATCGGGGGTGACGTGGCGTATACGTGACTGGGCCAAGACGTGAGTGACGCATATAAATTGTGTAGATTTCTTTTCTTTAACGCATGAATTGTTTATTTAAGGGGGAATGAGAGATAAAATGCTCAATAAATTGGATGACTTTGCGTTCAGTGTGGCACGCGTCAATGCTTTGTAACAAAATTACTTATAATATCAAAATAGGTTATTTTACAATAATAATTAATAATAATAATAATCTTTATTCAAGTAATTTAGTTTACAACAGATATTACACCTCTGCGCCTGAACTAGGCCTTGACCTGTATCTCAGGCTGCAGTTGCTCTTTCCATAAAAAAAAAATAGATATAATTTCTTAAAGTTTTATACTAACACACCAATCACTTTTTTTTTATTCCTAAAAAAAAATTGTTGATGTACAAATTGTAATTATTGTAATTAAAAATACAAATCAAACTTACTATGTATAGTGTATTGTCCTCTCGGTGTGTACAAGGTGAAGGGTGAGTGAGTGAGTGTGAGAGGTTGTGTAAATTCTAATAATAAACAGATATAGGTGAGTATATACTAGCAATATATTTATATGTAAAATAAATGGTTTTACAATGGTTTTATCATTATCATTCGAAGCATCGATATGGAACTTTGTAATTACATACAATATGAATATTACTATACTACCATCGCAAAAAGGGAGGCAAGCTTATATTGCGTGATGGTAATAGGTATAATTTTAAACGCAATCATAAAAACGGACACGCCCTGTGGATGTGTTCAAAGAAAAATAGTCGGTAACACTAGTAGCTAATGATTTTGTAGTGGTAAAACCAATCATCAATGTAAAAAAGAATTGACTAGTAGTCAATTCTTGAAGTATGGTCACGCCGTGTCTTTCCTTCCAAGGAGGCTGCGGGCGCGGAGGAATAAAACCCAACTCATTACCCTACACGTAGATTTGAAAGTGGGGGGGGGGGGGGGTTAAAGGCCCTAAATATTGCACCAGCAATATACGCATACCTACATTACCTACCCATCATCGTAAAACCATCTCAAAATCTTCCCAAAACCATTTGGAAACCAACAAAAAAAAACTATCCCAAAACCATCTTAAAACCGTTTCGAGTTTCCTACATAAAATTTTGAGAGTAGTAAATTATTACACGGTTCAAATTTTTAGTGTCCGTGATGCCCGATTTGGCTGACTTATTAAGAAAATGTGCCAAATTTTACAAACTGGACTGGTACTTATTTTGGATCACAAAGCACCATCTAGTTTCAAACTAACCAAATTTTGTACTATGAGTACTAGATTGCTGATAAATATAGTAAAGAAATATTTTAATTTCTTTGAGGTTTTATTCATAAAACTCTCTGTTAAGTAGACATTTGTCAAATGTAAAATAAAAGTGGACGTATGACGTTTTGGTTGTCAGAAATTAATTTTATTGCACAAACAAACAAACAAACATTCTTTCACCCCAAACGCATACACCGTCTCCGTTCCGTCGTGGGTAAAAATTAATGGAAAATAAAACATTAATTGACGTTTCTCTATTAAGAGCAACAATCATTAGTTTTATAAAAGAAAAAAATTCACAAAACATTTATATTTTTTTCTGAAAAAATACTTTTTATACATAAAAATCATCTAAACCAAGGCAAACAGACATGTTCATGCACACAATGTTTGCCTTGCGTAGGATTCGAACCTCGGAATAAAGTGACTATCGCTAGCCACTCGTCCTGATACTATACGATACTACTGTTTACATTTCATATTCCATCAATTTGTATGTTTATTTTCAGTAGTGTTTGCCAAGAAACGCTGCGTAATATTTGATTATGTAAAACTGACGGAGCTAAGCGTATACTATTGTTGAACTAATCTCTTTATTGTTGATGCTTTCAAAAGGTTTCGACTAGTACAAATACGTTAAAATGTTAAACCTTAGTTACACGTATAAAGTCGCAGAAATTGTTGGGTTTCCAATACCCAAGCTAAAAAGGTATAGATTCAAGGTGGGATTCAAGTCGGTTATTTATAAGTTGTCAAAACTCGTTTTTACTAGAGAATTTAGTGCGATAAAAAATAAAAAAAATTAATCATAATATGATTTATTAATATAAATTTCTTTGTCCGAAATGACTGACTGACCGACTGACACGGTCAAAACCGCTGGTCTTAGAGACTTGTGTGTTTTTGTATGACTTAGGCAATCGATTAGAAAGTATTTTCCAAAATTCCCAACTGCTAGTACCTATATTGCACAAGAATCTAGGCTCTACGAATGAGAATATTATATCAAAAACCCTTTCTTATCGTCAGCCGGAAGAATTAAGTACAAAAATGTATACTTTATGTGCGAATAGGCCTAAGTAGGGCCTAGTAATGAATAAATCATTTCATTTCAAGTTACATACGTCTTTCACCCTTTGTAAAGAGAATGAACGTTAAAATAATTTCTCATTTTAGACATCCATTCACATGTCCAACACCTTCTTCTGAATCATCTAGAATATTCATCTTGCAGCACAAATTGTTTTTTTCATATGATTTAACTTTTATTTCTTTAGCATTAAGACTTGAATTTGAGTATACTTAATGTGTTGCTATCGTGGTTTTCGCGTATGGTGCAAGTTATAACTTCTAATGTATTAGGTATTGTTATGTAATTCTGTTCATTAATTTTGAAAAATCTGTGTTTAATACATTGCAGTAGGGTACTAGATCAACCGTGACAGCATCACCCTCTCATGATGGTTTGTTTTTTCGGTGATCTTCGGATGGTTTTACAATGGTTTTTGGATGGTTTTCAGAGTTTTTGGTTGGTTTACTTTTTTCAGATGGTTGTGAACTACATAGTTTATATTTTATGCAAAATAAAAATTTAAACGGGATGCGGATGTAACGATTTACTTGCTACAAAGAAAAACCGTTTACTAAAATCCTCTTCACCACCCATGTGAGCCTGCCGCTGATGTGGTCAGTGAGCAAGCTGACGAGCTTCCTTTTACTTCTAGATTAAGGCCTAGATGTAAGAGAGTTTAATCTAATATTGTTGACTTTAGTTTTGATTGGTTGTTCTCAGGGCTAATGAGTAAAGGTGGAGAACTGAGATGTTTGCAAGAAGTTTCTTATGTGTGGCTGGCCACTCATAAATAACTCCATGTCTGTTGACATGTCTGCTGACAGTGATTGATTAGTCAATAAATGGTTATCCTCTACAAGTCGTGTGTTTATATTAAAATTTTCAGTCTGTCAAACAGATTAATTGAAAATTTTTAAATCTATCCCAAAACCATCCCAAAATCATACTAAAACTATCCCAAAACCATCCCGAAACCGTACTAAACGCATTTCAAAATGATCCCAAAACCATCTGAAAACTATAACCAAATCCATTTTAAAATTATCCCAAGAACTGATCGCACATTTGTTAGCAACGTACGCGCCGCACGCGCCGCAATTTAGAATTCGTTGTATACAATGATGTGAAACCTCTACCATACTAATTCATTTTACGCATGTCATGTCGTTTGGAGCGTATACAGAAAAATGCGTGAATTTAGAACGGGACATTATCACTCTGACTGTGAAGCTTCTGCTAAACACCACAATATGGTGACCTTGGAACTGCGTCGCGGCGCATTATTTATTTTGATACTTTATTACTGTATACATAATATATTCACTTTGACTCTCTTGTAAAACCGAAAAACGATATTCTCCTATAACTTACAACCGTGAAGCACTCTCTAGATTTCAACGTGGATTCGCGTCAGCTCAAGCATTGTCCCTTGGGAGGACTTTCTATCTTATTGTTGAACTTTGATTTACGGCTCAAAACTTACTGAGCTAAGATTATTGGAGCTGGATGGAACTGAATGCTGGGATTGCTTGAAACAGCAAAATATGTTATTGTAAAGGAACATTGAAATCAATTCTATTGATAGAGAACACTTTTGTCATCTCACACTTAATTTTTATGAGAGTAATAGATGTAGGAAGTAATATTTCGTCAGCCCTTGCCAGTGTCCGTATGGATTTATTTTATCTCAAACTTCTCTGTGCTTCGGAGGGCATATTAAGCCGTCGACCCCGGCTGTTGTCAATGGATGACAGTGTTGTTAAGCCAAGGTGGTCTTCAAGAGGCTTGAAAACAATGGCCTCTGCTAATTCGCATTAGAGCAACGTGGCAGAGTACGCTCTAATCCCCTTCGACTGAAAGGTGCACTGGAATGATTATGTGTTGATGTAAATAAAAACTACAGTCGTTTCGATATGAAATTATAATACAGCAGTCGAAATAGAAATATTTTGGGAAACTAAAATTCCATCGCTTAAAATGTTAACCAAAAGAATTTCACATATAAAAAAGGGGAAAAAAGATAAAATATATATGCAGTAAAAAGTTCCCACGGCGCCGGCGGTCAGGTAACTATGAAAACAATAAAAAATAATGACAGCAATTTTTTATTCATAACAGTGACCGCTCAAAAGGGAAGCGGTTACAAAAACGCGAAAGGAAGGAAAAGGGAGAAATTTAATACCGCGAAATCCTTATATATTTTGTGTAAACAAATAAAAGAGAGCTAAATCGCGTTCATAGCGCAAAAAACATCCCATTCTTATGAAAACCCGATGATTTTGGCCTCAAGTTAGGAACTTAAACAGTTTTTATGTCAACTTACGAAAGTACTTAGTAGTCGACTAGAAAAGTTATGATTACAAACAAAAGATTTTTTAAATAATTGTATTTGTTTATTAATAAAAAAAATCTGCATCTATCCGCCTCCAGACGCTTTTTTGAGGTCATCTGTCTATCTGGAGGGAGGGCGCCCTACTCATCACTTCTCCATGAGCGACTTTACTCCAAAATACTTTCAAAATAATTTTAAAAGTTTTACATTTATAATTTTTTTTTAGGTACAACAAACAAATATTTGGGTCGTTTTGTACAGAGTGCTTAATACGAATTTTTTGGTCACATTCGATCATGTCAACGTAAATTAACCGACCAAATAGAGAAGAATTCTCATTTTGCGAATTCATAAGACGCGTGTTACATATTAAAATGATGTGTCTTACTTGCATTTTGAAGTGAGTAACCCGGCTAATTTGGATATGTAACACGCGTCTAGTAAATTTACAATATGAAACTTTTTTTTAAATTCAGTCGGCTTGTAAACGTTAACACGTTCGAATCTGATCAAAAAATTCGTACTAAGCGCTCAGAACTTTTAAACGTTGACTATGTATTTAAAGATTGCTTTGAACAATAAGGCCGCCTTGTTGCATATACACTAGTTAGTACCTTTTACTGTTTACTATTACTTGTTTGTGTATTGTAAATAAAGCTTATTCTATCTATCTATCTATGTATTGACTATTTTAATCAGACACAATTTCAATAAAATTACAAAGTAAACTTTGCTACACTCGAAGCATCCTCTCAACTATCAAGATGTTCCCATAATGTAACTTTAATTTAAATTCCGTACATTATTATACTCATAAAAGAGAAATAATATCTTCAAACTGAGTAATACATTTTAAACAGAAACACTGAACTTTATTGTACAAGACGAGATTGCGTAGCGCTTTCGTAGAATTCCGTAGCATTCTACGGCGTAGTTTCGTGCATACAGAGCGTAGCACTTCCGTAGCACTTGCTACGGTGGCGTAGAGTTATCGTAGCACCGTTGTATTTTCACTTGGTATTTATTGTAGCTACGTGACTGCGAAGCATTTTCTTAATTGATGTTGTCTTACGAACTTGAAGGAACCTGTATCTTAAATTCGGGATTAAATACTAAAAAATATATCTATTTCTATTTTTCAGTTATTTTGTGCATACGTATATAGTATTACAATTAAATATAATTAAAATTTGACCGAAATAGTTCCAGGTTGAACTACTTGTACTGTTCGCATAAACTTACTACCTGTCTAGATTTTTATTAGTATTTATTCTACAAGATAATGCAATCAATGTGTCGAAAACCACAAAATAATTATAAATTTTTTTTTGGATACATGATTCATATTATGAAGCGATAATACATTGAAAAATAAATAATATTGGGATATCAATTGTAAATATATTATTTGTGTTTCATAAAATAACAATAAAATTGATGATAGTTAGATCTTCTAGAATCTTCTAGAAAATAGATCTTCTAGAATATTGTCATAATAAATCATTAATTTATATTGATAAAATATTAATTGACAAATTTTAGGAGAGATAAAAAAAAATCGTTAACAAATTGCTTGTAACTTAGACTAATCACTAAATCGAAAATAATATCAGGAGGCTCAGGAGGCAAAATAGGGATACATTTACAAAAAAAAAAAATTCGTTTAATCCTAGTTTATTCCGTATATTTTACTTCTAAAGGTTTCGACCCTTCAAAGTATTCATTACAAGTATTGCTAGCTAATCTCTATTGCAATAAATACTAACACGTAAATTTATAATAATATTAGTATTGTTATTAAATAATCGACTTCAAGGAGAAACGGCCAAAGATTTTTGTTATACCGCAAAGGTGACAAACAAGCATACGGTCGGCCTGATGGTAAGCCGTCACCGTAGCTTATAGACGCTTGTAATACCGGGGGTATCACTCACGCATTGCCAATCCTCCCAACCCAAGTGGAGCTCTGGAGACCTTACTCACCGTAGGAACACAACATAGCCGAGACCAACGCTATTTGGCTACGATGATCTGAATGGAATAACTAAAACCTGCAAAAAGATGACCTTTAAATAATAAAAACTAACAATTCAAAACTGAAGCCATTTTATATTTGCTTATTTATTTCTATGTACGACAAAAAAAAGATTTTTCAAAATTCCCATGGGAACAGTTTTTGATAAAAGTAACGTTTTGCATGTTTGTATTCAATTATTATTTTCATTAATAAAATACTTTCAACCAAAGACTTTCAAAATAAAAGGAAAATCGCTCACCTGTTCTTCGGAAATGTTACTGTTTTCCATAATATTTCCATTTCTCCTTTGCGGAAACAAAAGAATCTCATTACAAATGGTAATTTGAATAATACAAATATTTTATTTTAATAATTGATTTGCGATGTTCACTAACACAAAAGCGGCTGGAAGCGGACGGATGCGAAAGGCGGACGATCGAATTTGGTGAAAAACGACTAACGAGCTAACATCATTATCATCATAATAAATTTCGATTTTGGCTATTTTACTTAAGTTTCCTAATCTACTCGTATTAATGTAATAAAAACTATGAATTAATGGCTGCTGCTCGCGGTGTTACCCGCGTTTCATTTTATGCACAAGCAGCTATCATCATCCAATCTATCTATATCAGATTTGTTACCATATCCGTGAATTGCGTTCTTTTCGGGATAAAAAGTACCCTATGTGTATTAACACAGGTAGGTGTGTAAGTAACTGATACCAAATATCATAAAAAATGGTCCAGCCATTTGATCGTGAAGAAGTAGTAGGAAAGTAGTCGTGAGTTCGCCCGGTCGTTTTCAAATTAACGTCAACAAGAAAATATAGGGAATATATTTTTATTAAAGGACGTAGGTACTCTGTAGTGCAAGTTGCTATGTTCTCACCACCAATGCGAATTGGTGTTTTAAGCCGCCTGAAGGTGACTTGTGTTACCAACTGTTCTCCATCGACAACAGCCGGGACCGAGCTTATCGTGCCCTCCGTTGCACGGTCTGCAACTAACAACTAACCAGACTTTTTTCCGTATTGATGTTAAAGTGTGTTCCAGCATGGTGCCAGTTGACATAATTGTTTTTCGGTCTATCGACATCTATCATAACAGTCTGAACCGAACAGCCTATAGACACTTGCAATACCGGGGGTATCGTGCGTTGCCGACCCTGTAAAAATTGGAGCTCTGAAGACCTACTCACCGTAGGAACACAGCATGGCCGAGACCAATGCTGTTTGGTTACGATCTTCTGTTAGGTAGAGGTCCCCAGACGGGCTGCTTAGATTATCCGCTGTGCCCTACTTCTCTTGAAGACTCCATTTATTTATATGCAAAGTAAGTTTACTTACACTCTTGTATAAGCACCAATCCCTAGTAATAAAATCAGTTACAATCTTCTGTCATTCCCAAACGCTGTCTCACTCATACAAAATAGGAAATTGAGCGAGATAGTGCATGAGTTTGAAATAAGAATAAACTGTTTTTGTTACAAGAAGAGACCCGCAAGTCTATATTGGTGGTAGAATAACTGCTAAGCCATTGGGATATCTAAATCATCCAACCATTACCAAACAATGAGCACGACTTTCGTCGCTTTGTTACAATTTACGCTAATGACGTTACATTACATAAAAAATACCAAACAAAGTTTTTTATATCTTCTTACTTAATTTTTTTTTGACACACGAATCACACAACGCTAGTCCCAAACTAAGCAACTAAGCTTGTACTATGGATACTAGATTGCTGATAAATATACTTAAATACTTTTTTTTTGTAAATAAATACTTATTATAAATAGAAAACACCCAGACCAAGGCAAACAGACATGTTCATGCACACATATGCTTGCCTTGCGCAGGATTCGAACCCGCGGCCCTTAGGATAAAGTGACCATTGCTAGCCACTCGACCACCGGGTCTGTGTCATTCATCAATTTTGGCCAGCATACATCTCTAGGTATAAAGAATTTATAATAC
Organism: Endotricha flammealis; assembly: GCA_905163395.2. Taxonomy (NCBI): domain Eukaryota; kingdom Metazoa; phylum Arthropoda; class Insecta; order Lepidoptera; family Pyralidae; genus Endotricha; species Endotricha flammealis. The sequence goes on from LR990855.1 coordinate 16,712,406, forward strand.
CAGATAAATTTTTACATTACAAAAACCCATCACGAACACAAAACTAATTATTTTGCTTTTAGCAAGAATTTTCTTTAGTTTCCATTTACTAACCTAAACTGCCATCTATTATCAGAGCCACGAACTAATTCTTAAGGTCGCTCGCAATATAAGTCCCGCCAATATGGAGCGCAGTGGGGAAAATTAGGTTCATACTCGGAAACACTTCAGTCACCGCGCGGTCGAGCTCGGGAGCGGACGTGTCGATAATTCAAATAACATTACTGGTTCCTTAGCGCATATACGTTTTCGATTATCGTATTTTGTGACTTTTTTTCAATGTGTGAAACTTTATTGTGGCTCTAACGTGTCGTGACAACAGATTATAAATGGATACCTAAAATGGCACAGTTGAAAAAAGGTAACGCTTTTTTAATGTCTCTATGGGTTTATGGGAATTTTATTACACTGTGTGGGTTTACTTTCGTGTACTGTTTAACATTTTACTGTCAAAATCAGCGCCACTGCACAGTGATTTAGTAACGAAATGACTTTATTTAAAATTCTTTCTTTTTATTTACACTCGTTGGCTTTTTTAATTATTAGGTACTTTGAAATGGAAGGCAAATGTTATCAAATATTAAATTAAACTTCAAGCCCTTGCAACTATTAGACGGTAGACGTTTTTCTATTTTCTATTGCCTATTAGATAGATGGATTTTCTATTGCTCCCTTTTCTGCTAGTATTGTGTGTCCATGGATGTAAATAAAGAAATTTATCTACTTAAGCATAACTATTTCTCAGAGGCACTGATTTTGACATGGAAAGAGTACTGTCAGTATTTCATAGCAGTCTAATAGAACATGTTCTCTCAAATTATCTAAAAGGTAAATTTTTAAATCTTATCTTTAATATAACATTTTCAAAGCAACACAATTTAAAAAAAACATAAATAAAAGTACTAATTTTCAATTATCTTGTCGGGATTAACGCGGTATCTTTAATTTTTTTTCTGCGTACACAATAATTTTCCTTTACATACTTTTATGTAAAGGAATCATCATTTCATGTTACTGAGCTGACAATGATTAATTTTAATTTATTAAGAAAACTATGCACGGTGTCAACAATATTTTTTTAAACTGAATTGTGCCCCTAACGCGACTCTGACCAAAATATGAACATTTTGTTAATCTCTTTCTAATTACTCTAAATACATACCTATTTTTATGTATTTTAATTAAATAATGCAAAAAAAAATACTGACAGACTAACCTTGCTTTGTAAAATGTAGTTTGTAAAATGTAATGTGTTAAATACTTACAATAAAAATAAATGACTTGTATTCATACAGTTCTAGAAATTAAACAAGGTTATGACAAGAGACATAATAGTTGCATTCTTGGCACATTATAACATAAAAATAGTACTGTTTTGTCGTGGTACAAGGGAATTATAATTTTGTCTTTACTACCCTACTTTAAAATTTTATGTCGTTAAGATTATGTGCTATTTGTATTAGTTTCAAATAAACTAAGACGATACTACGGATACCTTACACTAACGTTTTCATACAAAGTAAAACGCGTTGATCCTGTCACTCAGTCACTTATTCAGATGTACAGATAATATAAATGACAATGTAACAAAGAAAAAAATTTTGATTTGATATGATGAATTTATGTGGAACACCAGTGCTGTGCCAGTATCAGTGTTCACGCGCATAAACTAAACATATTTTACAATCAATATATTATTACTATCAATGTAATAATATTCTAGTCCAAAAGCCGATTCAAATTACACTTGCTGTAAACTGACATGTTAGTTCGCGTCAACACGTTCAATGCAATTCATCGCTACTGGATCGCCTCCTTTATAGCTTGAGTGGACTCGTGTAGGAATGGAATTGTCTGCGATCCTACTGCAAGATTTGATATCAATTTGAGGGTGTGTGGTGTCCTTTGATCTAGGGTAAATAGATGTTGTTCTAGTGTTTATATTTTTATAGTTGTAATAATTCTACTCTCAGACGAAGTGCGCGCAATTGGTTAAAGTTGTACCATTTTGTGTTCGTAGTATCAATATACCTATTCACATTTTTTTTTTCAATATTTATCAATTTTAAGGTCTATGTCTATGTACAGCTTCTCGTGGTTGAGATGATAATTTATCCCTTGCAAATTAAAACCATTTTTGGAAGTGGACGTGACTTATTTGCCGTATGCGACCAGAAAGATGGGTAAAAATATCAACATTTTGACTATGAATGACGAATAATAGAGGAAAGACCGACGGGAGAGAAAAATATTGTTATAGAAAGTGTCTGTGAAGTCTTAGGCCCAGAATAAACGATTTGAATTTGTGAAATTCTAACATTTTTAAAACGAATCCAGTTTATGTAACACCTCATAATTTAATATCCTCAACTAACTATTAGTATATTTTTAAATGACAAAAAAGGCCGTAACTGGTTTTCTTTCGCCATTTCTTTTTATACCAGTGGTCATTTTGCTTTTGTTTCCGAAATGGTAGTAGTTTATAGAGTAGATTAATTTATACAAATCATTTATTACTGTATACTCTGACAAGAGAACGTGTTTGTGAAAACCTATTCTCTGAATAAAAGTTTTGAATTTTGAATTTTTTGAATCCTGGGTATATATATAGTAACATGGGTATATATGTAGTATAGTAGTATATATAGTAACGAACGAAGCTCCAAGCAAATGCTAGTCATCTAAATGTCTCTAACCTCTAATAATAACTCCAAACCTTTTTCACGCTCCAAATACTCTCTATGGATCATAGGTTAAAACCCTCCGTTCATCTTCTTTTTGGGGTAATTTTCTTTGACTAGTTAATATTTGTGTTTCATTCATCCACATTGATACATCCTGTGAGAACTACAATTTTATTTTATATAAGAATGCGTGGGTATTTAAATTGATTTCTGATGGTACATTTTACATAGACACAGCCAGCCAAACCGATGATGGTAGAGATCTAAAACTTGGATGGTGTATTCTATGCATGACGTGGGCATCCGATAAGAAATGATTTACTAAAATTCCCATAGGAAAGCGGTACGTACAAACGAAATTGCGCAGGTTTTGCTAGTGTATTTAAAAAAATAATATTATATAAAATATGCAAATAGTTATTTTGACTTTGACAAAACTTAATTTCAAAGAATAACTTTTAAAAATTCAGTTGCTTTACAATTCAATTTTCCAAATTAACTTCAAAAATAGGTCGTCTTTGAAACCTTACAAAGAATAGATCCTTTTCGATACCAATCTCAAAGATTTTTATCCTATGCATGTTGACAGTTTGAGTAAGGTACGAAATACGGTCTTGAATGCTGTGGTTTCGAGCCTCTCTTTGGAAATACATCTATGTGATAATATTTGTGTTATCTTATTACGAGCTAATCATATAAATAAATAAATCAATGTAAAGGGACAATTCATACAGATTGACCTACCCCAAAGTTCGAAACTTGTGTTATGGGATACTAACTCAACGATATTATATTTTATAACAAATACATATTATTTAGATAAACATCGAAGACCCGAGGCCAATCAGAAAAAAAAACATCATGACCCGACCGGGGATCGAACCCGGGACCTCCTGGGTGGCGGTCTGGCGTGGTAACCATTACGTCAAAATATGGCTGGTATTAATACAAAATGAGGGTACAATGTGGTAGTGTAAAATAGGTGTCAAACAACGTTATACTATCATACTAATATTATAAATGAGAAAGTGAGTTTGGTTGTGTGTTTGTTTGTTATTCCTTCACAGTTTGGCTAAGCAGCAGATCATTATGAAAATTTGTATAGAATTTTTACGCGGGCGAAGCCGCGGGTACCACCTAGTTGTAAAAAAATAATACATAGAAAAATTCAGAGTGCCAGGAATACTATTCTTATTCAATTCCAATTAAAAATATTTCAGTTAAAAATAACTTCAATTATTTCCAAATTAAAAATTAAACTACTGTCGCGTACAAAACACGTTAGTAGAGATCACTTAAATACTTGGCAGTATAGTAACAGTTTTTACTGATTTAAAAACATTTATGTTATTTTTTTGATACAGATTCGTTTGATATTTTAGTGCTAATTTTATTTACTATATGATTCACAGGGGTTTTGAGGTTTCTACTATAATTTATAAGGAGTTGTTGATTGTTTTTTTTATATATATTTTGGTTAACACAATGTATTAAAATATAACACACTACGCCACTAGCATCTCTTAGTATAGCTCTGAGATGTAACTCTTCAGGTTGCAGAGAAGTTCTAGTTAGCCTCTATCCGAAAAAAAAACAGATTTTGTGTGATTTCCACAAATTTTTTTTAACAGACATCTGGAACTATAAGTAGGTAGGTACTAATCGATTTCATACTTTTGGAAGAAAGATAAAAACAAAAATGGTTAAGTTATTGTCTTACATCAGAACTTAAAAATAACTCCAAATGGTCTCCAGAGCTTCACTTGGGAGGATTGGCAACGAGTGAGTGATATTGCAAGCGTCTATAGGCTACGGTGATGCTTGATATCAGGCGGGCCATATGCTTGTTTGCCAACTTTGTGGCATAAAAAAAACTAACATTGATATTGATAATAAGAATATAATAAACTTGAATTGATGTTTCTCAAATAAAATAATAAAGAGCGACTCAAAAGTTTAATTATTTAAAAAAATACATATGCTTTATATACATAATAATGTTTTTGTTATAAAATGTAGAATCGTTGAGTTTGTATCCCATAACACAAGTTTCGAACTTAGGTACTTTGGGGCTAGCTCAATCTATGTGATTTGTCCCTATATATTTATTTATTATTTAATTAAAATATTTAAGAGAGGCAACGCGTGAGTGATACCCCCGGGATTGCAAGCGTCTATAGGCTACGGTGACGGCTTACCATCAGGCCGGCAGGCTTGTTTGCCACCTCTGAGGTATAAAAAAAAACAAAAAAATGTTTATAAAAATCCTTCAAACAAAACATTTGGCATTATTAACAATTTTTACAATGTCCTTCTTATAATATTCAAATTAAAAGCGAGAAATGGTATTACAAAATATTTGACGCTTAAATTCAATAGCACTTCAAACTGAATGGGAAGGACAATAAACAATCGAAAATTCAGGAGGTATTTGAACGGTGAGAGATTGTACTCAAAATCCCAGTTTAAGCTTCCTTAAGGCTATGTTCAGAGACGCGAGCGAAGCGAAGTTAACTAGTTTACGTTTTTCCCGGAGTAACCTATCATTACCTGTGTCTTTCACTGAGTCTTTAACAATTTGAATGAATGAATATGCTTCATTTGCAATACACAAACAATTTTATTAAGCGAAAAATAACATAAAGACTATTTGTATTCACGGCTTTATTGCTGAAAGAAATCTTTTCAAGGCAACCTTAAGGTAACGAATTTATTTAAAGAGTGAGCAGGGCTATCAAGATAAACTGTACCAATTTCCGAATGTTCGATCGAAATATTAAAATTAAATCTATTAAACTGTATTATGGTACTAACATAGCAAGCAATATACAAAACCGTCAAACAATACAGTCATTATTCAAAGTTAAAATCTATAAGTCAAACTCCGGAGCGCGCCTGACTCGTTCCCATCACGCCAGCAACATTCCCTCGTTGAATAGCTCGTGAGATGTGCTGACCGATCATTAGCAACTAGCGTAAGCCGTAGGTACTATGCGTGCTTACCTGTTACCGACGTGGTTGATTAAATGACAAAACTCGATTTGTAACGTTACTAATGAGTGGAAGAAAAGATTTCTAAATGACAAAAAAGGCCGTAACCGGTTTTCTTTCGCCATTTCTTTTACCGTGGCCATTTTGCTTGTGTCCGAAATGGTGGTAGTTTATAACGTAGTTTATTTTCTTTATATAAACAAGTTGTAAATGACAAGAAAAAGTGCCTGTGAAGGTCTAATTTCTGAAATAAACGATTTCATTTCATTTGAATCGCTAAGCACCGCACCATAACCAAGCCCTTACTAAATAATTCGGAAATGGTCTGAACAAAAAAATATTCGTATATCTCTCCAATGAAAATGCAAAGGGAAGCAAGCCTTCCCTTGCTTTTGCTTGCATTTTTCCCCCTTTCCACACTATTTGTGAGTTCTTGACTTTATCCTTTCATCTTTTTTGTGTATTTATGTACGAAATATTTAAATATTCCTCTTTATATGTGCTTCTTTACATAGCTCCTATGAAACTGCGTTATTCAATATTTATAACAAGCTGATCATTGAATTAAATGTACTTTGTACGAAATTAAATTTTGATAGCGTTGGTCTCGGCTATGTTGGGTTCCAACGGTGAGCAAGTTCTACAGAGCTCCACTTTTTACAAGTTCGGCAACGCGCGAGTGATACCTCCGGTGTTGCAGGCGTCCATACGCCACGGTGCGTGCTTACATCACGCGGGCATGCTTGTTAGCCACCTTAGTGGTATTAAAAAAACGAAATGAAATAATTTTCTGGAAGTCAGGATCAAAATCAAGAAGATCAGGATCAAGAATGTCTCCTGTCAAAGTCCCAATCCTTCCAACTTGATGTTGTCGCACAACCTGCTGGGGTCGAGGATATTTTTGATATCAATACTAACTTGTCCTGTTGTAGCAGTTGACGATTTTTAAGTTGGGGAGCTTGTCAATACCCACCGTATATTCCTCGAGCGGTGGGGGCTGCCTTAAGGCATTTTTCCATTGTTGTATAATTTCCCAAGCCTTTCTTAGGTTAAATCATACGCCTTTCGAAACATACAAAAATATATTTGTAAAACGTAAAATAATACAACATTTTAAAACACAAAAACACGGGAAATAACATCGCGGATTATGGAGTGGATACAAGGGATAAAGGAAATGGTGGGCGGGTTGTTAAAATGCGAATATACTGTTTTACCTTAGTTCACGTTACAAATTTAAGTTTCAATGTAAATCGTAGACTAAGCTAGGTTTTAACCTTATGTACCAGACAACAAATGTATTATTATACATGTAAAGATGTATTTCTTTACTGTACTTTTCTCTTTGGTTGGTTCTGGTGACGTTTTGTTATTTGTCAGAAGAAATGTCTGTAACATGAATTGTTTAATTAAATTATAATATTTTAGTTTTCTATATTAAAAAGGGAATCGATAAACTTTTATTATCGTTTCTTTATTTTCAGGTTTGTAATTCCTAATAACGTTTATGTTTAGATATCTAAGTAAATTAGAGTTACCTATGTTAATTAATAAATGTCTTTATTTTCAGAGCAACGTAATAAGTTTTATTTATCGATTCCTCATACAAATTGTCTTATATACATTTATACTTGAAATACATATGACATAGGTACCTACCCAGATTTGAGAAAAACACAAATGTCAACAGAAATGTTTACTCCGTGCGTGGTTCAAACCCAAGCCCTCTCAAGCCAAGTCAATAATAATCCAGTCGATAGGGAATTAACACAGAACCCGATAGCTCAGTTAGCCGCAACTCTAACTTCGACGCCAGAAAAAGTGGCTACAATCCCCGCATTTAAAAGAAAATGTAATTAACATTGCATTTGTGTTGAGTCTGGGTATATGTCTCTGTCTGTACCCATAACACAAGCACTCATGCCTACTATATAAAAATTCGAACTTGGCAGTGTCCTATATGAAAGACCCCGCTATTAAAATTCAAATTCCTTGTAAACAGTCTGGCTTCCATAAAAGTCTCCCAATAAGAAACCGTTGAAGAAAAATCTTCTACGAATCATTCTAATCGCCCCTCAATTTACTCCGATGTTTACTTACAAATTGATTATTTTGGAGAAACGAATCGATCACAAAAACTCTTCATGATAGATATCTCTACATTGTTTTGATGAAAGGTTTTGTATGTCTTACTTAGGTTTTCGAGTTGAATTAGATTAATATGTATTTTTTCAATCAAAGTGGACCAACTAATAAAAAGTAGGCTCTGCCTACGAATTTCAGTAATACTAGAGGCGCTACCATCTCTCGGGAAGTGAAGTGAAGTTAGGCACAAGGTTAGAAGATAAAGGAAAAGCGAACACGAAGTAGGATGAAGAGACCCATTCTGTGCCCATACTCTCGTTTTCGCTCAACTTTGCGAAAGTGTAGAGCTGGCATCAGTATGATTTATATCCATAACGTATCAGTGATGTAATATCCTACTTCGAGTAATAATAACTACTTGAAACAACCATCAGAATCAGGACAAAAGTAGTTTCATCATTCCAACCAACTTTTTCATTCATAAATAATATCGGATATTACATCGTTGGAAATCAATACTGTAACTGTTTTGTGATTATTTTTGTGATAAAAAGGTTTTGTTTTTTGTATTATCTTCAATGTATATCTTGTATAGAATTTTCAAAACCTTTTTTTTACAATAACACAGGTGGCAAACAAGCATACGGTCGGCCTGATGGTAAGCCGTCACTGTAGCCTATAGAATGCAATACCAGGGGTATCACTCACGCGTTGCCAACCCTCCCAACCCCCCCAAGTGGAGCTCTTTATTTAGAGAGTGGTCTTCACAGACACTCTCTCGTCATACAGTGATAAATAATTTGTGTAATTAATTACTATAAAATAAAGGCGCTTTCGCTGTCTGTTTTTTTTAAACTACTCAACGGATTTTAATGCAGTTTTCCGCAATAGAGTGATTCAAGAGGAATGCTTATACGTTTTATACATACAAGGATTGAAGGTTTCTTTTTTAAAATTCAATTTATAATAATAATAAATTTATGAAAATAATAAAATGTATGTGTGTGTGCGTGTGTATGTATATTATGGTTTCTGGATTAAGCTGATCGCACATTTGTCAGCACCGTACGCGCCGCATTTCGTAAAGTGCGATAGGCATCCGAATTTGAAGGAAGCATTCTGATGACGTCTTATAACGCAGCGCGTACGGCGCGTAAGGCAACTCAGTGTTGCCTCATTCGGGCCCGTGAAACCATGAAATTTAATTTAAGTTATAAAATGTAAACAAAAGTGAGACCCGCTACAAAAAAAATGTCCATGCCGTATGAACATTTTTTGGTAAATATATTCCACTTTTTTTTAAATCGTTAAAAATGATAAAAAAAATATTTTATGCTGCTGGCAATATGCAGAACTCGAAAATCAGTGGCACGAAATTAATGAGATTAATACATGCTACATATCAAATAACGATAATAAATAAAGAAAAGAAAAAAAATATAGAAATACGTAGTATTTAAAATTATTTTATGCTGCTGGCAATGTGCAGATTATGCAGAACTCGAAAACCAGTGGCACGAAATTAATGAGATCAATACATCCTAAACATCAAATAACGATAATAAATGACGAGGTTATCAATGCATCCTATGATCATGATAGCTCTGAGTTGGATGAAGAACTAAAGAAATACGATATAAAAAATTAATATATCCATTTTAAATTAATGTTGTGAATCCAGAGTCTTTTTTTCTTCGAATTTCATTTTCTTCTTCCTCTGCCAATAAGCAGGCTATTACAACAATTTTTTCCATAGCTCAATCAATGTCACTACACTGCACCGTTTCACACCTGAGGTATGAAAAAACTGCAAAAATTGTTGGCAATAGGTACACTAAAGATTTGCGTACGGCGCGTACGCGAATGTGCTAGGCTATCAAGAAATGCGGCGCGTCCGGCGCGTGCGGCGCGTACGGTGCTGACAAATGTGCGAGGCTATCCAGAAATGCGGCGCGTTCGGCGAGTGCGGCGCATACGGTGCTGACAAATGTGCGATCAGCTTAAGATTATATTTCGACTTCAGCGTAAGCGACACGGCTGTCATCTACATGACGTTCATACGTCATGGAGACCATGTGGTTGTGACAAGAATTGTGACAGGGGGCATAGACTACCGAGGATGTTTATGGTGAACCACGGCTTAAAAGTTTGTAAGATTATTTATTTGTCCGAGTCAAATCTTCCAATCTAAATCTGCAATGCAATATTTAACCTTTTTTCACTTTGGAACGCCTTAAAACTAGAAAATATTGCATGTAAGACAAAAGCGTTTAATAAAACAATTTTCGTCCAAACTCATAAATCTTATACCTGGTGACTGCTATTGACCACTGAATCCTAAAGTCAAAATTATTAACACAATAAATATCGTACCAAACCAATAATGATTCGACATTTTTTTTTGTTATTGAAAAAAAAACACCACGAAAACCTGCAAAGTACAGTGATTTACGAAGGGACCATGAATAATGTAATCCGTGCAAATATTAACCGGCTTATTTAGAATAAATGCTTCGTAATGGACAATGCTGAATAACCATTAAGATTTTCAAAATGACCGACATAATCCTTGTGAAATGTTTGAAACGCACAATCCTATGGGTATGATTATAGGTGTTTTATTGAATGGATTATAACGTAGGAAGTTTAATATTAGCGCTTTCGACAGTTGAGATAAGAGAAAGCAATCTTGAGCAGATTCGGGTTGAAGCGAATGACGTCAGTCTTCTAAAACCAGACTGTAAAGGTATATGCATAATCATTTGAAGTTAAGACGAACCATGATAACATGGACATCTTCACATCTCAAAGCTAACAATTTTCGTGTGAAAACAAAGCCTTTGTGAGGTCACAGGTAGATTAAACATATGCAAGTCGAAAACCCTCACAGTTGAGTTTGTTGACAAATATTTGTGTTAATCCGATCAGAAACTAGGTCACTAGAATAGGGACGTCATTAATATTAGCTATAACTCGTTGCTGTTTGATTGCATTGGAATAAATTTGACAGGACCGGACAATAGCTACTTATCCCAAGAGTTCTAATTCCAAAGCTAACATTTTAATTGTGTGCAAAATTGTTTGTTTTGATCTGGATTAGTCATTTTATATTTATTTGACATAAAAAATATTCTTCTCTTCGAATCAATGACTACTCACATATTAGGTTTGACCAGTACCTGGCAACGGCAACGCCCTTGTCGGTTGCCATGAGAAGGTAACGAAGCCCCATAAAATACATTTACACTTATATAAGTAAGTAATAAATACTATATTTAGGAAGAGGACTATTCCTCCTCATCGATTTCGACGGCGACCAATGGACAATAAAATGTTTTATTGGTTGATTTCTAGCGAACCTAAGCTTTAATTTGTCTCGCTAGACTGAATTTAGTTTTGAATTTGGGACTATAGCATTGGGTATAATGTGAGGGGATTCTTAATGAATTCTGGGTAAAAATCAATGCCATCGGTGAATCCTTAGGCTGACTTAGCAAGCCCCGTCACGTCAATGGATTAGGGAATAGGATGACGCTGGAAAGAAAAAGAAAAAATATATTTTTTTGCAGTTTAGTCTGCATAAAAGTTCAATAAATCAAAATAAAATTTAGGTTCATATCGATCACAATCTTTGCATCCATTATATGTGTCGTTTTAATTTAGTAATATACCAGCCATCTATTTATTGATGGATATTTTTTACCTAAAGATCAGTCTATATTTTAAAAACAAAAAATAGATCTTACCATTCTGGTAAAGACCGCAATAAATGTCTCCAAGATATTTGGTCTGCTGCCAAAACCTTCAATTTGTCCCCGGCGTCTACTTGACAACTGAAATATCGGACCAAAGAAAATGTTGGTATTAAAGAAAGGAGGCATTTGATCAAATAACTCTTAGAGTCGGTTTCACAGGTCCCTGATAAGTTTCTGTTAGCATTTCTGTCAGATAAAATGAAAAAAAATGTGTGTATTATCTACAGTTTTCAATAGGTTTTCTTTCGACATTTCTTACACCGAGTAGCCATTTTTTTTGTTTCTAAAATAAAGTATTGTAAGAACACAAATCATCATTTTTCTGTACACTTAGGATTAGAGAAACTGATTAAATTGATAGTGTGACCTAATAAAACAAAGATCTTGTTTACAGCATTAAATATAAAAGAGAGTAAACGAGATTTATTTTATCATAATCACAGAATAAGGTTCACAAATAATGCTCTACTTATGTAAAATTTGAGAAAAATATTTTATAGTCATAAGGTCGTAAGTTATCTAAATATATTCTTATGTCTTCAACAAAACAGTCCTCTTTGCCAAGTTCAGCTCAATTTTATTTTTATCAAGCAAGAAGTTTCTAAATATATAGTGTGATAGTGATACACTATATATCTAGAAACCTAATGATTTAGGCAACCACAAGAGAGCGTGAACCAATATTGAGCCTGGCAACAATTTCATTAATATTGTTATGGGTCGTCAATTTTGCATCAAAGAGATATTTAAAATTGACCAAGGCTCTAATAGAATCAATATAAGCCCGCCCTTTCGACTATACTCGATGCATTACCAAATTGTTAGGATAGTTCGAGCATGTAACGTGACGTAATTTTGGGATTGTTGCGTATATTCTCTGTTCAACTGGAATTAGTATTGCGGTCCCTAGACGATCAAAAATGCTTGACAAGCACATGAATTTTACGTGCTTGTCAAGCAATTTTGACCGTTTAGAACGAAGCTTGGTGTGCTTGACAAGCATTTACGTGCTTGACAATGCTTGATGAAAAGTTAACTTTTTGCAATGCTTGTCAAGCATGCTTGATCGTCTAGGTCCCATATGATCTAAAATTTGAGTTTCGACAAACCGTATTGCGACAATGTGTAATTAGGATACAGCTGAATTTCGACATTAGTTTTTGTTTATGCCACCTTAGGGCATAAAAAGTCAAACAAGTATATGGCCCGTCTGATGGTAATGTACAGATGATGGATGATGGTAGTGTGAGGCTAGCCTTATATCTAATCACTATTTATATCTTATACACCAATAAATCAGCTCAGTATATTATCGGCACTCGCTGTTTTAATTACTCTCCTCCTCGCTCGTCAATACAGTAAGCATCACCGTAGCCTATAGACGCTTGCAATACCAATATCACAGTTGGAAACATCTAAATTGCTTTTAGCAATAAGGCCGCCTTGTTGCTAATACACTATTATGTAAGATTTTAATGTAATATTTCTTTGTGCTGTTGGATGTGTATTGCAAATAAAGTATATTCTATCTATCTATCTATCTAAATTCCGATAATAATGAAATTCGACACAGCGTTTTTTCGACAGGACGTCACTGAGAAAGGACTCGGAGTCCGAGACGACGGCATACAAATTATAATAAATTCATACTAATTGAATAACTACGAATGAAGAGTCTCAAATCGGCCTTCGGAGGGAAGAACCCGACAGCACTCCCTTCCCCAAATGGAGGCACATGCATATCACTTGTTTCTAAAAAAAATGTGACAATAAACCGAAATAATGGTGGATACTGAAAGCTTAACCCAGAATAGAAGTCTTCAGAGAGAGATGATACAAACAAAAAAAATCCCAAATATTTTTCAATCACAATAAATGTGTCTTTGTATATCAATCTCATCACTTGAACCAAACATAAACATAGAAGCACAGCTGCGTATTCTACACACAACGTCAGGAAATAAAGGCCGGTATACGCCCCCAGAATATACTCAGCGTTTTAATAAATTCAATGACAGAACACAGGTGTCATCATGCCTTCGCGTCGCAGGAAATTTCTCTTTATGAAAAACAAATAGGTAACACTTTGAAGCCTTTTGTTCAAATGTAATGTGTATTTTTATCATACGTTTTAAAAGGGCATGTGTTTGTCTTTTTTGTGTCGTTAAGAGTTACGTTTAAATATTTCTGTAACCCTGTATTGGGGTAACGGCTTTTAATTTGAAGAATATTTCAGTCAATATTAAGTATTTTCGTTGATCACTTTGTTTGTTTAATTTTTATGAAAAAAAAATATAATATCTAACTTATTTAACATCTAAAAGTAGCAACAGAAAATAACAATTTTTAGGCCTAAAGCCTAAAAATAGTTATTTTCTTCTGCCTTAACTATTGTTCATTATACTGAATTTTATTCATAATAAAACGGTTCCTACTTCAAAACCACTCAATTTATTTCAGTCAGTTAAAAATTATGCTTTTCGATCGGTGTTCGTGCATTTATATACATTATTTTTGTTACAAAAGTTCTATTTTTAAATTCCTCTTTTTTCTTCGTCATTTTCTATTGTCATTTGTTTTTTATATACGTCAATAAATTCACGTCAGTTCATTAGTTCAATTATCAAGATTTATAATTATAAATAATATTGTATTAAATAGTTCAGTTCAGAGGAAATACAGTCTTCATAAGTTCAAAGTCAATTTTATTTAGTTCCAAGCCAGTCCTAGTTCATACAATCGGTGATAGTCCAGCACATGAAATATAGTATTCACTAGACGTAAAAATGTTAGGCTTAAGTAGCGAATCTTAATTAAATAAGAAACGCAATAACACTAGGAAGAACAAATATATTTTTATTGATGGTCGAAAATTGTATATAAGTTTTTAAAAGCTTTTTTAAAAGCTTTTATTTAACTTGACCTGTATGTATGTATGTATGTATGTAAGGGCGGAATCTTGGAACGAAAATTTGAACCACTTCCCGAAGACCGATTGAGCTGAAATTTTGCTTAAAACTGTAGATCGGATGACAATACAATATTATGATAACAAAATTACGATACAGCCGTTTGTGTTCCGTTTTTCGTAGAAAACCGTTCCGACCAAAAACCTATAGGGTACTTCCGGTTGTCCTAGAATCATGAAATTTGGCAAGAAGCAAGATGATGTAGCACACGTACAGGAATAAATCTGAAAATCGTAAATTTGTAGTTACTTCTACTTCTTTAATTAACCAATATAATGTGACCCTACCCTTGGTACATTTTACATTGGTACATGGCTCTTTTTATACCGGTTTTGAGTTAAAATTTATTTTATCTATTACTAGCTTTTCCTCGCGGCTTCGCTCGCGTTAATTTTATGACATAGATCTCGTTTGACAACAAAACAACCCATAGCACGACTTGTGGCGCCATCTGTTGGCCGATAGCATCCCATACAGCGCCCTCTATAGTAGAAAAAATATTTTCCCTTTGGATTGACATACTTTCGGTAAAAAGGTAGCCTATGTTGGGCTCTGTACCCCTGAAAATTTGACCATGTCTCCGATTACCGTGCACAATTAAAATGGCTTCCCATTCGTCAGCGTAGAGATATGCACATTCTCTCCCTTCTCTACTCTATACTCTTTAATCCTCGAACCCCCTCCTATCTAAAAGAATGCTTTAATTTTTCCTCTTCTGCCCATGGCCTATTTCTCCGCTCTTCTGATAATCTCACTCTTCTCATGCCTATTCATTCTTCCAAATTCTTAGATCAATCTTTCACCATTCAGGCTATCAGACTTTGGAATAGTTTACCAGTCACCATTAGGAAAGCGAAATCCATTGACATATTCAAAAGTCAAGTGAAATGTCATTTCCTGGCTCTTTGACTTTATATACCTAGTACCTATGTTTCTCATATTCGTATATGATTATGTATATTTATGTATTATATATACCTATATATTATACTATTAAATATATGTGTACGCATTTATGTATATTTATTGTTATTATGATATTCGTTATTCGTAGTTTTTATGTCATATTTTATATTATAATTCCTATTCATGAGTACTTATCTTACTAGCCCTGCCCAGTCCATAAAATAATTCGTTACCCTAAGGTTGCCTTGAAAAGATTGCTTTTTAGCAATAAGGCCGCCTTGTTGCGATTTCAATAGTGTGTATGTTGTGTTTATGTATACTGTGTCCTAACTATTGTGAATTGCAAATAAAGTATATTCTATCTATCTGACAATATATATACAAATTTTCATAATGATCAACTGATTAGTCAAGCCGTGAAGGAATGACAAACAAACAAACTCACTTTCTCATTTATAATATTAGTATGATAGTATGACTAGTATGATAATGGGAAGGAATCCTCATGCGCGAGTTCTACTTGCCCTTGGTCGGTATTTTATTTTTGATGGGTAGGTACATAAACCCGTTTAGTTTGTCGCAGGGTGACTGTAGTAAAATTAAGAAATTATATAGGTACTTATTCAAATTGCTGGTGCTAGGTACAACAAATAAATTCATTAGACTAGTACCGCCTCTCGACAATAGATGGCACTGCGAAACTGTCCAGTGATAACTAAAAAGTAAAAAATAAATTAAAAGTAAAAAAAAAATATTTAAAAACAAGCTTTTATTTATTTGCGCTAAAAAGAATAAAATAAACTTTTCTTTTAAAACTTTAACTATCAACTTATAACTTCATTACACTATTTATTGACATAAAAGCTTGTCGCGAGATGTACCTGTATTAGAAAACATAATTATCGAACAGTACGAGTAAATGTTAGTAATTAAATCTCGCGACAAGCTTATAAGTCAATAAATTGTGTAATGAAGTTATAAGTTGATAGTTAAAGTTTTAAAAGAAAAGTTTATTTTATTCTTTTTAGCGCAAATAAATAAAAGCTTGTTTTTAAATATTTTTTTTTTACTTTTAATTTATTTTAAGTTCTCATGGCAAAAATTTAGATTGCACGAGTATTACCGTATTCGTTCACTAGTCACATAATCTAGTTACTGGTTAGAGTCTAGCACTCCAAATTTATCACTGTAACAGTTTTCTGCAAGTTTTCCTAGGAAAAGCGGTAACAAATCGTCCATTTTCACTCAATACTTCCATCTCATTTGCTATCAGGAAACTGGAGGAGTCAAAGTGTCGATAACACAAAATATCTACCATGACACATAACGAATAAATTTCATAGAACAAAGTTATGTAATCATTTACATAAAGTCCCCTTTCCTTGCTCGGATATGGGATGGAGTTTGTCAAGCGTGAAGGTCGAACATTTTCTATATTTCTATGGTTGTTCATGCGTACTGAGAGCAAGTGAAAATAAGAAAAAGTTTATTATTGTAGTCTCAGCTAGACTTTGGTCGAGTTGATCTGCTGTTTGATTTTACCCAAGAGAAGTTCTCAATCATCTTTAACTAAAATATACTGTCTCGTTCCAATAAAAGGAACTTTATAGTAGGTACTACAATATTCAATTATTAAGGGCACAGCGGATAATCCGCTTAAATCGGAGCAGCCCGTCTGGGGAAGGACCTCCACCTTACCGAAGATCGTAACCAAATAGCATTGGTCTCGGCCATGTTGTGATCCTACGGTGAGTAAGGTTGGCAACGCGGAGATACCCACGGTATTTCAAGCGTCTATAGGCTACGGTAATGCTTACCTACAGGCGGGCCGTATGCTTGTTTGCAAAAAAAAAACAGAAAGATAGATTATTCATTTCTTTTAACTGCGTTAACTCGCAATAGCAATCTAGTTACCTTAAGTTCTTCTATTTCATATTATTATGCAATTTTCCTAAAAGTTTTTAAACAATTTCGAAGGTTTTTTCTTCATTTACTGCTAAATCAGTCTTCTACTTCAGTTTTATTATTACATACAGCTTCGCACGGGTTTTTACTAACGATCCCTATTTTTTTTTGAAAATATAATATAACTTTTAAACTTTCGCGTTGCATTATTATAAATTAACAATATACCAGTTCGCCTGTGACCACGGCCGGTGCAACCTGGTCGAAACGTCAGGCAATATCAAGGTATGATCGCGTTAATTCCCGGTATATTATTAATTTAAAATATAATATAGCCTATGTTACTCGAGGGTAATGTAATTTTCCAACCGTGAAAGAATTTTTGAAATCGGTAAAGTAGTTTTTGAGTTTATTCATTACAAACTTACATACACACAGACAAAAATACAAATCTTTCCCCTTTATAATATTAGTGTAGATATACACATTATTATCATAGTACAAAAAAGGAGAAACCTCAAAGCCTATTCAATATACATTTATAACAATTACCGTGATCTTTCGTAGACATAATTGGTGTGGGTACACTCGCTCAAGTAATACGTAAATTGATGATAATTTGTCTCAAAACGTTATTAATTTACTCGGAATTTACACAGAAACGTTCGCCTTATTATATCGCTTTAAATTTCATTTTACAATGTTGTTATAATTCCACTCATTTTCTATCTAAGATACATTTACATTTTTAAATACTATTTAACATTCAATTTTGTTATGATAATAATGGAAATACATAGGTTGTGTTGTTAAATAAATAAATGACTTTTTATTTCAGACTTCAAATTATTATAAATATTATTATTATTATTAAAAAAAAAATGCAATTCATTATTATCATTATCAGCTTTCCGACCCACTACTGAGTATAAACCTACCTATATAAAAAACAATTACTATAAGTTAATAAGTAAACGTAAGCACTAATGAAACAGTATCGAAAAGTTAGATTGGTTTCTTAATACGTACTAACGACCAGCACGGAATTGTTATGCACCATTTTAATTTTGTGGTTAGTACTTTTATAGAAAGGAAATGCTAGAACTTTTTTATGATAAATTTTATAACACATTTTAGAATATTGAACGATAGAAAATAAAAAAACAGAAAAAAATTGCCTCGTTCCATTGACCGATTGAAAAATGTACCGAAAATATATCGTCGAATCGAATTTGGGTCACCTACTTTGGCCGCTTTGGTATTAATTACTAAAATAAATTCCTTTACCGCCGTCGAAAACATTATGCTTTATGAACTCATTATCAATAATGAACTGAATGGAAGCAGAATTGGAATCCTACTCCAATTCAAACCATCAGCGAGTAATAAATGGTTGTAATAAAATTCAATCTTTACTGCTTCAGTTAAAACAAAATCAATATTTTAGGACTTAGTAAGTGGTACAACCAAACGGTACACACAGCTGGTAATCTGCTTATTTACAAATCCTACTAATATTACAAAGACGAAAGTTATATGTACGTATGTTTGTTACTTCTTCACGCTCAAATGGCTGGGCCAAGATTTATAATATTTGGTATGTAGGTAGCTGACACCTTGGATTATCACATAGGGTACTTTTAATCCCTAAAAGTACGCGATTCCCGTGGGACTTCATCAAAATTTGATATAGATGGCGCTACTGTGCATAAATAAATACACGCAAACAAAGTTGCGCGGGTTTCACTAGTGTTATATAAATGAATTATGAAATTAAAAATCTTGCTTAAATGGAATATCATGGTATGTTTGAAATAAGACTAAAATTAACGACGACCTCCGTGGCGTAATGGTTACCACGCCAGACCGCCACTCAGGAGGTCCCGGGTTCGATCCCCGGTCGGGTCATGATGAAAAACGAATTTTTTCTGATTGGGCTCGGGTCTTGGATGTTTATCTATATATGTATTTGTTATAAAATAAAATATCGTTGAGTTAGTATCCCATAACACAAGTTTCGAACTTACTTTGGGGCTAGCTCAATCTGTATGAATTGTCCCTATAAATTTATTTATATATTTATTAATAATAATATGCTCCATGTAAATATGCTCCAAGTTTACTAAATGTTGCGTGAAGGGATTTACTTAAATTTTTATTTATCATAACATTCATATTGTGCTGGGTAATTAGAATGTTATAAAAATCGTCGTTTGTTATTCCTTTTTGACTGTACAGAGGTATCATGTTGAATGAACATCGCGATACATCATCTAAAACCCTGGATTTCTCAATTTATGTACATACACCCAAATAATAGCTAGGTAGGTATTTCTTAATACAGTGACATCTTTCAACGCATGACTTCATTTCAATAAAAGCTGTATACAATAAATAAAATACCACTGCGTCCAACTGTAAATAGATCAAGTCAAATAAATACTTTAACACTAATTTCAACCCAAGTGATTCAATTTGAGTGATATAATTAATGCGCGAGTGGTTTCCATCCCTGGGTCTCTTCCATCATTTGTAACCCTTCCTCAATTAATCGGAGTCAGATTACTTAGGAATTTGAAACGGGTATTTTGATGGTGATGTTGATTGAGAAATAATACTTTTGTTTTATGATGTGAAGTCGATTAAGAACGAGCTGATATCTACGACCATTTAAACATCAGCAGAATTTTAGTTACTGGGCTAGTGTATGACATTTAATAATGACTAAGTATCAATTAATCACTTCTACTTCAACACTGTCTACAGGGAAACACAGTGGGACAGATTTTCATCTTACAGTGTTGAAACAGCATAGAATGATTATAAGAAATGATATCAATTCTATACAAAATGTACTCGGTAGGCGCTCTTATACGAAAATTATAGAACAAAAACATAATTTTTAAGAATAAATTTTGTTACATTGGCAGGTTTATAGAAAAAAAACATAATTTTTAAGAATACATTTTGTAACATTGGCAGGTTACTATATAACAAAATTAATAGAACCTTATCGATTTTTTCAAAAAGAAAACCTGACTGTAAAAGAAGGTTACAAACCTGGTTAACTCTGAATTATGAAAAAACAGAAAACTATTAAGTACATTAAATAATTAAATAACTAGAACATCAAACATAATAATAATATATCTTACACAAATATAAACAATCGCTCACACCACACCACTTATTATAGACAATTATACTATAACTATATAGTTAACATACACACACACATACTACACTCTCGCATGACACCATGCATGAAATAATTATTATACCTACTTAAAAAACAATTTAATATATATTCATAATTCTTCTTATTCATATAACCATTAAGTATAATACAAACACAGAAAGCAATAGCAAGTTATATTTGAACGACTAAGACATAGTCACTTTGTCATAAATGAGAGGTGACCTGGCGACCTGTAACACAGGCATCTCGAAGTCCACTCTCAGGCACCAGCTTCCCATACTATCTAATTTTTTTGTCATAATTTTATTGTAAATTATATTATATTATTATATATATTAAAATTCGAAGTCCTGACTGACTGACTGACTTAACTATATATCAACGCACAGCCCAAACCGGTGGGTCTAGTGATTCCAAATTTGGACTGTAGATTCCTTACGACGCCTAGGGGTGTACTAAGGATTTTTCAAAATTCCCACGGGAAACCGAGATATACGCAAACGAAGTTGCGAGGGTATATCAACGCACAGCCGAAACCGCTGGGTTTAGAGATTCCAAATTTGGCATGTAGGTTCCTTACGACGTCTAGGGATGTACTAAGAAAGAATTTTTCAAAATTCCTACGGAAAAGCGAGATATACGCAAACGAAGTTGCGAGGGGACGCACAGCCCAAACCGCTGGGTCTCGAGATTCCAAATTTGGCATGTAGGTTCCTTATACCGGCACCGGACCGACCGGACCGGACCAGACCGGACCGGAACGGATCGGAACGGAAGGAACCGCACCGTACGGGGCCGTGCCGGACCGGACCGGACCGGAAAGGACCGGAATTTGTTTCTGAAGAAAACTTTGCTAATTGTTAGTAGGCCACGCGGGCGAAGCTGCAGGCTGAGGCTAGTATTGTATAAATAACATAGTTCATTTAAAATAGTTTCATGAAACATTGTACCTTCTATAAAATATGTTTGTAAAAATGTGTGAGAAAGAAAGAAGAAAGAAAATACATTTATTCTGTACAGCACATGAGACACAAGACAACAATCGCATTTTACACATACAAAGAGACAGAAACATTCACACAAAACAGTTACACATTAAAACAAAATACAAGTAAATAGCCAATGAAAAAAGTCTCTAAGTGCCTCACAATGTGAGAATAAATAAATAAATAATTGTGTATTGTATTGTATACAGAATACGTTATTTTTTCTCGTTAATGTTTCGGTCAACGCAAATTGACTGAAGAATATGTTGGAGAAAAAGTTGGCTGCCAACATCGCCGCCCTTGAAGACTCGAAAGATTCATTCGTATCGAGCGCACATGTCAAAGAGGAACAGTGATTGGAGAGCAGCATCCTCGATGCACAAGAGCTGCCGGCGCTGGTAGGAGCTTGCTGGGGTGGACCGTGGGCCCCAGCGGACTTCGCCCTGCGAGTCGGCGGTAACGGTTTCGACGACCATCATTCAGCTCTGTCTGTTCAGTGACTAGTGTCTGATTCTGTGACCACCGCAACAAAAGAGGTCGTTTGAAGACGGAAAGACCGAGTCAGATAATGAGTTCGAAAGTTTGAAATGTACAATCTAAATTGTTTTTATTCCTTGCTAAACTGACTGCAACCGGCAGAATGTATATCTGTTCTTAAGCTAGTTTCGTTTAAAATAGAGTGCTCATTTTGTATTTCTGTTTTAAGAAGCTAAAACGTTGCCAGCACTTCAATTAAGTGTGTTTAGTTGTTAAAACAAACAAACACGATAAATAGTTCGTTCTATTGTTTCTGCCTTCAAACAATGCAATAAGGTTTAGAGTTGAATACAAATTTTGGTCATAACATTGCAGAGTTGCCTTTGTAAAGTTTAGATAAACCTATCTGTTACCAAATAGGCTTTTTGAAGTTTAAAAACTATTCCAACTTACAGTAAAACCACTTGGCAAAAGCAAATGCTGGGTTTCGTTCAAGTTCTTGGCATAATCTGCTTTCAAGTTCTAGGAAAAGTAAAGTCGATTCTATTGAATTTGAAATAGTCATACTGCAAAAAACATGCATTAAGTAAATGTAAAAAAATATTGTGACTAATACGTATTTTTTGTTGTATTAAATTCATTTCCTCTATTATAAATTTTTTGTATCCCATGTTACCTCGAAAATATTACTTTTAGCAATAAGGTCGACTTGTTTCTTATAAACCAGTGTTAAATTCCTAACTATTTATCAATATAATTTGTCCCGGTTACGATGTAAACTATGTTTGTGCCTGTATATTATGACAAATTTTTGTTCTTTCCTCGGATAAAGAGCCTGAATCCATCATCTTTGACTTATTTTCCACGAAATTAAATGTTGGAAAAGAGTCATAAGAAACTTGACAGGCGAAAAGGTGACGTCGGAAACACCTGGTCCAAGGAAAAAAATATTAAATCCGAGTAATCTCTTACGTAAACCTCTTAAACCGTCAGGGAAGGACAGGTGATTATGAATTACAGTAAACCTATATTTAAGGGACCGAATGTTTCTATCTTTAATTTAAAACGTTTATTCGGAGAATAGGTCTATACAAGCACTTTCTCTAGTCAGAGAGTACCTTCAGTAATAACTGATTTGTGTAATTAATTTACTCTATAAGCTGTTGAGTTTTATTTAAGCTGTATGAATGTAAGCCACGATGTTTAGTTTATTTAAAAAGATATGGCATGTCGTTTGCTATTTTGTTTAATGTATTTTGTTTGGATGTGTTAATTATTTTCAACTATATTTACGACAAGGCTTGTTTATTTGATTAATCGTAATAAAAGCTACTACCATTTCGGAAACAAAAACAATGCAATAAACCCTCCAATAAAAAAAAGGACCGTTGTTATAAGTTTGATGTGTCACATGATTATGTTTAAAGCATCTTATATTTCCAACACAATGTGATCATTCTGTTGCATTTTGATGCATTTTTTAAAACTTGAAATCAAGAATGTTGTTTTGTTTCATGTTTTTTTTTTTGTTTAAAGATCATCAGCTCTTTCCTAGTTTAGTGGATTAAGTGGGTATGTGGTTATAATGGATTAAGGTAATTAAAACTGAGGTTTATTTTAAACTTTCAATTTAATATCTTGTAACAATTTTAATGAAAACTTGTTGTGGCAAAACGAACTCTTTAATAAATGATTTATTTTTCCATTCCTAACACACACGCGCTAGTTGCTTTGAAGGAACTAATAAAAGGACTAGTGGGAATAATTTGAACAACTTTATTATAAAAACTAGATAGCTCTAAGTGCAATTTAAGCAACAACTTTTACAACTCATAAAACTTTCTGAAATAACGAAAAAAATTTACGTAAACGATTTATAAAATCCATTTTACAAATAAGGATAACATATTTTTATTCTATTTATAAAGAAGAAAATACAAAATGTAATAACTTAAAAAATGGAAACACGAATTTTGAATTTAAAAAAGGTTCGTTTTCAGTTGAAAAAAGGCTCAATAAAAAAGTATTTCGTGTATCATTCAAAATCGTTTCTGGGTTATTGAATCAAGAAGAGGTATCAAAACTCATAATGCGGAAAATCCCTCCAACCGTGTTTCAATTGATTTGATAATGTAATATGAATTTAGGCACGCTCTGTGTAAATTTTGTTAATAAAATTTTATAAAATTTGTTGCATATTACAAAACTTACAATTTACAGAGAACTTACAATTAAAATATACGGAGTTCCAATCAGGCCGACCGTATGCTTGTTTGCCACCTTTGTGGTATAAAAAAAAGAGAATTTAGTTTATCTTTAGTGTCTACATTAAGTACTAATAGTACAGACAACAAACAAAAGGTACATAGATTTGAACCGTTTTCTGAATACAGTGTTCTAAAGAGATTTTGTAGGTTTTATTTTATGTATCCAGGCTTGAAAACACTGTGTTAATCCGCATAGGAGCAGAGTGGCAGAGTACGTTCTAACCTCCTTCGAGAGACCAACCGTTCAACATTCCTGTATTAGGATAATTATGGGTTGCTATGATGAGAGTTATGGCAAAATTTAGTAATAAAAGAGGGATACGATTTTGTGCGTGTGATACCGCGGTGAACAACCAAGTTTAAATTAATTCATCAAAAACAAAATGTAGTTTTCTTTTTAATATATCATACTTGCTTTTCCCCGCGGCTTCACTCGAGTTAATTTTATGACGTAGATCTCGATTGACAACAAAACAACCCATAGCGCGACTTGTGGCGCCATCTGTTGGCCGATACAGCGCCCTCTTTAGTAGAAAAATTATTTTCCCATTAGAACGACATGCTTTCACGGGATAAAAAGTAGTCTGTGTTGGGCTCTGTATCCCTAACAATATGTACTCAAATTTTCATAATGATCGGCTGCTTAGTCAAGCCGTGGAGAAATAACAAACAAACAAACTCACTTTCTCATTTAAAATATTAGTAATAAAGTAAATGTAACTTTACAGCGTTAACGTACTCGTCGCTGTAATTGGACACTTTTATAGTTGAAATTCAAAATTCTGTTTTTTTTTTTATATTATTACATTTCAACATTGAATAAAATGTTTTCGCATTGGTAATTGGGTATAAGTACATTATTTTATTACTTTGTTGTTGCTTGTAAATTAATATAAAAGTGTAAATTGAATTTTTCTCTCCAATATGGGTACATTTTATTTTCTCACAGATATTTATCCCGTATCTGTCGTGGTTCACCATCTGCTTAGTTCACCTGGCTGGATCACGAGCACTTTTTCTGTGATATATTTTTTACTAGCTGTTACCCGCGGCTTCGCCCGCGTGGTCAAGCGAAAATACCAATAATTTAGTTCCCGTGGGAATTAAAAATAACCCGACTTTATGCTCGTCAACATCATAAAGGGAATCTCTATAAAAAAAACAGATTTTCAGGTTAATCGCTTCCGATAATACACGTGTAGTCTAATTATTCCGAATCCTGTGGGAATTTTAAAAAATCCCATCTTTATCCTTGTCTACTTTATAAAGGGAAGCTTAATACAAAATCTAGGCGTTCTAGGTTGAGCGCCCACAATAACACACGTTCAGTCCTATCTATCACGTTCCCGTGGGAATTTATAAAATCCCGTCTTTATCCTTGTCTACGTTATAAAAGAACCTCTATACAAAATCTCAGCTTCCTAGGTTGAGCGCCCCCGATAATACACGTGTAGTCTTATTATTCCTGTTCCCGTAGGATTTTTAAAAAACCCCGTCTTTGTTATTGTCCACTTCTTAAAGGGATACTCAATACAAAATTCTAGTGTTCTAGGTTGAGCGTCCACAATAACACACGTGCAGTGCTATTACTCCCTTTCCCGTGGGAATTTCATAAAATCCCATCTTTATCCTTGTCAATATCATAAAGGGAACCTCTAAACAAAATTTCTGCTTTCTAGGTTGAGCGCCTGCAATAATACACTTGCAGTCATATTACTCCCTTTCCCGAGGGAATTTAAAAAAATCCTTTCTTAGTGAGCACCTACGCCCCAAAAGGAACCGCCATGCAAAATTTGAGACTCCTGGCACGTAGTTTCGGAGATGTCGTGATGAATCAGTCAACTTTGCATCCCCGTTTTACCGCCCTTAATAGATGATTTTTGGGAAAAATATTTTACTCGTGTTTCATGTCTTTCAATAAAGAACCTTCATGCTAAATTTCATTTGAATAACTTCAAAAACGGCAAAGTTTCATACTAACTTTGCACCCCCGTTTAACCCCCTAAGGGATGACTTTTGAGAAAAATATTTTACTCGTGTTTCATGCCTTTCAATAAAGAACCTTCATGCTGAATTTCATTCGAATAACTTCAAAATCGGCAAAGTTTCATACTATCTTTGCACCCCCGTTTAACCCCCTAAGGGATGAATTTTGAAAAAAATATTTTACTCATGTTTCATGATTTTCAGTAAAGAACCTTAATGCTGAATTTCATTTGAATAACTTTAAAAACGGCAAAGTTTCATACTAACTTTGCGCCCCCGTTTAACCCCATAGGGGATGTTTTTTAAAAAAAATATTTTACTCGTGTTTCATGCCTTTCAATAAAGAACCTTCATGCTGAATTTCATTCGAATAACTTCAAAAACGGCAAAGTTTCATACTAACTTTGCACCCCCGTTTTACCCTCTTAGGGGATGAATTTCCAAAAATCCTTTCTTAGTGAGCACCTACGCCCCAAAAGGAATCCCCATGCAAAATTTGAGACTCCTGGCACTTGTGGTTTCGGAGATTTCGTGATGAATCAGTCAGTGATTTTCTCTTTTATATATATAGATTAAATGAATAATTTATCTTCCTTGGTAACACAAGCCTTTGCGTAGAACTACTTCCTAATGAGAGAATATTTTTGGGAATTTAATAAATAAAATTGAACGAGAATATCATCCCCAAACATCTCTTATTTGATTCCGCAACCCACGATGGAGATATAAAAAGTATTTTGTACGGCAGAAATCATATCTTTCATTCATTGTTTGCGCATCGTACTTTGCTCATCCGCTCGAAAAATATTCTCCAAAGCGCACTCCGACCTTCCATTATGGCCAGTTATACGGAAAAAGATATCCAGATTTGAGCATCGTGGGCATAAAACGAATTTATGATATTTGCTGCCAAAATATAGCGGTGCATCGAGTTTTTATATTAGGTGCTTTTCCTACCCCTGATAGCAATAACATCAAGTATTTATCTGATGGGCACCACCTTAACAACCTGAGCAAGCATTTTTACAATTCCGTACTCAGATCGTGCAAACAAAAACTAAACAATACTAATTTGTCAGCGAGTAATAAAGTAAAAGTGTAAAAATAATCCATAGTGTAAAAAATCTTTTCTTTCTCGAAACGAAGGTACAGTTCTGCTTGATTTTCCACACAGAACGTAAAAAGTTTAGAACTTTACCAACATAGTAACTTTACAATTTCAATTCCAAGTTTTTTTTATGTAGATTCCAATTAGCGATATCGCTATTCAGAGCTCTTGAATCTCAACGTACTGCACTAAATTCTTCAACATCTTTTTTGTTAGTGTGATTCTTTGTTTTAATTGGGTTTAAACTTGTAGTTTAGTCTACTGCTGCATCAGTAAATTCTTCTTATTCACTACAGTAGCCTGTTAGAGAATGCAATTTAGCATTAAGCTGGCCTTTTGAATCGTTTTAGTAGTTAAATGAAAACTAACAGCGTCGCTCGGGTAAACTTTGTACTAATTTTCAGCTCTATGTTAATTGTAATTTTAAATGTCTATTTTAACTGCATATATTTTTCGGCTTTTATAATACAACTAGAGACCCGCGCAACTTCGTTTGCGTGTATTTATTTATGCACAGTAGCGCCATCTGTATAAGACAGATGAAATCCTATCGGAATCGCGTACTTTTCGGGATAAAAAGTACCCTATGTGTTAATATATGGTATCAGCTACCTACATACCAAATATTATAAATATTGGCCTAACCATTTGAGCTTGAAGAAGTAACTAACATACACATAACTTTCGCCTTTATAATATTAGTAGGAAGTAGGATGCAATATTCTTTATAGCACCAGAGTAAATGAGATACAAAAAACACATGATGTAATGTAACAAACCAGAGCAGAATTGTTCAGAACTACTTACAGGTTTTACGTTTTATTTTTAGTTAGGATGCCTAATTTTTGAAAATAAAATATAGCCTTTATCACATTCAAAAGTATAATAGTCAGTATAATACCTAAGCAATCTCTTCCAGATGACCTTAGAGTAAAGAATTAATACACAAAAAACAAGTCTTTCAGCTTGGCAGGTTTGGCTCATTACAATATAATAAAAAAATGTAAATTTGTATTATGAACGTCAAGTGACTAAACACCTAAATATCATCTCAAGGCGAAGTAATAATTTATTACAATATTAAATGTCCTCATATTTTTATTAAGATAATCTTTTATCTTTGTTGGGGCTACGTGATAAAAATAACCTTAATACTTAGTGGTTAGAATACAGAATCAAATGTGGCTAACGCAGAGTTCCTGCTGAGTAAAGTTATCGACCTCTGTTCAGCAGACCGGCATAATTCTACTTAGATACTAAGGATCTGATTTGTGATAAGTCAGCTGAGTTGGAAATGACTTATTAATGTTAATTTGGGTTTAATCAATAACACTAAAGTGAACATGTACATCAAAGTGAGATAATGATAATTAATTGACGTCGTAAGTGATTTACATCGAGAACGCCATAATAATAACGTATAAAGGACATTATTATGTAATTAGATTGTTGATAGGATGTTTTGGTAAATCGCTCCTTCATTGCTTATTTTGCTCTATCTACAGAATTAAGTAACTTACTACAAAACAATAAGGTATAAGTAATAAATATAAATATAGGTATAGGGACAATTACAAAAAACAATACAGATTGAACTAGCCCCAAAGTAAGTTCGAAACTTGTGTTATGGGATACTAACTCAATGATATTATATTTTATAACAAATACATATATAGATAAACATCCAAGACCCGAGGCCAATCAGAAAAAGTTCGTTTTTCATCATGACCCGACCGGGGATCGAACCCGGGACCTCTTGGGTGGCGGTCTGGCGTGGTAACCATTACGCCACGGAGGTCGTCAAATATAAAGATAGTAACAACTTACTTGAAATACTTTTAAGTTCTTCTACTTTCGTGTGTATTACTCTTTTCATGTCGCACTACTTGCGGTTATATCAGCTGTCACTCCCGTCCTCGTCTCGTTGTTTTTCGTTAACATTCATGAGCTTTGGGTTTACTATTAACAGTAAAGTAAAAAAGTTGAGTAAAATATAATTTTATGGGAGCAATCTCCATAGAAATGTTTATATAATTTTACTAACTTGTAATTTATGTTTCCTTATAAAATACTTAAATGAAATGCTCTTTCAGAATCCTCCTTAATTTCTCAAGTGATGTCATTCGAATAATTACTAATACCAACTTTTCCCGTGTATTATATAAAGCGTTTGTAGCTATTTCTATTGTTAACATCTCTCTTGCCAAACTACTCCCTAGTGGCAATTCCACAAATTGTTCCGACGACTCCTCACCCAAAAGGATTTCCCCGTGACGGCAGCTGATCCTTAATTATATAATTCCTAGTTCCCTTTCCTTGTTTCTTTCCCTCTGGCCCTCGGGTCGAGATTGTGAGCTTGTTATTGCTATTCCAGTTTAGATTCAAAGTGTATTTCTATTTATTTTGTTGGCATCGTTTTCTTTTAACAGTAGGAGTTTTAGTTTATTACTAAGTCGATTGGAAATTATCAATTCCTACTTAAATCACATATACTTATATAGCCACGTTGCTAATTTGGGGATGCCATTCTAGCTGTCTTATAGTCATCTCTCTGAATAAATTATATGTGAGTTTTAAGTAAATTGTATTTACCGTTGAGAAATCAGTATGCTTTGCTATATATTGTGATCACCATTTGGATCCTAGCTATATGGAACACATAAGACTACGTGTGGTTAGTGGTGATAAACTATGTATAATATTTTGCTTTAAGAAAGTGTCTGCAAATATCTTTGACTAAACGATTTTATTAAATTTCATTTATAGCAAATAGACTGAAATACTATGACCCAAAAACCAATTTAGGCACGAATAGACATTACAATACTAACAGGCCGGTTCAGTGCCTAAATTTAACTATTGCATAGATTGGGACAAGTCCCAACTATATTCTCATTCGTAACGATGCCCTCTGATGTCATCGGGATGGAACGAGAACCCTTCCTATTGGATTCAATGAACCCGTTCGATACGAATCGTACGCAAATAAAGGGTAATAAAGGGACCCTTGATTGTATTCGTAAATAAAATACACATAAATATTTTGTTCATACGGACTTATGCTTCGATAGGCGAGAAAAGTTGATGATTGGAACTTTACACGAATACAAAAAGGACAGTTTATTGGTTGCTTGTACCCTTTTAATTTTAGTTGTTATATTTTTACATGATATTATAAAAATATATATTATTTTGTAAGCCTGTAAAACACATTATTTTATGATAGGCCTTGAAAACTTCCTCGGGGAATTCTTAAGTATAAGTCTTTCTACCTGACTGCGCCAGAAGAAGGGTTATTTTTTACTAGGGACAGCTCTGTTTCTCTTATCGCACTTAATGTAATGGGTATAGCATGTTTCATCCACTTTAACTTTCTATACATAATATGATTCCTAATACATTGGATCTTTTTCTATAGCCGTCTCCTGTAGTAGACGTCCAGAAATTTTCATATCTAAAATAATTCTTACGACACCTCTTCAACATTGTCGTTACTTTATATCGATTTCAGTTTCAAAACATCTGCTATTGACACGTTGGCTTTATCAGAATTTCTCTCCCTTTTAAAAGGATCTACAATTGTATGGAGGGTAAAACAAACATTTGTATGCTAACTGGACGGTTAAAGCCAATATAGTATTGCGTTAAAAATACAATGTACTATTTTTCTGTCTTCATACGATGCCGTATAATCTAGTGTTCACGTTTTATTTTATAGAAATAGTTTTGTATGTTTATTTTAAAGAATAATGTTTGTTTTTATGGATAGTCGCACAACTCGCTTACCCGTGGAGAATCCTAAATATCCCATCTTATTCCTTGTCTATTTTCATAAGAAACCTTTATGGAAATTTTCTCTTTTTAAAATCCAAGACAAGCTCATGTAGTTTAGGACATTATTATCAAGAAACATAACATTACATCGTTAGATTACTTTTATAAATTGTTCATACATAAACATAATGCTATTTGTTTTGCTAGACATCCGCCAATAATTTTCTTTGCTTTTCTTAGCACAAAATATAGGTAAGCACTTTTTTTCTTTGATAGAACAAATCTTTTTTGGGTCAGCCCTCCATTATGGCTCTCTATTTTTGCCCGACACCGGAGCTAACGAGCCTTTGATGTCACACAGGAAAAAGTCTGTAGTGTCCAATGAATCTGTTTCATTTATATACCTATTTCTATACAATAGTTACAATTTGTAAAAAGAGCAGGTGACATTGTTTGCACCTTTTAAACTTTGCAAAAAATGGTACTTATAATTTAATCTATTATCTATATATATAAAATGCTTTGTCCTGACTGACTGACTGAGAATCAACGCACAGCCTAAACCGCACATCGTAAAAATCTGAAACTTGGAGGGTGGATTGTTTGTATGACGTAGGCGTCCGATAAGAAAGGATTTTTCGAAATTCTAACTCTAAGGGGGTAAAAAAGGGGTGCAAAGTTACTATGGGACAACTTGATTCCTTGGTCCAATCTACTTCAAATTTTGCATAAAAATTGTTTAAGAGAATTGATGGAAGACGTGATTCTTATTTTACTGAAATTCTTGAAAAATATGTATTTTGTGGGTAATTTTCTTCGATTTGATATCAATACTCATACTCCTTAGTGCTTTTGATTTCAATTACATTTCATTTTGACACATTCGTGAAGTGAAGATGTCATCTGTCATGTAATATTTTTATAAATTGTGAATATTCAAACAAAATGATTTCATAATGTCGTCGTAGGTCATCGTACTATTTATTCTGTTTGTGATCTCGGAAAAACAGCTAAAATTCTAACTATGTATAAAGCGGACTGAATCATATTCATCGTTAATAAACAGTAAGTAATTAAATTTTATAATATTTGACAGGGGTCAAGTTAAATTGGTCAATGGTTAAATGGCATATTGATATTGTCTCTTTCTTACTTATAGGAAATATCATTACGTCGACTCGCTCTATTATTTCGTAGTGTTGTTGTAGGGATGGTTGTAGGCTGGGGTGGGGAGTTGGGATACCTCCACGCGGTCCACCTTGGTAACGCCGGCGAGTAATTCCTTAGTTTCTGGACCCAACTCTGGAATTACTTGCCGACGGCCAAATTCCCGACGCGGTGGGTCTGCTCCCCGTGCTCCTACCTTGGATGGAGTACGTGGGATGCGGACAAATCCGCTCCCCCTTGCATCCGTACTGGTGCTGGGGGTGGAGCGACTGAGGAGACAACCTCGTTAAAAAACAAGAGGTGGAGCCGGCCGCGCTTGGCTCGGCCGGCTGTATGATGAGCGGTGGTGGACTCGTTCGCTCGCTGATCCTCCCCAAAAGCGTCTTCGCCCCGACTGGTGTCCGGGCCTACTCCACCCGTTGATACCGGGGGCGACCTCCGTATGGTGGAACGCGGAGGCCCTGCAGACACTGGGTCTCGCCAACCCAGACACTGCGGGGGGCGTTAAGGGTTGGGTCACATGGGCGAATGAGACCACCCTGGAAGAGGGAGTGCGCGGTGGCGCAAAGTGTCACAGAGTCCACTAAGTACGTAGTGGACGCTGTGGCACTTGGAGTGGCGCAGGAGGCGCGGTGGAGGAAGAAAACCTCGTTAAAAAATTGAAGAAGAGGGGCCGGCGGCTCGCTGAGCCCGGCCAGCGGTCGCACGTTGTTGCGACCGCAGAGATGGAGGGGACCCTTGCCCAGCCGAGACGGCGAGCCGGGGAAGGCCCGTCGTCTTGAGGGGGCAATGGTCCTAGGTGTCGGCAGTGCACCTGGATGCGGTGTGCTGCTGACGGGGCGTTCCGGGGAGAGCGGGTCCGGCCAGTTTAACTTTGGCCGGACGGCCCTGGCGGGGTCGCGGATGTATCACAGTACCCGTGGCCCCGTCACTTAGGGGGCGAGTGGCATCCCGTCAGTTTTTTAGTGGTAAGTCCCACAGTCCCCACCGCATATTCCCCGGGCGGTGGGGCTGCTGCAAAGCATTTTCTGACGATAATATAAAAAAAAAAAAAAAAAAAAGGGATGGTTGTAGGCTGAGGTTGTAGGTATTGAAACACCCATATACTTATACATTTTTTTTTACGGAAGTGGTTGGAAAACAAGCTCAGGAATATGGATCATTTGATATTAGGTGATTATCGTCGACTATGGAGCACATAGATTTTAGGGTCTCTGACCTGTTGCCGACCTATAATAGGAAAAGACAGGATATATAGCGAGAAATAGTATAAGGAAGGAGATAGATATTTTTTTTATACCACAAAGGTGGCAAACAAGAATTTCGGATATTTCACTCTCCGAACGAAACGCATTGCTGCTTCACGTCAATATTCTGTAAAAGGGTGGTACTTCACCGGTCGGGATAGCCTATTTCATAAACGTCCACTCCAAAGATTGTAATGAGAAGTATTTAAATAGGGAAATAATCATGTATACATATGAAAATGTTTGTTCTTGACCGTAGAGACCTGAAATTTGGTTGTGTGATGTAGGCAACCGATAAGAAAGGATTTTTTGATATTCCCACGGGAAAGCGGGATAAACGCAAACGAAGTTGCGCGGGTTTCTCTAGTCTATTATAATATATGAAATGCTTTGTCCTGACTGACTGGACTGACTGACTGACTGAGAATCAACGCACAACCTAAACCGCTCATTGTAAAAATCTGAACTTTGGCAGGTGGACCACCTATTGTATGACGTAGGCATCCTATAAGAAAGGATTTTTCGGAATTCTAACTCGGGTAAAACTAACAGGTAAAAGGGGGGGGGGCAAAGTTACTCTAGGACAACGTGATTTCTTGGTCCAATCTACTTCTGTATAAAAATTGTTTAAGAGAATTTGATGGAAGACGTGATTCTTTTTTTATTGAAATTCTTGGAAAAAATGTATTTTGTAGGTAATTTTCTTCCAGTTGATATCAATACTCATACTCCTTGGTGCTTTTGATTTCAATTACATTTTATTTTGACAAATCCGTGAATCGAAGTGTGTCATCTGTCATGTAATATTTTTATAAATTGTGAATATTCCGAATATTCAAACAAAATGATTTCATAATGTCGTCGTACTATTTATTCCGTTCGTGATCTCGGAAAAACACCTAAAATTCTAACTTTAAGCGGACTGAATCTTATTCATCGATAATAATAGTAAGTAAATTAAATATTTAATTTTATCAAGTTAAATTGATCAATGGTTAAATGGCATATTAATATTGTCTCTTTTGCACTTATACGAAATCCATTACGTCGACTCGCTGTATTTTTGAATACTGATGTATACTTCTTTTTTTACGGAAGTGCTTGGAAAACAAGCTCAGGAATATGGATTATTTTTTGATGTTAGGTGATAACCGTCGAATATGGAGCACATAGATTATTTGATTTGCTGACCTATTGACGTGTATTCTTGGCTTATGGAATAGTCTGTGGTTTAATGTTGTGTTGCTTAGATACTATATTTAATATAGTAGAAAATGTAAACTGGATTTTTAAGTTGAATAAAGCCAAGTTATCCGTTGGTCTCTTTTAATGTATCAATTTATTCAATGTTAAGTCAAAGAGAGGTAAAGCTGTAACTTCAAGAATCTTACAGTACATGAACACGAAGACGAAACGATTCGAGGTGCATTTATTTCTGGGGTCTTGTCTCAAAGAATTAGAGAACGGCTATTAGAAAACAAAGAACTTACGCTTGATAAAGCGCTAGATCAAGCATTATCACTGGAAACAGCAGAACATAACTCGCAAATAATTGCTGGAACTCCTTTATCAATAAATGCCACTTCTGAGACAAACAATCCTTCATCGCAAGATAATCCAAACCTTGCACTATCTACACCGTTTCGAAAGCGCTGTTTCTTCTGTGGTGGAAATGTTCATCGAAGAATGATGTGCCCAGCTAAAGACGCCACCTGTCAGTTATGTTCAAAGGTAGGACACTATGCTAAAGTTTGTCGAAGCAGTAAAGAACGAAAACCAGTTAACGCTATAGATGTCGAAGGCGAGTCAGCCAGCATCCTCGCCGCAGCACCTTCAAGTCTTCGCAAGGCTACAGTCCCAGTCACGATTAACGGTTTGCGAGCCGACGCTTTAATTGACACTGGTAGTTCGGTCACTTTTATTGATAAAAACTTTGCCTGCTTGATAAATCTGAAAAGAAAACCTCACAGACAATCAATTACCTTAGCGTCTACGACTCACGTATCTCTTGTCGAAGGAGTATGTTCTGCTACCCTCGAGCTTGGCCGTCACGTTTATAAGCATACAGCGTTACTTGTAGTAAACAATCTTTGCGCAGATGTAATAATCGGCCATGACATTCTGAAAAACCATTCTACGTTGGTCCTGAGTTTTGGAGGCAAAGAGGATCCGCTAGAAATTTGCAATGTGATGGAGGCAACAGTGCCACCTGCCTCAATATTTACTAACTTATCACCTGATATTAGACCTATAGCAATTAAATCGAGGCAGTACACGAAAGACGATGTCAAATTTATTGAAGAAGAAGTATCAAAGCTACTAGAAGATGGAGTTATAGAGCCCAGCATCTCTCCTTGGCGTGCTCAAGTTCTTGTCGCTGGAGGCGGATCCCATCGCAAACGTCTCGTCATTGACTACTCTCGGACTATTAATAAATTTACATTTCTTGATGCTTATCCCTTGCCAAAAATAGAAAACATAGTTGCGAATGTAGCGAAGTTTAACTACTTCAGCCAGATAGACCTGAAGAGTGCATACCATCAGGTGCCTATCCTGTCAAAAGAAAAGATATATACAGCCTTTGAAGCATGTGGGAAACTGTATCAGTTCACTAGAATACCGTTTGGCGTGACAAATGGCGTTGCTGCGTTTCAGCGTACACTTGAATATATCATCCAGGAAGAGCAGCTCGAAGGTACGTATGCGTACTTAGATGACGTCACTGTATGCGGAAAATATCAAGAAGACCATGACAAAAATTTAGAAAAGTTCATGCATGCTGTCGATAAATACAAACTTACTATCAATAAACAGAAATGTACCTTCTCACAGAAATCTATAAACCTCCTTGGGTATAACATAAAAAACAACGTTATTAAACCTGACGGTGACCGGCTGAAGCCTTTGATTGAACTGCCAATTCCAACGAATTCAATTGAATTAAAACGTACCATGGGATTATTTGCACACTATGCAAAATGGGTAGACAAATTTTCATTCAAAATACAACCATTAATAAAAGTAACAAAATTCCCATTAGACGATGCAGCTAAAAATTCTTTCAATACACTTAAGAAAGACATAGAGAAATCTGCTCTGATCGCCATCGATGAAAATGATATACTGACGGTAGAAACGGATGCTTCTGAATTCGCTCTCGGAGCAACACTGTCACAGAAAGGTCGTCCGATAGCCTTTTTCTCCAGGACTTTATCTGAAGCGGAACAAAAACAATCTTCCATTGAGAAAGAGGCTGCTGCTATAGTGGAGAGTCTTAGAAAGTGGCGTCACTATCTAATCGGGAAGAATTTTATTCTTATCACGGACCAACGCTCGGTAGGGTTTATGTTTAACCAAAAACATTCGAGCAAAATTAAGAATGAGAAGATAGAACGTTGGCGCCTGGAACTTTCCTGCTTGAAATACGACATAATTTATCGTCCTGGTTCCGAAAATACTGTTGCTGACACTTTATCGCGCGTGTGCGCTAGTATCCACAATACAAAGTTGCGGCAGTTACACGATTCATTATGCCATCCAGGTATTGTAAGGATGGTACACTGGATACGCCTCAAAAACTTACCATATTCTGTTGAAGATGTAAAGAATATTACTAACTCATGTCCGACGTGTGCTGAGATAAAACCTCGCTTTATGAAATCTCGAGGTCAACTAATCAAAGCTACATCACCTTTTGAAAGACTTAACATTGACTTTAAAGGTCCGTTGCCGGGTCCTAATAGATACCGCTTGACAATTATTGATGAATACAGTCGTTTTCCATTTGCTTATGCATGTAAAGACATGTCGACGACTACCGTCATTAAGTGCCTTAAGGACTTATTTAATATGTTCGGGACGCCATCTTACATTCATAGTGATCGAGGAACTTCGTTTATATCCGAAGAGCTCAACGAATTCCTGAACCCGTTGGGGGTCGCTCGCAGCCGAACAACACCTTACAATCCTTGCGGAAATGCACAGGTAGAGAGACTGAATGGCACCCTATGGAAAACAATTAAGTTGGCACTCCGAAGTAAAAACTTACCTATCGAGAATTGGGAGACCGTTTTACATATAGCACTACACTCAATCAGATCCCTTTTGTGCACTTCAACTAATGTGACACCCCACGAAAGATTTCTATCTTTTCCAAGACGGTCAGCGAATGGAGAGTCTTTACCTTCGTGGCTAACTCCGGGTCCAGTTTTGGCAAAGAAACATGTTCGCAATAAGAATGAACCTTTAGTTGAAGAGGTGGAGTTGCTACAGAGCAACCCGCACTACTCACACATAAGATTTGCTAGTGGTCGAGAGTCAACCATTTCAAATAGACACCTAGCTCCTCTGCCTCCAAATAACAACGTTAATGATGCTGTTATTGAATTGGAAAGCGTTAACGATGGTGATATTGAACTGGAGAACTCTCCAAATAACTTGGACCAGTTGACGTCCGAGAATAACTTGGAGTTAACACCCATGCCACCTCCTGCAGATGAGAGCGAGTCAAATAATACTCCTGGCGGAATAGAATCTCCTAGGAGATCAGGGAGAAATCGAAGACCGCCTCGTTACCTCGCAGATTACCATTTGTAACTAGAATAAGCCTGCAAAGAAAACTCAATAGGAGAAGAATGACGTGTATTCTTGGCTTATGGAATAGTCTGTGGTTTAATGTTGTGTTGCTTAGATACTATATTTGATATAGTAGAAAATGTAAACTGGATTTTTAAGTTGAATAAAGCCAAGTTATCCGTTGGTCTCTTTTAATGTATCACCTATAATAGAAAAAAAACAGGACATGGCGAGAAATTGTTTAAGGAAGGAGTTAGAACTTCGGATATTTCACCCAACGAAACGCATTGCTGTTGACCATAGAGACCTGAAACATGGGTGTGTTCTGAAAAGTGTGTGAACCGATAGATTGCCTACATCATACACCACACATAAAGGATTTTTGAAATTCCCACGGGAAAGCGGGATCAACGCAAACGAAGATGCGCGAGTTTCTCTAGTATTTTACTAAAATTACAATGCTGTCAGCATAATTTTTTTATTTACTTTCATTATGACCAATTATATCCAGTGTAAATTATATTCTAGGATCTCAATTTACAAGAATACAGTGACATAAATCTGATAATGATGAATCCTGAAAATGGTCATAAAAATTTTGTAATAAAATGACCTACGA
This sequence comes from Endotricha flammealis, assembly GCA_905163395.2. NCBI lineage: Eukaryota > Metazoa > Arthropoda > Insecta > Lepidoptera > Pyralidae > Endotricha > Endotricha flammealis. Next base: position 16,751,145 of record LR990855.1, read on the forward strand.
ACAAGTGGACAAGTTAAAACATGAAACCAATGATGAATAAAAGGTTCTACCAAACTTGTTGAAGATTCAAATTTATTTTCCGTGTTGTTGAAATTACGCTAAAGGTAGCTAACATAAAACCACGCTGTAGAAAGTTATACCCTTTTTACATTGTGATGTGGTCGCGTGGTCTGTGCATGTATGTATATTCTAATATAATGTGAAAAGGTAATATTATAAATAAGAACCGGGCTAGTGCGTGTCGGACCACGCACATTGTAGGGTTACGTATTTTCTACGCTTTGTTTGCTTTCAGATGAGTGGAATGTCATATTCTATGACATTTTGTAAGATATATGACTATCGACGTTAAAGAAAGACAAACGAACATATTCTCATACAATAAGTATAATCTATTATGTTAGTATATTGAAGATACCAAAGAAGAAATAAAAGGTAATAAATCTCAGGCTTTCGAATTACTTTTTCTTTTCATACATTCAGATAAGGGCTAACTTTTCAATCTTTTTATAAAAAAAGACCCTTGCAAGTCTGCCATGAATAGATAAGAATAGTCGTCGTGGCAAAGTAATCCAATTTAGAAGTCGCTGTGGCTATACTTTTAGTTCTAGTTTGAAAGCATTTTATTTTTAGCAAGGTCATGTCTGTGTGAAGGTCGATGCAAAGGCTTGAACTTCTTACTTAATTTTGTGATAAATGTCTTTGTAGTCAGAGATAATCTAATAGTACATGTTGTAACATACAATATGTAACAAATCTACGTTAAGTTAACAGGCACCTACCTCTTACTTTTTGCACTTATCTAGGTAGTCCTAATAAAATTGTCCATAATTTTTTTTGCCATTTATGGGAGAGGTGTCCTTTCCTCTAGCAATAAGAGCCTCTGCTCTCCTTCTCCAACTGTCCCTTTGTGCTGTGTCTAAACCACCACATTCAGACCTCCAGAAGATCGAGGAGTAATCGAATTTGGCTATTACTAGCTCTTTCAATAAATGATCTATTCATCATTTCAGACAGACGGCAAATTTGGACTAAAAAGGTATTATCCTAAAATAACATACTAACAATACATGAAACTAGTATAGAGTAAACGAGATTTTAACACAGTTTTAAGTTGATTTTATGTACCTACCGTCTAGTAGAGTCTTAAACCAAAAACAATTAAAAGAATGAATTGCTAACCAAAGGCGGAGCAAAGCTCAAAGAGGGATAGTAAATAAAAAGGGAAAATTGGAAATTTATTCATCAGTAAAGAGGCGACTCGGGGCTGTTGTACAAGACTTTTTATTTAATTTTTTTTTTGCTTTTGCCTGCGGCTTTGCTTGAGGTGAATGGAGTGATATAAATCTCGTTTTATAGAAATGATTTGAGCTATATCGCAGTTTATGGCGCCATCTGCTGGTTTTTTTATGCCACAAAGTTTGCAAACAAGCATACGACCCGCCTGGTGGTAAGCAGTCACCGTAGCCTATAGTTGCTTGCAATACTGAGGGTGTCACTCACGCGTTGCTAGCCCTCCCAACCCGCCCAAGAGCACTGGAGATCTAGTCACTGTAGGAACAAAACATGGCCAAGACCAATGCTGTTTGGCTACGATCTTCTGTATGTTGGAGGTCCTTCTCCAAACGGACTGCTACGATTTAAGCGGATTATCCGCTGTGCCCTATCTCTCTGTTGGTCTCTTTCTACACCATTAACTGACTGTCATCCATCGATAACAACCGGGACTAATGACTAGCCTATGCCTAGAGGGCAAGTTAAGTCATTAGTCCCGGTTGATTTTTAGCTCATGATTGTAAAACCCATCCAAATACTGGTTGAGGTCGACATTGCTAGACTACCTTGTTTAAACTTGACAATGCAATGATTAGCTTCTTTAATAATAATAATAATTTTAAAAATTCGCTACACACTTAAAATCTGTACAATAAATAGATATCAGTTTGAATTCAACAATAAAATTTTATAGATACTAAAAACATTGTTCTTGACACTCGAGATTTCAAAGAATTCCCTGTTAAGGTCCTCTTGATAGCTCGATATTGGTTAAATCTAAATCGAATCAACGATCAGTGTCTGAAACACGACGAGAAAAGAATTCTAAATATACGCCTTTGGATCAAATTGATGGATTATTTGATAACAAAGAAAGGTTTTGAAGATGCTATTTTACCTATTAATTTTGAATTTAATAATTTAAACCTTTAATTGTAATTGAATCACTTTGAGTATCATATTCTTTTATTTATTGTTGTCTACCTATATTTTTCAACTATTGGGTATAATCTCCCTTTTCTCTAAGCCAACCTTCCTGTTGAGTAAAGCTAAACTTACTTAGTTGTTTGGTGGGCATTCGGCTTTACTATTGTTACGGACTAGCCATCAGGCTGTAAGTAAATAGGTACTTTTTGTACTTTAAATTATTTATTATTATTTTATATATTTTTTATTTTGCCCTTTTTCCAATTTCGTAACAAAAATTTCATAATCAGTTATGAAAGAAGAATTTTGTTTAAAATTCTGTTTATTTTTTCATAACTATTTTAAGTTAAATTCGGCAGTCATAAAATAGAAAAACATAAATTATGATGAAATCGACAGTGAAGTACATGCAACTATTTCAAAACCACCCCAAACCATTTTTATCTTAGTCTTCTACTTTTACTTTTTCATTGTGCTTTGTACTCTGTAACCTTTATTTTATTTTATTATATTTCCCTATTTACTTTGAGCTTTTATTTTTCACCTCTCTCCCTTTACAACTGTCATGTATAACAAAACGCCAATATATCAGCTGTGTTAAAATTACTACGAGCAAATTACCTTTGTAAGATACCTCCTCTCTTACTGGCTAACCGTCAACGAGAAAGAAGCAGCAGTGCATCAAGTCAAGGAATTCTTCTTTGACCTTATCGGCCAGAAGAGGGCTGCTGAAACCCAACAGAATTTAGCTCCACTGACCTGGCATCATTCTACGAGATAATTAAGTACTGGATAGACAACGGATCCTTGATTCCTGAAGGAATTCTATCCTATTTTAATGTCCTCCTCGAGGAATCAACTAACATGAAAATAAAGCCCCTGGTAAATCAAGCTGCCTTTAGAAACCTCACCACTTTAATGCTAATTTGTAAAATCTTTAATGACTTCACTGATTTTCCCTTGGGTAAATTATTCAAGAAAATGCCTGCATTGTGCATTGAGGCACAAAGATATTTCAACGTAATAAGAGCGATTGGAGAGAACAACCTTATCGGCTACCAAATATCAGGGGCAGCCACTGCATTTCCCAATCTAGCAGGTATTTGCTTTACAACTGCAAATTATTGCTAATAATCAACATACCCTAATTGAGTACAATGGAGTTGGGAGTGCTGCTCAGCTGGGTAAACTCCAGACAGAAAAGTTTAGAAAATGGGCAACCGATTATACTAATTGTTAATAAATAGTATATTTCATTACGAGTGCGGAAACATTGAAGTTTCACAAAGAATTCCGACAAATGCCTACGCGAGCCGAGGCGCAGCCGAAGGTGAGGGTTGACAGTCGGAACAAGTTGCAATGACGGTTCCGCACGTGTACTGAACAACTATTTTTAATAGTTGCGAAAAAATTAAGCAATTTAATTACTTATTTTGTGCAACAAACAACTAAACTCGCAAAGAAAATTTTTGGAAAATGGCGCCAACCGTAAAAGAATATAAGCAGAGATATTTTTTTTGTTTTCTTCGCCCATTCTGGGTAGGCAAAGGGAACTATGCCCATACAGCCAAGTCGTCAGTAGAATTTTTTAATTGATATAAAATGAAAATGAAATTTAATGAGATCAAATGAAATGAAACCTAACCTAACTCATTGAATCAAATCTAAATATGATATTGAAACAAATTAGTAGCTTCTTTTTAGAAATATTTGCATGAATCATAAAAACTTCTATGAATTTATTTTTGTAAAAACTTTGTGGTTGAGTTTTTCTTTTTAATAGACATTATTTTGACAGTTGAGGAAAAGAAGAAGCACGAGTATGTAATAGTCCACATCCCGAACGCTAATACGTCCCTGCAATACGCCACTTTTTGAGTTTTTGAGCAACTGTATTAAAAATAAATTTGCGTGTGTGCACAGGGTGCCATATGCTGTACTTTAACTAGATTGTAAGATCTTATTGTAACCATGTGGTAAGCAAATAAATGAATTGAATTACTAAGTTTTAGTAGTGATCGGTTTCATAATCATCTTATAAACGACATTGTTTTATCCAAAATAACAAAACCTTCGATATCGGAAGAATACAAATACTATCAAGGTAATAACATAAAAAGCATTCCCTTTTTTCTATCAAAATCGACAATACACCGACAGAGAAAAGAACCTTGGATAAATTCCTACGGAATCGCGTTCGGTTAGCCGCAAGCAAACTGCCTCGCGAGAAATTAGATTTATTTTGTTACTATTTGCGATGCAATATTGATTCCCTACCCTAGAGGGTATTGTTACGTTATATTTTGTATCCTACTGTGTAAAGGTGCACCCAGACCGGTGTTATTTAATGTTATTGAACAAAACAACAATCAGTGTGGAAACAAAAATCTCCCGTTTTTTCTGGGTCCCACTTTTTACAAAGTACAAACTTCAACACTAAAGAGTCTGTGACACATCAGAACAGTTGTCGAGTTTTCTTTTAGCAGACTAACCGACATGAAAGCATTATATTTTTTTGTTCGAATGAAAGCATAATACTATTGTAAAATCCTAACGAGTTCTTCGTCAATGGATTTTCCAAAGTTGTCCTCGGCCGTTTGGGCAGTATTTATACAATACGTGGCGAAATTTTTGCTTCGTCGTCTACATCTAAATTAGTACCAATTATTTTTTGCCTCAAGTCAGATAAAAAAACAAGAATCATACCTACTCTGTTATCTTCAATGAAGAAATTCCAAATATCAGATTGTGCTCCACAAAAGGTGCACTTAGACTTTAAAATCGCTATTACGATGTTTTAAAATGTTAGATAATGTTACAACTTGTTCAATAACGCTATATAACTTCGATGTGGGAGCGCCATTAAAAAACGTTATTTAACAAATAGTAACATTCAATGTGAAAGCAAAAAATAAAATGTTTTATAACGTTAGCTAACATTCATTAATAAAACTTTATGTAACATTTTTGCACAAAACATAAAAAAACTGTTTAGAACAGTTAAACTTTGGTGTTGGAACACCTTTATAATTTGGTATCCTACTGTGTAACATTTCAAAGGGAAAGTAAACAGGCTAGCAAAAAATGCTTCTTGTTATTTGTTATTAGAGTTTTCTGCTTTACGCTCTGTTATTTCTATGGAATCATTGTTTCGTGTAAAAACAATTGATATTTGTGTTACAAAATATTGAGTTCCGTTTGTTTTTGTAAAATAAAAACGCAAATAATGGTTACATGCGTAGATATTTTTTACTTTTTTGATGTTTCAGTGTCATGCGCCAATAGTCGCTGCAAATAAATAGTAGCATCGTGAATCCTTTAAGTATTTAATCCTTTAAGCGGCCACGTAGTTCCAAGTTAATCTATAATTGATCCTGTTTGTGTTATGTCATATCAGACAATGAATACCAAAACACACGAACTTAATTTTTTATGACAGAGGAGAAAAAACGAGCTAACGGTTCACCTGATGGTAAGCAATCACCGCTGCCCATGGACATCCACTACTACAAGAATCTTAGATGCGTAGCCTATCTATAAAAGCATAGATAGAAGGAGGAAGGTGGAAAAGAACAGGACGTAAAAGTCGGACAGATATTGCTTAGGCTTTCGTCTCTCTTACTGAACGCAACGGCATATCACCGTTATGTCATTTGTTCGGGACAAGCCTACTACACATTCCCACCGATGTGTCTCCTGTGTAGCCAGGATCAACAACGGCGACCTCAGATTGACAATAAGCGATGATACTTATTAAAGTCCCGGGGGAGAAACTACAGCTGTCTTGGAACTCGCAACGAATTTAATCAGAAAGAAGCTAGACGGAGTAGGAAGTATTGAAAGGACTTCCCTTCTTAACAACTACGTAAGAGACAGTAATTTGAAGCAAAGGCATTATACTTTAGAGAGAGGGCAAATCAAGTGAGGCTTCGTTATTTCATGTCTTTTTTCTGTGAAAGGGTGTTACTGCCCCGGTCGAGACAGCTATTTTTCGAGGCACCACCAGTTTATAGTGGTAGCTAGGCTCTACTAAAAAAACTCAGGTCAAAGACAGAAAATATTCATGACATTTACTTGTCCAATTAAAATGAGGTTTTTATTTTCTTTTTTATTCGTCGAAAACAGTTCCGCTCCAGGTAACTTAGCTACGTTCAGAGGCAATTCTATTTCGACGTTACGTTAACCTAATACAAAAATGTCTCGCAATCCACATTTTGTATATTTGTTATATACTTGTTTGCACATTATAAGCAGCTGGATATACATGTTCCTCTTAAAGTGCTCGATAGATGCTGCAGTTTATAATATCATTAGGATTTTTAAGCTGATGAATATTTTTTCCAAAATTCTTATAGGAACGAGAATATTTGAATTGTGCTGGTATTACGACAAGTAGCCGCTGTGTTTGTATTTAGCTATAGTTATAATAACTATAGTAATTTCTTTCATTTAAAGAGCCAAAAACAAACGTTGCAAGAAACATAGATTCAGATCGTGATAAAAATATAAATATAATAAACCTATTCATACAATAACAGCAGGTGAATCTGACCATTTGCAAGATATTTCATCGAATTAGTAGATATTTGACACATTTTTTTAGAATAAAATAAGGTTAGTAGGTAATAGTGAAAAGGATGAAGTAATTCACCAAAATCTGCAATCTTGAAATATCATATCCCTATACATACATCGTCAGTGATGCCAACCGGAAATTAATAGCGTATAACAAACAGACAAATCAAATATCCATCTTACATATTTTTCCTGTAACTGCTGTATTGAATTATTTTCCATTTCCTGCAAATCTACATTGTTTTAGGAAATATACTCATTCCTATTTATATCTCATTTTCTGTAACCAGTTTCACAACAAAATATAGAGGTAGTAAGCATTGGTATTAATCTGTTGTTAGGTACCTACACATTTATAACACAAGCAGGTAACTCAGACACGATACTCGTATCTCATTCACTTTATGATCTTTTAGGACTTACGGAACTTTTATCAAAATCTTAAGCAGGATTACCTGAGACTAAGATTTTAACGGAGATTATAATTTGCACACAAAGCAAGACCTATAATAACCCAGAGAAAAAATTATACTATAACCTTAAATATACAAACTATCGTATCGTATTTATTTAACTCTTAATAGAATAACAACGCGTGTTGTGTTAATTAAGATAATTTGACTTTAAGTTCATAAATCTATAATAAATGCAAACAATTTAACAGTAATAGAGCCGAAATACCACAATCTCCATTACAAACGGTAAATTCGGCACCAAATCCCTGTGACAAGTCAAAGTTGTATTGACTAACTTACGGTCCGCCTGAGTCATTGAAAGTCGAGTTCAAGGTTCAAGTTCAGAAACTGGCAAAGTTTAGATAACGACCAGACCCTGAGGTTACAAAGTATTAAACTAAACTATTATGTACTTGTTCTGGCCGATGTTTATCAGTTAGAGCTTGTTTTTTATTTGTTCTCTTGTATCTTGACTTTATTTACGCGATGAGTATAACAAAGTATTAATGGAACAAAGTTTTCGAAACAAATAATATAGCAATGATGATGATACCTACCAGTCAATAGAGGAATTATTTTACAAATTTCGAGCTTCACTCAGTCAGCCCCTTAAAATAACAAGAAAAAATTACACCTGGTTGTTAATTTTAATCCAAAACATAAATGAATACAAACTAGCGTGTACCTTATATTGGCCAATAGAAGGGTTGCAAAAAAACATTCAAACATAACATCAATGGGACCCCAGAGCTACATTTACTGAATCGCGATGCAAATGAATACAAAGTTCTTTTGAAACACCATGCTAACATTTATTTTAGGGCAAGGCCAAACATGCGTTTCAAATTTTTCTGACGATGAAATGATGAATGATCATATAATAAAACGCATTTTTAAAGTTATAGTACGGCTGTCTCTGTCAAACTAAAGAAGAAAAAAGAGATAGCTTGAGACGTAATCTGGAATTAATTATTGTACACAGTGTACCTATTCAAATGCTTAGTAATTCATGGCTCTAAGTGAGCACAAATTATTAACGTTCACATAACTCCAAGCATGTGTGGTGAACCGAACGGCACACGCTTTGCTACGTTACAACGTAGACAAGAGAACACAGCATTAGGTTCCAATAGTAATGTAATAATAGACCGTGATGCTCGGCAATTTGAGCTTCACTTGATTTGTCTTCTCTCTAGGCTATTATCAGAATCACTGAAAACCTCTCAAATTTTAAAATAATCAATAAATCAAGATGGCCCTTTTATTTTGTTTTGACTGGTATAGTAAAAGGTAATGTATATTAGGTACAACAACTATAATATTCCCAGAGCTCTAATATAAGTATATAAAAAATATTGTTTTCCACGAGAACTTGCAAGATCATTAATTCGGAAACACCCAAGCGTAAAACTGTCATATTATCTTGATTCATAACGATACAAAATTGAGAAATTCTATTCATGTAGTGACACTCAATTAGGTTATAAAAAATGGTTTTATCAAGATAATCAGACATTTTGACTTAAAGCAAGGAGCTCTTTCTTAACTATTCAACCGTCTACAAGGGGTTGAAAGTCTTAGCGTTGGAGCACTCAAAGATTCATTTTCAGGACATACTTATCTTCAATTTCTGTTCCGACATCACTTTAACCTTCCTTCACCTCGATCTGAGGCATCATTTTTTTTTAGTTTACAAAATTGGACTTTCTCGCTTACATTGTAGAGTGTAATTTTCACAGGGATGACTACAATGAAATTCGTTCCGCGTCGCTTGGAAGGTCGCCGCGTGACAGGAATGCGTTGCTTTTGCAATTTGATCGTATCCTCGGAGATGTGTGAAATAGTGTCCCCAATATTTTCTCAATGCTTGATTTGCAAAGGAAATTCATCTGAAACAGTCCTTACCTTGACTTATAGGTTTTACCCTTCGTTTCCTTTTTAGGATTCCGTAAAGGGTCTGCCTCTCCCTCGTTTTTATCTTGTAACATCAATGTGTTTATTCCCCGAGCCCTGTAGTGACTGTTAAGTTGTAACCGTAGAAAAGAAACAGAATAATTGTAAGTCGACTTGTGTGAGACCTGCGTTACATTTTTTATTAGGTTCAATTTAGTAATAGAGTGCTCCGTATTCTTTAGTAGCAGGTAACAGTATTAAAAATGTATAATATCTTGAGCAGAAAAATATAATAGCCAAAATTGGCGTTTATGTGTTGAAAAAAAAACCGCTCGTTATATTTAAAGAGTGATTAATTATAGAGCATGACACGTATAATTTACATATTTTAGGGTGGGCAAAAGCTATAAATATTATAATTTGGTTTCGTCACTATTAAAATATTTATACTTAATATTTACTATTCGTAACTATTTTACATCATGTTAACTAATGTATTATTTTAAATTAAATGTTTAGGAGATAATAGAGAAATCGCCTGTGATGTCAATGAGCTTATTGTCAATTTCAATGTTTATTATCAATTTATAGTGATCATTATCTTGGCTTATATTGGACATACAGCGATGGGAATTTGTGGTAGGCTTTTTTCCGTACCTACTCGACGTGGGTTACCTTGAGTAGGGTTACAATGAGTCAATTTTTATCATTATTATTAAACATTATTATTAAAATTGGCAGCATAAGAGTAAAGTATTATATTTAAAGGTTGACCAAAATCTCACTGACCCCCTAAATGACCGACTATAGAAATTTTTCCACAGCTTGTTTCACATATCTAAAGATGTTAGCGTATAATCTAATGCCTATAAATTCCTTTAAAGTTGGCAACGCACCAGGTTTCGTGTAGCTGGAGTTTATGGCGACGATTACTTACCATCAGGTAATCACTGGCCTGGTTGGCAGGAAAACCATAGGTACAATATGGCTCTTATATCTAATAACCCAGATTTAAAGTTGGCAGATAACGCATGGTGTGTATGGTTTTAGTTGGTATTCCTTGACACGTAGAGTGAGTCGGAGATAACCCTATCAACTATGCTCAGGTCGCTAGGCGTATGCGTAGTGCATTCTTACTAATTTATAAATATTCAAACAATTTTTATCTTAAGTCTTCCGATAAATTGTACTTAACTATACTCAACTTCATAGTCCATGGTAAAATTATTTCTGCTTGGTTTGATCTCAATGCAAAGTCAGTAACCAAGTATTTCTTGCAACTTGTTTATTCATATGCAAGATTCACTTTGATAATAGAATATGAAGCCTTTTGCTTGATTTAACTTTCATCGTTCCACTTGTGTCTTGTTTCAGAACATATACCTACTTGAAACATTTTTATTTTATATTGTGAACATAAAAGATTTACCTCAATGTATTCTTTCATATAACACGTTTATTATATTTATATCAATATGGGACTCTTCTACTAATATATTTTTAGGTCAGAGGAGAAAAGCTAACGTTTGATTTATTTTTTTGTTTTTTTTATGCCACAAAGGTGGCAAACAAGTATACGACCCGCTTGATGGTAAGCATCACCGTAGCCTATAGACGCTTGCAATACCGGGGGTATCACTCACGCGTTGCCAACCCTCCCAACCCCCCAAGTGGAGCTCTGGAGACCGCAGTGCCCTACCTCTCTTAATTGTATTTTATCTTTTCCCATCATATTATAACATTATTATGAAGAGATGAAGAAGATGATTTCCGACGATGTTTCTTAAATGTCGATTGTTCTTGAATGAATTTCAGACTTTCATTCTTATAATATTAAAAAAGTTATATGAATAAAGAAAGAAATCAATAAAAATAAGGTAGTTTATTGTATTGTGAAAAAGGTGCCATAACCCGAAAGAAGGGTATAAGAAAGGAGTTGGGTTACCGTTCATTTATCTTACTCTCTGGGTGTTATGTCTCATTTGAAATCAGATATTCTGAAAAAGAGAAGTATCTTAAAATAACGTTTATTAATTCATCATAATGCAATAGAACCCAAGAATGCAATGCTTAGTAATATAAATGAAGGAAAATCTCAAAGCTTAGAAACGTGGAGTTTATTTGAAATATTTCTGCTACCCCAAAGCACAAAACCTTTTCACTGGTGGAATAGGCTCGCGCAAAGTAGTTTTTGCCATTCCCAAAAAGGTTATTTCCTTAATGACGTGCTTTTTTTGAAGATCGTTTACTTTGATGAATGGTATGTTTTATTTTAATCTTTTGTACAAATAATTAATAATTTAAATATAATTAATATTGATACAGTTTTAAATCTACGTGTAAATAAGTATTATCATTAACTTTAAGACTGCAACATAAGATTCTATCTAATTATAATCAGGATAATGTTAAAATTTAAATAACCTTGTCACGGACTAGCGATCAGACTGGAAGTAAATACTTTTTGTTTAAATTTAATTATTTTGTACATTTTTTAATTATTTTTCCACTTCTATCACTTTACCTTCACCCTTTACAAGCCTTATTATAAAAGTACTGATACTTAACACACTGGTTTTCTGATCAACTGGTCGTTGTTGTCACTTGCATTTTAACGAAAACGAATTTAAAACCAATACTGAAATCATTCTGTCAGCAGTACGCCCATAGAATCGTACGAATATTGTGTTACTTCGTCGAAAAATACAGTTTGGGAAAATAGAGCGTGCCGGTACCAATTAGCGACGCACAAAACAAATAGGTACACGAAAATCGTATCGATGTTTTTACGACATCAAACAACTTTCAAAGAGATAGGGTTTGAATAAAAAAAAATGTAGAGATCAATTGCTAATGTGAACGAAAAAAATACTAAAGCCTCAGATTCAGGTAACTTGTGTACGCAACAGCTTTTTTGTATGATTTTACCTACTTAGATATGGGTATCTGATACCTTCTGACCCCCCATATCTTAAAGACCCATTTGACGCGGAATAGATAGTAGGTATAGGAGAAGATAAAGAAGAAGTTGGGCGTTAGCGGTTCAGTCTATTTGATAATAGATCTACTTACTCGAAAAATAAATAAACTTATAGACGGTATAAAATACAGACAGCATCCAAACTAAAGTAAAAATAAAATAGAAAGTATTCCCATTCTTTTTCACAAACAAAAAGCATCCATTAATAATGTTTATTTACACTATGAAGCGAGCATAGAAAATGTTAGTTTTAGAAAAAGCAACACTCTGAAAGCAATTGAAAGAAACAGGTATACGTAAATATTGGAATGTAAAAGAGACAGAGATAGTTATACAGGTTGTACATAAAAGCAAACGCGGGAAAGTTGATATTCAAAGGGCGTTCGCAATGATAGTTGACATTCTGAATTCCTTTTTATCTCACTGTCTTTTATAACGCAATGTTTTTAAATTGTGTTTTTCACCCCCGCAAATGGTTAATTTAGCTCACCATACTATGTAGCTGCTTTGTATGTCAGTATGCTCTGGAGACTTTCATCAGTCACGGTTTTTATTTTTTTGTTCGAAATCTGTACATACAATACCCCGAAAAATATTTTATTCTAATTTTGTATATTCCGATATTAAAAACTCAGATTTCGACATTCCGAATGCTATAAAACTCCGAGTATAGCAACCGAGTAACAACATCCTATGTTTTCGCAATGAGTGAATAAGATGATATTAATATCCGTTGTTGTACCTTTATATTAACATTAAGGGACGATTGAAATTATTTTTGGATGGATTTGCCTTAAAAACAAAATATTAAGAGGTTGAAAATGTGAATATATAAAAGACACAATATAATAAATGTAACGCAATATTAAAAACTAAACTGGGTGAAGAGAATAATGATCAACATAATTTAATTATCCAAGACCAAATACATCAAATAACCAAGGGAGTATAAAAATAATATTTATTGATAGTTAACCGGCACTCCTGCACAAGGGCTAACGGTACAATTTGTAAAAGGAAAAATTAAAACTGCACTGACCTATGGCGATTCGCAAACAGGGAAACATGCAGTACGTCGATAAAATTCGACACAAAAAAAGTGGTACGCACGACGCAGCATCGTGCCGATCAAATTTTATTAAAAATGAAATAGACACAACGGAAACGGAACGTAAACGGAATGTAGAGACCTGAAAGATATCGAAATAACAAAAATATTCGCAGAACACTTTCTATTATTTTTATTATGATGTCAATGATGATGAAGATGCAGTACGTCGGTAAAATTGTACAATAAAAATACTGTAGTACGCACGTCTCAGCATTCGTGCCGATCAAATTTTACTAAAAATGAAATAGATACAATAATGGACAAATGAAAAAAAAAAACGTTTGCACTACATTCAAAGATCAAATCGATCAAGCAAGCATACAAAATAGCCGTTAGAAAAATCATTTCTTAATGGGAAACGGAAAAGGACACTATGGAGATGGTCCAGGAACTGCCAGTCTATACGTCTAAAAGGACACGCTGTATAGGGCGCGCCGGAAATATTTAGGAGTAATAAAAACGGAACGTAGGGACCGGAAAGATATCAAAAATACCAAAAATAAATATTCGCAAAACACTTTAGTTTTAGTAAATATACATCATAATAATCATGACCATGAGCCGAAAAGCCATGGTGTTCAAGACGCATTATCAGCTATACATCTTTTTTGATACAATAGTTTTCTCTTTCTATTTTTCTTTTTAATTTTGTCTATTTTTTATGTCACTTCTTTTTGATATGTCAATTTATTACTACAATATTTTTAGTTCATCACTACAGTTCAAAATATACAATCCACTATAAATTCAACCAGCTCAACAGTTCAAAGGTGTGTTTAACTTTCAACCTTAACACACCACAATAAGGTCAAGCACCAGCTCCAGTGTTAACACATGGAAAAAAGTAAATTAAAGAAATTTTGTTTTTGGCGATTGCACTCATAAACGCGTGCATTTGCCATTTTATTCTTCGTACACATGGCATATGGATGGAATAGTGACGAGCAAGCAACAAATGTGGTTCCAGTTTTTATACACACTGTTACCAAATAAATCACAGGAAACATAAAAATATTAGATGTATCTATATATCTAGAAATTCAAAATTATAAATGTGATTGTGAAGCCGCTCAGTGCAATGGTTTCAAAATTGTGAATTCTGAATCTTTTTCACAGAATGTTATTTTCATTATAATAAGAGAGAAAAGAGAAAACTTTCAGTGGCCCCACAATTCCAAGGGACACCCTTAATAACTACCGGCAGCTTAGGGATCCTTGGAGTCGAGATCTCTAGCAACGTCCAGTTTCGCAGTCACATAGAAGACAAGGTCAAGTTGGCGTCGAGAAAGCTCGGTGTGCTGAATAGGGCGAAGCGGTACTTCAATCCGGGGCAGAGACTTATACTGTATAAATCTCAAGTCCGACCCCACATGGAGTACTGCTCTCACCTATGGGCCGGAGCGCCGGCGTACCAACTTGGACCTCTCGACTCGACTCAAAGACGTGCTATGAGGATTGTCGACGATCCCAAGCTAACAAGCGGTATCGAGCCCCTCAGTCTGCGGAGAGACTTCGCCTCCCTGTGCGTGTTCTACCGCTTGTATAATGGGATTTGTTCCGAGGAATTGTTTGAGTCGTGGCCAACTCTTGAGGCCTACGGCCACTTTCTACCATCGAACTGCTCGTCACCGGCGGGGAATCCAACCTCACACACTAGAACCAAAATGGTCGCGTACAGCGCGGTTTCAGAGGAGTTTCCTCCCGCGAACGTTGAGGCTGTGGAATGAGATCCCCGCCGAGGTCTTTCCTTTAGATTATAACATGGGGTTCTTCAAAAGGGGCATTAAAAGGTTTTTACAGGGTCGGCAACGCGCGAGTGATACTCCTGGTGTTGCAAGCGTCCATAGGCTACGGTGACCGCTCACCATCAGGCGGACCGTAAGCTTGTTTGCCACCTTTGTGGTATAAAAAAATAAAAAATAAAAATAAAAAAGGATGGAGGTTATGGAGAAAAATTTTGAAGTAGTTTCAAGTGACAAAGAGAAAAATATCTTATTGATGGCAATTTTAACATAGCTGGCTGCAAATCAAATTAACAATGTTGTCATTGGTAATTTAAAACATCAGTAATAGATTCTACTTCCGAAATGCGCATACTTCAAAATACATAAATAGGTAATGGTTTAAGGTTTGGATGTTATTTCCATTAAGTATAATAAGACTGTGTGGATAAAGGGAAAAAAAATTGAAGTAGCTGCAAAAGACGAAGGGAGTAATATCGTCCGATTAATAGCAAATTTACCATAAATGCCTACAAATCAAATTAACAATGCTTTCATTGGTATTTTAGAAACATCAGTGAGATACTCCCGATATGCGCAAATTAAAAAAATATATGAATAGGCAATGGTTGAAGGCTGAAATGCCTATAGGATAAGCTGCTCAAACGAGAAACAGAATGGAATTAGTAATATTGCAAAAATTCACTTTGAAATTCACAATGATAAAAATAATATTGCCCATAGAAATCAAAAGAGATAATTTCAAACGTCTCATATATATTACTTTTATTCATGAAGAGTACTCTTCATACAAGCTTTTATATTTACATCTAGCTATTTGAATTATTACATGTCTCGAGCCCAAGCGTTATATTGGAGTACTCATCCTTCTTTTATTACCTCTGAAATACAACACCGAATTCGATCAGTTGAATATTTTGTTCAGAACTTGTTTTCGCATATTTAATAGCGATTCAGTTTATTGTATAGTATTTTAATACTTTATTAACGGGGTTTAAACACGTGCATAACCTTTAAAATGTGTTAAAATATTGATGATTCTGTTGTATTTGGTAGTCGTCAGAGCGAAGAATTTTAATCAGGCTGGACATGAATAAAAACTAAAAAAAAAAAAGTCTAAAAAAAATTGTGTACAATAGTGTAAAAGACAAATCCTTCGTACATTAATATAAAAGAAACTTATGGGTTCCAGGGAGGCGTTTTTCCTGCATTGAAATTGAAAGGGCGAAATTTTTGAATGAGTAATTTGTAAATAAGTTATAAACGGCTGAATTAATAGTCCATTCATTTTCGTAATTAAAATAAATGACTCGCATAAAGCATTGACAATAGCAACCAATCGAGTATTGTTCATTTAACATTAACAACTCATAATAAAAGTCGACATTATGAAATTGTGTACAAAATATTCATAGAATTTCTGATCAAAATAGACCCATATCTTATGACACGTATGACGACAGATTCCCAATTATGCTTGTGACTCCGGCTTCCCCCAAATTTCTATATTCATAAGTCAAATATTCCCCCGGAATATTCGGCTATGTCCATATAGCTCGTCGTCTAAAGGTCATTTTTCGTAGCAATTGTGGCTTCTTAGGTGTAATAGGACTACAACTCTACCCGTGTGTTCCTTTAATTGGACCTCCAGTATCTATCATTTTGTATATAATTGTAATAAAGTTGTTAATTCTCCTTTCTACTCCATAGTGGTTTCCCTGATTGTTAAGGATCGTAATTTTGACGTAACTTAGTCACCGTTTCCCTACATCTGGTCTGTCCTTCGTTTAATTCTCCTTATCTACCTCACAAAAAAAAACTTTTAAAATCTGCTGATGCTGCTTGTAATTTTTTTATGCAACTAACACCTTTCAAGGTTCAACTTTCGACCTTCAGCAACGAAATGGACGAAGAGAGAGCGACGAATATTATAATCCTAAAAATACACGATTAGTACAAATAATTTGCTTTGAACGACGGTCTATTAGGTCGACCTTGTTCAACGTTTACCCCCGTAAATATATCTTACTCCCTCCAAAAACTCATTTATTCCGCATGGTTGAGTGATAGTATTTTTCTAATCTATATTGGGAAGTTTTCCTTACTAACAATAGCGTTTGTACCTACACTTCCGGACACTTGAATCGAGCCACCCAGCAGTTTCAACTTTGATTGCTGGTAACTTAACAAAAGTATATGATCAACGAAAAAGTTTTTATGCAATTTGGAAGCTGGTACACTTTACATTAATAAGGTATACTTAATTCCAAATTTAAATTTCAATAACTTGATAAAATTACAATTTTAAGTGAAACTTGTCCTGTATAATCTTTCTCAAAGACAAGACTCGGGTTGAATTTTTGAAAAAAAAAGGAATTATTGGAAAAAAAAATATTCAGTAACTTGTATTGCCTCCGAGAGCGTTTATGATTGCAGTCATGCGATTTGGCATGGAGTTAATCATCGTCATTATGAAGTCTTGTGGAATGTTCTCCCATTCCTCCTCGATGGCAACTCTCAGCTCTTCCAAAGTTTGTAGTGCTGGTTGGTGAGCTCGAACACGCCTCTTTAATTGGTCCCATAGACGTTCGATGGAATTTATATCAGGGCTCCTTGCTGGCCATTCCATTGTCGTGATTCCAACATCATGAAGGTATGCCCTGACGATTACTGCAGTGTGCGCTCTTGCATTATCATGCATAAAGATGAAGCCTTGGCCTACAAATCCAGCATATGGCATCACATGAGTCTCTAGGCAATGGTTAATGTATCGACGGGCATTTAGTGTTGGTAGACGTGGTCCTGTCACAACCTCTAGCCCAGTTTTACCATCGGCAGATATTCCTCCCCAGACTATCCACGAGCTCCCGCCATAACTCACTCTCTCTTCAATACAACACTGAACAAAGCGCTCTCCCCGCCTTCGGTAGACCTTCCTCCTTCCATCATTACCATAAAGCATAATCTTAGTCTCATCAGTAGGTAAAGAGTACCTTGCTCCATTGGCGTTGAGTCCAATGCAAATGTTCGCGTGCAAACTGTAAGCGCGCCATTCGGTGAGCTCTTGTCAGTTCCGGCCCGTTGGCTGGCTTATGTGGGCTCAGACCACGTTCTTTAAGTCTTCGTCTAATTGTTCGCGCGGAAACAGCCACTCCATGAAAGTCTCGAAGCTGTTCTTGGATCTGTACAGAGGTGAGGTGACGATTTCGTAAACTGGTTGTCGCGATAAATCGATCCTGTCTTTCTGAAGTTACCCGAAATCGCGGTCTTCCTGGACGGCGCACGTATCCACCAGTGTTGAGGTATCGATGGTATACCCTTTGCACAGCAGAACGGCTTAAAGCAAGCTGTGATGCTACATCGCGCTGACTTCGGCCCGACTGTAGAAGCGCCACAGCTTGCGCGGCTAGAAGAGGCGGTGTATCCATAATTTTAACGTTTAAATGGCTCAAATTAAAAAAAACAACAATTTTACGATGTCTTAATTTCAAAACAATTACGGTGAATTCAAAATTATGGAGTTAAATAAAAAAATTATGTCAATTTAGATCAACTTTTCTTTTCAAAAGAATGCACTAATTTGGATTTTGTTTCGTTTTTCCATTTGATAAATTCAAAATTGGAACAACAGCACTTCAAAATCATTAAGAATATACCAGCATCAAAACTGCATAAAATCTTTTTGATTAACTTAAGAATATTTTTATGTTCTATGTCATTACACATAAAAATGTAGGGTGGCTCGATTCATGTGTCCGGAAGTGTATGTTATTGTTTTTATGCTATTCGCAAACAGTGATAATTGCCCTTATTCCATTTACATAACCAAAATCACGTAACCGATTATAAAAGAAGAAATTTTTATCGCTGTTTCGTAACCAGTTATGAAAGAAGTTTTTTTTTCCACTTTTTTTTTTTTTTTTAATCTTTTTTTTTAAGGGGCTTTTATCTTGATGATACGCCAGCCCCATCATACCCTAATTACGGATCTCACTTATGAGGGAATACAAAATGATTTTAATTATTGTTATTTGGTATGATTTAGGATTATTTCTAGGATAGTTTTGGTTGGTTTAGGATTATTTTCGAATGTTTGGAGGAAGGATTTTTTTTAAGTATTATTTTTTAATGTTATTATTATTATTGAAATCTGGTGTTGTGAAGGGAAACCGTGAAGGGAACCGAAGCAACAACCATTTAGAAGGATGGCATTCCACAATAAATCGTTTTGTGGGGAATAAAAACCCATCCCTTGCAGAAGTGTTGGACATTTTCGGCAAAGAAACAAAAATTAAAACAATTAATTCGGAGACAAACAACAGCAATACAAAAATGTAGAAATCGACCATGAAATAAATGCGACCATAGAACAATTAAAAAAAAATTAAAAAATACGAGTCGGATATTGCTTGGAGATTATTGCTCCTATCATGAAAGGAGCAATAATAATTAACTATAATAATATAAACTCTATGTGGAGATGCTGGAAGTTCCAGTGAATCAAAGAATATTATTGTTTGTGTTGATGACGGATAGGAAAAAAAACTCTGTTAAAGGCTGTTAATGTCATTTTATTTAAAAAATCTGTAAAAAAGGAAGAAATGCGGCTAGTTAAAACGAATCATGCCAAACGAAAAGTCTCACTTTTTGTGCTGCCTTGCCACTTATTCATAAATCACATAAAATATGGATGGTCATAGTACAACATATTATACAGGATGCGAGGCGAGGGCGGTTCGGCGCGCGTCAATGTGAGCCGTGCAACGTGTGCGTTTGTTGAGTGTGCAGATTGAAGAATCATGCAGCCGGGAAGTATCTGTTTAGGAACTATTGCTGTTTTGCATGTGGTGACCATATTATATTATATGCACGAAAATCGTAAAAAATGATTAAAAAAATGACAGAATTTCAAAATTATATGGATAGATTTTGGTTTATTGTCGAAGAATGACATCGAACCAACCATTGCGTCGAAGGCTTCAAATATTATAATTATTTGATTCACTCTCTGGTGGTGGAGTGACATGAAAAAGTGTCCTAGTTTCTACTGGGGGATCGAGCCAGTGCATACATGTGGAAGGAGGGCAAAGTAAAATTATAATACCATGTTATAATGTCATTTATGTGTTTAACTCTAAGGATATCTCCATCTATTCACACTTTAATGTTATATATTATACCTGAACAAAATAAAAAATCATCTCGAGTTCGTACCAATTTTTTCAAATCTATCATGTGTTTCTAAAATGCTGTCTTGATTATAATATGTCAGTATAAATATTCTCATAAGAGACAAAAAGTAGTCACTTACATGAGAGAAATATGAAAAACATATAAACTTAATAATGTTAAATGTCACGCCTCCGAAAATACCTTTTGTGACGTCAATGACTTCGTAACAGAATTTTAACAATATTTTTGTTACGAAAATAAACTGCCTTGATAACGCAATATCACGTTTGCCTAACATAGAAAACAATATTACTTTTGTGCAGTGTATATCTGTATAACACTAGAGGAAAATACCAACCGAAAATATACACTGTCTATTTGTCTTGTCATTGGCCGTCTCCGCTTTGCTGATCGACCGAAGGCTAGCGCCAACATGTACATTTCACTGCAAAAATTGCATTACAGTAGATTTTGCTCTATGCCGTAGAACATAAGAACGGTACGGAACAGAATTCCAATATTTAAGACTTGACGTGCACTTGGCTGTAACTTGGGCGACGCACCATTCATTGCTCGTCTATCGCAACTCGTGTTTCTACACATATCAAAGGATTGACACTCTTGACACTATTCTATCAATCATGTTCACGCGTTTATTATTTACCATAGTCTAATTTGTATGCGGTTTTCTATGAACGCTTTTGACTGCATCACCACAGAATAAGTAATAGTACTACGTAGCATCACGGTGTACATAATGTTTTTGTTGAAGCGTACACGTCGTACACGTCTCAACTTTTCTTGTCCAATGATATATTATCACCGGATTCCACCGAAACCCTTGACAAATTTCAATGGAAACATACGGCTCCGTCTACTCGTAGTAATTTTACCCAATCATTAAAAATGTAAGAATAAAATGAACTCAAATTGTGAACAGAAAATATTTTTCATTGTCCAAATGTTACTAACTTGAATCGTTTGCTAACAACACACTACATAACATTATTAGGCAGAGCTTACAACGTCTAATTAAGCAGCGGTAAATACTCCGACCGGGTCGAATTGACCCTTTTAGGTCAGGCTATCTGACCCGGGTTATCCTGTAGCCGTTTGAAGGGACGGTATAGTCACGGACGCTGTCCATCGTCCCTTTTCCATTTTCGCAAACACGACAATCGTAAATAAAAATAGCATTGTAATAGGTCCTTTTGGAGATTGAATCGATGTTTTGTTTCTACAGTAAGGGTAGATTTTTCGTTTTCGCCCATCGTTTTTCGTGTCAGCGTATATTATTATAGGATAAATTATCACATTTCCCTTTGGGTTTTTGAGGGGGAAAAGAAAATGGTTGCCGATTTTTCGAATGAACACGTTTGAATTGATTTCGTGAGATGCAAACATTAAATAAAAAGAAGGATTGTTTTAATTCAAATAGGTAGGTACCTATACTTTTTTTCTAACAGTAAAATATTATTATACATGATTTATAGACTTTTTACTTTATTTTTGGTTTTGACCTCTGGGCTGATTTTCTGTCATGATCTTATTGATTTATAATAATCAAAAGCATAGACATCGCACTATAGTACTGAACCGTCTCCGCTATAAAAAACGGATTCATTAGGCATCCAGATTTTTTTAAACTTGACAGCACGCTCATATTACAAGGTCACGAAAGGGAAAATATGAATATTTTATAGAAATAACTAGCTCAGAATGTTGTTTCTTTAGGTAAGTAATTATTTTGTAAGTGCACAATATGTGATTTATTGTTTCATGTTAATAATAAATGTTTTTTAGACTTCAGCAACACAGAGTTGAGTTCTTTTCTTTAGTCACCGGATCTGTTCATTATACAAAAAATAAATGACCGAGACGACCTCCGTGGCGTAATGGTTACCACGCCAGACCGCCACCCAGGAGGTCCCGGGTTCGATCCCCGGTCGGGTCATGATGAAAAACGAACTTTTTCTGATTGGCTCGGGTCTTGGATGTTTATCTATATATCGGATAGCCTAGCGGTTATTCGATGTGCAATTCAACATCACAAGGGCGTAACGAGGGTAGTCGTGATATGAGAGAAACAACAGTTCGTTCGACATTAAAACATTTAATTAATCTTGCTCTAGGTCTTTATCAATCGTCGTTATAACACAGTTTAATTAGGTACAGTTTCTTAATATAACTCAACACAAAATAGACACTAGGTAAAACGCGACAGTTCCGTGACTACGAGTACTACTCTCGGTGGCGCCCGATAACGAAGTGTTCAGTCGAGCCCGCCTTCCGTATCACGACTCTGCCGGAGCGCGCCAAAAGCAACGTTCTCTCAACACGCCGCTAGATGGCGCACCCTCGTTTTTCTTAGTGTCCATGTCCATACTCATGACCGTACGCGACATATATATATTTGTTATAAAATATAATATCGTTGAGTTAGTATCCCATAACACAAGTTTCGAACTTACTTTGGGGCTAGCTCATCTGTATGAATTGTCCCTATAAAAAAAATATATTTGTATTTTAAGAACAAACAATTTTCTGTAATAATATAAGTTTGTTTTGTAGTAAATAGAGAAAAAAACTATACTAAAATAGCTCCGAGTAACATAATTAATTATGTAGGTTACATTTTAAAGTTGATAAGCCAAGAATAAATGCTAATTTATATCGAAAACGAGAAAAAGGATTTGAAATAGTACCACAATAAAGGTAGAAATAGACGCAAAGAAAGACCTAATGACAATATAGTACTAAATTGTTCACAACCGACAAAATAACTTTTATTCAAAATACCTTTCCTTTCTACAGCTATTTTATCTCCCCATGTTTGAAACAAATGGTAAACTTGTTGCAAAAATAGATATTAGCAACGATAGGACCAAATTTGCAAATTCCAACTTAAATCCTTTAAGTTTGAAACGGGTCGTAACTAACTTTTCTGATAGTGGTCAGGTTTGAGATACTTCAACAAGTTGTGGTTAATCAGACGTGAAATCTCTTGAGAATAACCAGGAACTCGGAACTAAGAGTTAAATGATAGCTGATGTAGGTACGGACTTTGTTGAAATTTGGTAATAGTTTTACGTAAGGATGGTGATATCCTTATTATTTTATTCGTTTTCAAACTAGTAGATGAAAAATAAACTAATATTTTTACAGGATAGATATTTGGTTAGTAGTTCAGGATAAGAAAATGATGATCTTGCTCATGTAATTGGTCAAGTTGAAATAAAGGGAAGGCACAGAGTTAAAAGACAAAGGAAAAGTAAAGCTGAAGTAGGACGGAGAGCTCTTTCATACTCTCATTTACGCTTAACTTCGTGAGAGAGTTGCACATCGTTAAGTAGGTATAAGGTTAAGAAGTCACTAGTTATTTGTTTCGTGTTAGAGTCCAAATGTGTGCATAGAGTACTAATTTACATTAAATATTTCGTAAATAGAGCTACAGCACTTCTCACAACAATAACAACATCTGTACTTTCAACTAACTCCGCTGGGTCAGCAACTTTTCATCACAGAAAAGCTAAAAATTAAAATGCTCCTGAATTATTGTTTCAAATTGTGGTATAAAAATTTACTCCTGCATAGTTGATTGCTTTGTTATGTTTTTTAGTTCAAAACTCTACAATTCCCTGCTATTGTATTTATGTTTTTGTTTAGCTTTTCCAATTTAACTGATCTGATTTTATAACACTGTCAGCCTATGAAATAAATCTCCGAAAATCCTGTTAATTTCCGATATCATAATTATGCATTCGGAAGTTAATTTAAATTTTCAGACATACACTTTAAATAATGAAGTGCATTACTACGAACAGAGTGATATCACACCAACGAGTTATGGTTCGACGCTCTGAATTTTAAAATTAAATTTCATTGTTATTTTTGCAAAATGTATTTCATTGGCAATTTGTGTATTAAATTGTAGCCAGCGGCTTCCTGCGACTTTCCTACGCTGCGCTTTTCGGTATATGGTTGCCATTCCGGAACCTTTCTGCCCCAGTGCTCATTGATTATCTACGCAAAGTAGGCGCGTCTCCTACTGATAATACTAGAAAACTTACTTTTAGCTAAAATTCTTTCGAGCTAACCCATTTCATAAATGATCTACTACTTCAAACTGCTAAAAAAACGTGTTCTACAAAGCGTAATCAATTTAGTGCCATATCGTCATCGTTTTAGTTGCCGTATGATGGAACCACTACCGCCAAACGTTCAAAAAGCCAGAGGGGGGAGATCTGCACCTATTATATTACGATGTAAAAAATGTGAAATACGATGACGTTGAAGTTTAAAAAGTTGTAAAGTTATCTCAAAACGTTACTTAAATTTCCTTTTACACTTTATCAAGGAGTAGAATTTTATTTCATGATCATTAATAAAAAGGGAGCTTTGATAAATGATAGCTAAATATTTTAATTCATTAAAAGACTCATGAAGCAATATTTCACGTTGTCCCAGACTGTCTACTCTTCATTAGCGCCTGAGTCCAGAGTTTTGCTTTTTAGAAAAATGTTTTTGAAACAGTAAATCATAATAGTACTTTCTTTACATAAAAATAATTGATGTACACAGAATGGAGGTCATTTTAATGCTTAATGACGTAGTCCTATGAAAAATGACATTATATTAATAATTTTCCAAAACAATTTCCATTACAAACAAAACTTCTATGTTATGCAAAAACATAATTCTTGCTCAAACGACATTGACTCGAAATTAGCGAGTGACAAACTTTTTGTGAACGGAAGGGGAAGCAGTAAATAAAAATAATAAACGAAATGAAAGGGGAAACAGCCATGACGTCATGCAAACTCACGCAAAAATCCCTTTTCCTTATATTTCAAAGCGTAACATTAATAAATAACATTTTGTTTGTTACAGATGCGGAGGAGGAAAGTGCAGTGGTTAATCAGACAGATGAAAGAAACGAAAAAATGATAACATGATGAAATATGTATCAACACAAACAGTGCTACGAAGCACGGACTAAAATTTATACGAGTATGTGTAATAATGACAGTGAAAAATGTGTTTGTGAAAAGAAAAAATATAAAACCGCCCAAAAATTTGTATATTTCAACTTATATTGCATTCTAGTTGTGACGTGTCTAACTATAGAATCAGTTAACTCCAATACAGCAAACATGAATCGACATTTCAATGATAGAGGTACCAAAGACTTGAGTAAACAAAAAGACGCACCACACCAAGAAAACTACGAAGATCACGAAACTCACGCCAGTGATAATTTAGATTATACAAAAGTCAATTTTGAACAAAATCCGTATTACAATAGTGAACATTTTGTAAACAACAAATTTTACAATACAGAGAACAGTGCATATAGCAATTATGAAGATTACAAAAAATATTACTTGAACCCATCAAATCCAGTTCCGAAGTCTAACGTTAAATTTAAAATAAGCAGTAGGATAGTTCAAACTAAATTTGGAAAATTACAGGGCATAGTTTTGGCTATGGACGAACATAGATATTTGAGTCCTCTTGAAGTTTTTTTGGGTGTGCCCTATGCAACGCCTCCAGTGGGATCCAACAGGTAACATTATTTCCACATTAGTAGAACGGTGTTTTTTAAGCAACAAGGGACTTGCGCACAAATTATTGGGACGCTGCGTCCGAAATCTACACATATTTATTTCACTAACGATTCAGAAACCACCAAATTCAGTTGTTCGGATAAAACAGTTTTAAAACCTAAGTTTACCATTTTCTTCAAAATTTTGTCATCACAAGTTAAAAATAATAATGTAATTATTTTAGATTCAGTCCAACAAGAACGCCTTCGCCGTGGGACGGAGTGAGAGTGTCAGATAGGCCAGGTCCGGCTTGCCCGCAGAAACTACCAGATTTAAATGACGAAAGGACCATATTAGAAAAAATGCCGAAAGGCAGACTAGAGTATTTGAAAAGACTGATGCCTTATCTTAAGAATCAAAGTGAAGATTGTTTATATTTGAACATATTCGCCCCATTGCAGAGTAAGTATTGTTAAATATTTTTTTATTTTTTTTTATTGACCACCATGCAAAAGTACTGATTACAATTGATACAATACGTGGACATAATACTAAATTGCATTCTCTACCAGTGAACCATAGGGAGATACGTTCGCCAAAGCAATAGCATTGTAATGTATTGATAATAATGAACATTTAGACTTTTTCTATAGTAATTATTAAATTCACTTTAACACTCTTTAGATAAGACGCAATTCGTTAGCACAATTTACTTGTAGAAAGAATAAGTCGTCACAACGACGTTACAATAACGTTGTGGGTAAAAATATAATTATTGTTTGTCCGTCGTCATGGTAACCAAACATACAAATGTCTTGTCAAGTCAAAGTTTGTTATTTTCGTTGCTGGAGAGCCTGTCAGACCAAAAAGTTCGTAACACTACTTTTTTATTAAAATGTAATATTTTATTTGGAAATGTTAAATTGAGTAATTATCTTATTCTCCACAATATATTTTTTTTTCAATTTAATATACCTAGGTATTATTTTCTTAAATCAAATTAAAAATACTTTATTCCGTGGGCACTAATAAAATAGGTATATTTTATAAGAAATCTAGTACCCATAGTACAAGATTGAAAACGCACAACGCCACGGATGAATCCAAGAATAATAAGTATATTATTAAATTTTATGGATAAAAGATAAACTTTCAGATAGGTATATAGTTTTATTATAAAATTCTTTATCAAGTATCATTCTTGCATCTGATTTCCCTTGAGAGCTAACTTAAAGTTTTATTATCTTTTGTCAAAGATATTTTAAATTACATTGCAGATAAGGAGATGCACGGTATACGCTGTCATTGATTATATATTTCTTTTCCTCTTTTACAGCCAGTTCTTGAAACGCAATTTAATTTCACATTAAATCTTAAGCTATCCCTTTTTTCTTCTTTAGTTTGACAGTGACAACTATAAATTTAATGTATCATTAACTTTAAAAATGCGTTCCTGGAACTGTCTGTTTTAATAGTATTCAATATTTACCTACAATTTTTCTAGCACCACGGGTTAATGGCCATCAGACGTATTGTTGTGTCTTATTTCAAGTCAAACAAATAAACGTACATCTATCTAAAAAGATACTTTATGTTAAAATCCTGAAATTATACTAAATTTACCAAAGTATGAAAATATTTGCCAAGCTACGATCTTCTGTAAGGTGGAGGTCCTTCCTCAGACGGGCTGCTCCGATTTAAGCGGATTATCCGCTGTGCCCTAGCTCTCTTAAAAGTATTACTTGTATGTGTAAATAAAATAAAAAACCTAACATTTTGGTGCTTACAAAACATACTTACAAACAAATCAAATAAAATTATGTTTAACTTCAATTAAGAAAACGTGCTTATAAATACTTATAAAGGAACTCGAAACAAGTTGCTCGTTGTCTTGTGCAAACTTATAAAATTAAATTTCTCAATACAGTCGTGATTGACAGCAAAATAAATATTGCTTCTTTATCCAGTGATTTGATTATATTTACCAATATTAACTAAATTAATATGAGAACAGAATATTGTTCACGATCAAATTAACAATGTCGAAGTAATTTTGATGAGGAAACAAATTATTTCTTCTATCTCTTGCATTACCCTGCCCTTTCCATAGCGTGATCTATTTTATACCGTAAGGTTGCCTTGAAAAGATTGCTGTCAGCAATAAGGTCGCCTTGTTGTAAAAACACTAATGCGTAAGTTTTCTGTATATAGGCACCTACTGTATTGTTTTTTTTTCTCTGTGTTTTGCAAAAAAAGCATATTCATTCATTTCTCTCAGTTTTCCCTCTTTTCTTTCTACGCTTTATGAATGAAGCAGTTTAGACTCTTTGGGCCGGTTTCCACCGAAGCGGAGAGGAGATGTCTAATTTTTCTATACAAACTCCCCCTCGCCACTCGGTGGCGCCCGCCTGCTTGCGTGCGGCACAAGTTTATATAGAAAAAATTGACATCTCTCCTATCCGCTTTGGTGGAAACCGGGCCTTTTGATGACCTAGCTTCAATCAAATTATGACATTTTCTTTTTTTATCTATGTAGAATCATACTTAAGAATATAGTATAGTTAATAGTTCTGACTGACTAAAAAGTATAAGCTTATGAAACTATACCATTAAGTTCTTTTTTTTACATAAAGTTCTAAGCATGGCGTTCATAATAATTTTGAACACCCAATGTTAATGATTTACTCTAAAATAATAAATAAATAATATTCGTTGAATATTTACTACAAGCAATGGAATAAAATTTCCAAAGAGAAACTTGACTGTTCTTGACATAAATTTTACAAATTAATGAATACTGACATTACAGCAAATTGCTATAAAGACGAGATAAAAATAAATCAAAACAAAGTCTTGCGATTTTTGATTAATTAAATAAAATGATAATTAAGATTTTCATTGTGGGACGACGAATCCAATTCAAATTTAATAATTGCTTAATTCTTCTTCATCTCATCTTTCATTTGAGATATTTTGATTAATCTAATATTAGGTTTCAAGTAATAGTAAACTTTTAAAGAGACATCCATTTTCATCCAATAAATTGGTACCATATACTTTTTATCAACAAAGGAAATCAATTTGTTTAATGATACATTCAACCTACGTCCGCCCTACATTCATGCGTTCGAGATAACTCAGTTATACTGCCCTGCGATGACAACACTCTATGTTCTGATACAGTGTTTTATGGTAACATTCAAAATTGGGATCGCAGACTATTAATACATAGGCATATTAACATTTCCAAAAAAGCTTAAGATAACTGAAATAAGACAAAGGAAATTCGACTGTAACTTATAAAACCTTAAGTTCAATTATGACAAAATACTGCCATTTTAGATAGGTACAGTATTTTGTCGTACTACTAATCGCCTAACTAAAATAGTAGAATACAGTATTTTGCCGTAACAAGCATCGATTTGTGGATTATTTTCGAAAGTGTTTGGTATAATTTAGCAATATAATTTTACGTTGCAATATTTTTAGAATATATTAGGAATTCTCTTTATTCCTAAACCATTCCAAAACCATTCGAAAATTATTATAATAAAGCACTTTGAATACACGTACAGTGTTTTGTCGCAACAAGGTTATTAAAATATAAAAGTATCTATGTTGATATAACAAGTTTACGGCTTTATATTAGTGACACATATGAAAAAAATGTTTTTTTTTTACTTTGGCCTTATAGGTTATTGTATAATTAATAACATATCCCAAATTCAATTCAATTCCCATTATTTAATTAGGTTCTACGGCAATTATCCAAAAAAAATAGAAAACTTCGATTTCGCAGAAAGTTACTTTTTTCACATACAGTGTATTGTCATCACAGGGCAGTATAATGACAAGTGTATTTTATTTCAATTTGTTTACTTTCGTCAGTAATACATAGCAGACTGTATTATTATTGAATAACCGGGCAACTGCGTTCGTATTTTCTACGCTTTGCTTACTTATTAGATGAAATGTCGTATTCTATGACATTTGTACGTTTTCATATTTTATAAGTTCGTCGGCTATTAGTTACTCGGTAACTAGCAAAACACACTTAGCCGTGCGTGACAGATTTAATTATAGCACCAGTTTTGAATTTTGTTCCAAGCTTGTGAATTTACTGTTAGTAATAAACCCCCGTTCTGCTCCTACACCTAAACCTTGACACATTTCGTGTACTTCGCTTTGCAAGCTATCCTGAACCGGAAAATCGCTTGAGGAAAAATGAGGTTACCATCCACAAACATGAGTAAAGGGACGAGGAAGTAGCGAATTATTTATGTATAGATAGTCTCATCTACGTAGTTAACCAAACTTAATTTTTAGCTGATACACACGCAGCATCATTTTATATATATTTAGCTACCGTAATTTTTTCCCGTGCTTCGGAGGACACGTTAAGACTGTTTTGTCATTGAATGACATTCTATAGGGCAAATAGGTGGCCTTCTGGTGGCATTAACATAACGTTAACAAATTGTCATTCTTAATGAGATAGATCAGTTTCTATAATACTGCTCAGTTGAAACTTTGTATGTCTCTATTTTAAGTCTGACTTCTTTTTCATAAAATCTGTCATTACCATACAAGTAGTAACAATCGTCTTTGATTCACCAATGTTCAGTAATGTTATACCTACAAATATTTTGGAAATTACACATCAAAATCTGCAATTATTGAAATCAATGAAACTTCGGTTATGACCGCGAGCAAATGGTCCATCGTTCCGTTGATGGCAGCAATTTTGCAGCCAAATGCAATTTTGGTGTTATGGGTACCATTGACACGAATGCTTCGCCATTAGTATTCACGACCGAATGCCTAGACCTAAGTGTAGTCTGAATGGTAAAGATGTGATTCACGTTGATGGCTTAAAAGGTGTTAATGATCTAAAGGTTATGAAAGCAATTTAGTGAAATATTTTTATTTATTTTGAAAACAACATCATTTTTTAATACAATATTATGAAAGGTATATTTCGCTACAATACAGGAAACGCATGCGCTAATAATATTATTTTTAATTTAGATGCTCATTCCTCGTTTAAAGTTGTTAATTTATATTTTTAATGAAAAAATCAATTATTCGAAACTGTTTTAGTAATTCTCAAAACAACGCATTCTTAACTATAAAATAAATAAAAGCCGATAAAGGTATTTCCGTTGCCAGGTACTAGTCAACTGATTTAATCAGAAAGTGGCATTGATACAAAAAGAAGAATAGCATAGTTACATAAAGGAATCAATATAATTTATAAATAGATTAATGTGTCCAATATCTATTTATACACACAAAGACTCAACAAAATCCTTAATCTAGTAGATATTTTTATTCCATCCCCATAGCATTGCGTTCTCAACCGCAATAATTCCACCAATGTACCGAGTTGATAGAGGGACGGAAATTGTCCGGTTCCAGACAGCCGTATAACACGAGGGTTTTTATTTGGACTTTAATCTCGATAGATGATGCTAGTGCATATACTTAACGACACAAATGAGATTGAATAACCAGCCGCCATTATTTTTCATAAGCCCGTTACAGTTCGCACATAGTTTGAGTGGCAGAGCTAGGCTACTATGAACTTGTAGTAGCTCAATAATAGTAGTACCACCCTCTAACAGAATATTGACGTAAATCAGCGGTGATATGCCGCTGTAAATTGGCAGAGGACATTGTACAAACGGAAATTCTTGTAAAATGTTTACACGAATTATTATTGTCACGTTAAATATTTCGATATAAAAAAGGGTATTTTCGTATGGT
This sequence comes from Endotricha flammealis, assembly GCA_905163395.2. Classification (NCBI taxonomy): domain Eukaryota; kingdom Metazoa; phylum Arthropoda; class Insecta; order Lepidoptera; family Pyralidae; genus Endotricha; species Endotricha flammealis. The sequence continues at coordinate 16,782,587 of LR990855.1, forward strand.
AATTACCTCAAAATATCTTGGAAACATGTCACTTTAGTGTAACATATTGCTTGACATTTTTTTGTTTAAGTGTCCTCTGTTCATAATGTATGCAAAAACTTTCGTCGTGTGCGGAAATTTTGAAGTAAATTTTATAACGACGGCTGGATACGCCAGTTTCTGTAGAACATTTAAACTCCTTTTATTTATAGGAGTTATCAACGCATAATCATCCCATTATAGGGCGGTCATCTTTCAATCAAAGGGAGAGCATACTCTGCCACACTGCTCCAATACGGATTGGCGGAAACCAGTCTTTTCAACCGCCTGAAGTCCACCGAATTGGCTTAACGCCTATCATCGGCCGATCGACGGCTTAACGTAGGGTACGTAGTCGAAGCTCGGAGAAACTCGAGAAAACGAAACCCACCTAAACACTGGCAAGGGTTGATGTTGCTTAACTTGTTTGTTCGTTTTAAAGTAACACACAGCGACGACCTCGAGCTCCTCATTTATAGGAGTAATGAACCAGTAGTCTATTGTTTATTGTTTCTTCGATCGGGAACAGGATCTCAACAAAAAAACTACAAAAAATGCCTCGCACCGTATAGAGGCGTAAAACCTCAACATTCTGTAAAAACTACCGCTTAAGTTGATAGTAAAAAAGTTGATACCCTTGGTTTTTCATGAAGATTGAATGACTTGCGGTATCTATTTAGATTTATGTCTTCGACAAGAGGGCTTTTTGGGTATCTATACGTGACTGACATCTCCTTATCGACGCAAAAGAGAGAAATTACTCGTTGGCCCTTCAATTTATGAAAGCAATTATTTTTTGTATTGTTTGCTTTGTCACAAGGATTATTAATTTCATTGTGAGGTCGATGACACCTGTGACCAAAATTTCATTTTATGTCAATCTCTACCCAGAACCGTCTTCCCAGAAGTACCTTTATCATTACTTCCTGTGAAGAAACTACTGAGACTTTTTGTCCCAGTAGTTATTTGTGTTAGCGTATTTCATATAAACCCATAATCATCCCAATGCAGAGATACGGGTCTCCCTTCAATCAAAGGTGATCAGAGAGTACTCTGCCACGCTGCTCCAATGCGGATTGGCAGAGGCCAGTGTTTTCAAGCCGCCCGAAGGCCACCGACTTGGCTTAACGACTGTCATCCATCGACAACAGCCGGGACCGACGGCTTAACGTGCCCTCTAAAGCACGGAGAAGCTCGAGATAACGAAACCCATCCAAACGCTGGTTAGGATCGACGTTGCTTGACTTGCGTGTTTATATAAGAGTGCGACACACAGCGACGCCATCGAGCTCCTCATTAGCGTAGGTATTTAATAAAGGACAATACATTAGAATCGCTTCACTGCATGCGCATTCACGTGCACCGCCGACACGGTGTCATGTCAAAAAAAAAACGTGTGGCACTCGGGGACTGCCGCGGTGAAGCTATTGCATAGTCGCGGGCTCGAACTCACTCGTGGACGCGGCCAAAAAACACGCTGTCTCACCTCGTGTCTAAAAGAGATAGAATCAGTTATGAGCAGTTAGCAGCTAGTCTACACGCATACGTCGCACGCACACAGACACCGTGCCGAAGTCTGCCGAACTCAAAACGACGTTAGACGATGCACGGCTTTCAACGCCGCGCGGAGTGGGGAGTGTTAGGTTTAAACCAGTTTACCCAGAGTACAAACTTGGCTTAGTTTAAGAATTAGATGGCTTTGTCTGATTCGTCCAAGAATATTTTGTTTAATTTAATCTCTGACCAGAGGGTACGAAAATAGTTTAAGTCTCGTGTTATTCTCAATCGTTGTCTCACTCATACAAAAGAGGAATTGAGCGAGATAGCGCTTTCAGATTGACAAGAAATTTGAACGATTTTTGTTGTGAGATGCTCTACCGCAGTTCTCTTACAACGACTAAAATTACGATTTTGCTAATATATTTTTCTTTTTCAGTGGACGAAACAAAATTAGCACTACCAGTTTTAGTTTACATACACGGAGAGAGTTATTCTTATAGCTCTGGCAATCCGTACGATGGCGCAGTGCTGGCGAGCTATACTGATCTCATCGTTGTAACGTTAAACTTCAGATTGGGTGTTTTGGGTAAGTAAGCTGTATTTTTTACAATTTTTATCAATTTGACAGCCCGATGATGCGTTAGTAGTGAACCTTCGGCGTGACTTCGATTACCGCCCGGGGCAAACATTATGTGATGGCATTATGTGTATGATCTCGAGTCCCATTACAGAGTTTGGTACAACAGCAGGTAAAGCCAAGCTTACATCCTGGTCCCAGGTGGCGCTGTATGTTTTTTATGCCACAAAGTTGGCCAAGCATACGGCCCGCCTGATGGTAAGCATCACCGTAGCCTATAGACGCTTGCAATAACGGGGGTAACCCTCCCAACCCACCCAAGTGGAACTCTGGAGACTTTACTAACCGTAGGAACACAACATGGCCGAGGCCAATGTTATTTGACTACGATCTTTTGTAAGGTGGAGGTCCTTCCCCAGACGGGCTGCTCCGATTTGAGCGGATTATCCGCTGTGCCCTAACTCTCTTATAATAATTATTTCATATTAAATAAAATTTTGTATGAGCAAGATGGCGCTCGAGATTTATTTAATCAATTTATTACAAAAATCCTGAAACTCGATTTTAATTGTTTTTATTGTGAGAATAGATACGTAGAATTTATTTATAATGTCAATTTGTTTAAAACATTGCGAAATATGCGACTATATTTCAAAATCATGTTTTCAGCAGTTCAAAAATTAATGTGCGGTTCGCGTGCTATCAAAAACGAGGAAATTTAATAAATTTTAATGATCTTATTGCGTGACAAATCCTTGTAAATAGCTAACCACTCCTTGTATAAAATTTTATGAAACACTTATTTATGGTAATTTTATGGTAATTAATTATATCATAAAGGATTGCCAAGGCAGTGCTTTAGATGGGAAGACTTCGTGAAAAATTGAGAGTCCGACGTTACAGGCTTATAAAGATATAATGTATTAAGGTAGAGCATTTCTGAAACGATAGAGGTTCGATGGCGTTGTGTGTTGCATTAGTCCGTGCTTCAAAGAGTAAGCTAAACGCCTCGAACTTGGGTTAACAACTGTCAGCCATCGACAACAGCCAGGAACGACGACTTAATGTGCTCTCCTAAGGACGGCTAGTTAACGTCGACGTTGCATAACTTGCATGTTCGTTTATAGTGTGACATACAGCGATCGCCATCGAGCTTCTCTTTTTTTCAATGTACAAAATGAAAATGAAAAATATATTTCATCAAAAATTATAACAATACACACAATAATAATAAAGTTCTCTCTGTTTGACCTAACAATTGGACTGGTAGCGTGCCGGCCCTCAGGCATTTTCATTTAGTTCTCATATTTATTCATTTACTTATGTAAAAGAAAAATGAAAATGGGCTGAACAAAAAGGCAATTATAAAATTAGTTTACTTTTATCTATTTGTTTAACAAAATAATATATTATGTTTTATAACCGCGGGATACTAGTCATGTTAATTTAAAAAAAATGTTATTCAATGTATTAGCTCCGGTTGTTTGCTTTTATATATATTTTTTATATCGTACAGCAGGCAAACCAGCGGATGGAAAGTGGTTATCGTCCCGTCTATGATCATCAGTAATACTAGACATGGTATAAGAAAAAACCGGGCAAGTACGTGTCGGGCCACGCACAATATTTTCACGTATTTGCTGTGTTTTACTTGCCTTCAGTTGAGTACAATATCAAATTCTATCACATTTGTAAGTTTTCATCAAAGAAATCTTATTTTATCCGTTCGTTGGCTATTACTCGGTAACTAGTAGAGCCTACTTAACCGTTATAGTTTTCATTAAAGATTCAGCATGTTCAAATTTCTAAACATAAGACTTTCGGAGATAGTGGACCACCGTGCAAAACGAAAATTGACACGATAAATGTAAATAATTCCGAAACGGATCATTATATCGAAAAATGAAACCTATCTAACGATACCAAACAACATGGGGTGGGCGCGAAAAAAAAATAATTTCTACTTTACATGTAGGGAAGGCATTCTCGGAAATTTGTTAGCATTGTTAATATGTGTATACATTCCAAATTACAGCTTTTTAGCATTAAGCACAGCACACAGATTGGATGCTCTATAGATGGTCAGTCGATCAAAAGCATTAGCTATGTAGACGATTATGGTGCTGCTAAGTCCCTCGATTACTGCCCTTCGTCGACTGCTTGAGGTGTGTGAGAGGTATGCTACATCCCATGGCCTTCTTTACAATGTAAAAAAAAGTGTAGTCATGGTGTTTAATGTCAGTGCAAAAAAATATAGAACAGTTCCACCGGTGTACATCTATGGGAAATCTCTGGATAGTGCCTTGTTTTAAATACACCTTGGTCACATAGTCACAGACAACCTCAAGGATAACTGTGACATTGAGAGAGAACGGAGAGCGTTGGCGGTCAGATGTAATATTCTGGCCCGCAGGTTTGCACGATGTACCAAAAGTGCAACAATTAGCATATTTCCAATCGTTTTACACATGCAATCTGTGGGCCAATTATACGCACAGGGCCTACAACGCTCTTCGTATTCAGTATAATAATTTATTTATTTATTTAATTAACTTTATTGACCACAATACAAAAGTACTGATACAATAGGCGGACTTAATGCTAAATTGCATTCTCTACCAGTCAACTATTTAATAATGCTTTTAGAGTGCTGGTGGGGTTCCCGCCGTTCTGTAGCGCGTCAGGCATGTTTGCGGAAGCGCATACTGCGACGGCGCTTCCACACTATAATACGCAAGCGAACTGCGTCTCTGATGCGCAGGATCCGGGGGAGCACCAACGGCATTCTGAAAATACTGAGGGACAAGCCGTCTGTCACACAAACTGTCCGTTACTGGGGCACTGGGATCGCATTCATAGTTGCGTTCCTAGTCCAACGGGTTTTTTTTTTTTATTTTTTTTTTTTTATTTTTTTTTTTTTATTAATTGAAAAGTTCAGTTCGGGTGTACTAACACCCTCTTCTGAGACACCGGACTGTTGCGGGAGCGTAGGGCTCTCACCGCCAAAGTCCAACGGGTAACGGACAGGCCAGTAGATATATGAATGAACATATATTACATAATAAATGTTTAATTCATATATATATATATAAAAAAAGAATGAATGAATGTTTTTGACTTATTTTAATTTTATTTTTGTCTCATGTAATATAATACTAACATAGTTTGTAAGTGTGCAAATGTTACTAACAAAATGGATAATATCTGAAATAAAGATTTGATTAAGCTAGGCGCTAGATCTAGGCGCTAGATCGCGGACAGTCAGACAGACAGACAGACAGACGGACATGGCGAAACTAAAAGGGTTCCTTGAAGTTTACTACGGAACCCTAAAAAGGAGAAGGGTTTATAATATGCGCATTAAAGTCCCGCTAATTTTAATAATGTTCAAAATGCGACAACACGCGAATACTCGTAATATAACAGAGCAACATTGTAATGGACGACATGACAAGAAAAGTCGTCGAAATAAAAATACTGTCTTTTTCACTTCTAAAGAGTTCAAGAAAAAGTTTCAGAATTTTTAAATCAGTATTTTATTAGACTTACTACCAAAAAAAAACATGAAACAAAAGACCTGGTAGTGACGTAACCATGACGTAACAGTGTGAACCGATGGACAAACAATATCCTTCCTTCGATCATAGAACCCTAAAAAGAACACCCAAAAGTGTACAACGACAAGACACGCGGGGTCCCGAAACTTGTAAAAAAACGAGTTCCATTCATTACAAATGGATTTAAAAAGTTTTCTAAAGACAACTTCAGATTGAAGACATGCTTTCAACGAAGTTGATCATTCGTATTTCTGGGATTTAGAAGTTTCGGGTGTTATTGACATTAAACATGTTTTGGGTTTGAAAGGACATAGGGTTGCAAAGTTTTGGTGTTTCATCAAATTTCTTTGACGAAGTTTATACCTAAAAAGACCTTTTGGATTTGGTTAGAGTACTATTGATTAAAGATTTTCAATTCAAATCGAGTATTGGGGATTATTCTAAAATTATTGTTGTCATGATACAATGGATCTTAAAAAGGAGAACAACATCTGTTTCTATTTTATTTATTTAGTTTAAAATTATTCCGGTTCCGGTACGCAGTAGGCTGCGTTAGTAATGAATAAGGTTTACCTAAGACGATATAGCCGGGCTTTACATAAAGCGACTTTGGTCGAAATTATGTAGCTCGAAAGAAAGAGCTTCGAATGGTAGTGCATCAGTACTTTGTTATAAATTAATACTATAGACATGTAGATGTGGAACTTGAAAGACCAATAAAAATGTCCACAAATACTGAGCTTATAGCTTGGCACAAACTGGATGCGATAAATCTATGAAATGACATGGATGCATGCGACATATTTGATGGTTATCGGATGTCTATTAGTAGTCATGCCAATTTTGGATATTATTGAGGTAAATCACTCTGCTCCTGTATTATTCTTCATTGGTTTTGGGGATCTCATTTTATAGGTCAAAGTAACCTAAAACCGCAAAACTTAAAAGAAAATATTATCGAATCTTCTCAAAAGTTACAAAGTGAATTATTTACTTTTTTGTCCCTTTTCTCACTTTATTTAAATCTTTTTAAGAATGACAATGTATATAGTATAAAAGGGAATAACTATCGAAACTCTCCCTTAATTACGGGTTAATACGTATTACAGATGGTGAAAATTGTGGTGTGAGAAAATAAAGAAAAATTAAAACAAGATGAGAAAACAAAGCGACTGAAAAAGGAAAAAATATGACAATAAACATATTATTATGTATAAAAAGCAGTTCGGTTTGCCACAAGACGGTTGAAAGTATTTTAACTTGTAAAACGTTTCATCATTATCATTTCTTGAGCTAAGCTTGACAAAGTTCATACTAGGTCAGCATAATAATGGGGAATGATCGAACAAAATCTAAGTTTTGAGCTCACTTTCGCTACCCGCAATCATACAAAGTGAAGCTATCCGTGTATTTTCCTGTCTATTTCAAATACCGAATTGTATAGAACTTCAAGACTTTGTTCCGTTTCAATCCATTTAAATGGGTGCACTTTACGAATTAAAGTTATCCCTTGAGACTTATCCCGTAGTACAAGTAAGAAAATAGACATCTGAATTAGCGGAATTAGCAGACCGGAGTATTCAAATAGTGACTTTGAGCTTTGAATCAAGAGTTGTGGAGTATTTGCTGCAATAAGCCAATGAAAAGATAGATATGTTTTATTTGCAATTCACAACAGTTAGGACACAGTATACATAAACGTCTTACTTTTGTTTCAGTAACAAATAAACATTTTAATCGTCATTTTATATATTTTTTATAAATCCAGAATTGAAATGTAAAAGAATACGTATACATAGGTACCAGAAAAGAAATTCGCAAAAAATTTTTTTGCGTGCGTTTTCTTAAACATTTTCTAATAATTTTATGTCGTCACTGGAAAAAACTTCAGAGGGGAATTCGTTACACGTCTTAAAGTTGTTGAGTGACAAGGGGTCACGCTTGAAATCTTTCAATGGGTAGGCAGATTCTAGAGTCATTTTTGTTTTAACTCCTCTGACACAAAGTAGCATATTATTATGGTATTAATGATACATGAGTAAACGAAAAAGAATAACAATAACATAAGCGTAAGTAGCTAGGCTCAACCTGCTGGGTACCAGCCAGCGGATATGTAATTATTGTAAATACATACTTATAATACATAGAAAACAAAACTCGACATAAATGCCATTACATAAATGTTTGCATCGAACGGGAATCGACCCGCGCATCGAAAATATCAATTGAAATATTGTATGATACGTGAGCATAAACTATAAAAACTATTCTTCTCAAAACACACTCGAGTAAATTAATTGGATATTAAAAGTTATCCTTCGAGTATACTCAGTTGATACGTTAAGCAAATGAGAAATAAACGCAGCTATTGATACAGAAACTAGCTCCCGGGTTGTTTACAGCAATATTAATTAGTATTTATATTTACTTTTAATATTCAATGTTTATTTGAAACTGTATATTTTTTATATTTCATTTAATGAATCAGAGATGGTGCATTATTTTTCGTTGTTGTCTTATTGCCTATGTGGACCAAAGAGTTCGTGAGCGGTTTTCTTTCAACACTCCCCTAACCATTACTTCTGAAGTGATGGTAGCTTATGTATATGGTGGTAGGTTATACGTATTATACGAGTTTAAAAGTTAATGATACAAAACTGTACCAACATGCCTGTGACATTATATCAAATCTCTAAATAATCGATTTTATCTGTATTTAAAAAGAAGGCTGAATGAATCAAGTCATGGCCAAAAGAATAGAATTTCAGATTTACGTAAAAGAATAAAATTATATGAGTGCAGGTTTAAAGAACATCCTAAAATACATGTAGTATACGTAGTTGGGAAGGTTGGCAATGGCAACGCGTGAGTAATACCCCCCGGTATTGCAAGCGTCTACAGGCTACGGTGATGCTTACTATCAGGCAGGCCGTCTGCTTGTTTACCACCTTGTGGTATGAAAAAAAAAGACAATTTGAAGGTTTTAAAATTAGTTGATGATTGAGGTGAAAAGTGATTAAAATCTCTCACAACTCTAAATTTACATATTTGTTTCAGGGTTTCTAAACGCAAATCCTTCACCACAATCGAAAGCCAGGGTGGCTAACTACGGTCTAATGGATCAGATAGCAGCATTGCACTGGGTACAACAGAACATAGCATTATTTGGAGGCGATCCAACTAACATAACTCTAATGGGACACGGTTCCGGAGCCGCTTGCATCAATTTTCTTATGATATCACCAACAGTTATGCCTGGTATGTTATCTGTAAATTCATGAGCTATAGCGTCATCATCGAATATGATATTTTTAATACGGTTAACCTTCACGCTTCTAAAGCGACCATTTTCTGAATTTTTTTATTAGTTTAATTATAGTTTAATTTTAAAGAACTGTTACTTCTTTTGTATGTTGTAAATAAATTGTATATCGCGTTCGATGCAGTGTTCGAATAACGAGACGAGCGAGCATGAGCGGGACGGCCTACGGTGTTAGGTTTATTGTTGATGGCTGCCTTCCTGTAACAAGTAATTGACAGGCAAAATCATTTGTAAAAATAGTTAAGAAAGGAATTAAATCTATTTTAATGTTGCCTTTTAACTTGATTTTCAAATGCGTTTATTCAAATTTTTATTTGATTATCGAAATTCCATAAATGGCACTACTGGTATCCCACTAGCACAATTAGTTTTCGGGCGTAGACTTCGCTCCCGATGGGACTTGCTATCTGTCAGGGAAGCGCCTTCGTCAACATCGTTGTCTAATCTCGTGCAACTTAACCAGTCTTCACAGGTTAAAAATTATGGTGGAATTAAAAGAAAAGACCAAATTGGATACCTGAGCACTCTGATAGAGGCTATCAAATTAGGGCATGAATCCACTAGATTGGTACTCAAGAATATTATCATGACATCACAATACTATAAGTCAAGCAACCACAATATAACTGTAGAAAGAATTGGAATTCTATTCGACAATATGGAAGTCTCGAACTCCATAAATGATAAAAAGGAGGAACAGAATAGAAAGTTCTTAGAGGATATGACTGTTCAACTTAATAAAAGTCTTCGAGCCATATCTGAATTCACCTCATTAGTAGAGACAAAATCTCTTCAGCTATCATCTCCAAGTCCTGCCAGGGTAGTGACGGTATCAGCCCCATCAGTGACCTCATCCACCAAAACACTATTGAATTCAGAACTGGATGGGACATTTAGGTCCCAGCACATAATAATATACACTGAGGATGGATCCATTAAAATGGCAGAGCCCATCTCTGAAACCGGGAAAAATCTACACCAACTCACAGAACATCCGTTCAAATCGGGAAAAGTGTTATATATGTATACCTATAAATTAGTAACGTAAGCCCAGTGGTGGCTGCGCCCATCATTCTATGTAAACAATAAAGCAGTGTGTAACTAGCCGGCTCTCGTGTCCCGACTCCCCCACCATTAAATATAACAATTATTTAAATCCTGTAATTTGTTAAAATAAAAATTTTGTTGAACAAAATATTTCTAAAATGGTCCAATTGTTTTGAAAAATATAACACATTAAAATTAATAATAATAAATATATAGGGACAATTCATACAGATTGAGCTAGCCCCAAAGTAAGTTCGAAACTTGTGTTAAGGGATACTAACTCAATGATATTATATTTTATAACAAATACATACATAGATAAACATCACAAGACCCGAGGCCAATCAGAAAAAGTTCGTTTTTCATCATGACCCGACCGGGGATCGAACCCGGGACCTCCTAAGTGGCGGTCTGGCGTGGTAACCATTACGCCACGGAGGTCGTCGATGTCGAATTGAATGTATGAAAAGTTATTTTACCAAATTGACCAGTTAATTTGTACATTAAGGCACTCATTGTGTGAAAGTAATGCATGAGCTTTTCCATCTGACTTTCGAGTCTCTCTGACTACACAAGGCAAGATAAAACACTTACTAAATCTTTGTCTGCTCTCTTGCAAGAAAATTTTAATTAATAAATTAACTATTCTCAGACAGTTATTTACTAAAGTGTACTTAATCTTAATAATTTTATATTTTTATTCTTTTGCAGGTTTATTTCACAGAGCAATACTTTTATCAGGTTCAGCGTTAAGTTCGTGGGCGATAGTTGATGACCCCGTGTATTATTCATTAAAATTAGCAAAACACATGAATTGTACAATACCTGAAGATCTTGCGAAGGATCATGAGATCATAGTGGATTGCCTTAGAGAAGCATCTATAGAAGAATTGTTATCAATAGACATATCTCCACCAAACTTTTTAACAGCATTCGGACCGTCCGTGGATGGCGTAGTAATAAAAATAGATTTCGCCAAGGATTTTTTGACTATGTACGCAACGGGTGATTTTCCAAGTTTCGGTCCACTAAACAATATGAATTTTAATTTGAATTTACATAAAAAAAGAAGTGATAGTGGAAGAAGATTGTTTCAGAATAAATATGATTTGTTGTTTGGTGTGGTTACGAGTGAAGCGCTTTGGAAATTTTCAGCTCATGATGTACAAAATGGAATTGAACCTGACAAAAGAGATAGAATGCTAAGGTAAGATATAAAAGAAATATTACTCGATGTTCTAAAACTTCAACTTTTCAAATAACTGAAAAAACAAACACTGTCCATATATCTGAGGCACAGACCATTTAAAACTTAACAGAAGTTGTGAAATTACTCCTAAGGTACAATAATCACAAGTAACTGGTCCAATAGGAAACTGTGAAAAAAAACACAAACATTAATAATCAATTTGATATAAAGTTGTGTATGATAGTCTTCGAATTAAGTATGCAAAGGGTTTTATTTTTAGATTTAATAAGTACAATACTATTTATTCCATTCATCCAAGAATTCATATCTGCCTGATAAAACGATAAAATCTAACGAGATTTCGCAACCAATAATATTCTACGTTACTTTATGCGTCCATAACGTAGAATTCAATCTACTTTTGCATTCGTAAAATTTCTCACTATCGGAAAAACTGCGAACTCTTTGAATTTCATTGGGAATATAATTTACAATCTTTTCATTTCTATAAATTTTTCTATTCAATTCTTTTTGTGAAGATTGGTGTCATGAATGATGATAAGCTCCTTATTAAGTTCTATTAGTAATATGTTATTTGTCGATTTTAGTTTTAATGCTTCTACATAATTTCACTTCTTTCCATTGCATAATATGACATCAATGAAAATAATTAAACATAGATATCATCTATACAAATAAATAAACTAATAACCGACTGATCAACGCGACTTAGAGAGCTGAAGTTTTGTGGTTTCGATTACAACCAAGACACGGGATAAGATTTTTAGAAGTTTTCTCAGGAAAACAAGATTAACTGGAACAATATTTGCCTATGTGTCCTTTTTGAAGTGAAAACGTCTTAAGCGGCGCTTGGCACTTTTTTAGATAGGTAAAAAATGTTAAACTCGCGTCAAATCCGTAGCCTGATCGAAAAAGCGTAAGAAAATATTAAAAATGCACAACGTTGATGTTTAAGTTTTGCCGGCACTCCCGGAGTGCAACCTGTCCTATTTTTGAAACAAACAAGCCTTTGGCAGATAATATAGCGGTATCAATGGACATTTGGGCATGCCGCAACCACAACCGATCCATCTGCTTCACTGACATTTAAATGGATATGTTGAGTGTTAGTGGTGTATTTATTTAGAGTGAAAAAGATTTATGGGAAACATTGTTATCTCGTATAGAAATAAAAGTTGTTTTTTATAACCATGGGTGTAACTGATGTCACAGAAATGACAGCTTGCTAGTGCTAGCAAAAATATATTTTAAAACAGTCAACTAGATTAGGCTGACTAATTTTTTAATTAAGTAATTTAATCAATATATCAACTGATTTATACGCGTAATTTAATAGCAAAAATTAATCAGCAAATTGATTTAAAAAAACTTTTTATAATAGAACCCTTTTGCTGTAATTACCATTTCTGTTTCAGAACATACGTAAGAAATTCGTATACGTACCACTTAAGTGAGATATTCTACACAATAATCAACGAGTACACCGATTGGGAAAGAACGGTAGAGGTTTGTTTTGATTATAAACGTAGAAATGAGTAACTCATTGAACAAACATTGAAGTTTTAAACAGAGTTTTCATCCTTTGCCAGTGGTACATAAAATCGATTTTGAAACATTGCCAAAATAATAATTTGGAATACCGTACAAGTAAAAGAAAATACACAAAACCCTGTGATCGGACTTCACCGAATTTGATTTTGGATTATTCCTGCCAAATATTCGTTTGGTCAACATCACTGAATTCAATAAAGTGATTTGCCAAAAGCATTTCTGCCATTTCATATCTTATCTCTTTTTTGTAAGAATGATAATAGGACGTAGCTGTTTCAACACATCGAACCTTTCATTATCATACATTAGCATAATCCTTTGTTACAGAATCCGATAAACACAAGAGACGCTACTGTGGCCGCTTTGTCCGACGCACAATACGTCGCTCCTCTGGTACAAAGTGGAGATTTATTGAGCGGAGGCCCTAAGCCCGCTCTGAATGACGAAGATGGACCGCGAAGGCCGACTAAGACGTTCTTTTATGTATTCGATTACCAGACTAAGGACGGTTTTTATCCACAAGTGAGTTTAGCATTTTTATTCGCGGTATTATGGACTGTTCATGCTGAAAGCCCTGGAGATGGTTTGCGAAATATTCCAACTGAGTTTGCAAAATTTCCGTTTGGCGTTTCCTATGTAAAGTCTATGGCTTCATACGGTACGAAGTTGAACTCTATAGCGGTTTTGTTGAATTTGCGAATTTCGATATTCTAAGTTTTCACTACTTCACAGTTTCCTAAAGTATTATAAACCTACAATAAGCATTTTCACCTCTAATTTTACTAAAACTATTATCATATTCATCTTTCAATATCATCGTTTAATTGATATCATATCTATAAATAACATCACTCACTACAAACCATTCCAAGCTCATTTCCTTTTCGCAATCTTCCCGCAAAAGCTCGCTTAAAAGCTTAAAATTACATCTATCGTGTTTAATCGGAACTATTTTACTTTAATGTAGGAAATACTTTATAATAGTGTCCTTAATGTACCATCTTCATTTTCATTTTAACTTCGAGAAAAAATAAATTCTGTAATTACTAATTTAGTTTGCTTCTCGTGTTGTCTGCCTGCGTGTAAACAGGGACCACGGGCAAAAAAGGAAGCTGAAGAATATTGTAAATTTCGAAGTAAAACGAGAGTCATCTCATACAAAAAAAAGCGTCATGCCACGCTTTACGAATCCTTATGAGATTTACATTATGAGAATTCAACATTATGTTCTGGAAGGGACATAATTATGATATCAGAGTCACGGGTACATCCTCCGATTCGAATGAAATATATTTCAAATGGAGTCTTAAACTGTGTTTCTGTGTACCTTTCTGTAATCATAACTAATAAATTAATAAGGTAACCTGCCTGACAGGATTTATTGATTATTAACATAATTTTTTTTCTTCTAGAGAATGGGAGCTGTGCATGGTGAGGAGTTACCATATGTATTTGGTGCACCACTCGTAGACGGGTTTGGTCACTTCCCACAAAACTACACCAAGTCTGAAGTAGCTTTATCGGAGTCAATGATGTTGTTCGTCGCAAATTTCGCAAGAACTGGGTATGTAAAGCATTATTAACAAGACTTTCTGCACATTTTCTCATATGAGCAAATTAGTGAATACAATGTGTGGTTTTATACAGTTGCAATATTTTTGGAGGCGTATCTAAAAAAAAAACATTATATAAAAAACTTACATTTAAATTTGAAGTTTTTGACGAAAATCCAAATCCGCCCGCATCGCACACCATACATTTTAATTTATGAAATCACTCCGTATGAGAGGGCCCCGACACCCGCCTCTCAGTATGCGGTGGTCATTGCCGCTTCAAAGAAACGCCGCAGAAAATTTTGGAAAATTCTTCGATCACATAGTATATTGTAATTTTTCGTATAAACACAACATAGGTCCAGATTCTATTTATTAACTGTCACTACTGACAGCAGATTTGCGTGAAGCCGTCAAAATGTTTCATAAAAGTGGCCAGCGTTTTATAACAAACGCTTTGCTCATAAATACACGAATATTGTCGCGGTCCATTCTGCGCACTGATAGAGGGTTTCTCAAAAACCTCTCAAAACAATTACAGGATTCTGTTTACGGCTTTTAACATAGAACCGATGAATTATTTACGTCTCTTACGATTTTCTATTCAAATATTGCAACTGACTAACACAACACATTGTATCTAAATAGAACGTATAAGCAAATTTGCTTATACGACCTTTTTAACCTATCTGAAAGATAAATTAACAGTTGTTGATTTTGACGTTTAATCTGCAAAATAAGCTGTCAGTCAAGGATTTGTATACAAAACTGCGATGAGCAAGCAGTTGCAAATTTATTTCTTACGACACTGTCAGTGCAACTGTGTAAATACTCATTGCGCAAACTACTAATTACTCAAGAGATAATAGCCAATGTGAGCTCATTGTTAGTGATAGTCATTGTGATAGGTTAACGTGACAATTTATCTACATTATTACTTAACGTACAATAAACACTGTAATATTTTTATTATCGTTAAGGTTGGCTGAGAGGCTGACTAGAGGTCTATTCGGTGAATTTCTTAAAATGTTTTTTGTAGTTATTTACACATTATATTATTATGGCTGTCACTGTCTAAACAACTAAAGAAAAAAAGAGACGGGTAGTATTACAAAGCGGTACAATGAATTTTATGTATGTATGTGCAAATTAGCCAAAGTTTAGGCGATATTTGTCAAAACAAAGCCAGGGCGACCCCTAGTAATAAATAATGTCGAGGTATGAAAGACGTGACTGACAAAACCTGCACGTGTAAAGAGAAAACGACGACTTACAAAGTCGACAGCAAAATAATAGAAGGACAGGCTCTATAGAGACGTATTATGATTAAATTTTACAAGGTAGCTTAGATATTAAGCACAACGATTTTCAATATAAATTTCTTTGACGTCTAAACATCAAAGATCCGTGCATATTTCCGGAATCGGTTGAATGATCAAAGGCTTTTAAAAAATCTAAATACTATCTTCTTTACATAGTATAAAATAAAGTCGTTTCCCTGTCTGTCTGTGCCATGTCTGTCTGTTCAGCATACATATGCTAAAATATTTAAAACTATGCAAGGGATTTCGATGTTTTTTTAATAGATAGTGATTCAAGAGGAAGATTTTGAGCTATAATACATTCTGATATTTCCACGGGAAAGCGGGATACACGCAAACGAAGTTGCGCGGGTTTAGCTAGTTTAATCCAAATTTGTAAATTTTAGTGTTATAGATATATAAATAGAATATGCTTTATTTATAATACCACAGAAAGTGAAAAGTACAGTGAACATAGTCATATATTATTATACAAACTTGTGTAATTACAACAAGGCGGCCTTATTGCTGAGCAATCTTGTCAAGGCAACCTTAAGCAAGAGCAAGACATGAATCAATTAAATAGTGATGAAGTGGGCAAGGCTAGCAAGACACGAATCAGTTAAAAAAAATAAAGATACATTATTATTAGTAAAAAAATATTAATTATTCAAATAAGTATTAACTAAAAATTAAGTGTTTATTATATGTTAGAACTTATATAAGAAGTATTCAGCCTCTTTTGGCAGAAAAAGCTAGAAATAGAGACGAAGAAAGAAATAGCGAATTTCCTAAAAACAAAAGTGAACGCAACAGATATGGCCAAATTGCAGTTAAACTTATTATTAAATCCAAATATCCAACTGGGGCTCGTACAACCATAATAATTTAACCAAAACCAACTTTAGTAATAACGAAATAAGGACTGCTTTATGTTGATATTATCTTGTTCCAACTTTCATCGCTGTTCCAAGTTTGAGGAAGTGCTGATAAACAGGTGTTTGGGAGAATAAACTTTAGCGTGTTGGGTTTTGAACTCAATTTTCATTGTTTGGTGATATGATTTTAATGCTGCAGTGTATTGTTTTATCATGAAAGTTGATTGAGGGGAAATTTTGCCTTTGTGTGCTATTTTATTACTCGCTGATACGATAACTTTGTATTTCATGACTTCGATAGGAATTCCGCTGAAATTCCTTCACCCGAAAATTGTTTCCAAAAATAACGGTATGTTTGAAAGTGTAGAAGTTAAAATAAATGTTTTTACTTTGTTACATTTCCGATATTTCTAAGAAGTACTACTAAGTTTTGATGTGGATTCATTGACTTATACATTATTGCTAACTTATTTGAATACTCAGAAGCACTATCATAATTTAATGCAACCATTTTTGGGACACTAATGTTTTGGCATTGCACTATGGAAAAAGTTAACTAAGACTTCTTTTATTTATTTAATAATAATAAATATTCGATTAGAAACTGATTTTTGATAGGACTAAAATGTTATGGAGGGTGCTTTGAAAAAAAAAATTTTAATTGAAAATTTGGTATATTAGATAGGGCGAGAAAGAGAAAGTGAATGACAATTATAAAGATGAATAAAAAAGGAGTTTTGTTTGCTACACTCTATTATTTATTCAGTAATATGAGTAAAACCATGAGACTGTAACGTTCTACTCTTAAGATAAGTAGATTCATGAACCGAAAGCCTAGGTTCAATTACGTAGGGAGCTTTGAACTCAAAGTTTTGCTACCAGCTGTGTAACACCTTTTTTGTGTTGATGAACATTATACCTTACCGATTCCTATTAGTAATCCTAAAAAAAACATTCCCTCTGACCGGAAGGTCGCATACACTCGTAGTACTGTATTTCCTTTTTCACATTTTCACTCTTTCGGTGTAGATTTTGATATAATTCGGTGTCATTTTATTAAATTTAGCTTCATTGTTTTGCTAAGCAACTAAATCTTAACCTCGAATCATCAATGTCACTTTTGACAGATGACATATCTGCGTTTGGATATATTACTCTCAGTGAAACGGCAAGGTTGCCAAATGAGAACATTTACGGGAGTCCGTATTTTTAGCATTAAAATTATTAGACTATTTAATTTTGA
Organism: Endotricha flammealis; assembly: GCA_905163395.2. Classification (NCBI taxonomy): domain Eukaryota; kingdom Metazoa; phylum Arthropoda; class Insecta; order Lepidoptera; family Pyralidae; genus Endotricha; species Endotricha flammealis. Next base: position 16,800,344 of record LR990855.1, read on the forward strand.
TTCGGATTACTCCTATTATCTTTTTCTATAATTTACAATACAATACAATACAAAACACTTTATTGCACCAAAGAACAAATACAACAATACAAATAAAGCTTAGTAATACACGGTACAATAGGCGGTCTTATCGCTAGGCAATTTCTTCCAGACAACCTAAAAGACTGGACAAGAAATCATACACGGGTTGCGTGGTACAACAAACAATAATACTACTTATCTATTATGAAATAAAACAAAAACAATACTAAATTAAAAACCATTCAAATTAATAAGCTAGAACCACAGGGGTGCATCCGCAGCACTAACTCACTACTGCACATGCAGCCCTGCGGCCCCCAACCAGCAAAATAATAAAAATAATAAATATGTATACTTAAAAACTAGATATCCAACGAACTTAAATAAATATAATACATATAAATATATATACACATTATAATATTATACTTGACGCATGTAAATATATATAATATATTTATTCGGATTACAACAATGCTAATTGATGCCTACAATCACACTCAAGCAAATAACGACTTTTAACAGCTATTTTAAAACTTAAAACACTTTGAGATTGCCGCACAGTTAATGGTAGGGAATTCCACAAACGGACAGCTTGGACAGTGAACGAATCGCCGTAAAAACGAGTGGAATGCGAGGGAGTTTTCAAGCGAAGCGTTAAAGCACTACGCAGGGTAGAACCTTCATGAAAAGTGAAGCGATCTCTGAGGTATGAGGGAGTGTTGGGATTGAAAAGGATCGTATATAAAAGAGTAACAATATGTAAGTTGCGACGAAAACGGATAGGAAGCCAACGGAGCTGGGATCGGAACTGTGAAACGTGGTCGAATTTACGAAGACCGAAAATAAATCGAATGGCAAGGTTTTGAAGGCGCTCCAGTTTATTTAAAAGGTCAAGATTGAGATCAGGAAAGGAAGAGTCAGCGTAGTCTAAAATAGGAAGAAGTAAGGATTGAGCCAGCGCAATTTTGGTGTCAATTGGCAAAAAGTTACGAAGCCGTCGAAGAGAACCAGATGCTGCAAATAGTTTTCTACTAACTTCCGCTACATGGGGTGCCCAGGACAAAGTTTTATCTATAATAATTCCGAGATTTTTTACATGATCAGAGAACTTAATGTTGACCCCCTCAAACAAGATAGAAAAACAATTTTTGGCATAAATTTTAGCAATTAATCGGGGACTGCCAACAAGAATGGCTTGGGTTTTATTCGGATTGACGGCCAGTCCGTGCAATTTACTCCATTCAGAAATTTTCGCCAGATCGCTATTGACTTTATCGATATCAGCAGATAGGTCATCAAAGTGGGAGTGACGATATATCTGCAGATCATCTGCATAAAGGTGGTAGGAAGACTGAAGTTGGAGAGTGATGGAGTTAATAAAAAGTGCAAATAATAACGGGGATAGCACGCCACCCTGAGGTACACCAGCAGACGTGTTACACCACGAAGAGAACTTATCCTCGACGCGTAAACGCTGCCGGCGCCCATACAGGTAAGTACGAAACCAGTCAATAACCGTCGGAGATATGTTAAGAGAGCTTAGCATGGACAACAAAATATCAAAGTCTACGGTATTAAATGCGTTGCTAAAGTCTAAAAGCACCATTATAGTAACTTGTGAATTATCCATAGCAGAGCGAATGTCATCAGTAATTTTCACAAGCGCCGTAGTCGTACTGTGACCTTGCCTAAATCCGGATTGGAACGGGTTGAGGACATTGTTAATTGTGAGAAATTTATTAAATTGGTTCTGTACCAAGCGTTCAAGAACTTTAGAAAGAAATGGAAGTATAGAAATAGGGCGATAATCGGAAAAGGAAGAAGGAGTTGCTTTTTTGGGGAGAGGTGTTATATAGGCATCTTTCCACGCAGCAGGGAACGTTGAGGAAGATATGGAGTAGTTAAGGATGGAGGTAATAATAGGGAGAATGATGTCAAGGATAGGCAAGATCATAGCACGACTGATATTATCACTTCCTGTAGCATTTGAAGCTATAGAAAGAATGCTCTTCTTAACATCACAATCAGTAAATTGACAAAAAGAAAATTCAGGGAAGTCAGGAGTTGGCAAAGACGAAAGGTGACTTATAGTGTCGTTTTTGAGGTTGCTGTCCAAAGCAACTGAATAAGTGAAGTGCTTGTTCAAAGCATCGAGATCAATGTTATTGGATAAACAGTGCTGTTTTTTACCAACTCCCAAAGACTTGAGAAACCTCCAGACTTTGGCTGGGTCAACATTCTCGACGGATTTATGAATGTGGCGTCGTTGAGCTTCTCTACACATCCTATTGCAGCGATTACGGGCCTCTTTGTAATAGTCACGATACTTATCAGGGTTTGTCTTAAATTTAGTTTTAGCGCGGTTCTTCCTTGATATGGCAGCCTTAATTTCCTCTGTGAGCCAAGGCGCAGGTAAGTGTTTCACACGGACTGGTCGAACGGGCGCATGACGATCAAGGAGTTGCACTAAAGTAGAGTTGAAGATTGTCACCTGTTCGTCAATGGAATCTGCATTAATGACTGCATCCCAATCGCAGCCCCTCGCATCTATTTTTAATCTATCTAAGTCAATACCACCAAAATTGCGCTGCATAACGATTTTAGGTTTGAATTTAGGAGGTCGGAGTTTGTAAGAAAGGAATAAAAGATGATGAAAAGAAAAAGCATCAGCGACACATTGGCCATGCTTAAAGACTAAATCTGGAGAGGAAACTAAAATTAAATCAAGAAGGGAAGGCTGGCAGTTTGGGAAATGATGTGTAGCTTGCAAGGGAAGGATAGATAGATTACAGGAGTTGGCAAGAGAGTAGAAGGATTTGGAACGAAGGTCGTTTTTAAGGAGACAAGTATTGAAATCACCCATTATAATGGAGTGTTGGAAAGACGGAAGGAGGTTCTCGAGAAGAGTTTCAAAAGAAGAAAAGTAATTGATATTGGAAGAGGGACTATAACAGACACCGAGCAGGATTTTGGAGTGAGAAAGGATAACCTCAATAAATAAATATTCGGCTTCGTGCGACGGATTATTTAGGGACGAAGAAGACAATATATTAAATGAGATGTTCGCACGAAGATAAATAGCAACTCCACCACCTCCTTTACCCACTCTATCATTTCTTATAAGCCGAAACCCTGGTAAAGAATAGGAAGTAGATGGAAGACAAGGCGTGAGCCAGGATTCGGATACCAAGATGGCGTGGAGATTTTTCACATCAAAAGAAGCAAGCAGGTCAGGGTAATGTGCCGGAATGCTTTGCGCATTGATGTGAGCAATATTAAAATTTTTTGGGCAATCGGAAAAAGTGTCAATTAGTACTTCATCCAGCGGAGTAGGCAAGCTATAAAAACTGTCATCATTATAACTACTAGAACCTGAGCTTGCGGAATAAAATGCACTGTTAAAATCGTCATTCATAATTATGTGATAAAAATATAAACAATAAAAATAAAAAAATAAAAAATAAAAATACTAATAAATAAATAAAATACAATTATATGATTATTTTAATAATAAACGTTACGCCCTACTGCTAAAAATTCTAGCCTAAACGACCTACCAGCAGATAGATCAATGGTATACTCAAAATTAGAATGAACAATATGTACCTACTTACTTAAAAATTAATTAAACACAGAGATGTAAAAAATAAATTAAAAGAATAAGAATAGCGCCTTCACGGCACTCAACCTAGAGTGTAGATATACACGCACGCACGCATAAAAGAAACTCAGTGAGATCGTCAGGTGTAAAAGGAAATAATTAAATTAATTAAAAAGAAATAAAAGAAAACAATATAAAATAAAAATGATATCGGTAGAATTTAATATTGTATGCTGTGATTGTATGTAACCATTTCATGTTTGATACTGGCAGAAACAATCATTCACAGGCTGGGTTGCCAGTAATGAAAATAAGAAGAAGTGAATGAATGTAAAAATACTAAAAATCAAATCGGTCGGTCAAGTCAATCTGAAAAGTTTTTTAACTACACGCAAAGTAAATCTACATTATAATTTTAATAAAAATTGCAGATTATGAGAGAGAAAAAAAAAGATAATAATAATGTACTGTTACCCACACGTTATCATGAAGTGTAGACGAAACGAACTACCCGACGAATATCACACAACCTGCCCGAAAGCTACCTGTTCAAAGGGGGATACGTACCACTACTCGATGCTATACAACATCAAGGCGAAGCTCAAGTTCACGAGTGCGCACATGTATATCCACTTACATCAACAGCCGACTACGAAGTCACTTCTTAATGGGACGCTTGGATCTTGTGGTCGCCGCCGGAATCGTCTTGGCAGTGCTAGGCGAGGAGGGCGCCGCAGTCACAGCGGCCGCCGCTGCCGGCACAGTTGAAGAAGTAGCCGTGCCAATGAGACTCTTCACGTCAGCAACCGTGAACACACGGTGCCTTACCCCATCCACTCCAGCAACAAATATACACCCATCCATGGTCCAGCACTTATTAATGCCAAAGTGCTGCCGAGCTAATAAAAATGCATCCCGACGCTGTTTTGTCAAAAACTCAGACACAGTTAAACCGCTGCCCTTTAAAATGGTTTTGTTAGACCAAATCTTGCGTTGCGTTGCTTGATCACAAAACTTGACCAATATCGGACGAGGCTTATTGTCGGACACAACCCCAAGCCTGTGACAGCGACTAATGCACTGAGTAGAGAGATCGGCAATCTTAAACTTATCGGAGATTATTGTACATACTTTTAGAGGGATATCTTCATTCTTATCCTCAACAACTCCATGGAGAAGCAACATCTTTCTACGAGTCCTCATTTCAAAATGATCCTGCTGCTGGGAGAGTAGAGCGACCTGTTGCTGTAGAGTCTTCAGAGATGTCGACATAAAGGTGCTGAAGGCGTTGAATTCAGCTGCTAATGATAGGAGTGTTGGTGCCTGGCCCATAGCAGTGGCTTTGTTCAATTGAGCTTGGAAATCCGCCATTCCAGAATTAAAACGCTCCATCAACGCATGGACAGAATCTTGAAGAGTATCCATAGTGAGTAAGGAAGGAGAAACTAAAGGAAAAATTATGCTGGCAGGTAACTTAGTTTATAAACATTAATATAACATGAAATACTATTAAAAAAATACTGTAAATAAATTTAAATTAATAATAAATTGTAGAGCCACAAATTTTGATGTGTTATAATTTCCACAGCTACCCGCAAAAAAAAAAAAAGATTTAAAAAGATTTAGAAATTTAGTAAATAAAAGAGATAAAAATTCTTTTATATTTTAATTGAATTTGATTAAGAACTTTCTAGAACAATGAACGAATTGTGTGGAACGAAACGCCAGTTCCGAATTGTATTCACATAATTTTCTTGTTTTGCCCAATCTGTCAAAACAAATATAATTATTAAAAATTAATTCCTTGAAGCTGTATTTTGTGAGTTTCTTCATAGAAACCTACTAAGTATTCCTTGGAAGGATTTTTCCTAATGTCTTTTTTAAAATATAAAAATAATAATTTAGTATAAAAATAGTGTTTGTATTGATGGGGTGTCAAGTCAAGATTCGGAACGTCGCGTCGGGAGCGGGGTGAATGCCCCGAGCTGCTAAGGTCTTTCCGGTTGTGTCGTGATGGAGTGAGGAGCTGAGCTTTGGTGGGCTCAAAACTCAGAGATTGTTTCTGTGCTGAAGTGCATCTGATTGATTATTGATCTGAAAGGAGTGTAATTGTTTCCGTTCCAACGTGTGTAGTCAGTACACTGCACATTGGTGGATAATTAAGTATTGGTCGGCCACGTGCATCAAGGTGTCTCCTCTGCAGTCACAGGTAAGCAGATCTTCTTCTGAGGAAAAGGTTTGGATTCTCTTTCTGTTCGCGTTGGTGTAGTTGTTGATTGTAACACGTGTTTGTTATTTGCAGGATCAATTGAGCTTCTGCTTGAACTTCCACGTGGTTTCCTGTTTCTCCTTCCTGCCTCCCTTACAGGTATGTTTATAATTCCATTCCTCAAACTCATTCACCTCTTCGCTGAGTTGAAATGAATCAAGTAGAATGCAATATTCTTAAACATGGTTGTTGATGATGTTCATTCATTATCGTTGTAGCTGTATTAGGTAAAACCATGCTTACCTAATTATATTAGGATAAACCATGTGGTTTAGGCCGCAACTAAGTAGAATTTTGTCTAAAAGGTGACGATGAGCGCTGTGAAGCCTTCGTCGACCATGTCTGGTCGGTGGATGCAATACCGAGACCGCCCGCCTTGGATATGGGCGCTCCTACTCCATAGGTTGGTCTCTTTTAATTGAGTTTATCGAGAACCTTGTTTACTTTGTAAGAGTAGATTGGATAATGTTAGATAAAGATAATAATATTAGATAAAGATAATATTATTAGATAAATACTTAAATAATTATAACATTATGGTGTGACAGTGGTTAACCTACTGTGTTTGTACTCGCTCCATCCTCAAAGCGATGGATTATTGTTTTTCAAATAATTTCACCATTCCGTTTCCTAATATACTATATAAATATTAGGTAGTTATTAATATCTTGTTTATAGTAAATATTACTATAGTATTGTAGTATACAGTACCTGTGCACTAATTGTGCCCTTAGCTTTTGTAATTATGTTTGTGTAAGACATTTTATTGTTTTACTAGGAGGTGTTTGGTACGGGACGTGACTGAGACGTGTTCAGTACGGGCTGTGACCGAGACATGTTCGGTACTGGCTGCGACTGAGACTTGTTTGGTACGGGCCTTGACAAGTGTGAGACTCGTACCCCGTACTGGCTGTGTATGGAGAGAGCCGGGGATCGTCGGCAGGGTTTGGCGAGTGGCCCCTATTGCTGGCCTCACTTGAACCCTCAAGTTTTTTGTAGTATTAATATAATATTTTGTCAGTGTCCTTTATTGCCCATGTATGGCCTGACCTTAACTTAACTTAGAATTAATAAACTTTATTTTTTTTCTAACGGTACCAGCCAAACGATCCAACGGCCCATCCCTTTAATATTAATTTACTTTATAACTTTACGGTGGAGGATTATCCTTGCACACTACTTATATTAATTAAAACTAGTAATTTCAACCTTTTCTTTTATTTTTGCCCCGGCAAATTCTCATCATTTACAGCTGGTATTACTTTGATAACAGACTAAGCTTACTAGTTACTGCAGAAGATTGTATATAGCTGAACAAAAGGGAAGATTTCGTTTGGAGAGAACTACCTCAGTAGCTAAATAAAATAGAACATGCAGCCAAATATGTTATTTAAATCAAAAATACTTTTGAAGCTACCGATATGTTTTATACCAAGTGAAGACTCATATCTGCTCGTTTTACTCACGAGAATAAAATAAAAAATTACATTGTGTTCTGTGTATGATTTGGACAAAGAAAAAAACATTTATTTACAGTTGTCTAGTACAATGTTTGTAATAAAAACTGTACAAACATTGTATTAGTTGAGTCCGCTGCAATAAAGTGTACACGTTTCTTCTTAAGTGATCGATATTAGATGTTTTCTTTGTACATAATTACATAATCATTTTACATGAGTACCACTAAGTTGTATTTTTATTTGATTGGTTAGTAGTCACAAAATTATTTTGATTATTTAATAGTCACAAAATTATTTAATATTGTTCCAGAAATCCGAATGACAACACCAGGCAGGAGGTGCTTTTACCAGCTTCAAGAGAAAGGAATAAGTTCAGAGGAACTGTCTGGGAAGAATACGACTCAACGCATCAGAAATATTTGGAAATAGGTAATTAATTTATGATAGACTATCTACAAAAAAGAATATACAAGGGAAGAAGGCAACTGAATTAAATTTTATACAAAGGTTGAAAAAATAAATCTTAAAAAATCATAACTAGTGCAAGAAAGTTTTTTTTTTTAAATCCACGGGAACAGATTAACTGGACTGTTTGGGTTATATCCCGAGCACCTGTCTACTATTTGTGCTAGTGGAAGGAAAAGGGTGATTGGAAAGAATTTGTAATTGCTATATTTACACAAAATTGCAAACTATTTTTAAACAAAATATTTGAGACCCCATAACTTATGGATTTCCATAGTTTATGTACCAATACCAATCCTATACTTCACTGGGCCCCACATTTACTCTATGTGAAATGTCATCTAGTGTGAATAACAGAAAGAGCTAGTTGTGACTGACCCTATTAAATACTGGTTGGGGTTGTTGTCGCTAATCTTGTGCGTTCATACAATGTACAAGTAATAATTTAAAGATCAATAGAATAATTTTATGAAGACTATTTCAACCAGAAAACCACAAAATATGAGCAGCTTTGAGCTTCGTTTAGTGAGTAAGAAGCCCGGAAGGTCATCTCCAGCCTTCATCTTTTTCCTGATTATTTCCATCTTTCACGTTGTTAAAAATCGGCAACGGCTTGTAGGTTTCCCTAGTGTCTATATGCTCTATGGACGGCAGTGATCACTTATACCATCAGGTGATTTTGCTGTTTGCCAACGTCTTTCATAAAAAAGATAAGAGCTTCTCAGAGACTATACTCATCCGTAAATAGTTACATTTCTAGATAAAATGTTTTTACTGTATCATACAAAGCCATCAGAATAGGAACGTATCTGATTATGCTCGGGCTGAATGTACACATTCCCGACATACAGTCATTTGTTGTATGTGAGAAAGTGGGCGCGAATGTTCACTTGCGGAGATAGGTCGGAGGCAAGTGGATATAAATCCCGTAGGCGAGCGTAAGTGGAGTCGACATTGCGAGATTCGGATCTCGGGGGAAGCGTAATTTGATTTTTCAATTTTAAAATTTTCTCTTACATTACCAAAAACGGAATCAGACATTACTGATTATTTGGAATTTAATAATTGTCGGAATGGAATTGGAAATGAAAAGTAAAATAAAATAATTGCCTACGATCTATTACACCGCAGTTTCTTCTATATAGGTACTGTGAGTTAGCAGCAGCAGTGATGACCACAGATTGACAAAAAGCTGTTGATGTTAATTGATGTTCTTAAGAAAAAAAATGTACAATAATATTGAATTCACAATAAAGCGTCTGTTACACAAGGAGAGTTCCTCGCACGCGAGCGGCGAATAATCGTATGCGATTATCCCATGGCAAAACTCGCCTTTCGATTATCGCCTGCGGTTGTTTACATTTTGACAAAAACTCGTAACATTCAAGCTGTTCTCGAATGCGAGTATCACAGGTGAGATTCGCTTCTCTTAATATGTTTACACTACAAGCGAGTAATCGTAGATCTAAAAACGCATACGTGTCTCGACTTGTATAAACAATGCTCGGGCGAGAATCGCAAGTGTCGATGCGAGACTCGCGCAAATCACTCCGTACTGATTTTGACACGAGACTCGCCATTCGTGACCTAATTTACAAGTACACCTTGGGCCACCTCCGAAGACATTTAGCACCACCACTAACACTTCTGAACAACAGTCGTGTTTTTGAATGGCGAAACTCGTTAGAGAAACTCGTATGATTTGTTTACACAGGCTCGCGGCCCAGGAGAGCTTAAGTAGCGAGAATTGTATTCGAGAGGCAAAACTCGGAGCATTTGTTTACACTAGGCGACCATATTATTGCCTGTAAGAAATCGCCGCTCGCGTGCGAGAAACTCTCCTTGTGTAAAAGACGCTTAAGTCAGATAAATATCAGACGGTGTATTCAATATTTTATTTTAAACTAGCTGACCCGGCGAACTTTCTTCCGCTTTAGAGGCTCTACCCTACCATACCCTATCCTAGCCTATATATTAGCCAAATCGGTTTAGCCGATCTCGAGTAAGCGTCTGTTACACAAGGATAGTTTCTCGCACGCGAGCGGCGAATAATCGTATGCGATTATCCCATGGCAAAACTCGCCTTTCGATTCTCGCCTGCGGTTGTTTACATTTTGACAAAAACTCGTAACATTCAAGCTATTCTCGAATGCGAGTATCACAGGTGAGATTCGCTTCTCTTAATATGTTTACACTACAAGCGAGTAATCGTAGATCTAAAAACGCATACGTGTCTCGACTTGTATATACAATGCTCGGGCGAGAATCGCAAGTGTTGATGCGAGACTCGCGCAAATCACTCCGTACTGATTTTGACACGAGACTCACCATTCGTGACCTAATTTACAAGTACACCTTGTGCCACCTCAGAAGAGATTATAGCACCACCACTGACACTTCTGAACAACAGTGGTGTTTTTGAATGGCGAAACTCGTTAGAGAAACTCGTATGATTTGTTTACACAGGCTCGCGGCCCAGGAGAGCTTAAGTAGCGAGAATTGTATTCGAGAGGCAAAACTCGGAGCATTTATTTACACTAGGCGACCATATTATTGCCTGGAAGAAATCGCCGCTCGCGTGCGAGAAACTCTCCTTGTGTAAAAGACGCTTTAGCGAGACTAACGAACAGCAATTCATTTATATACTCGTATATATATATAGATATAACAAATTAATACCACTGTTATCTATTGACAACAGGCAGTCAGCTTCATGTCCGTAGATTGGAAATCGTAATTTTTAAACTTATTTTACTGGCCATAATGTCATAATCAAAAATCACATCAATCCAATCTATATCTCTTATAATCTATCAGCATTTCGGAATAACCATTATCGAGAAGAAATGGCGAAAAAAAATGACAATATAGATATTTTTACCAACGTTGCTCAATTATAATTATGTAAACAAAGTCGTGTGCAACTGAGACAGATTGATTAATTATAAAGTAATTACCACCCACGTATATAATCTGGTTCTCGAAAGGAGTAATGAACAAATCGAATTTGTATCCTGTTGTCGAGACACAGGGGAATTAATTAATAAAACACACGCGAACGTCAGTGTCTATATCTAAAATTTCACAAGCATAATTTGAAATTAAAACGATTGTAATGTGGAAATAATATCATCTTTATGATGCATGCACACTAATAGTCAGATGTTAGTACTTATGGATATTTTTTATAATGTTTACCTAGAACAAACATGAAACGAAAATTGTTATTTACATTATATTTTATTAATTATTAATTATTGTATGTGTGTAACATACAACAAAAAGTATGTTTTTCTATCGTCCTGTTTGTCTTTTTTGTCTAAATTCTTTTCGACTTTTACTGACGACAGTTTGAGTTATACTTAGGCTGTTATATTATTAACTAGCTTTTTTGCCCGCGACTTCGTCCGCGTGAAGTTCCGGAGCCGTTCCCGTGGGAACCACATTGAATTTCGGGAAAAGCTAACCTATGTCACTTCCTGAATTTTTGAAATCGGTCCAGTAGTTTCGGAGCCTATTCATTTCAAACAATCAAATCTTTCCTGTTTATAATATTAGTATAGAAAAATTTACGGGAATGGTACCAATCACAGACCAAGTCAGTTAGTAACATAAATAATATTAGAAGCAAACACAAAAGAAAGCCAATAAAAAGCTTATAACCACAAAGCCGTTAATCCTACAATGTAGACAACTAAAAGCATAAAAAGTATTATCCAATATTCAATAATGTAACAAACAAAATATTTGTACCCTAGGTTTTTTATGAAATAACTTATATCAAAGCAAACAGCCCGTCTGAGGGTAATCACAAAAAGGTATTACAATGTTATTGCTAACTTGTAACAAGTTTTTTCGTATAATTTGCAATGTCTGTATCGGTTTCACAAACTGCCGAATCTTGTATTGTACTTAATGTAAAAATATATATTGTGTTATGTAAAAAACAACAATTCCATTTAAATAAAATAAAATGTTTCGGATATTAACCGTAGTCGACTGATACAGCGAACAAGCAAACAAGCAAGCGGCCTTAAAAAATTACCGCTGCCTATAATAATCAGTAATATCAGAGGAGGTGTATAACAAACGAGACAGTAATTTTATTTATTTATGTCGATATGGTTATTAATATTGTATCTTTTGTCCATTAGGAATGAAACCCCGACTGAAAAATCACTACCGAGCACATCAGCTGTCAGTCTGGCTCCGTCTGGTCCCAGAGCTACATCGAGCCGGGATGGAGGACGTCGCAGCCCGGCATAACTTATTCAAGAACCATAACGAACAAGATCTGTATGAAGGCATCGTCAGACCAGACCCACTACAGAGGAATGCCAATGACAATGAACAAATAAGAAGAGTTAACGGTTCAGTATATTCCGATACAGCATTGACAACAGTTGATACAATTCTCGCAACGTGTGCTACAATATTACCAAGTGGTAGAGACTTACAAACGATAAACACTACAGAGAATACGTTAGCAAGTCTAGAAGCAGCGGGGTATGCTGCATACTCAACTGCACTGAGTGTCACAATAGCAATAGGATGCTCACTTCTAATACTAAATGTGTTAATATTTGCCGGTGTTTATTATCAAAGAGACAAATCTAGGTCGAGAGGCAAGCAGCAGCGTTTCAACGAGAAACACTTTGAAACTATATCGGGGAAACATTCACATTATCACATGGATCCGACGCACGCTCCAAGTTTAGTAGTCGATGTTGAAAGACAGAACAGGAAGAAACAAATGCTGTCCGAACCACATTTATCCGGGTTGAATTTCAAAGGACCATTAGATGTGCCGAAGTCTCCACCTAGCCCCACTTTGAGTATTGATAACATGATGCTACCAAGCAAGTTAGGGAGTAGAAACAGCAGTTTTAGGTTACCAAATGTTAGTTACCCACAAATGGGTGGTTATGCGACGATGCCAAAGAATTTGAACCAGTATAATAACTCGCCGCCCTTACAAGAGATGAGGCAACAGAAATTCTTGCCTCCGAACGGCTCGGCGTCCCAGGGCTCTCCTGGGAGGGAGGCCGACGGCTCGAGGGGGCCCCACGCCACTCTGCGGCGGGGTAAGGCCCCCCACGCGCCGAGCCTCCCGCAGGCAGCCATTGACGAGATGAGAGTGTGACAGTTAATTCCATCTGACTTTACATTACAGAATTAAAAAAAGTGTTTCAGGATCTTTTAAAATGTAATTCGTATGTAATTTAAAAAATGTGAGTGTAAATAGTTGTATGAGTATGAAAGCGTTGAGAATTTTTTTTAGAAAATAAAAAATGTTATCGATTTTCTCAGTCACTGGAATATGATTATCGAATAAAAATCAAATGTATCATATTTTTGTTGTTTTATTTTATCTTACAAAGTAGCAATATTATGGGCATGGAACTAAACTTACTTTACTTGAGAAAGCATGATATTGAAATGTGAATTTGATTCCAACATGTCTTCAAATAATGTCAAATAAAAATATATAAAATGCATGAACTATGTTCTTTTTCATCTTTTAGAGAAACACAAAAAGCACGAAAATGAAATAATATAGTCTCTTTGACATTTCACAAATGAAAATAAAACAAGTAATTTTCTAACATTGTACCATTGTACAAAGGCTTTTTTGGGTCTATATCATTACTATAAAATTACAATGACAAAATCAGGCGACTCTAATATGATATTTTCTGTCACTGTAATTGTGTTTTATTAGTACCATTCTAAAAGAGCAAGTGCTGAGTTTCTTGCCAGGTTCTTCTTAGCACAAATCTTCCGTCTGAATTGGTGGTAGGAAAAAATTTAAACGATTCAAAAGAGTAGACCTATTTGAATAAAAATATTTTGAATTTGAATAAAATGGACGCAAGCAAATAAGAAAAGTGGATCAAAGAGAGCTCAATGTAATATAGAGAGAAAATATTATAAAATAAAAAATACGTACCGAAGCAGCAATATCGATAAACTAGAATGAACAAGAGACAAAAACGACAGATGTCAAAAATGTAAGAAAAAAATAATATCAAAAAAAGTATTTATTAGACTGACGATGACTAGTTGAAAAAGTATTTACTCCACGAACTAACGGCTAGTTCATAGCAGTGCTACACACAGTGCTATTAAAGATGTTATCTCACAAACCAAATATGGCTAGCTTTATTAAGTGAAAAGTTTTTATTTTCTTTCATGAGAGTTATTAAATTCACTTCTAAGTTTATTTTCACTTGAAAACGCCTTGCGGGCGTTTGGAAAATATTTTATTAGAACACAGAGGCCTGGTTATATTGTTCGTTGTGTTTTTGTTTAAAGTTTAACTACTTTATTACTCAAAACAATGATAAAGTGTTCATTGTACAGTCTCGCTCAGAGCTAGTAAAAGCCTTTCAGTACACTTTTAGTCTTTTCACTTATATGAGTATACCGTGTTAAACTAGAGGTGTTTTCGGCTGTTTTTTTATGATATGTCCGTGAGGTAAGTAACTGTTTAGAAGATTTCAATTTAGTAAAGTTTAACCCTTCTTGTAATATGAATACTGGACAAGTGATAGATATTAATTACACAGTATACTTCCAGACTGTGAATACACACAATAATGACATAACTGTCTATTTTGTATAGCGACCGAATGCAAAATCTTCGATTTTACGGCAAGCGGCAGGGTCTGCGAGTTGAGCGGCGGCGGCGTCCGTGCTGCTCTGCCATGGCAACCCATTGGATCGCACGTACATCTGCCCTGCTCCTCCAAAATAGCTCGTGTTTTTGCCAAGTGCGGAATCTACACTGGGTGTCAAAAATAAGTAGTACAGTTTTAAAATTGCAATTACTCTTAAACTATAGAAGTTAGAGTTTTGAAATAAAAGTCATTTTATAGCAAATTTAACAAAGTTTTCTAAAAATAATACTTTATTTAGCATTAGTAAAGTTTTACACTGAAAATTAGGAAAAAACTAAAAAGCTAACCATTTTGAAGGAACTATCAAGAACTTAATTTTTACGTTTTGGGCCTTGTTCCCACTTTAGTAACTTGTGTTGCCGCCTCGGGCTCTGATGACAGCTTGGAGCCGGTTTGGCATGCTAAACACTAAGTTTCGGAGGCGGTGTTGGGGAATATTCACCCATTCTTCTATCAGGGCCTGTTTTAGAGCCCTGAGGGTGGCGGGGGGTGGTCTGAGTCTTCTGACTAGCCTCCCAAGCTCATCCCAGGCGTGTTCAATCGGGTTAAGATCTGGGCTTCTTGATGGTCAAGCCATCAAGCTGATGCCAACCTCCTGAATGTACTCTTGTACGAGATGAGCGGTGTGTGGCCGGGCGTTATCATGCATTAGTATAGCTTCATCACCCATATTTGCTAAATATGGCCCTGCATACTCGTTAAGGATCTCTAATGCATATCTTTCACCAGTCAGAGTGCCATTTTCTATGACCACTAGCTCTGTGCGACCCTCTGAAGAGATGCCAGCCCATACGTGTACAGAGCCCCCGCCGTATTGAACTCTTTCCGAGATGCAACCTTGAATGTATCGCTCACCAGGTCGCCTGTATACTCTCCGCCTTCCATCGGAAGTGAATAAAGAAAACCGAGACTCATCTGTGAACAAAACTCTTGTCCATTCTTCTTCGCCCCATTGTACGTGTTGACGCGCGTAGCGTAGTCTTACTACTCGATGCCCTGTCTCAAGTTTGGGGCCATTTGCTGGCCTGTACGACTTCAGGTTGGCTTCAGCAAGTCTTCTCCTCACTGTACTCTCACTAACGTAGTCTCTTTGGGTCTGAAGAAGCTGTTGCTGGACCTCAACTGCATTAAGGTGACGATTTCTTAACACAGTAGAGACAATTAAGCGGTCTTCTCGGGTACTAGTGCACCTGGGTCTGCCATTACTTGGTCTCCTTAGATGGTTTCCAGTCTCTTCGTATCTTCGCTTTACTTGCTGGATCGTTCTTAGAGTTACACCCACCGTTCTTGCAGTACGACGCATACTGATGCCTACTTCGAGAAAAGTTATGATTCTTGCACATTCTTCTGGTGAAAGAGGCATGATTAGTAAAGTTTACTCGCTGAAGACACATTTGCTTTTGAATTGCAATTGATTTATCAGCAATAAAGAAAACAATAAAAAACAAAAGTACAAGCCAACAGTTTAAAAAAATAGTGTTTTTATTTATTAAGTTTTTTTTCAGTCAATCTTTAAAAAATGATATTATGCATGAAGTTTTTATTAAATGAAATTAAATTGTCTTTTAACTTTTTTTTATTTCAAAGGTCTAGCTTCTGCAGTTTAGGAGATATTGCAATTTTAAAACTGTACTACTTATTTTTGACGCCCAGTGTAGTAGCGTCATTCAACATTTTAGTACATTTAGTTTTGCTCTTACCTATGTAGCTCGCCGCTGCTCTGCGCTAAGTCATTGATAATGACAGCGGCAAGTTCCTGGCCTGGCTGTTAAGTATTATGACAATTTGGTAGTTATCATGAAAATGTCTAACAGTTGGGGCGAAGAGCAAGAACATAAGCGACCTAAACGCGTCAAAACCACCGGAGACACTTTGAACTAATAAAATTTGAAAGTAACCTCGAAAAAATTGCACTCGACTCTTCCACAAACCTATATAGGCGGGGTTTATAGCCTCATTCCAACTGGATCCTTCATCAAAAAACTATTTTCCAAATGGCTACTGCGTTTGACTCGGTAGGCGTTCAGATTCCACTGATAAGTGAAATCTTTACGCTTTTTGGCCCCAAAGTGATAAAAGTGAATCTCTGTTAGATTATTGAATGTTACTGTTATGAAGGCGCCTTTTGATTCAGTTTTTTTATACAATTGTAACAGCAAACAAGCATTTATGGTGGTCGCTTTAATTCTCTGTTAAATGGTTCAACACATACGAGTACTTATTTTGTGATACAAAATGGAGAAAGATAATACTTATTGGTTTAACGCTTGAAAAGTTAGTTTGCGAAAGAAAAACTCATTTCTAAACTACACTTGGAGGGACTCTATATTTAGTTTTTTGTGAATAAAGTTTTTTATTTCTGTAGGAGGCATAAAAATGTAGTTATGGTGAAGAATATTATATGATTTATAAGTGTCAACCATCGAGGAGGGTATCAATTAAATCACAAGATTATGACTAAAATATGTGTTACTGTAATAATGTTGTTGACATATCCACTCAAGTGTTTAAATTAAACATAAAAATTAAAAAGTAAACAAAAGTGACGCGGTACGAAAATTACAACAAAATGCCGCTGACTGCACGTCTGTAGTCATAGTTAAAAATGCAATAACTACACAATCTAGACCTTCTACGGAATCTCTAAGCGGAACGACTGCTTCGAATTGTCCATCTCTGGAGTCACTTACGTTTTTGATTAGTTAGCTAACCTGAGTAGCAGGACAAGTCAAACATTATCCTGTCCCTCACAGGGAATGTTAATCAACATCGCATACTGTAATTACCACCTCTGTAACACTCCTTTAATAACTATCCTCAGATAAATAAATGTATTCTTGGTCGAATCACACAACTTCATCTAGTACCAAACTAAGCAACTAAGCTTGTACTATGGGTACTAGATAGCTGATAAATATACTTAAATACTTTTTTTGTAAATAAATACTTATTATACATAGAAAACACACAGACCAAGGCAAACAGACATGTTCATGCACGCAAATGTTTCCCTTGCGCAAGATTCGAACCCGCGGCCCTTGGGATAAAGTGACCATTGCTAGCCACTCGACCACCGGGCCTGTCGAGAGAAATAAATTATTATTTTATTATCATATTTGTAGTAGTTTAAAATAAAACCCCCTTTACCTTGTTTCACAACTGAGGGTCTACTCAAATCATACTCATTACAAAAATAGTCAAAAGCTGGTGTCAACTGACTCATACAAAATGGAAAATGAACGGGATAGTACGTAAGTTTGAGACGAGATTAAAACTGTTTTTGATTCGGGAATAGATACGCTCATCTCTTATTGAAGAGAACTCATGCACTTAACAGTCATTTTGATTTCAATGAAAAATCATTGAAATCAAAATATCAAGAGTAAATAAAAATTTACTTTTACAATATTTTTTTTGTTACTTATAAAGTATTCAGTACACATTTTCATAGTTGCGTTGTTAACCTAAGTGTTTACCACGAACCGCAACATGGCCATTTCTTTATCAGTGTCTCGCTTACTCATTTACCGTTATTATCCCATCGTCTCTTTCTTGAGATACAAATTTTCTTAGAACCTTGGGCTACGCATAGCTATGCCATTTACGACTTGTGTGGTCCAAGTTATAAAACGTATAAGAAATATTTTAACGTATTTTTGGATTTTGATTATCACATAATTATACATATTTTAATGTGCAGTCGACATCACTTAAATGAATTGACATTTTGTTTTTAAGTTGATTACAGTAAAGCCTTAAATTGTTTATAGATGATTTCACTTTACTGTATTACGTAAAAAAATAGGTCCTTATTTTAATAAACGTGGTAAAATGTAATGTAAAATATTTGTTTGTATGTTTCCTTCTACTTAATAAAAATACGACAAGTTCTTATAAAAAATAAAAGTTATAAACCATAAGATAACCAGTTGTTATTCATTTCAATAACCATTGGGACAACGTGGAAAGACGGTCACCGGTAAGGTAGACGGCACAAGACCACGAGGTCGAAGCCCGAAGCGTTGGTCGGACCAAATTCACACTGTTCTCGACATCAGCTAGCTTCCATGATGCACATAGATAGAAAGTGGCAGAGCATCAATCGTGCAAGTGAGGTCATGAGGTCACGATTCTCAGCACTGAGGACAACGACGCAAGGTGGAGGATTTTAATAAATAAAAATCTGTTTTGTCGCTATCATTTTAAAGAAATTAAAAGCTAATCAATAAATAGAGGTTATGTCCAACAGTAGACTTCTTGTGGCTGAGATAATGATGATGAATGAAAAAAAAATGAAATTAACAAAAAAAATTTTTTCTTATTAATAAGAGGGTTCTATTGGAACCTATGAACATTGGAGAAGTTGGGGGGGTAGGCCTTTGCCCTGCAGTGGGACACAAATGGCTGCTAAAAAAAATAAGAGGGTTAGTGTATGTATGTATATGTAATAGACAAAAATCATTACGTAAAGTAACAGTTTCACTCGAATAATGTTAAATTGTTTGCCACCTTATTATATAAAATAAAATATGTTTAAAACACCAGCCAGACTGACGCCTTTCATAAATCCATCTGCTATCCCCTTGTATGAGAAAAGTTGTTATTTTATATTCACTTTATCAAAACTTCGGCAATTGCTCGAAGCTATCGAAAAATCCACGAGGGACCAAAAAACAAATAAGAACTCACAGAATAAAAAACAAATAAAATGTACAAGGGTTCTGCACAATTTAATTATAACAATTGTATTGACAGGCCTTAATATTTCTATAATGTATCAAAACTTGTAAAAAATAATTAAAAATTATACATCTACTAGGTAGGTAAAGTTTTAAATAAGTACGGGTTGAGTTTTCAAAATATTTTTTAATGTATCAAAACTGGAAGTAAATTAAATAATAAAGTGAGTATATAGGTTGATATTTAATTTTTAAATAAGTGATAGTTACTCAAACTACGGGTTAAGTTTTTATAACATTTATAAATTTTATTATGAAATTATTACAAAAACTAATATTGTTGAATCATCATAATAATGATTATAATAATATCTATTATTTTTATTTTATTTATTAGGTCTGCCAACATTTTTACACCACAATTTATATTATTTAACATATTATACATTAGTTAAAGGTATAGTGCAAAAACAATTACAGACAAATGGCGTGGAATACAAACGAGAAAAAAAAGAAACAATATGCTAATAAAAACTTGAACCTAATCCGAGATCAAGGTCACTCTAATATTATTTATGGGAAAAAAAAAGAGATTAATATGTGTGAGATGAATGTGTTACAAACGAGTGTAAAGTTTTCTTGTAACAATTTAAAGTACCGCTCAAGGGATCAATACCGCTGTTTACTTCGAACAATTTATTATAATCAACTGTCGCGTTTTATAATATGTAATCATTAAGATAGTATTCATTAATAATGTACTACACAATTATAAAGTTTCATAATACTTACATGACTAGCATTATAATCTTTGTTCTTAATATTTTAACATTTTTCCTTTGCTGCGCGTAAAACATTCCTCAAAAGTAATATGTACTGAAATTTTGCTATAACCTTTCAGGAGCTTAAAGCTGGACGGTTGTGGTTCACGGGCAATTTCACCTTTAGCCTCCAATCGAAAGCTTTCAACTGAGGCCAATAACGTAATCCGCATCTATATTAAAGCGTACACTATAGATGATGGTAATAGAACTGTAAACCGAACTCCTTTTTAGGGTTCCGTAGTAAACTACAAGGAACCCTTATAGTTTCGCCATGTCCGTCTGTCTGTCCCTCCGTGTTCTAGCGACTAGATGCTTAATGATAAAAAACTATAATTTAGTATGTATACACATATTAACAAAGCTAAGAAAGTACAGGAATAAAAAATTAAAAAAAAAAATTTTTTTTCGGGTGTCACAAATAAAATCATTTCCACTTCAAATATAGGGGCATGTATAGTGGAAATGAATTTTTTTTTCCCGCCCACGCTATGTTGTGGGGGATCTTTAGATAGGTCGGTTTTTTGGTCTGTGTATTATTAAATTCGTATTTCACATGTAATACGGTATACAAAGAAGCGGTGGCTTGTGCCACCAGGTGTGGTGGAAATGAAAATCTAGTGAATATTACCAAGTCTAGAAATTGTATGAAATTATTATATGAAGTACCTACTCTAAAAAAAGTCTTACTGTAGGTCATGAAAGTTTGATGCCCTAATCTTTTGTAATACAATATGTGAAAGTAATAGTACATTTCATTACGAGTGAGGAAAGCCTGTCATTGCAAAGAGTTGCAATGACGGTTCCGCACGTGTACTGAACAACTATTTTTAATACAGTTGCGAAAAAATGAAGCAATTTAATTACTCATTTTGTGCAACAAACAACTAAACTCGCAAAGATAATTTTTGGAAAATGGCGCCAACCGTAAAAGAATATAAGCAGATTTTTTTTTGTTTTCTTCACCCATTCTGGGTAGGCAAAGGGAACTATGCCCATAGATTTATTTTATTGATATGAAATGAAAATGAAATTTAATGAGATGAAATGAAATGAAACCTTTGACTTTGCAGCAGATCATAACGATTTGTAAACATTTTTTCAAGGGTACAGAGAAGAACATAGGCTGAACATTAGCCTATTTTTTATCTCTCCAGAAATCTAATTTCGTGTTTTTTTTTCCTAGCAAACCCCTCATAACTTGCACCGTATCCACTCCCCAAATAAACCCCCTAAAATGTCTTACTACGTACGTGGTGGCTGCCATAAATTATTTCTAAAGGACACGAGAAGCCAAAAGATTGGCGAAGCGTCAAACCGGATAATTTTGCGAGTAGGTAATTCTCTTTGATGTGAACGGAAGGTGTGTTAATGTGGTGCACATAATTATATCATAACAACACATGATCGCAGGGATATACGGTTTCTTTCAATCGATGGGGATCAGAGCCTACTCTGCCACGCTACTCCAATACTCCAATTGGCGGAGGCAGGTGTTTTCAAACCACCTAAAGGCCACAGACCTGGCTAAAAAAGACTGTCATCCATCGAAAACACCCAAGACTGACAGCTCAACGTGCCCCCCAAAGCACGGAGAATTTCGAGATAACAAAACCCATACAAACACTGGCTAGGATTGACGTTTTTTACTTTCGTGTTCATTTTAGAGTGCAACACACAGCGACACCGTCGAGCTCCTCACCTAATTATATGCTGTTAGAAAATGATGTCGATGATCGTAAACTGATAGTCTAGCAGCGACGCCATCATCATTCTCAGTCACAAGTTCATAGTAAATAGGCCTTCCAATATAATATTTTTCTTTTTTATGCCACAACAGCGGGAAACAAGCATACGGCCTGCCTGACGGTAAGCATCACCGTAGCCTATAGATGCTTGCAATACCGGGGGTATCACTCACGCATTGCCAATCCTCTCAACGCCCCCAAGTGGAGCTCTGGAGACCTTACTCACCGTAGGAACACAACATGGCCGAGACCAATGTTATTTGGCTACGATCTTCTGTAAGGTGGAGGTCCTTTCCCAGACGGGCTGCTCCGGCGGATTTGAGCGGATTATCAGCTGTGCTCTACCTCTCTTCTTTTTATTACCGTTTCAACATAATTGTTACAAAAATATAATTCATTCACATAAAAAACCATAAAGGTTTGTAACTTGGAATGAATCACTCATGCTGCTTAAGCTAATTAGAAAATAAATATAACATATAATTGGAAAATAGATTATACAACTAATCCAATAGAATTGGGGATAAAAATAGAAAAGTTAATATCAATTTATCGGGTAGGCTTATTGTAACAAACAAATTGGATTAAGTACTTTGTTCTTGGACTATTGAAATAGGTATTTTTTCCAAGGATGAAATTAGAAAATAATATTTTCATATAATTTTGCCATTTACCCTCTACCTCTTACTTTCTTCCTTTTATTCTTTTACTCGAATAATTATAAATAATTAACTTTGTCCTTAGAATGTTCTGTTTCTTTTTTTTTTTAAGAAACACAATGGTTTATTTGTTGTCTTATAAACTTACATGCAAGAACTTAAAAATAACGAAATTTGGTTTGGTCATAAAAAAATGTTTTAATGTGTTTTCATAAGTTTCTCCAGAATCCAGCGAGAAAATCAGTATTTTCCGGTTAGGTCAATCTTTCGAAATAAAATTTCATGGATTGCAGGTTTTATAATCACCGTCGATCAAGAAGTGATTTTATCTATACTAATATTATAAATAGGAAATATTATATTGTTTGTTTTGTTGCATTGAATAGACTTGCAAACTACTGAACCGATTTGAAAAAAATCCTTTACCGTTGAGAAGCTACACTTTCCCCGAGTGATACACTATGTTATATTTTTTTAAATGAGATTTGTGTGAAGCCAGGGCGGGCTGTTAAAAAAAAAATCAGGATTTGAACGACTTAGTCGATTAATAATTTCCTATCATTTTCTTTACACATAAAACAAATTCTACTTAACATTTTAGACAAATCCTGTGACCTTTTTATCTTTGTTCATTAGAGTATAAAAGCCTCAATTTGTAGGCAGTTTAACATTGAACTCGCAACATTTGAAACAGGGAAATACAAATCCTCGCCTATCAGTCCTTCATAAAAGATTACCCTATGTTTTCGGATGCTCACATCTGTTCCGAATCTATTTCGAATCTATTTCAGTAATCGGATTATTCACATACGCTTGATATAGAAATGTACGTTCTATTTCTTTTGAAAATATTCCTATGTGGTAATTTTAAATTTAAATTTTACTTGGAGGAGATTTTTGCAATGTCTGCATTGGTTTGCATTTTGTAAGTTCGCTTTTTGGTCTGACTCTGCAATTGGAGATTTGCTTATGAGTATCTTAGCTGCATCATCAAAGAATGACCAATAATCGTTATCACCGCTGTCACGATCGAATTTACTAATACAAGGCAACCAGCTAGTTTCTGACACGCAATTTAATTCTACATTAACTCTCAAGCTATCTCTTTTTATCTTCTTTAGTTTGACAGTGACAGCTATAATTTTATGCGTCTTTAACTTTAAAAATGCGTTTTAGAAACTGTCTGTTTACTAATCTCTATTAGTAAAATAGAGGCGTCTTAGGAATGTTCACACGGTGCTGAAACTTAACCAAAGTTACAATTTAACAGATTTTGCAGACTATAATCAAAATATTAAAATAAGATTTAAAAAAAAGCAAAAGCAAAAAAATTTAATTTCAAATTCCATAATAGCCATCCCAGTTGGTTCGTTCCACTCTCATAATGAACATCAAAAAGTACGTTATGCCATTCATTTTGTGTCGAATGTCATAAGCCCTCGCTAAATACTGAAAGTTAAAATGAGTTTTGCGAACTATATTGTAGCGGGGTTGAGGGAACGAGCTTTTTAAACTAATATTCAAATATTAAAATGGAAATGATAAGCGGTGGTCCCTCTGAAAGATTTTTTATTATGCAAATATTATAAATATTCAGCTTCTTAACGATTTTAACGTCGTTTTGGCTACCCTTTCGGTTTATTTGGATGTCTGTGTGCATATTTTTGTCTATGAATATTGTTTTGATTCTAGGCTCCGAATACAGGACAAACATTTTAGGTAAATTATAAAAATATAGGTAGTCTAAGGTACACACAAAAGATTCGTGATCGTGATGAACTAAAGGTACTTTTTACGAAATAGGAAAATTTCCAATAAAAATTACAAAACATCGTTTCTAAATGTATGCATTTTTTTAATCAAGTAAATAGATTAATTTTTGGAAGTTTAAAACGCTACCATTCATACCGGTCGTTCAAATTCATTTTGAAATCTATAAGTTTCTACAAGAGATCTCCGTTGTAAGATACGACAAATTCCAATCGCGATATCGCGCGGAATAGCTCACAGCTATTTCCCACGAGACATTCCCCGTGTTCCCAGAACAATATCGCTTTGCATTGACGCGATTATTTTCCCATACTACCAAGTACTTGATGGATATGAGTTTCCTTGAAAACGCTATCTTGGGAGTATGCGTATTTCTAGGTTTTACGAGAAATCAATTTTCAGATTTCATGCCAAAACTAAGACTTAAAAGTTATTTACCTACTACTCAAATAAGAGTCACCCGTAATTTTTAAAATACTATAAACAACTTTAAATTATTTTTTATCGTTTTTTAAAAACTTAGGAGGTGATACAGTTCCTATATTAAAATAACCATGCCCCGGTGCAAAAAAATATACCTATTCCAGATTTTAGAGGATATTTATAAATATATAATAAACATGACCGAATTTTTTGTAATGGAAGAGCCTGGAGAATCTGTATCACTGGTCTACGACCTATTTCAGACTCCAGACTCTCACAAAGACAGTTATATAATAAGTAAAAAGTTTAATGTAACATAGAAGTATGTTTAAAAATTTGTAACCTCACCTTTGTGAGAAGTAGGTAAATAAAGTATATTTATTATCATATTATATTATATTTTATATGCTATTCTAAACTATCACTATCTCTCTAACGGGTGGCTAACATTGTTAATATTTATACATTGGCCCTTGAAAGAAAAAGTCAACTAGATTTTGAAAACATGAGTGATATTGATGAAAATAGCCTGCACTACTGGATATGTTAAAAACACGAAAAATTCGAACGACTTTTACTACAAACCCCATCACTGCGTCAATAGGAGACTAGGCTCTATTTTCACTATGTCATTGGCATCTGTGAGCAGAAAACTTCGCAGAGCGAGAAGCAGTCTGTTGAGAAATTTTGTGCCTCTGAATTTAGAGTTAGACCACATCTCCCGAAATGACGTAATAAACCGTAACATAGTGTAACCTGCACGTATATTCGGAATTCGGAAGTGAAGAATTTCCAAAAGCAGTCATAGTATGTGATGGCACACACTTATTTGTCTAAAAAAGCTCAAATTTTTCAAATTTTTATTCCAGAGAAATACATTTAGCTCGCACAAATATCGCAACTTAATAAAGGCATTTATGACTGTTTGTGCGGACGGCTACATCTTAGATCAGACACCGGTACCGGTACCAGACCGTACACCGATGTAACAAGCGATGCTGATATAATGTGTAAAATTCTATCAAATCACCATGAGCCTACAGAAGAGAATGCATTTCACTATTTTATGGAAAAAGATGATATTCATACTTCATAGAGAGGTTTTCGTGACTCCATCCCTTTATTAGAGGAGAATGGTTATGTGGCACACATGCCCCCTTTCAAGAGGCCAGGTAAAACGCAGCTTACGACCGACGAATCAAATAAGTCACGGCAAGTAACCTTATGTCGATGGGTTGGCAAGGAAAACGGAAAATTCAAACGTGATTTTAAGTTATTTCGGCATAGAATGTTCTACGGCACGAGGACTACCATTTTTACTGATTATAATATAGTAGCAACATTGCTTAACTGTTTTCAGAAAACATATGGAGATAGTGTTTATACTAACAATTTAATACGATCTATTAACCGTGATTTACATAAGCCCAACCTCTTAGCAGTTTATGTACAAGAAAATAATTTAAATAGTCAACGAACACGAGATTATGGGCGAACATTCAGCAAGTAGCTGATTTTCCGGTGGTGTCATACGGGGACTTGATTAAGATCGCAATAAGCCATAGGTTCGAAATCGCTTAATTTAGGAATTGACGCAGTTGTTATAAACTTATTAACTTTATTTTTAATATGCCAGTGTAATAACTTAATAATGATAAATTAGAGAATCTGAAATATTTCTTACTTTTACTGGATCATAACTAAGGTCTCCACTTAGGTTTACTTTCAGTAAAAGGAAACCAAAAAACTTGATATAAAAAGTGGTATAACAACATACAAACTCTTTATTACACTACGCGGCGTATGTTACTGATACTAAAATACGGTGTGTCAATGTCCTGGCTGAACGCCAGTTAGAGTTTACTTATAGAATTATCGATAACTTACTTGCCTTCTTCATCGAGAACATGGTATTTTTATATACTTATTCGTGGACAGAGGTATTAGTTATAACACTTTATTATAGGGGTTTGAACGCGCACATAAACTTACTTGTTTTTACATCCGACATTTCAATAGAGTTGCATCTGCCATTGTCACGCCACGGGGAGACTGTCAGTCACGACGTCCCACGGCCCACGACTCCTGTCGGGTGTCACGACACATAAAAATATGTATGCCGAATTAACGAAAATTTTATAGATCCATTTTTAGCTATCTACATTCTACATAATAATATAGGTTTTTTTACTATGAGTAGACAATTTTTTTAAAGAAATCCGCTTAAATATCCAACGTCTTAGAAATTACCCTACGTTGTCTGGTATTCATAACACAAGCCTAGCTTACTTCTGGACATGTGTCGTTGAGTACAAATATATTTTAAAAAATCATACCTTTATTTTATATTAGGCAAGTTATTTTATAGAAGGCTAATCTAATCGAGACGCTTGCGTGTAAATAAAATTTAGCTCTAACAATACAAAAAAGACACCTCTGTAAAACACAGATTTATTTGATTGAAAACAATACATTGGCCACTCAAAGAAAATAGCGAAAGAAAACCAATAAAGCTGTTGATAGAAATAGATAAAAATCACGAACAATTACTAAAGATAAAAGTGGTAACAGCGAATAGGCTATTTCGTAAAAGATAAAACGGTTCCATTCAGTCGATTCTTTAACTACAACAAAAGCTTTTAAAGCCTGTAGCTGTAAAAGTGAAACAATTACTGGACGTGCTAGGGTTGTTAATACATAGATGTTGGTAATATGAGGTCGTAGTTTTGGCTTGTGGCCAGGAGTGACATGAGGTATGAGGTCTACATGGTGGACTAGTTTTGAAGGGTATAATATTATAGTCACAAAGAGATGGGAAAGATTAAAAGATTAGAAGCACTTGAAGTGTGGTGCTGGTGAAGAATGAAAAAATAAAATGGACAGAAAAGATTACTAATTAAGAAGTACAGCGGAGAGTAAGAGAAAAGAGAACTTTGATGAAAGAAATAGAGACTATTAATGAAAAACCAGTGGGACATCTTATAAGACACTACGAGTTTATCAGTAATATCCTAGAAGGAAAGATAGAGGGTAGAAGAGGAACGGGATAAGTACAAGATTGATTTATCAATCTATTACTCAAAGTACAAACTATGGCTACGAAATATAAAATATCCAGATTAAAATTAACAGACATTTCGAACTACACCTTTGTATAACCATAATAAAAATTACTTGCACCAGGCGTCTACATCTACAGTTTATGAAGAAGAACCTCATTAGGATTTACTAAAACAATCTACAAGACAAAAAATCGGTGATAACCCTGTAAATAAAGAACAAGATTTTATATTTAAAAACCGAATTGTCTTTGGTTCAAATTATGGTGTCCTGATGTGTACCTCTAACTAAAGTCATCAAATCATTCACTCGACACATTCGATTTAATCATCAGCATACATCATATCAACCCATAATCATCCCAGTACTGCAGGGATACGGGTCTCCCTTCAATCGATGGGGATAAAAGCGTACCCTGTCACGCTGCTGCAATGCCGATTGCTAGAATCTGATTACATGCTTAATAATTTTTATGCCCCCAGAATATTTCTTTAAAGAAAATTCTGCTAAGTGTGTTCTGCCAAATACATCAACATTCTGCCAGATAGAAGAAACCCACAAAATCCATAGTAAATAAAAGCAACACTCGACTTCTCGTGAAGTCACACAATAACACGTGACATCGCGTAGGTGATATTAAATGAAATTAATTAAATTCTATTATGATTTAATTTCTCTCAGTGTACCATGAATATGTATCGTACAAATTGATGCCGTGGCTCCGGATTGTCGTGTTTCTTCTCGGATGTTTAAAAGCTACACAACGTATATATCACAAAGCAGGCCATAACTAACATTTACTCGCTTAAGGGGTGTTCTTTTTAACTACTAATTTGGCAAACGAAAATGTAGACCGCCTAATGTTAATATGAGGGTCGTCTGTACTCGAGATACCGTAAAATATAATACACGTTTTCCAGCCAGCATTTGGATGGGTTTCGTTATCTCGAGTTTCTCCGTACTTTGGAGGGCACGTTAAGCCCTCGGTCTTGGCTGTTGCCGATGGACAATCGATAAACCAAATGACCTTCAAGCGGCTTTAAAACATTAGGACGATAAGGCATTTATGAAATAGGCTATCTCGACTTGATTGGCATGAAATAGCTAAGCGTTTAGGTTTAGTGTGAGAAATCCGGGGTTCTTTATTTCCTGTCCCATTTCTACCTTCCTTGGTGGAAACGCATTAGTAGAACACCTGGTATGGTTGATGTTCATAGGCAGTGGTAAAGCCACTTCCCATCAGGTGACACCTTTGGTTGTCTGCCATATGGCACAAAATAGATGTACATAATAGCAAACCGTCCACCAAAACAATTGATCAAAGAGTGATCCGCCATTTACATTAAAAAGACGATATTATTTTTCTAGGTAAATATCAACTGTGCGCGCCGCCAATAGTGCCGAGCCCATGTAGACGAGTCTTCGGACAACCGCCGGCGGGGTCACGGAAGTATCTTAGTTCCCGTGGCCCATCTATGCAGATAAAGTGGTAGTGAGTGAGAGTTTTAGTCATGTAAACATGTAAAAAAAGGTAACAGAACCCTAAAATCAAGGAAAACATTATAAAAACAGAATGCCTTGTTCAGCAAATAGCTCTATAGAGACTCGGTACTTCAACGTCTGGAAGCAGGCTAAATTAAACAACTCTGTGACCGGTGCTAGTTCAAAAGTTGGGGCGTGGGTTAATTGATAGACTTGCTCTAATCACATCTTGACTTACGTAAGAATTATAAAAATATATATTTGCATTAAGGTCAGAGTGTTTAGTATGAGTTTCTTGGTTACTTTCAATGTTAACGTTTACAAGCTGAACAAATTTAAAAAACAATCATAATGTAAACTTTGTATATCCAAATTAACCGGGTTACTAATTTCAAAATGTGAGCAAATATACTAGGTAGGTACATAATTTTCATTTATGTAACATGCGTCTCATTAATTTACAACATGAGAGTTTTTCTCCATTTGTCCATGTATACGCGCACAAAAAAGCTCGTACTAACTGTGTTGTTTTCCATTTCAAATAAAACACAAGTAAAATGTTCCTTTGTGCAAAAGGTGTGTTTGTATTTACACTAACTATAGCAGAAATAAGATACGCCTGAAATCTTCTGTATGTCATGCATAAGGTTTTTAATATAAATAGTATTCGGAATAGTCTCAAAAATTATAGTTTCATGGATATTATCACGCGTCATTGTCAGTGTTGAACTAAAAATAACAAAATAAACTACACAAACACATATTATTAAAAACTGAAAAAGGAAAACTGTCCTTTATATGACCACTGACATTTAAGACTTTTTTTTAATAAACATTTTAAATAAACGCGTAGTCTATAATCTTGTACCATAATAGCGCCTACTTGGATTGTTTGCTCAAGTTGTGCAAGTCCCATTGTTTGCACGGAAGATCCTACAGGACCTGTTTACAACCTAGACTGGAAACTTGAATGGGACTTAAAATCCTAGGATTTCATAAGTACTAGAGATAATTAAAGCAGTCTACGTTGTGAAGAAGAGAATATGGCTAAGTATCTAGAAGAAAATTCTTTAAGAACTGGTATTAGGTGAAGCTGTTGTTACAGTATTACATCGAAGGATGGAGAAAATGGCGGAATTTACAAAATCATACGAAATTAAAATCCTTTACTTTGATCTCTTGAGTGCTAAAAGAAATAAAAATACGTACACTTTTTTTTTATAATCTGGCAGAAGCATCATTATAACAAACACACAAACAGAAATAATATAAAAAAAAAATATTAACCAAAATACCATAAAAGCTCTCCGCTCCATGGATTAAGTATTATTTCAAATACGAAAACTTTTAAAAAAGCTAAAAAGAGCCCCCTTGTACCTTATGCAACATTGACCTGCACCATCAATGGCGCAGGTCAATGGAGAGTCTAATTAGTTTCGTTTGCACCATTAATATTAATACAACTATTTTTACAAACGTTTAAAATACAACGTATTTTATATTCCAAGAAATAAGGATACCCTTGTAGTGTTAGGGTATAGCTAATGCCGTAACAATGTCGAAACTAAACATTTCAATACCCTTTCCATTTGCTAAAAAGCGTTTTCCTTTTCGCCACTTCAAAAAGCATCGAGTTTCATTCACCATTCGAAAGGTCCAACACTATTTCACCGGGAAAATATTGTAATCGAATATCCTGGGGTAGGTTAAAATGTAAAAGTAAAGCCAAGTTCTGACTTTCTGTAATGTTTTACTGTGTTTATGCATTTTATGTTTTTTTCATGCCACAAAGTTGGCAAACAAGCATACAGCCCGCTCGGATGTCGTAGATGTCTTATGAAATTTATATTATCCCGTGAAAAGAAAATTCCTAGATTTTAATCACTTTCACAGAAAATTGTTTGTTATAATTTTAATTAAGTATCTGTCTCATTACCTACGTAAAATAAAACGCAGTTTCAAATCCTTTTTAGTATAACTTTATTGTTTCTTAATTAGTTTCGCGATAAAACTGAAATACAAAATGATTAATTTGTAAAAATGGAAGTTTATAGTTTCGAATTTATTAAAACTTCACAAAAAAAATGTTTTTAATAAAATTGTTCAAAAGTGTTATTGCTACCAGACAACAGATGTTTTTATTGCTACTAGAAGATGGATAATTATATGTTAAGTGTGTGATTTTTAAACTTTGTGTTTGTATTTTTAGGTTTTTACAGTTTGTACGTGCGGGAATCCAACCTGTAGCTTCTAAAGCCGAAATTTGAATTACAATTTCAAAAACCTACGAGAGTTTAAAAATCAATAACTTGTCTGTTACACAACCACGCATTGTAAGACGAGCGGTCTGCGGGCACGATTTTAAGTGCGGTATAGAAGAATTATGGAGGCTTACAACCTACCTACGATAAAAGAAAGCGTGAGTCGCAAGGTTGTGACCTGAAACTGGTCGTAATCTAAAGGACTATTAGAACCACAGACAGATATCTAACTAGATACCACCAACACCCTCTACCTTATAAAAAGAACCAGTCAAGATTCAACTAAAACTTAATAATGATAGTAACCAAAATTACTCACGACAACTTCAAGGTATACAAAACAGTTGCTGCTTTGTTCTGGTAGTTTGTTTTAAATGGATTAATCCTATCCTAGCTTTGCAATATTTCTGCATTTATTCAGTCTTTGTTAAGGACATATGAATTCATTTTTAATTGTTTAATTAAAATACAAACGTTTGGTAAAATGTAATTCGAAGAGAAAAAATTTGAAAAAA
Organism: Endotricha flammealis; assembly: GCA_905163395.2. Lineage (NCBI taxonomy): Eukaryota > Metazoa > Arthropoda > Insecta > Lepidoptera > Pyralidae > Endotricha > Endotricha flammealis. Next base: position 16,832,261 of record LR990855.1, read on the forward strand.
AATAAAAATTTAAAAAAAAAAACAAAAGAAGGTGAAGGTGTAAAGGAGTTTCACCGGCCAGTAAAGGCCTCCTTGCTTCTCCCCAACAGTCTTCTTTAAACAAATAAGATAATTACTTGTTTTATATATTTATACGATATTTAAGTTCTGCGGCAAATTTCAAATGTATAACTAGGTAAAATTTCCATGCGTTATCTGTTCAAAAAAAAGTCTTCGATGAGAACGGGTTTTAGAGCTTATTTTACAGTTCTCGCGGTCGATTTTATACTTAATACCTCTGTGTCAAAGTTCGCTTAACTTTATTGCAAAAGCGATGTTAATTTTGATTGATTAACATTCGTTATTGTTATATTATGAGTTGGTAGAAAGTTTTTTGAATAGATGCCTTTATTCAAATATTGAATAATTTTATTGTGCCTTTGCTTAATAACAAAGTCTTAATTAAGGCTGTGTTAATTATTGATATTAAAACTTGAAGTTCATTCTGAAAAATATCTTTTAATTTTATTATATCTTGTCGGTCCATTAGCTGTGTCCCTAATGGCTATCTAGTAGATGGTTCTTGAATTAAAAATATCTATATTGTAAACTACATTTGTATCTACCTAACCTGACGCACTAGTAAGCTATGCGCTTCGCTCTTAGTAGCAAGCAATGATGATGATTCTGCATTCGGATCTTCTCTGTGTTTCGAAGGGCGCATGAGCTATCGATCGTGATTATTGTAGTTACCTAAAATCAGTTACAATCAAATGACCTGAATACAGTGACACCAGTGAACCCACAGTTGACTTTTGCCAACAACATTCATACATGTTCTTAAACAAGAAAAAGCAACACAGCAATCATGTTGTAGGAATGAACATAGGTATACTGACAAAATACTGTATTCAAACTATCTAAGTTGTTAAGCACGACCTGGTAGAACTTAAACTTGGGCTCTGAATTATGCATAAACTCCTTATTACAATAGGATGGAAATTAATTTAGCAAACACGTGCTCAGTTTGAGTTGCCGCATCAATTTGTTACTAAATTTAATTCCTAAGTTACGGATTCCTGTTTAAAAAAAAAGAAAATTGTGCAGACCAACTTTTCGGCTGATTCACGTCACTATTGAGGTGATGGCGTCAAGATAATAAATATACTCTAGTTTTGTTTATGAGAAAATATGCCTCAAATCGGATCACATAAAATACCTAACTCCGGTGCCAGTATTCAACAGATATGGCCAAGTATGGCCAAGTTATTTTTTTACATTACTTTCTCAGAATATCCTACTAATATTATAAAGGCGAAAGTTATATATTTGGTATGTAGGTAGCAGATACCTTGGATTAACATATATGGTTCTTTTTATCTCGAAAAGTACGCGATTCCCGTAGGGTTTGTTCAAAAATCTGATACCTATAGATGGCGCTGCTGTGTATAAAATTGAACGCGGGTAACACCGCGGGCAGTAGCTAGTTACTTAAATATCATCTTACTTTAAATACTCCATTTCGCAATATGTCACACCATCCTATAACACCCTTTGGACAGGTAAAGTCTCCACACGGAGCATTTCAAATTAAGCCGTAATAACATGCAAATTAGTCCCCAGCTTGGTACTTATGGTTCGGGTAGATGTATCTTATAATCACGCCTTGACAAGTGGGGCACAGACACGATCCCTCATATACAGGAATTGCTTTGGGTTTATTGCAATATTGTTGAGAATGTTTCGGCGTATGTCGCAATTCTAAATAGTGTTCTGTTTAGATTAAATGAGAAAATTGCAATTTATTTTTCATCTTATTTATGTTTAAAGTACTTAAGACTTTGAGCAACGCGCCATGGTTCACACGGAACACTGAAGTCCATGAATACCTGGACATCCCAACAGTCAAAGAAGAAATAGACAAATGCTCTGTGAAATACAAATTGAGACTGGAACTGCACAGACTTCTTGAATATAGATAAATAAATAAATATTTAGGGACAATTCACACAGATTGAATTAGCCCCAAAGTAAGTTCGAAACTTGTGTTATGGGATACTAACTCAACGATATTATATTTTATAACAAATACATATATAGATAAACATCCAAGACTCGAGGCCAATCAGAAAAAGTTCGTTTTTCATCATGACCCGACCGGGGATCGAACCCGGGACCTCCTGGGTGGCGGTCTGGCGTGGTAACCATTACGCTACGGAGGTCGTCAGATAGATGGCAACATATTTAGGCTGAAAAGGGTGCGACTGGCCTCCATCTGAACCTTTCCTTACCTTTCTGAACAAAAAAAAATAATAATAAATTTAATGAGACGACACATCGCTGGATGTGCACTCGCAATTCCTATTAAATATGCACAACACATCTGATTATGGCTGCAAGGCTGATAGCAGATTTAAAAAAAAAAAAAAACTTATTTATGTCATGGCTGCTAAAGCCTGCACTATACTGTTGTTTCTTAAAGATATGCCACGGAAAGCAACTAGTTGCCTCCTTATATTTTCTGTGCTATCTACAGTGCGTCACATCATACAAAATTTGATCATCATCATATAAGCCTACTAGCCGCTGCCCACGATGTTACCGGCGTTTAATTTTATGCACAGCAGCGCCATCTATTTAGGTATCTTTCACTACTATACCTTTAAATAATTGAAGTTATAGGTAAAAATAATAAAAAACGTGCTTCCCGTTACACATTTATTTTACGACTCCCTTAAAACTTAAGTATGGCGGCACAGCGCCCACACACTGCATACGTCACCATTCATTCGTCACCGCATTCACACGTGTCTTGTGTCCCTACACCATTCCCCCTTTCTAAAGAAGTCGCCTGGGTTACACATTGCCCTGTTATCCTCTGTACCCTGGCGGCGTGGCCTGCTGATGAGCGGGCCCAGGAACGGGCTGCACGGCCACCGCGGTTGGGTTCCCGGGCGGCGGCGCGCTGCTGCCCAGCTGCTTCCGCACCCAGTGTTTCGCTGAGGTCCTGCACCGCCGCCATAGCAGATATGCTATGACGAGGCTGAAGACCACTACCATGGAGATCACAATCAGGACAATGTTGTCCAGCTTGGCGTTCACGTTATTCGTGATGGTAGTTTGGGCAACGACATTACTCGTATCGACCATCTTGTCGGCCTTGCTCTCGAACGAACCCATGTTGTCAAGCTGATTAATTGATTATTTTTAATGCAACAACTATTTATACTAAAATTAATAGAAATTCGTCATAAATTTTTGCAATCCAGTGACATCTTTACACTTATTAATTATTCACTTTACTTTACAAAAATGCATGTAAACAAAATCTGAATAATACTATCTAAAGTTAAACAAGCAAATTTAGTACTTAAGTGAATAGTAGTAAGACGTATATGAGGTGTAGAGACACATTACACACACCTATACAGCGAATCGTATGACCGGCTTGATAACGCGGCCACTTCGCGTCGTTTTCGGATGTAAAACATCGCTAGAAGTGTCTGCGTTATTTGTGTTATTGTCATGTAAATTACAATTAGAATTAGTACTAAAATTATCCTTACATACATTCTCCTCGTCGATTATATATGCCGGCTTAAGCCGATCGACAGAGATACAAGATTCCTTATCACCTATTTTTACAGTAAATGTTTTTCCTCTCCTCCTTATAACGCTGTATGGGCCATTATAAGGGGGTTGAAGGGACCTATGGGTGGCATCGTTTCTGACAAACACACTTTTGCACGTACTCAAAGCACTAGGAAGGAATAACGAATTTGAATTACCATGACTCGCTGGTTGTGGTTTTATTTTTTTTATACCGTCTCTCAACTTCTGTAAATACTCCGAGTCTGAACTAATTTTGACATCGTCATAAAAATCACCTGGCAAACGGATTGTGGTACCGAAGGTTAATTCGGCTGCACTCACGCTGCTGTCGCTTCTAGGGGCCGCGCGCAAACCTAATAATACAATCGGTAGCTCGTCCACCCACTGCGTCGAATTGTTGCAATTCAAACGAGCCATAAGAGCCACTTTTAAAGCCCTATGCCAACGTTCGACTTTGCCATTACTTTGGGGATGAAACGGGGTCGTCCGGGATTTGTGTATGCCTAAATACTTCATTAGTTGCCGGAAGAGATCGCTCTCAAATTGTCTACCTTGGTCGCTAGTGAGCTTCGTAGGGCACCCAAATCGAGAGATCCAGCCTTCAAACACTACCCTAGCTACCGTTTCGGCGGTGATATTGTCGACCGGAAATGCTTCTGGCCACCCGGTAAATCGGTCTATCATCGTAATACAATATCGATATCCGTCAGTAGTGGTGGGCAATGGACCTACTATATCTATGTGTAGATGTTGAAAACGATCAACTAGTTGAAATTCTCCTACACCCGATACAGTATGTCTCGTAATTTTTACTTTTTGACATTGAGGACACGCCCTTGCCCACTTTGCAATATCCCTATCCATGTTCGGCCAAAAATATTTTTGTTTCATTAGTTTTTTTGTGACTTTAACTCCCGGATGACTCAGGTTATGTATAGAATGAAATGCCAATCGTCTAAAATTATCCGGTAAATAAGGTCTAATTTTGCTTGTTGATATTTCACAATAAATATCTTTCTCACAGTCTGGTAATTGAATCTGCTTGAATTGCAAGTTGCTGTCCGATGTGCGCAATACTTGTTGTAGGTATTCGTCACTATCTTGCTGCTCTGCAAGTTCTGCGAAATTAATGAACGTGGGACAGCTTATTGTTTCTATGCGCGATAATGTGTCTGCGACCACATTATTTTTACCGCTAATAAATCTGATATCTGTACTAAACTCACTGATGTACGAGAGTTGACGAATTCGCCTCGGACTTTCTTTATCATTACCTACTTTGGTAAATGCAAATACAAGGGGTTTATGATCGGTAAAAATAGTTAGGACGCGACCTTCCACTAAATTTTTAAAATGTCTAATAGCCATAAAAATTGCTAATAACTCTCGATCATAAGTTGAATATTTAATTTCCGTTTGCGTTAGTTTTTTTGAATAATACCCGAGTGGTTGCCAACCAGTGCATCCCTTTTGCTGCAAAACGGCACCTACGCTAGTGTTTGAAGCGTCTGTCATTAGCGCTAACTCAGCATCAGGCAATGGATAGGAGAGTGTAGCGGCGCTTTGTAAGCTTTCCTTACACTTCCTAAAAGCCTCCTCGGCTTTATCCGTCCAAACAATAATAGTTTTATCCCGTTTTTTTGTATTGTGTAAATAGTTATTTAATTCACCTTGATACTCGACGGCATTAGGCATGTGTGCGCGGTAAAAATTAGTCATGCCTAGGAAACGACGCAATTGCTCAACCGTTTCAGGTTTCGGAAAATTTACTATGGCTTGCACTTTGTCGTCAAGCGGTCGAACGCCGTCCGCTGACACCTCGAAACCTAAAAATTCAAGTTTAGACACACCAAACGAACATTTAGAAATATTTATGGTTACTCCAAATTCGTTAAACCTTTGAAAAACTGCATTTAAATGCTCTTTGTGCTGTTCGATGTTCTCGCTCGCGATTATAACGTCGTCGATGTAATTAAATAGAAAATCCAAGTCCCGCAACACCACCGTGTCCATAAACCTTTGGAATGTTTGCGCAGCGTTGCGGAGCCCGAAGGTCATTCGCGGAAATTCGAACAGCCCAAAGGGTGTTATAATTGCAGTTTTTTCGATATCCTCCGGGGCCACCGGTATAAAATGATACGCGCGATTTAAATCTAATCGCGTAAATATATTTTTCTTACCAGCCAACACATATTTAAAATCATGTAATCGCGGTACCGGATAGCGGTCCGGTTTTGTCACGGCGTTTAGACGCCTATAATCTCCGCACGGGCGTATTCCGCCGTCCTTCTTAGGCACTATATGTAAAGGGCTTGCCCAGGCGCTCTTAGAGGGACGGCATATACCCAGCTCCATCATATTCTGGAACTCCTCCTTAGCCTGGCGATATCTGTCCGGCGGGAGAGGTCTGGCTTTTGCGTATACCGGGGGTCCCGTAGTCTCGATGTAATGTGACACTGCATGTTTAGGCGTTTCCTTATATGACAGAGGTTTCGAAACCTCTGGATACTGAGACAGTAACTCATGCCACCCATTCTTACAATCTACATTTTTTATAGCTAATTCATTATCACTATGACTCACAATTGAAGCAAGAACATTTAGATGGGTAATTTGATCTCTCAATTTCCGCGCGCTTAAATCTACCAAGAGCTTATAATGGCTTAAAAAATCAGCTCCAATTATAGGCTGCTTGACCGCTGCTACTATAAATGTCCATCTAAATGCTCTTCTTAAATTGAGATCTAATACTAATGTACGAGTACCGTAGGTTCTAATCTCCGTCCCGTTCGCCGCATATAGTTTACATTCACTCGCGGCACTTTTCGGCACGCACTTTTCCGAAATTGGGAGCACTGACACGTTGGCACCCGTGTCTATTAAAAACCGATAACCTGTCTTTCTGTCCATCACACATAGGCGGCTATTCAAAGACCGGTTACAGTCATCCGCCTCTGGCTGTACCGTACTCAGTTTTCCTTCGGCGCTGGTGTATCCGTTTTTTTCCAGCTGCACGGGTCCACACACTTGGTTGCCCTCGCGCCGTATCTGTAATGGTAAAAACACTTCCATTCTGGATCCCTGCGTCCCCTACTCCTTGACCTTGAAAACGGCCTGGATGCGCCACGGCCTCTACCTCGCTGTGGCTGCCGAGAGCGCCGCAACTCTGCTACCTCGAGACGTAGTTCCCGCACTAAGGTAGTCAGGTCGTCCGACGAGTCCGTGACCTTGTGGGCTGCAGTATTCGACACCTCTGCTATCTCCATCGGCCTACTAGCCTCCATGACCTTGTCCGCTACAATGGCTAAGTTCTCCAGGTCTTTTACTTCGGTGACAGCCAATACGGCCTGCACCGCCGTCGGGAGATGGCTGTTCCACATAATCTGCAGGGTGTTATCCGGGATCTTCCCGCGCGCCAATCCTCTCATGCGTCGCAGGAGCTGTGAGGGTTTCTGGTTACCGAGCTCCATTTCACCCAGTAGTTTCTGGAACTGCCGTGTCTCCGACTCCTCAAATACCTGTAGTAGCCTATCTTTGAGGGCCTGGTACTTGCGAGTCTCTGGTGGATCTAATATCAGGTCGCTGACCTGCTGTATAGCTGTTTTGCTGAGTTTCGTCATCAATAAATTTTGCTTTGCCGCATCGCCCAGCTTCTGCTGCTCGATAGCCGCCTCGAACTGGACGAACCAGAGTCGTGGTGAGTCCGTCCAGAACTCTGGCACTCTTGAGGTGACGGTGATGCTCGCTAATGCTGTGGCATTCTCCGCTCCGCGGGGGTCGGGCGCCGGTGCGCCGTAATCTTGTGAGGTTCCGGGAAGCACTCCTTGATTCATTTTTTATTATAAATTTAAAAATGTCCAAGAAAAATTAAAAAAAAAACAACACCAATACTGATCACGTCGGGGTCACCACTTTAGGTATCTTTCACTACTATACCTTTAAATAATTGAAGTTATAGGTAAAAATAATAAAAAACGTGCTTCCCGTTACACATTTATTTTACGACTCCCTTAAAACTTAAGTATGGCAGCACAGCGCCCACACACTGCATACGTCACCATTCATTCGTCACCGCATTCACACGTGTCTTGTGTCCCTACATCTATATCAGATTTTTGACCAAATCTTACAGGAATCGCAAACTTTTCGGGATAAAAAGTACCGTATGGGTTAATCCAAGATATCAGCTACCTACGAACCAAATATCATAAGAATTGGCCAAGCCATTTGAGCGTGAGGAGGTAACAAACATACACACAAACTTTCGCCTTTATAATATTAGTAGGATACTACACTGGGCGTCAAAAATAAGTAGTACAGTTTTAAAATTGCAATTACTTTTTAACTATAGAAGTTAGAGTTTTGAAATAAAAATCAATCTTTAAAAGACGATATTATGCATAAAGTTTTTATTAAATAAAATTAAATTGTCTTTTAACTTTTTTTTTATTTCAAAGGTCTAGCTTCTGTAGTTTAGGAGATATTGAAATTTTAAAACTGTACTACTTATTTTTGACGCCCAGTGTAGTTCATTACCCCATCTAGAGACCCACTTACTGGTTCGATGCCCTGTATGTAGCAGAGGGTCGCCCCACAATAACTAGCAACAACGGGCAACAATAAAGAATCTAAATCTAATTGCTGGCGTTAGAACTATCAGGAACTGTCGACCAATCTGTCGCGAGTGACTTGCTATGTAGTTTATTTTTGCAAGTTGCTGTCGGACTGCAGCACTTGGAGCAGCAGTTTGTTCCAAGTGACCATATACAAAACTATAAAATAACTATTAATTTTAACGAAGAAGTTTTCAGCAAGTAGTATCAGTTTCCTTAATGTAATTGTTATATCTTTGACAATGTGAATCTATTGGATATATCGGATAACATTCTGCGGTCTGCTCGCATCTATACAATTGTTCACAGATGTTTCAATGTGTGCTTGACAGAGCAAGAAACGGTATTATTTGCAAGGCTTTATTGTAACTTAAAGCTTTATTTATTTTGTGTAATTCAGTAATATATTAATTTATGAATGCAGTTTAGGTCATAATTATGCTATGTCAAAGTAAGTGACCGAAGTTCCATAGCATATTTTACGGTTTGACATATTCGACTGATAATGACACACCCAAAAAAATATGAATTTCTTTGCAGGAGACCGGGCAATCATGCACTCCGAAAGCTTCGATTTTGCAGGTAACATCAGCTAGTAAAATATTAAATAGACCCTTCCACACCTGATACTAGTATTTATGAATATTTTTCTGTTTCCGAGAATAAAAATGTTGCATGAGCGAGATGTAGTCACCGAACCGTGTCCGGTAAATTGCAACGTTGCCTCGTGTAGCCGGCACACGCTATTACTCATAGTTCCGCAAAACTAATATAAATGTTTGTTAAATATTATGTCCTTAATAATAAGATTTTTTATTAATATGGAAATTTTGTTAATGAACATTTGTTATCAGAATGCTGCAGTCTCGCGCTGACAGAATTTCTGCTTCATACCGAATAAAGAATTTTTCTTTTTCCTGAGAGTATGGTACTTGCCCGGTCAAGATAGCCCATGTCATAAAATGCTCTACAACTTTTATATAAATAGATAATAATATGCTTTATTTGCAATACACAAAAAAGTAAACATTTAACTCAAAGCTTACATAGGTACTAGTGTACTTGCAAGGTGACTTTATTGCTAAGCTTAAGGTAACATAATTTAAAAAATAAGAAAAGGACAGGGTTAGCAAGAGACGAATTGGTTGCAAATATTAAGAAAAAACATAAAGGAAAACTTACAAATACATACGTATAGTCTTCTAGCTGTTTTATCTCTTGCGCCATTTGGCCAAAATCGCACTGCAAATGTAAAGACTTTACCTGTCAGCAGTAGAAACGTATTTTTAAAACAATACGGAAATTCCAATTCAAAAACAAATAACATTGATAACATACTTTCTTGAGAGGAAAATGTAGACACACATTTATTGTGCATAACGTTTTGTGCAGAGCAACCTAAAAATGCTGCAAAATTTTCAGTGGCCGACGAAGCGTGAGACGTTAACATTTCACAATGCAGGCTGAAAACGTGTGCATTCTCTGTCATAATTTTGTTACCTAATGCACAAATTGCTATTTACAACTTAGCTGGGTTTTGCCACAACCACATTTTGTGTTAGTGATATCACGAATGACAAAAGCAAGTATTTAAATAACTAGTAATAAGTACTTTATAAGGTTACCTTTGCCCATATAATTTGTACACTTTTCTTCTACTCGTTATTATTTTCCTTTTTTTTTATACTACAAAGTTGGCAAACAAGCATACGGCCCGCCTGATGGTAAGCATCACCGTAGCCTTGCCGACGCTTGCAGCACCGTGGGTATCACTCGCACGTTGCCAACCCTCCCAACCCCCCCAAGTGGAGCTCTGGAGACGTTACTCACCGTAGGAACAGAACATGGCCGAGACCAATGCTGTTTGGCTACGATCTTCTGTAAGGTGGAGGTCCTTCCCCAGACGGGCTGCTCTGATTTGAGGGTCTTTCAAATTTACCACTACCACCACCTATAAGCATAGGGGCTACCGCCACCTATAAGCATAACACCAAAGACGCTACCAATACCTTGTTTGCTACAAGGAAGGAAATAGGAAGAGGAAGGATAAGTTTATGGAGAATGTAAGTTAAAAACGTATTGTAGAGAGAATAGCGTGATGATATAATAATAATAATAAAAAATCTTTATTTCGAGAAACAGGTACAACAAAGTTCACACGGGCTCATATTATAAATACCTTACAGACTAACATAGGTACATATTATATAATTTATTAATATAAAATTAACACGTAGTGTCGGCGACGTGTAGCGCGTGGTCTCCGCTAGCAGTCGTCCTTCATGAAGGTATCAAGATGGTGGGTCGGCACCCTCACCACAAAATAATTGAAGTTCGTTCTGTGGCGGGATTACAACCTTTCGACCCTCAGCGTGTCTTCGAAGTTAGTCTTCTTCCTGATGTAGTCTACAACCTCCTCGACCGTTGTAGACCAAGCGTTGCATTGTGTTATGTCTACAGTTTAATAATAAAGAGTAAAATAAGATATAATATGTTAAAAATAAGCTGGTTCGTTATTCACTGTGTTATTAACGCTGTACACTATGTAACTAAGATTTTCTTGTTTCACTAACTAGTCGCTATGATCAGTAATTTGGTATAGTGACCTATTTAACCACTTCCACTAATTAAGCGCTAATTAATGCTTATAATGGATTTTGGCCTTTTATAGATAGACTATAGCAAAACCCGCGCAACTTCTTTTGCGTGCGCTATCCCGTGGGAATTTCGGAAAATGATGTAGACATCTGTTATTCACACAAATACCATCCTAGTTTCAGGTCTCTATGATAAGCGGTTTTGACTGTACGTTAATCCGAAGTATATATATATTTTTTATTATTATTTGAAGTTTCAAATGTAGCTGAGGTACTCAAAGCCATGCGAAGCGAGAGCAGGGCGCTAGTTAAAATTTAAAATAATAATACGAGTTAATCTATTTTTTTAAAAATCTGGGGAAGGACCTTACAAAAGATCGTAGCCAAATGAAAGAAAGAAAGAAAATACGTTTATTGGGCACTTAAAACTTACAATTGTAGTACTTATCTAATACTATATTTTTTTAAATTACTTAGACTATAAATATTGCGCGCCTAAATAGCATTGGTCTCGGCCATGTTGTGTTCCTACGGGGAGTAAGGTCTTCAGAGCTCCACTTGGCGGGCCGTATGCTTGTTTGCAAAAAACCCAGTGCTGTGATGTAAAAGGTTTGTACATTTTTTCCTGCATAAATCTATTCTATTCTATTCAATTTGTACGTAATGTTTATTGCAGATACATTCCCACAATAGTGAAACAGAATAATATGCTACCAAAATGCTATTGGAACAATTCTGGTATAATTACACAAATACCTAACCAATTTCCTTAAACATCCGTATTATGCTTTGATTATAACACGGTGTTTGGATGGGAATCAATTTGTTTGTGGAGCTGCAGGATTCAAAGCTATCTGTGCTAATTATGGCTTTATATACTAGTGAATGCGCAACTTCGTTTGCGTGTATTTATTTATGCACTGTAGCGCCATTATCAGATCAGACTTTTGATGAAATCTTATAGGAATCGCGTACTTTTCAGGATAAAAAGTACCCTATGTGTTAATCCAAGGTATCAGCTACCTACATACCAAATATCATAAATATTGGCCCAGCCATTTGAGCGTGATGAAATAACAAACATACACATAACTTTCGGCTTTATAATATTAGGAGGATTCAGATTATTGAGATGGCGTCGACGTGTGTCACTAAACGAACACGCAAGTTAAGTTACATCGACACTAGTCAGTGTTTGGATGGATTTCGCTATCTCAAGCTTCTCCGTGCTTCGGATGGCACGTTAAGCCGTCGGTACCGCCTGAATTCTGTGAGAAGTTGGTACTTTTACAGTCGAGCTTTTCGAGCGAGCGTTTCAAAAATGCTCACCAAGAAATACCATATAATTTTATATGATACTACAACGCGTACGTATATCCTCAAATAAAACACTTTTCAAACGTAAATACATAAAGAATTTTATAACAGGCGTACTATAAAGTTGATTGCCGAATGAGGATGTTAGTGATGGAAGTGTTACGGCCACAATAAAAACGCTTCGGTTAATCCCTCTTGCGCACAGTAAATTAGGATTGGGATGTTTATAGGTGAATGCGTAATTTTTGTATTCTCCTCTTCTGTAAACGTTGTTCATTAATTTGATGACCGGCCGACTCGTTTGGTTGGTATTTTATTTATTTAAGGCTACGCGTCGTCTAAGGTTTAGTTTGTAATTTTATCTGTAACTATCTTCCTGTTAGCTATTCTACTTTAGTTTGCTCTTAGGTAATAGCAATTTAATTTCAGTTCTGAATAATAACAATTTAAAATTAATGGCAAATCCTCATTCGTGGTTTTGAAACTTTATACTTTATTATTTGTATAGTTGAGATTAGTGTTTAGTTAAAGCTAGTTTAGTCTGTCAAGACTACTTAAATGTAAGAGTCCAATGCTGATCGACTGGAATTATTTACAATTGTAAGTTCAAATTCAAAACCTTATATTCAGAGAATAGGTTTTCACAAACACGTCCTCTTGTCAGAGTATACAGTAATAAATGGTTTGTATAAAATAAATTAAATTATTACTCTATAAACTCCCTACCATATCGGAAACAAAAGCAAAATAACCACTGGTAAAAGAAATGGCGAAAGAAAACCAGTTACGGCCTTTTATGTTATTTCAAAATATATCGTACATTTTTTTAAACATAAAATTTAAAACTAGGTACATACAACATTACGCACTCGAAATGTCAATAAATAGTGTCATTAATTAAATCTAAAATATAAAATGCAAAATCGGTGTTAAAGATAGGAGCAGACCAGGCCTGCAAGGCAGCAAACTGTTCTCGTGTATTTTCGAGTTGACGTGAGAGTCGGCCTGCCAGCCTCCATTACTGGGCATCGCATCGTCACCCATATACCTAATATTACGGACAATATCACAGGCGTCTAAGTTCCAGTTCTGAGCTTTCAGAGAAATTCATAGAACTTGTGTGAAGTTGAGTATGTGTAATGGTCAATTTAGTGTGATTATAATAATGAACTGTTAAACTTTTTCATTAACTTGAATTTCAACTTTTTTTTTTGCTATTCATTTAATTCCAATAACAGAACCAAGTGTAATTTATACTGACACAATAAGTTTATATGAAACCGAGAATCTCCACTCAATTTTACAGCTACCCCTCAAGCAATATATTTCCAAAGCGACGCGTTAATTCTCAGCCAATAATAGGAAAGCCACTTTACTGGAATTTTTCTCGTTCAATACTTCTGCTATTAGTATAGTATACTGTACTATTTTTTTTAAACCAATTTTTATTTAGTTTCATTCGGTTTATGTCTTGAACTGAATTTTTACGTCCTTTCTGTTTATCGATTCATCTGAAAGTAGAATACTTTTAGTACTGATGATAATGTAATAGCTGACGAGGTGGTCTGGAAAATAACAGCCAGTTTCTGAAGCACATTTTAAAGTTAATGACACGTTATATTATTGCTGCCAAACATAATAGTTACTCCGATGATTCAGTGTCCCAAAATGAGTCTTGGACTCCGATGCAAGAGAACGCCTAGCTGCTAACAGTCAAATTAAGGAAGAAAACAATGGTTTTAAAATTTAAATGCTTTTCAGACACTGTCTGTAAGTTTAAAAACCAGATAGAATAATAATACATTTTGTTCTTAAGACACAGAATCAAACCCGTGACTCATTGATACACAAGTAAATTATCACATCTCATGTTACTATCTAACAGATTGGAGATTGACCAGAGCAATGTTGACTGAGTAAACATTTCATTTGGCGCTAGTAGCTGATATCGAGTGAGATTAGCCTAGACCAAGACTGTACAAACTAATAGCGAATCGGATTATTAGTATGTAGGTACTGATAGTATTGATGTGGTTTATGTAAGCTATTTCTACTCTAAGATTAGAAGGTTTTTTTTTATTATTCTGACTAATACAGACTGGTTTCTTTTAATCGCTTTGTCTGTCTGATTGTTATAAGATGTCGAGATAATTTTATTATCAAATATTCAATTCTGAGATCCCTTGGAGTAATGATCAAGGGGCCACCGTTAAAGACGACTTTCAATCAATTTGCAAGGGTGTCAAAACCTACGCTTTTAGTGACCTTGGGTGAAGAAAAAAAACGCTATTCCAAGAATAAGACGAGTAGAATGGTGATTAGTGACCATTATTATTAAATTTACGAGATTAAAAAAGATAGAACATCTAGGCTTCATGTAAGTACGTGACTTACGCAACACGCGCATAATGATGCGGTTGACTTTGAAGCCAGAAACTTAGACCCGGAATTGCGCCATTTGCGTCAGTTGCAAGAAATTATGGTGTTGGACGTGCAGCATGAGACGTGACTGACGGTTCTACGTCTCAGCCATGATATAAGCAAACTAATGAACTTAGCTTATGCAGTTATTATTCACTTTTCCACAGGTATTTTAACTATAGTTATTAAAATGTTTTAGGTGATTATGTATGTACATAAATTACCTATTTATATCCCGTGTATGTACACTGGATATAAATAGGTAATTTTTTTATTTATTTTAATAATGCTTTCTCAAATTAATTAATCATCTGGACTAGAGTCATTGCCTTGGCATCATCATCATCGTTACATTACAGACCGTGGCCTGTAAAAAAAGAAAAATTTTTTTTTGTCAAAAACAACGTTTTTAAAAGAAGAGACTGACCGAATTTGTCGCCAAAATTATTACTCTGAGGAGGATACAATTTATTCCAAGGCTAAATTTGTAACATGAGGTGAGCTGTTGAATATTCCCATAAGAATGAGGACACACAAACTGCACGTAATACCGCTGTCGTCTGTTAGTACGAGGGTCAAACTGAAAGTTTTTAGAAAGTCAAAAACTGGACAAAAATAAAAGTTATTAGTTTTATATATCTTTTCAAAATAGTATCCCTTTACATAAATGCATCGTTGCATTCGATGAAACCACTGAGCAAAGCAGTTTTCCCAATCGTTTTTAGGGGTTTCTTCGACGGTCGGTCAAATTATGAAGTATCCACAGGGCACAAAGATTCCTAACCGCTAACTGTTCATGGAGGATTCTTTGCACTTGACTCATACTGATGCCTAAGCTTGTCCGAATTTGCTGATAGGTCACTCGTTTGTCATTCTCTATCATACGCCGCACAACACTGATGCTAACTTCAGTCGTCGCCGAAGAAAGCCGTTCCTCACGCAGATCATCGGTAAGAATAGTGCGACCAAGTTTGAACTCATTATACCAGTTTTAAATTGTGGCACGGGATGGGACTTCATCATGAAAGGCCATTCGAAGTCTATTATAACATTCTTGTTGACTTAAAAGACATTGAAAGTCATAAAAAATCATGGCATGAAAATTTACTCGTGTTAAATTCATGCTGATTGATGATGATACGGGAAATTTTCAATTTGCCGCCAAAACGTAAAACAAAAGAAAAATAAAAAAACATACTCGTTAATATTGGCAAAGAGTTCCATTTTCAAAATTTAAACTTATTTTTTAATTATATTGTTTACAAGTGGCCAGTTCTAAAAACTTCAGTGTCGCCCTCGTATACTATAAAAAGAAAATTTTGGGGGAAAAATGCGAATCCAACCGAAACTCAGTGGCCTAATAATTTATTGGGTAATTCCACACAGTTTGATAATTTCCCATTTTTATAGTCGCACCCATCCCGCTATAAAATTTATGAGATCGTAACAGGCGCGGAACGTATAATTGATACATCGAGTTTAGCAGATTATAAGAGTAAAGGAACGATAGAAGATAATACCTTATTTTACGCTGATGCATTTAATAACTTATTTATTTTCGACAATACAATAAATTCTGTGGCAAGTAAAGATAAAATTTGGAAGGTTTTGCATTTAATAATACTAGAATCAACTACTACAACAACAACTTGTTTGGATTGCAAGTAAAGCATATTCTATCTATCTATCTATCCAGTGCAAGAAATGCTTGCCAGCCGTTAAAGTTGGATGCCAATATTGTCTCTCCATCGTAGCCATCATAAAAATGTTATAAATTAGGTTATTTCGAAACTTTGATAATGTTTTACCAATTAAAAACCTATCTCGATTAATTTCTCATACCTTTTGTCGAACTTATAATGACGGGGAAACACTTTGGCTTAAACTTTGAAAATTAAGGTAAGTAACTTGAATGAAGATATTTTCAAGTTCCGATCACTTAAAGGAGTAATTTTAAAATTTGATGTCTTAACTAATAGCTCTAGGGTTAAAATATAGTGCAATAGTTTAGTAAGTAAACTAGTGGTTCGATTTGCATATTCGAAAGAGCTTTTTCACTTTGAGATGTTTTTTAATATTTATTTCAACAAAGCATAAACTGTTGAAATAAATTTCATCAAAGATATGACTATTAAAATAAATATAGGTTGCATTTAAAACAAAGCAAAAATAGTATGATAAAAAATGCAATACTATTCTGTAAAATCGTGGTATTGTCACGGTCAGGCCAGCCCATTAACGAGCCACTACTTCAATTGTAGCATCATCAAATTAGTATCAGTTGTAGCTAGAACTTCGCTCTACCAATTTTACACTTTCCTAACTACCAATAAGGTTTTATTTCAGTCGACTATCATAACGTTTCTATGCTTCCTCCACTGACCACACAATCATCTTATTTCTTTCAAAAATGAATTCATGTTTAATCTCTTTTCATAACATACAATCTCTGTACTTTTCACGAAAAATCGCATTAATTTTGTAATTAATATTTCCGAATTCGCGCAACCCTGCTACTTTGTAGATACTCAAACTGCTCGGCATCTATTATTTTTTCTTTGTTTTCCGGTTCGTTTTTAACGTTAATTAATTTAAATTACGTGCTTCGTTGGTAATGAAAACCGGTGGGAATCCTTTATAAATTACGTTCACTTGTTAATTCCTTCAAACTGGTCCGGTTAATGAGCAACCAGTTTACCTTACAACGTTTATTAAGAATTTACTACTTAGTTGCCTTTTTTACTAAGTTCAGTATAGGTATATCAAAACTGATCTTTATTTTTTTATTAGTTTAAAAAAATCTCAGAAGTTCCTTCAAATGAACTAATAAAGGGACTTCTTCGACAACATGATTAAAACAAATTTCATGAAATTGCTTCAATATAACCTCATACCAAATCTACCAATAGACACTGTGTAATTTGTGTACAAAGGCATTAGAATTAAGGTGGGAGCAGCCCGTCTGGGGAAGGACCTTACAGAAGATCGTAGCCAAATAGCATTGGTCTCGGCCGTGTTGTGTTTCTACGGTGAGTAAGGTCTACAGATCTCTACTCGTGGCAACGAGTGAGTGATACCCCCGGTATTGCAAGCGTCTATAGGTGATGCTTACCATCAGGTGGGCCGTATGCCTGTTTGCCAACTTTGTGGCATAAAGAAAAGTATTTTAGAAATACAAACACGTGGAAGAGTTAATCCTACCGACAATGTATGGTTATTTATCTTTGTATAAATAAACCGCTTATGTAAATCGTTGCTTTGTAAATTCACAAGGAAGCCACATTAAGCTAATTCCTGGGAACGTGGTGGATTATCACATATTCTTATACAACTTTATATAAAGGCACATTACTGCCTCTATTTAGGTTTTTTTTGTTTCTTTTTTTTTCATATTAGCATACAACACATTTAGTTATGAAAGAGGCGTAACTGTTTCATATCATTTGTGAAAATTTTACTTTTGCAATTTACAAATGATAATTATGTATATTATTATTAAGACTACATAAATACCTCTGAATGAATCGATTTCATTTCAAATCAAATATCCATACTTACGTCATCGAGTACGTATCCCTATAGGTTACACCTACAGTAATCATCACGATCATTAAAAATGATAATCCCGTTATTATATTCTCGGTCTTTCTTAAAATTCAATGTTATTTGAATTTATGTATTTGTAGAAAATGTCCAAATAGTGGATCTCTGTCACATATAAACATATTCCGGTTTCACTATAACAAATTTTAACGTAGGAAACGTTAAAATTTGTTGTCACTATCATTTTTCATTGATGGTACAAGTTGTTCGAGTTCGCGATATGATTGCTATTATAATATATGTTTATTTATTTATTTATTTCCAGAAAAGTATTAAAAAAATGTTCAAAATGCATCATGTGCCAAACTGCGAAACAGTTTGTTCTCTAAGATTGTTTAGTCATTTAAGCAAATACTATAGACGAGTAATACGCACAGCTCTTGACGTTTCTCATACAATGACTTGGCAACCTCCGGTCACCTCATGTCGCTAGGGGCGCTATAACATTTTGCATACAAAACGCACAGTTCACCTCATGCCGCTAGGGGCGCTATAACATTTTGCATACAAAAGTTTTAAAATCGTTCACCTCATGCCGCCCTCATGCCGTAGGGGCGCTAGTGTCGCGTCTTGCCCGAATTCTTCCGAAGCTGTGCGTATTACTCGTCTATAGTATTTGAAGTATACACTGCTACATTCGTTTGCGGATATCCCGCTTTCCGCAATCCGCTTTGAAGCAGCGAGGCAGAGCACACTCTAATCACCTTCGATTGAAAGGAGACCCGTATCCCTGCAGTGGGATGATTATGGGTTGATATGATATAAGTTACGACTCATATGGTCAATCTTACTTTCTACATTTACAATTAAATTATGATAGCAAGTACTTTCTGCATGCTAATGGAGTTAAGTGACTCAATTTGTTTCAATACAGAGTATGCTAATATGGATTGTTAAAATGCCAGAGCTAATCTATCCAAAGCCTCTTGTGCCTTGGGCTACAACAGTAGTAAATACGACAGTCGACTGACACTAACCATATATTCGGAGTTCCAGTGCGGTACGTGTCGTTGTTTCGCGTATTGTTAGTGGTTCACGGTGTGAGTTTTGTTCCCTTTAGTATGTAAATCAAGGCTGAAATCCTAACTGTTGTATTGTTTTGGTTCTATATTTGAATTGTTTGAGATTTAACATTGTCTTACGTCATACTGGCAATTAATCTTCATTCAACTCAAAAGTAGTTTATATTGTAGCGGCTATTTTATTATTATCATCTAGGAGCTTGATGGCGTCGATGGCCCATAACGAACACGCAAGTTAAGCAACTTCGATCCTAGCCAGTGTTTGGTTTGGTTCCGTTATTGTGCTTCAGAGAGGACATCAAGCCGTCGATACCGGCTTTGTCGATGAATGACAGTCATTAACCCAAGTCAATGGCTGTAAGATAGCATCAAAACAATGCCAACAGCTTACCAGACATTGCAGAAAAGACAAAAAGAAGAACAATTTCATTCTCAAAGAAACTTATTTTGTAGTTGTGGATCGCAAAAACAGCAAAACTATTAGAAACCCATTCAATATCTCCGAGTTAAAAGCATTGGGACGGATAAGACCTTTAAAAGTTGTAAACAAAAGGTGAAGAAAAATATTTTGATTCTTAAGATAGAACAAACAGCTCGTACGGGACTTGGCAATTTATTTCGGTGTTATATTGTTAGTTTTTCCATCTAAACTAGTGGTAGAACAGGAAAAGACGACTCAAAGGAGCTTGTAATGGACCCATTAGAATAAAAATATTTTATACAGTCTACCAATGAAAGAGGTGAGCAGGGTAGACAACTAAGAACAAAGACTTTATGGTAATATCTATATATAAAAAATTCAAAGTTCTGACTGATTTAACTATATGCACAATCCAAACCGCTGGGTCTAGAGATTCCAAATTTGGACTGTAGGTTCTTTACGACGTCTAGGTGTGTACTAAGAGAGGATTTTTCGAAATTTCCACGGGAAAGCGAGATATTTAGATAACGCAAACGAAGTTGCGATTATTTTACTAGTCTATAATATAAAAATAAATCGCTGAATGTGTTGCTATGCGCAAATCTCGAGAACAGCTGAACCAATTTCGCTAATTCTTATTTTGAATATTCCTTGAAGTATGAGGATGGTTCTTACGCAGAGAAAAATTTAAAAATTCTTACGGGAAACCAGGAAACACGCAAATGAAGTTGCGCGGGTCTCGCTAGTTGGTAAATATAATTTGACTGACTGTACAAGATCGAATATTAATTTATTATGAATTTGCCTGTTCCGGCTTTACTGAGGATACAAGACGCATCTTACATCTAACAGACCGAATATATCGTAGAAGAAGTTTGATCATACATTTAAATTGGCAGTCGTTGTACGCCGAAGTAAAGAACTAGTTTGCACTAGCAAACTTGAAATGCATTCAACAGAATTTCATTACGTAGTGACTTGCTACTTTTCAGATGTGCCATCTAATTCACTTAAGACAAACTTTCTGTTATGTTAAGCAACTTATTTATAAGAAAAAATGTATTATGGAATCTGTATTTTGGCAAATAATGAGATATTTTTACGAAATGAGATTTTGTAAAATGATTAGTTTTATAATGTTGTTTTTTTAAATTAAAATTTATTATTAGTTTTTTTATTGTAATTTTTTAATTGTGTAATATAACAACGCCATCTGATAAAGCTAAGCTAGGCATGAATAGAGTTCCCGCTGCCCTGCCACACGCGGTGGAAAGGGTGGTGACTGTCAGATTTTTAGTTGGTATGCCCGATGCCCGTCACTTTTTATCATCACTAGGCGGAGAGACCGACACACCCCCGTCGTTACCCCAAGCGGAGGAACATTCAGCAATACATTTTCCTTAATTAACAAAAACCAAACAAGGTCTGGAGTGGCAAGTCAACGGAAAAGGAAGACCGTTTTGGAGGCTGCCGCTCAAGATTGATCCACCTGGAGGAACCTTCTACGAGCCCTATGTCCCTGCTGAGGGATCATAATAGGCTCACATCATCATCAACATTTTTTTAAATATTTTACTTAAGATAATAAAAGAAAACACACAGACTCAGTTCCGATACAAAATGTTTTGTGCCAGGATCGAATCTGCACCTTCTAGCACTAAACATGAGTCTACTGATCCACCGGGCAGTCATTAGTTCTGCGACTGTACCGAATTCTAGTAATCCGTTATTTGTACGGAGCTAATAACAAAAGTTCGTAACATCCTTAAGCCTATTGTAGAGAAGGTAAATGAAAGAAAACCAATCAACTAAGTCTTAGACGTGCAAATGGGGTATTTATTGAGGCATTCTCAATACAATACATTGAAAGGATTCGTTTATGGGATAGTGTGTCAATGTTATTAAGGGTTTTTGTGCTAACTATGCCCCTGATTTTGGGTTGTCCGTTGGGTAAGAGGGAAACAGCGCTTATTATATCAATGAACTCTTTTATTTGTTCTTTATTATCAAATAAATAAAAATGCCTTGTAGAAAACGGGACTAAAAATATAGTCTTGTGGAAGACGGGACTGTCAAATGTTTCTGTAGTTCTTAGAGCGAAACCACGCGGCGTCATATTTAAAAAACGCAGACCACGCATAGAAGACGCGCGTATACCCCGCTTTAAATGAGGTTTGAAGTAACCCAAACACACGATTATGAAACGCGCATCTACTGCGCGTTTACGCGCAAATGCACCGGTGCTGTAGCACCGCATGAACAGCACGCGCTTCTCCTCTGCCCTTCATCCGCCTAAAGCCCACCATTCACTACACGAACCCGGACCCGACTCGCGACTCGTACCTGACCGCGGACCAATCCGGCGTTGCCCATACACTTTTTTTTTTTATACCACAAAGTTGACAAACAAGCATACGGCATGCCTGATGGTAAGTATCACCGCAGCCTATAGACGCTTGCAATACCGGGGGTATAACCTCTCTTAAACACTGCACGAATCGGGTGTGAATGGTGGGCTTAATAGGCACCAGTAGTGTTTGTACTCGCGACCGTGAGTATTTCAATACAAACGCAAAAATCGGCATTATCGGCGTGTCTGAAATGCGCATCCTCTGCGCGTTTCAAATAAACCATGTACTATCGCACTTAGGGTATAGCAAACCTTACCAATCCTAATTTATTAGGGTTTTATGAGACCTTGCAAAAAACAAAAAGTATGAATTCCACACACAAGACTATGAGATATTTTGAGTATGGATAGCAAACAGTAATAATGATCAAAGTTAACTCGTAGTTCCAGTTTTGAACTCGTGTTAATTGGATCAGGCTAGTATAATTGGATTGTTAATCTGGACTCTACTCTTTTGGCATTTTTTCTCTTTTTGCATTTTATAATAAAGTTTTAGGTGGACAAAAAGAGTCACTACGTAGTCTGGATCATATAACACAGAGGAAGAAGCAGAGGAAGCCTTAACAAGAGGTGAAGTGACGACATCCAAAGAATGGCGGGGCGGGCGAAAAATAGACAGAGAAGGCAAGAGAAAGGACAGAGTAGAGAAAACTGAAGGAGGCCAGAGAGAGCGCGACTTTAGCTGATATCTTTAATTTTCTTTATTTTAGTGATATAGACTTATTTTGTTATTTTTAATTAAGTATTAAGATACACTTACAGTGAAAATGGTTATGTGTAATTGCACTTTCTGAAGAAAAACTAAAATGTTGGAACCAATTAATTTCATGATAATTACTAGTATCTTATTCTGATTTACTTGCTGTTACGTTTATTAATACGTAGAGCAATTAAATTACATTATGAAACTGTCGCAGTAAACAAGATGTGAAGGTGTAAAAAACGACATTTTTAAATATTCTCTGTCGTGTTACTATACTATAATATCAACCCATTTTTTTTTACGCGGGGAATGCCTTAAGCACGATACCCTCCGGCGGGGGACGGAGGGCCTGTGTGGGACTCGCACACACTAAACCCCGCGGCGCTCCTTCATTGCCAAAGTGGGAGTGTCATGGGTACATACAGCGGAGCCTTAACTTCCACGACACTTCCGGCAATCGCCCTTAATGTATGGGCCCTACATGTCTCCCTTGTGGGAGGCGGATGGGAATAGCTGGGAGCGCCGAACTATTCCCAATCGGCGACGGTGGCCTGTGCGATGCAGGCTTGGGTGCCCCCGCACCTCTGACCCGCGGGCATAATATCAACCGATAATCATCCCAATGCAAGGATACGGATCACCGTTCAATTGGACGGGAATAGAGCGTACTCTCCCTCGCTGCTCTAATTGCTAATTCCTCTGCGAATTAGCGACGCCAGTGTTATCTCAAGTCGTCTTAAAGACACCGACTTGGCTGTCTAAGGACTGTCATCCTACCGACAACAGCATTGCTTTACGTGTTCACCGAAACAAGGAAGTAATAAACCTGTCAATAACGAATAATAAATATCTTTGACGTCATTTCACCAACTTATTTACTCATCAACTTCAAGAAACTAAATAACTGCTAAAAATCTCCAGATTTATGAGTGTTACATAATACACCATCAAGAACAGTTCATAAAAACCTTCATAAATAAAGTTGACATCATAATAAATAACATTCTTGACCCATGACGGAAACCACGGGTGCGGAGGTGCGTTCGACGTGTTTTGTAGTCGAGAAAGATATTTTCTCAAAAGATTTTATTTATCGTAGAAAATTTTATTTATAGACTATTGTTGAGTATGTTTTTTTTTTTCAGAGAGTTACAAAACAAATTTTGTCCTTGGCTGCTGTTTAGCGGGGACGCAAACGTGGACACCTTTTTGTCTTGTGTCAGATAATAAGCAACCGATTATAATTTGATTTCTATATTACAAGTATGAAATCATTCACTCCCTGCGCATTTGAACAAATCCTATCATAATGCTGTTGAATATTTGAATGACAAATTTATGAATAATTAACTAATGAATTTCTATGCACGAAAATAACATTGTATACCGAAATATTTGCACGTCCCTGCGAGGGTAGAATAAGGAATATTATTTATAAAATCTTTTGTATCTTATTTTCGCAAATATATCTATCTATTCTATTCTATACAAAATTATTCATTATTATCGTATTCTATACGATTATTTTTGTGTCCAGTTGCTTCTTCTTAACACATACTCATGACGATCAAAAAGTTTTTGTTGCCGGTTACCGACACCAACTACTAATAAGGGGTTAAAGTTTAATTTAAATTGTGAATACGTATAATGCGTGATGTTTTACGCTCACGCCAATATTCTATTCGACGGTGGCAGTTTCCGATCATGCACCAAATACGTCTTGATATTTAGTTGTAATTTGGTACATATGTAGTTTATACCCTGGATTATCATTCCGAGAACGGGGACTGTGGAATTTTAATATTCTAAATATAAACAAATAAATAAAATATTCTTAGACGAATCACACTACGCCATCTAGTCCCAAACGAAACAACTAAGTTAACCAGATTGCTGATAAAAGTGCATAATAACTTTTTTTTGTAAATAAATACTTATTATACATGTAGAACATCCAGACCAAGGCAAACACACATATTCACGAACAAAAATGTTTGCCTTGCGCAGGATTCGAACCAGCGGCCCTCGGGATAAAGTGACCATCGCTAGCCACTCGACCACCAGGCCTGTCGCAGTTTTTCGGATGAACACGCGGGTATCAGCTAGTTTCTCATAAATGCTCTAAAATTAGAACATTAATAAGATACAGGGTGTTAGTGTAATCCAATTAAAATACCTTCTACAATTTCCTATTAATTTATACAGCTTAATATAATTTTACGCGTAGTAGTATTAGATTGAAGACATTGATAAGATGCCAAGTAAGGATGCTTAGCGATTCAAAGGGTCTATATTTTAATGAGAATTAATTGCTTAAATCACTGTTAATTGTTTATACTATATTTTGATGCGTAAGATTATTTTGTTGTTATTTGGCTATTAAGGTTAGGTTGGGTGTACTGGAAAAATGGTAAGGAGGCCTTTGCCCTGCAAACATAATGGGCTTTTAATAATAATAACAATAATTTGATTATTAATTTTTGACGACCTCCGTGGCGTAATGGTTACCACGCCAGACCGCCACCCAGGAGATCCCGGGTTCGATCCCCGGTCGGGTCATGATGAAAAACGAACTTTTTCTGATTGCCCTCGGGTCTTGGATGTTTATCTATAATATTTTTGTTATAAAATGTAATATCGTTGAGTTAGCACCCCTTATCACAAGTTTCGAACTTACTCAATCTGTATGAATTGTCCCTATATATATTTATTTATTATTTAATTATAGTTCATTTGTATATATAAAAAAATTGTAATGGTGGTGCCATTATAGTATTTCAATAACCTCTATAATCTGTAATCAATTCGTAAGCACACAAACCACTCCTTTACCATAATCACGTCACCTACCGTCGACATAAACTAATATAATATTATTCGTTTTTTTTGGCCGATTGTTTCATTAATTTTTTTCATCATCATCTCAGTAACCAGAAGGCACTGCTGGACATAGGGCATTCATTTCTTTGTTGACAAAAAATAACTTTGTAAACAAAGCTAACAAAAACCTATATTGTTTCCTGACGGTTTAAGTCATAGCCATAATTATGTAATAAAAGACATATTTAATTAATAAAACTGATAGCTTTCTGTAGCGACACAATTGTTGTCTTTACACTCGGTCTCCATATCTGAAAAAAATATAGACAGATTTGTTGAGAATAGATCAATAAAAAAGGCTGTATATACAGATTTTTCAAACACTGATACCCCGGGGTCAGAATCAATAATACAATCCGGACTGAAATCTACGGATTTTTTCGACTTTCATCCGAAAATCCGACTTGAATACGCAAAAAAAAGACAGACGTCACTCTTTGTGATGCCTCGATCTACATATCCCTGGAAAAAAATCAGTTTTTCATTTTACAGCTTGGCGCGGTCCATTTTACCTCACTCGGTACCTGCTTCGAACTGTTAAAAAATATCTACCATAAAGATATTCTGTAGGTCGTTTTTGGATTTTTTTAATTTTTTTACGAGCGTGGTCAAGGTAAAATGTCAATAATTTTTCCCATGGGAATCTCTTTATTCCATAGAGAAAAAAGTAGCCTATGTCACTCTCCAGACTTTAAACTATCCCCAATAAAAAAAACATATTAATCCGTTCATTACTTTCGACGTGAAGGGAGGACAAACAAACAAACAAACACACTTTCACATTTATAATATTAGTATGGATTATCCCGTAGCTGGTATTAGTATTTTCAAGTGACAATTGTTCCCTATTGACAACAGTCGGGACAGACAGCTTAACGTCTCCAAAGCACGGACGAGGTCGAGATGATTCCTTCCAAGTATTGACCAGGGTTGTCATTGCTTAACTCGCGTGATCGTTCCACTTTGACACGCACAACCGCCGCCTATGAACAACAATAACACAAAATATTTTATGATGTTAAAATTGAGTAAAAGTTTTTCGATCAAACAAAAAATAATTTACAAGCAATATTTTGGACTCACCGTATCACTTAAAATTTGAATGTCATTAAAAATGTACAAAACCTTAAATTCCTTCATGAAAATTATTACATGAAACATTTTAATAGCTTTCTCATATAGATATAAGTCACACAGAAACCTAATTACGATTCACTACTTAAGACAATTTAGAAAGCTCTCTGCGAAGCTTCTTATGGCTATGAAACAATTTACAGTACCAAATCTTTTAGCTGAAGGTTCAGCGCTAACCGAGGTCAGTGAACTCTACCACAGAGTAATGTAATATAAAGAACCACAAATGTTTATTTAAATATGAAAGAAAAATAACGCCATGCTAATAAACTCCAACATACTTCACAGTACAAATACGCTATGTAATGAAATTAATGAAAATGTATTTGCTTTGAGTTTGTGTGTGTTGTATCTCATATATCACAATTTCACAAATGTTATTGTTAAAAAAGTATACTTCATAAAATTATGTGTTAGACTAGCGAAAGCCGCGTAACTTTGTTTGGGTGTATCCAGTATTCCCGTGGCAATTCTTCTTTGAATTTAAGAGATATGCTGTTGTCTGTGTAGCAACCTCCACATTCCTCTCTCCTGTGCCAGCTCCTTCACCTCTCCATAAGACACGACGCCTGCCCTTTCCTTCACTTGATCCATGTACGCCCTTCTCGGCCTTCCTCTCCCTCATCTACCGTCTAACTTACCTTCCAAGATGTTTCTGATAAACTCGTCGTGTCTTATAAGATGTCCCACTAGTTTACCTCTTCTAATTTTTATTTCTCTTATCAAAGTTCTTTATTCTCATAAGCTTACGTCATAAAAAACACTTCCACCAAGTTTTAGGTCACTACGATTAGCGGTTTAGGCTGTGTGTATGTATGAATAAATAACAAAATTAAATAAATCTCGCTTATATGTATAACCCTCTTAACACTTACATTATTCGAAAGTTTAAAACAAACGTTAAAGTGAAAATGATTGAACTGTTTTTTAATTACACTGTGACTTTATCACCGTCGAGTACTCACTAGAATGTGTCTCGAACGAGGGAAAAGCAGAGTTCAATAGCGTATGCATATAGGTATAGGATATTACTACCTTTTTTACCGATTAGGTTTTTGATATGATCCAGCAACTGTATGTAGTAACTGTATGTAATTGTCAAAAGATCATACAAATTAGTTATCTAATAATGTGCGAGCTTATGCTAATGCTATATACATTAATTAGCACTCCTATATCTATTATGTTACATCATATAATTATCTATATTAATATACCATATTGTATTGTATGTACTCTTCACCTACACAAACACAAACCCAAATTCACATTATAATTTTTTTTTGTAGCACAAAATTAAATAAGGGCACAGGCATTAATATTGCCTAAAAGGAGGTCTCGGCATCTAGCTGTAGTTTTAAATCTTGTTGGTGAAATAAATTATTTTTATTTTTATTTAGTATTATTTTTTTATAATAAAGAGTTGTTACTCCTTATTAGAATATAACTAGTTAAAACAGTTACAGAGTAGTAGAATTTTAAGCCGTTTACGGCACTATCCGGTGGATGTCCGTGCAAAATCATCATCATCATATCAACCCATAATCATCCCACTACTGTAGAGATAAGAGTCTCCTTTCAATTGAAAGGGATTAGTGCTTACTCGGTCATGCTGCTCCATTACGGATTGGAGGAGTTTCAAGAAGAACAGTGTTTCCAAGTCGTTTGTATACCACCGACTTGGCACCCTGCAGTGGGACGACCTCCGGCGTAATGGTTACCATCCAGGAGGTCCCGGGTTCGAATCCCAGTCGGATCGTGATGAAAAGCTGACTTTTTCTGATTGGCTTCGGGTCTTGGATGTTTATCTATATAATATGTATTTGTTATAAAATATAATATCGTTGAGTTAGTATCCCATAACACAAACTTCGAATTTATTTTGGGGCTAGCTCAATCTGTATGAATTATATTTATTTATTAATAAATTAATGTAGATATAAGTCATGGTGAAAGCCCATAGTAGTTTTATTCAGAGAGAATGCAACTTTACCTTTTTCAAAATATATAATGTCTATGTATGTATTTGTTATAAAACATAGTATCGTTGAGTTAGTATCCCATAACATAAGTCTCGAACTTACGTTGGGACTAGCTCAATCTGTGTAATTTGTCCCTCTGTATGTATTTATTTATTTATTTATTGGTTGATATGATGATCTCATCATAAGTCGTCGAAGACGTAAGATAAACTGTGACTATCTACATAAATTATAGATTTTTCAACTTTTGAACATTATTTTACTAAATACTGAAAATTTATAACACGTCGTCGCCTTCGTGGCTTCGACTTTCAACTGTACTGTCTGTACTTTCAGAACCGACCCCAATAACTTTGTACTAATATTTCATAGTTTCTATAACGTACCGCTGTCAAACTGTTATAAGCAGGTTTGCTTTAAATAAATCAGATATTTTTTTTGGCGTGGTAGAGCATTTACGAAATGAGCTAACTCGCCCTGCGACATACAGCCAATGAAAGAAATGAGCAGGGCCTTAAATATGATTCAAGTTTTCTAAATATTTTGTAAATAATATTTCTCGAATGTTTATTTAAGAAGAATAAAATGGTAGTGGTGTTGGAAGTAGGAAATTTAAAAATTCAAAACTTTTATTCAGAGAATAGGTTTTCACAAACACGTTCTCATGTCAGAGTATACAGTAATAAAATATGCTACCATAAATATACTACCAATAAATATACTACCATTTCGGAAACAAAAGCAAAATGACCACTGGTAAAAGAAGTGGCGAAAGAAAACCAGTTACGGCCTTTTTTGTCATTTAAAAATATATCGTACATTTTTTTTATTAAAATTTAAAACTATGTAAGACGGGTAGAAATCGACTAGGAAGCAAGATAGGTATTAGGCTACCGGCTCTCTCTAGTACGTACTAGGGTATTTTAGTACCTAAATGATATCATAACGGCAAAATTTTGTCGAGTAGTGATTTACCAGCTACTAAATCACTTGCCACTCGACTAAATGACTGGCATAGTGCAAAGGAAGCTTTTAGTTATCCGTATCTATTGGATATTTTTACCTTTGGAAATACAGCATATTCTATATTGTTATACCTAAGAATAAGGAAAATGGGCCGGGTGCGCTTCACCCCTGACAGTATTGTTACACACCGACCTACAATATAAAAGAAAACAATTAATCGCAAATCAAAACTATTCGTACCAAACATTATTTGTTCTTACAAAAGACGCAACTGTGCGAAATATTTTCTATCTACTACGACTTCCAGTAACAAAGTGTTAGCCAGCCGCGCATTCGTGTGGAAAGATTGCGGTTGGGTACGCTACGTGACAAAACATTTATACAAATCTACATTTTTTTTATACATTACAATGATATTATGACTTGGTGGCGTCGCTGTGTGTCGCACTACAAAACGAACACGCAAGTTAAGCAACGTCGACCTTAGCCAGTGTTTGGATGGGTTTCGTTGTCTCTTTGGTTCGGAGGGCACGTTAAGCCGTCGCGTCGGTCCCGGCTGATGTCGATGGCTTTCAGGCGGCTTGATAACACTGGCCTCTGCCAATCCGCATAGGAACAGCGTGGCAGAGTACGCTATAATCCCCTTCGATTAAAGGGAGAATCGTATCCGATGATTATGCGTTGGTATGATGAACTCTTCGAAGAACTTGTTGAGCATAGCCTGGCTATTCAACTAAATTATTTAACATTTAATATTCACCCAAGCATTTGGCGTGACAAAATGAGAGCAGTTAATTTCCCCAAAGAAACAAGTCCCGAGTCTTTTGTCAGTTCAAACAAATAAGTAGGCAATGGTTATAAAAAAATATTTGAATAAGTCTGTAAAGTCGTCCGCAAATATCATGTTGAACTTTTGCTGAAATATTTTGTTGGAGACTAAGTAAAATAGATTTTTCTTGTTTTTGGATTTTAGAGACATCGTATTTTGACCTATTGATATGAGTGCCCCTATCTAGCCAGCTCGTCTACGTTTTTTTAAAGATTATGTTCTCACAGTGAAATGAGTCTTATACGTATTACTAGTAATTTCTTTTCTAATCCCGTAACTATCTCTTCTTCTTCGTCGATTCCTCATGACTGAGGGTCGTCTATCATACCCAGATTGCTGGATCATTCCCTTCTTGTTTCCCGGGATTAAGTCTGCTTAATAGCTACTGGAATGCTAGATTTGGTAGTTCCTCTATCTCTAGCAAAGCTGAAATTAAAATTTTAAAACAAACTAGAACCAAATCACCAGTCAAAGGCAATAAATTCTATAAGACTAATTAAAACGACCCCGGGCTAAGAAACCGCTCCTCTTTATAATGTAAAAGGGAGGTATTTCCAATTGAAAACAACAAAGAACCAATTAGTTCTTTAGAATTCACGAAATGCTCAATTGTTTAATTCAATTATTCATTTAAAGGTATTAGATGACGCTGTGTCTACACTTGTGCATTTCAACGTTAGGTATAGTGTATTTTCTTATAAGTTATAGCTGTGATTGTACATATTTCAAATTAGGGCTCACTTCACTATACTTATCATTTGTGACCTAGTTTGGACCGTTGTTGGATCAAGGGCAGTGTTCCAACATAGGGTGGAGGCAGTGGAAAAATACCAATAATGGCATCCATGGGTCTGGTTACATAGCCTACTAATCATCTACCAACGCGCAATGGACAAACGTGGTTACAGTCGCTTATCAACATCAGCATTGCTGTTTTATGCGATATTCTGTGCTCACTACTCCAAAACCATTAAATTTAATTATATTTTTTGTTTCACTATTAACATTTTGTATTTTCTTATAAAGGAAACAACTTTATCTTATATATTTAATGCATACTACAATGCCCACGATCGTAAAATAAATCAAGTAAATGCTTCCCTAGTGAAAAGACTATGTTGCATTATTGCAACAGAACGGATAATCGAGGCGAAAATGCTTCATGTTTTAGTTTATACGTGAAATATAGTGCTCCTATTAAGTTTACTTCATCATCAACTGCTTATTATTTCACTGTTATGATACGGTCTCTCTTTAATGAAACGAGTTTTAGACTAAAACTGTCAAGCTACTGTGCTTTGGGAAGGTCAACTATGAGGTAGCTTGCACGTTAGCAACTAAGTCTTAGTTGCTGACTCGGAATCTATCGACAATATCTGGTATCCATATAAAATATTTTTATTCAAATAGGCCTATTTCAAGTTCTTTCGAATCGTCTTTTCTTACTTCCTACCATCAGTTCAGACGGCAGACTTGTACTAAGAAGAACGGGTAAGAGAGAAGGTACAATTTTAAATGAGTAAGTACCATGTTACGTATTTGTAATTCACAATCTTTACATTTGAATACATTTATCAACATTCCAAGGACGGAGTTACTGGAGATTTTTACACCCAACGAAGTATTTACTAGAGTTCTGGTATCGAGTTTTAATTTTTAAAACGCACAAGTCCTCCAGTCATCTCGATGCAACTGGCGAAAATGTCGGGATTTGATAAATAAATAACGCTGTGTTCCAGAATAAATTATTACATTTCTACATGTTTAACTAAAAAGTTAAACGTGTAGAAATGTTATCATTTATTCAAAGAGCAAGCACATACTCTCAAGCATTATGAACAAGTATCAATATCGTTTAATAAAATTTGTATGATCGTATTTTCAGTTCTACTTCATTTGAATTCAAAGTAATTCAACCATACAAACTAACTCTCGAACTCCGTGAACAAGTGCCGGGAGACGCGTTCCATTTGCACTAGAATTTATGTAAATGTTTTCAATAAACAAATCATTTTAATGTTCCCCGTGTGTATTTTGCTAGCGATTGTACTAAACGTACATCGGGTACACCTGCATAGGGATTTTCTTTAGGAATTTCCACTGGAGACTTTGATAGATTTTTCAAAAATTCTTAACGTAGTTCTTGCTGCGTTAAAATAAATTTTTTGCTTTGTCAAATTACCTTTTTTTTTTAAATCAGTGAAGAAAAAACTATTTAGAGCTCGTCGTTTAATTTTAATTGTAGTTCAGATACTATTGAAAGCTTTGGTTGAGATACTGAGATACCAAAAGACTGGTAAGGATAATTATTAATTTAATATAAATTTCAAACGTCTGATTATTTAATTAAAATAATTCTGATTATTTAAATAATTTAATTAAAAATACTCGTAAGAATTCTTTTCTTTTGGGGATTTCGACACATTTGAAAACAAAAAAGCCACAGACAATATTACTAGTCGGCAACAATAAAAAACAAATCTTAATACATTCAGAAAAATAATCAAAAACATTGCAACATTAGACAAAATTTTATGCCATCGAAAAAAACTCATACCATTTGGGAGCTAAAGCAATTTTTGTACGTAAAATAAACTCCCTGTCGCCGTCTGCTGAAAAGACAATTTCGATGCAGTACGAAATGAAGTTTCTACGCAAATAAACGCCTTGGTAGAGCATCTTGTTTTTTTAACAGTACACTTTGCAATGAAACTAGAAAATATTCTTGCAAAATGAACTGTTTTTTTTTTCTGTCTCTCGAAAAATATCGGTTCAGGGTTGGTTTGATAACAAATACAATATATATGTTTAGGTATATATTTTTAACTCTTCCGAATGTTGCAGGTTCGATCCTCGCAGCGTTAAATTGTGACATAAAGAGTGAAAAGTGATTGCTTACCATCAGGTGCTTTACCATCACGTTTTCCTGCCTCTGATAGTAATGTTCGTCATTTTCTTCGAAAATAATTGTCCTCAAATCTGAGCGCGCAACCAAAATACAGGTCGAAATTTTAAAATACAATACGATTTTAAGTACAGTCACCTCCATAAATATGTAATCACTTTAGTACCTACTCGTACCTTGTCACTATAACATTGTTGACATGTTCACTCAAATGTCTTAAGTAATTGAAATGATATACGAAAGTGACAAGGTTCTAAAGTGTTTACATATTTATGGAAGTGACTGTACAAAATACCAACACATTTAGACAAAGCCAATGGACTTGAAGGCGTCTTTCAAAAGGGCTGCGTACTTGCTGCTCTGATATAACAGAAAAAATAATTGATTTTTGAAATGAAATGATATTTTTTATTTCAGAATATCTTTTCTAGTACCAGTCAGCCAATGAAAGAGGTAAGCAGGATCGTATATGATTTTAGATTTCTTAATATTGCTTAACGGGATTTATTAGAATTTTTATTTATTCGGGTTCCGTAAACTACAAGGAACCCTTATAGTTTCACCATGTCCGTCTATCTGTCTGTCCGCGGTCTAGCGCCTAGACGCTTAATGCTAGAAAGCCGTAATTTGGTATGTACACACAAATGCTAACCAAGTGCTGGAACAAAATTTTGAAACATATTTTTGTTTGGGGTGCCTCCCTTACATGTAAAGTGAAACATTTTTTTTCGCGCCCACGTTTTGCGGTATCGTTAGATAGGTCTCTCCAAAACATTGAGGGTGTGGAAACAATATTTTTCGATACAATGATCCGTTACGGAATTATTTACATTTATCTTGTCAATTTTCGTTTTGCACGGTGGTCGTCCTATCTCCGAAAGTCTCATGTTTAGAAATTTGAAAAAAATCATGGTAGTAGTCCATATACTGAACCTTTAACGAAAACTATAACGATTAAGTAGGCTCTGCTAGTTACCGAGAAATAGCCGATGAACTTATAAAATATAATCTATTTGATGAAAACTTACAAATGTGTGAATTTGATATTGGACTCAATTGAAGGCAAGCAAAGCACAGCAAATATGGACTCTACATTGTGCGTGGCCCGACACGTAGGTACTTGCCCGGTTTTTAATATTCATATTTGACGACGGCGGTCGTCAAATATGAATATTAAAAACAAAAATATTAAAAATGGCGTAATGGTAACCAT
Organism: Endotricha flammealis; assembly: GCA_905163395.2. Lineage (NCBI taxonomy): Eukaryota > Metazoa > Arthropoda > Insecta > Lepidoptera > Pyralidae > Endotricha > Endotricha flammealis. The sequence continues at coordinate 16,866,868 of LR990855.1, forward strand.
GCTAACGATGGTAACCATGCTGGACCGGCCAGGAGATCCCGGGTTCGAATCCCGGTCGCGTCATGATGAAAAACGAACTTTTTCTGATTGGCCTGGGTCTTGATTTATTTATATTTTATTATATAATATAGAATCGTTGAGTTAGTATCCCATAACACAAGTCTCGTACTTACTTTGGGGCTAGCTATCTCGGTGTGATGTGTCAAAAAAAAATAATTGTATGTACTATGTAATTAATTACAAAGTTTTAGTAGTAGTAGTAGTAGTTTTAGTTTGACATTATTAGCATAAAAATCTTTCTTCTTAGTTCTCTACCCTGGTCATTTTTTTCATTGGTTGATTTACAAAAGTACATTTTTTTTTGAAGACCTTAGTTATGTGAACTGTCCTTTTTTTTATAATGTTAATCTTTAACAGAATTTCCTACGTGTAATACATTAACCAATTCTGTTAGTGTCTTTATGTGATACACCCGCTGCTTTAGAAGTAAACTCAAGCAGATTACATTTAAAATTAATGCCACTTCAAACAACACCTAAGATCCTTGACACACTCGCCCAAATAAAAAATGAGACGGGTTTTTTTTTTATATCCCTGCAGCAGAATCGTGTGAACGTTGAATTATTTAGATATTTTGTTTTGATACTTTTCAATATCTACCTTTAGTACGAATTCTTTTTGTTTTGACATTCGGAATAAATATTATGTTCGTTTCGGTTTTTAGAAATTATAATGTGAGGTAGGTTGAGTTATTATGAGTCTAATTTAAAGAAAAATAAGCGGGGTGGTGAGACGGGGAAGGGCGCCATAGAGAATCGAATGTTGTGAGTTCGTGACGTATCTCGTGCGTTAGTTTAGTTTGACGCTATCTCCCCCCCGCCCTGCCGAGCACATACCTAAGGAGGTGACTAACGCTTCCGCGCGCACTATAGGAAAACCCGTCCAATTAAAATACGTTATAACAAATATAATTATTGTTTAATGTTAGTCGTTCAATAATTAATATTAATAGTAACATAAAATAAAAATTAACCTTTCAAAATTTTAGCTTAAAATAATATAATTTTACGTTCAAATTATTCAATATTAACTAAATATCTAACATTGGAATAAAATAATTCATGGTTGTTAAATAACAATTAATATTTATAGTTACATAAAATATCTATTCAGGATATTAACTATTCAAAATTTTAGTTTAACATAATACAAATTTGAATATTAGCAAAATATTTGATAAATTGAAATAATACAAACAGCATAATAATTGAACATCGTAATTATTTCTGTTCAATGTTTCACAATCTATCATCAGATTATTCCGTAGTGATTTATGAAAATCTATTTGTACATTTCGTTACCTAAATTATCCCTTACCAATGGTTACACTGTAACTAAGCACTTTTTACAGCATTTTATTTCCTTAGTACCTTTTTCAAAAGGGAAAAATGCCTTGAGGCATCTCCACCCCTCGGGGAATATGCAGTGGAAACTGAAGAGCTATTTGGGTATGTCCACTAAAAACCTATGAATATAAGCAACACCAGGGGCGCCAATGCGTTGTGTGCTTCAAAGGTGGGAATAATGAGAAAAAGAAAACAAAGGAGTCGGGCTTCCGGATTTTCTATGCATCATTGCTGCTTCACATTGATATTCTGAGAGGGTGGTACAGTCAATGAAAGACCTACATCATTGGCTGACTGTGCTCTCCTAAACAGGGTTGTAAATATGATTCAAGATTTCGAAATATCACGTGAAGGGATTCACTCGAACTAGAGAAACCCGCGCAACTTCGCTTGCGTATTTTTTTTCTTTTCCTTTCTTATCGGTTGCCTACGTCATGCACCAGAGTTTTCAGAACACACCCAAGTTTCTGGTCTCTCTACGGTCAAGACAAATATTTTAATATGTGTTATTATTATTATTATTATTATTCTATTTATATACTTCTCATTACAAGGAAGGTAGGGCGGATACTTACTGTTATTATCGATGAATATGTTTCCCAAATATGTTTATCACGAACATAAATATGACGATATTATGAAATCAGTTGTTTGAATATTCACAATTTATAATAATATTAGGTACATGACAGATGACACACATTACGTATGTGTCAAAATCACGGACCAAGGAATCACGTTGTCCCATAATAAAGAGAAATTAGAATTTTAAAAAAACCTTTCTTTAGGACGCCTACGTCATACAAAGAATCCACCCTCCAAGTTACAGTCTCTACGTTCAGCGGTTTGGGCTGTGCATTGATATATAGTTAACTCAGTCTGTCAGTCAGTCAGTAATTTACTCTCTATCTCTCTCTCTCTCTCTAAATTTAAGAGCCACGCTCTTTTCTGTGTAGTAGCTTCTATTTTTCTCTCTATTGTGCTAGCTCCTGCACTTTTTATAAGACACGATGCCTGCATTTTCCTTTAGGTACTTGATCTATGTAAGCTTCTCGGCCTATTTTAAATTTTTTAATAATAATTAAAACATTTATACTCTGACCAACAGTCTATACAAAAATAAAATAAAATTACAGACAGCCACATTAAAATCAAATCAAAATTAAATTAAATTATAAAATTATACATTAGGTTAGACACTGTGCCAATATGGGAACATCACATAAAAATAAAACAAAATAATCATGAAGACACAAAGAATACAAGATGGACCCAACCATCCCTTCGGCTCACCTGTGCCGGCGCATAACATGCAGCTCTGTGAACCTCCGGAGTTGCGTTCATCCTGTCGGCCATCATCCCCAGGATGTCGTTTTTGGAGTCCCTCACCCGGTGTATCAACGAGGACAGTTTAATTTAATGCTCTTGAAAAAATATCTACTATGTGATAAACGAACACGTACGAATGATTCCACCGAGAATATTATTTGGTTGGTACTAAATATCAAACCAACGAGTCATTATTCAAATTACTAAATGCCCATTTCATACTAATTTGCGGTTTGTAGCATTGCGTTGTAAACTAGTTAACGTGTACGTTGAATTTTATAGGAATTATTTTATGATTGAAATTCATTTTATAGATGAAACATTCGTAGTAATTTGTATGCAAGTTTATGATGATATTTATTGCTCTTTAATGAAAAACGGCTCTACCGACCTCTATAGCGTGCTGACAGTCAAAAGTATTGTATTTTTTTTATGTCACACGACAGAAAAATAAACAAGCAAGTTACCTGAAATTAATGCAATATTAAAAGAGCTACCAATGCGCTGCCCGATATATGGAAGGTAGGGAGAAAAGGTGCAAGAAACGAGCCAAATTCGTTTTTCGCAACCTATTCATTAAGACGCATTTCTTATCTGTGTTGTACGTCACGATACAATGATTTTATAAGATTGCACGCAGGGACTCCATGACAAACGACACTGTTACGACACGACAAGGCTACGACAAACGACAACGAGAACGGTTTACGACAACGCCTATCGAACGCGCCAACTCAGGACGAACACCAGTGTGAAGGAGCTCTGACACCTGACCCACAGTTGACACAACTGTACATAACATAAAATGAGAATAAAATAAAATTACTAACATAATAAACAAAATTATTAAATAAATTGTACGGTACTACATGTAATAAACATTTAACTTTAATTAAAATGTAGCATCATTACATTAAAATATATTGAAAATAATATAATTAATGAAACACGCATCCAATGCAATGATTATCACATAATGTACGGTATAATTTAGTCTTTCATTTCAATTACAATTAATTAAGCTTAGGAACAAAATCTATGTTCATTTGTTGAGAGCCTAGTAATTCTAACATGAAATTCTAGTACGGCTCAATTCATAATCTTTAAGAGTTTTCATAAATCTTTATAAACTAGACGACTATAAAAGTTCCGTTCTTACTTCCTCTCCCAGTGTCGACCTAGGTCGAGATGCGAGGTAAACGAATTCACACAATATCATCTGGTTTCAAACAACACGGGTGCTGTAAATGCATTTCCCGCTACAAGGAAGGTTATATTATTTTCCACTATCGTGATATTTAGGACAAGTCCACCACACACACATTCCCACCGATGTCTCTCCTGTGTAGCCAGGATCAACAACGGCGACCTCAGATTGACAATAAGCGATGAAGCTTATTGACGTCCCGGGGGGGAAACTACAGCTGTCTTGGAACTCACAACGAATTTAATCAGAAAGAATGTGAGGCTCGATTGTCGAGCACCACGGTCTATTGTTACATTACTATTGGGACCTAATGCTAGTAATCCACTATCGTGATTGTTACTTGTATTAGTACCGTTTTAAAGAGCAAATGTAAAGTTTCTCGCTAGTTCTTCTTAGTGGCCAGTTATTCTGCCGTTTGAACTGGCGAAAATAAAAAAGGCCGATGCAAAGATCTTGTAATTAGGTCTTTTTAGAATAAAAACGTTTCAAGTTTCAATCAACTCATGAGAAAATTGGTAAAAAAATAACATAGGTGCTGTCAATCCATCCCAAGCACCACGGGCACTGCCAATGCATTGCCCACTACCAAGGAAGGTGAGGATAAGGACAAAAGGTATAGAAAAGGAGTTGGACTTCCGGAGTAAGTAATGATACTTTATTACATTTGTACCACACACAAAATTAATACAATTCGAATCAATTTATCTCGCACAAGACGATGAATGAACAGATAAATTATTCATGTTCAATTATACGATCGACTCTAGTCATTTAGGCATCTATAACACTCTCGTTCGACAAATTGACGATTCAGACCGAAGAGTTAACGACTAAAGATTGTCATTCGACTTGAGTTTATTGTGACGAATTGTGGTAGTTTGGGTATTTGTCATTATGTTCATTTATAGGTTTCTGACTAAGGTAAGTTTGTTACTTTTCCACGCACAAATGGCTGAGCCAATTTCTATGATGTAGGTAGCTGATATCTTAGATTAACCCAAAGGGTACTTTTTATCTCAAAAAATACGCGATTCCTCTAAGATTTGGTCAAAGTCTGATAGCCAATGGCGTTTTATTAAGTGGATGGCGCTGCTGTGCATTAAATGAAACGTGGGCAACACCGTGGGCAGCGGCTAGTAATAAATAACCCCTTTGACTATAAAAAGCCATAACTTGCACATAAAATGTATATACTTTTGAAAATATGAAACGTTTCACCGCACTCCGATACAAAAGCATTTCAGCTTCACAATTATTCTGCAATAACGGAAAAAAATGTATAAACATTTCCACAAAGTCGCCTCGTTGAGAAATGCCGTTGGAAAAAAATCTAAAGGAACACGTGTCGGACAATGCTCTGTCGGGTTCCATAAATATAAATTTTAGTTCAATAAAATTTAAAGTAGAGGAAAACCAAAGAAAGGGATTGAGTGTGTGAAGGATGAATGAGAAGGAATGTGGCGTCGATATGACGAATATTAGCCCTAACACTCGTCATATTGACTACAAAATAAAATTTTATGTTATTTTTTTTATATTGGTTCAGGCCGAGTTTGCATTTTTTTTTTAAATGAGATAGCTGAACAATTTTAATTTTACAATAAAATTATAATTTATGCAACTGGCTATTAATGGATTTAATTATGTACACTGAAAGGGAGGAATTTAAAACTGACAATGAATCAAAACTTTCAAATTAGTATTTTATTTTATTTTATTTTATGGTAACCGGCAATGTCGGCACATTATTATGTACCAAACAAGTAATATTGTATGAAAAATTAGGAAATTGTAAAAAACTATTATTTATTGTAACGGTCTCGCTATCAATCTTACGTAACCCTAAAAACAAACCATTATAGAAAACACCTTCCGAGCACTTTATTGTGTAAACAAAAAAGGCTCGCGCGACACTTCTCATAGAATTTTATTTTTTTGCCGAAGTGATAGTTTTTGTGAAACGATCTGGGTTCGGTGTTGAGATACAAAAACCAAAATCGATGATTTATTTTATTAGGTATTGCTATTTAAAAGTTTTAAAATTGTTATTCTGTTTTAAAATATTTTTTAATAACTGCCATCCGTTTTTATGAAACAATCATGCTTTCAGTTGCGCCTGTAATTTTTGTATTCCAACTTTATTTGTACACTTTAAAATAGTCATATGCCAAACTAAACAAAAAACAAAATCTCACAGTAAGTTTGTCAGTTGATATAAATAAACTGTGAGTAAGATTCACTGGGGAAGGTTCTAAAATGGCAACTATGATTTTTGTGGCTGAGATGATGATGAGATCCACAATCCAAGCGTTTTTTTTTCAAACATTACGCTACTGAGACGAAGTTGCACGAGTTGACAGGTCCGGTGGTCGAGTGGCTAGCATTGGTCACTTTATCCTAAGGGCCGCGGGTTCGAATCCTGCGCAAGGCAAACATTTGTGTGCATGAACATGTGTGTTTGCCTTGGTCTGGGTTGTTTTCTATGTATACTAAGTATTTTCATATTTACAAAAAAAAGTATTGAAGTATATTTATCAGCAATTTAGTGCCCATAGCACAAGCTTAGTTAGATAGATAGATAGATAGAATATGCTTTATTTGCAACACACAGACTGTAAACATTAGTTAGTACTTAGTTGCTTAGTTTGGGACTAGATGGCGTTGTGTGATTTGTCCAAGAATATTTTTTATTTATATTTATTATTTATTAATTTATGTGATAAAGTCAATTATCACATATAGTATCTCTCTGTGGGGCAATTCACGTAACAAGAATCGATTCTAGTTCGATTCAACGACATTTGCTGTCCCGTTCAATTCCTATTATGTATGAGTGAGATAGCGAGTGTCGTTCTTTCCGAATCACTTAAAATACTGAACCAAATTGAATAAATTCACAACGTAATTTAAAAATTGTAATAGATGCGAAAAGTTATGTTTTATGAGATGAAATAGAGTTTGATATAAAAAATAACGTTTTGTTGTTGAAACCGTAGTACCATGCTACCGTTGCATAAAATTTTATGGAAGCGAATATTTTGTGTTAAATATCCTATGGATTTTAAGGGTCTGCCATGATTTTCGATTCGGTTGTAACGGACATTATTTTGGATGGGTCATGTTTGGGATGCCCCCCGGCCGGTGGGGCTGCTGCAAAGCATTTTTCTGACGATAATAAAAAATATCCTGAAAAAATATAGGATACGATAAAAGTTTTAATAAAATAACGATTCTTTTTTTTCGACTCAATGACCAAAACATTATTTTAACGTTTTATATAATAAGATACATAATTTGTTTGCATTATCCAAGGCACACAAATAATGAAAATACGTAAAAAATTCAAACGTCTCAAATACTTACTTCCGCTGGCTCGGGGACCCAAAGTGAGTCTTGGCCTCCGATATATGAGAGCTAGCCACTGTCTTCGGTCCAAATGCTGATAAAAATTATATATGTGTGTCGTAGTGATACAAATCAATAGTAGATTAGATTGTTTAGAGAGCAAACTCCTTTTTTTAAACTTGACAACTTTACTAACGGAACCCTCGCAATTTCGTCTCGTATTATTTTATATACCAGGGGTAAAAAACAATCTTACTTAAATCAAACTCTTTGAACAAGCGAGCTGAAATTTTAAACTACTGTGCAAAATTTATATGTTTATTCATGGTCTGGTCAGCCTAATTTGGCCACTCAGCTCTCATAGGTCTTATACTTTTGTTCTTTGGTCTTCTGTCAGTTCATGCATGACTTTTTTTAAATTATATTTAAGACTTACCATGTTTAGATGTCCTAGTTTATCTTTTCTTTTTTACCATTTATGTGATGGTTCAGACCCAGTGTTCAAAGTATTTAGATATATTTAATTTTAAACTTTACTCAAATCGGCAAATACAAATTAAATTGTAACTGAAGCATTCCCGTTACTTACGGTTAGTAACTGACTATTCCTTTGACGTAACTAACCTAAAACAACTCCACTTTGATTGCAAATGGATGCATCGCCTTTGCTTACCCGAACGGAAATGATTTTGGTGAACATCAATTTGTGTACGTTTTAGAACTGTTTGTAAGCACTGATGGTTTGAGACATAGTTTAATGGTTTTATGTTCTACTTCATTGAAATGATTTTCAGACTGCACAGTCACCGAAGTGTCAACAGTTCCGTCAATACCATCACAGCACTTAGAAGAAGCAGGTGTTATAAGAGAGTTAGGAAGGTATTCCCCTTATTAGACTAAAAGAGGAGTTCCACAAACTTCCTCAAGCAGTAGGACATATTATACACAGTACTGGGGCCAGATTTCATGAGTGACGACGAGTTGGCCACTATTTAGATAAAATTACATTTAGAAGACAAAATCCGTACTACTAAGCATTATAATTATATTCGAAATCTGCCACCGGACACGCTGCATCAGTTAGATATGCTTCTTTATCCACTGGGCTATCACTGCATTTCCACTTCTTTTATCATAAAAACATTCCTGTTTCTTAAAAAAAATCTCCTTAAATTAATAAGATCCATTTTCTCAGATGGAAGTTAATCCTAAGCGAGAAATCAAAGGCAGGATTAGTTGACCTTCCCTCGGAAGTATCAAGTTGATGTCCAAACTAAGCCTAAACTAATGTTGCAGTAAGCCACTAAGTCTGAACCACTCAGTACCATTAACTAAATATTAATAGACGAAACTTTTAATGTATTTACTTAGCACGTTTTATCTATTTGTTCTTTTCATTGTTTTTCCGGTTAATCTCCGAAATGGAAATTTTAACTTACATTGAGTTTCACAAACGATTCTTAAACTTTATTACACTAGCTGTTGTCTGACGATTCGCCCGAGGTTTCAGATTAAAGCCAATGACATTCACGAATATTGGTTTAATATTGGTTTTGGTGGATTCTTTTATTTATTTCGAAGTAAAACATTACAGATACTTACATCAACCTGTAACATAACATTATAATGTTATTGCAAACGTTAAATAAAAGTTGTTGGTAGATAGTAAAGAAGACACACGAGCAGAAGGTTCAAGTGAATGAAATGAAAATGTTGCGCGGGAGGAGTGACCAGATTGGATCGAGTGCGTAATGAGCACATACGAGGCAGTCTCAAGATTGCGCCAATCACGGACAAAATGTCGCAACACCGACTTTAGATGGTACGGAATGTAGAAAGACGAAGCGAAGACCACGTGGTAAAAATCGCACTAGCCATGCTAGAACAACAGAGAGGCAGAGGTCGCCCGCCGTGAACCGTGGTCAAATATAGAAAGAGACCTTAGGAAAGCCCAATTGCCGATTATCCGCTCAAATCGGAGCAGCCCGTCTGGGGAAGGACGTCCACCTTACAAAAGATCGTAGCCAAATAGCATTGGTCTCGGCCATGTTGTGTTCCTACGGTGAGTAAGGTCTCCAGAGCTCCACTTGGGGGGGTTGGGAGGGTTGGCAACGCGTGAGTGATACCCCCGGTATTGCTTACGTCTATAGGCTACGGTGACGGCTTACCATCAGGCCGACCGTATGCTTGTTTGCCACCTGTGCGGTATAAAAAAAAATAAAAAAATAAAAGAACAGACAACCCAGGACAGACTCGCCTGGTGCCGTTGATTAAGGAGACCCGACCCCAAATAAAGGGACCGGGATGGACAAAGAAGTTGTTTATAGTAGATACGAAATTACGACTGGCCCTTATTTTATTTTGAGTAGTATATATTATATGTTTTTCCTAAACAAACTATGTGTAGATACTGATAAAATTTATTTATTTTTATTAAATAATATTATAGAAATTCATTGGTCGACCTTTTTTTCTGAATTGTTATGTAATATCAACAACCTACGTTGTTTAAGAAGGTCTAAACACGACCACTTTAAATGTAAATGGTCGTGAACCGAAAACCTAAGTAAATAATGTGCTGGGTTGAAATTTTCAGAGTTAAACATGTTTGAATATTAAAATGCATACATAACATTAAATAGTAGAATGTTGTTAAATTTAACACTTATCTAACTCAAATTCAAATATAAGCTCTTCAGAATCGTCACAATTTTTTCATACCACCAGTTCAGACGGCAGATTAGTACTAATATGTACAAATCTGCCGTCGGAACTGGTGGAAAGAACAAGAAGATCTTACATAGAACAGGCTAAAGAATAGACAGGGGCCCGATTCGACTAACACAAATGCACCAATGGACTCTCAATTGTGTCTCAAAAAAATGACAATAGAGTATCAGTGGAATAGTTTTTGAACAATGAGTTAAACATTATGTTATTGTTTAAGTCCATAAGAAATGTCAAAACTATTCCACTGATACACTATCGGCATTCTTTTGAGACGCGATTGAGACACCATTGAGAGTCCATTGGTGCATTAGTGTTAGTAGAATCGGGTCCCTAGTGTCGTGTAGTAGGTAGCTTTTAGAGAGGTGAAAGAATATGCACTTCACATTAAGATACAAATAGAGTCTGCTACATAGACAAAGTATAGTTCTTTTTAAAGGCTTGATGGATCCAAGTGGAATGAGAGAGAAGTACCACTAATCCGAAAACAAACTGAAAGTATACGTGTAAAATTCGCAAAGCACTGAAATAGGCTTTATGACTTTAATTTCTCAAATGACTGTAAAATTTTATTTAATATTCATACTTAATTAATTAGTCTCATAATTAATTTTATAGAACACAATATGAGTTTCACGTATATTTTAATTATCAGCTTTTAATTAAATCTTGGTGAGTATTTAATTACAAACGTACATGGTTAAAAACTTGCTTATAATAAAAGTTCAGATTGTGGAGCTTTTATAATTGGAGTAGGGTTGTGATTGCAATGAAATAAATATACATGTTGCATTGCACGTAAATGTGCACGATTTATTTGTATTTCCATGAATTTCGAAACACAGAATGCGAGAAAATATTTTTTTGCTGATAATAGCAATAAAAAAAATCTTTTTTATATAATTGTAACAAAATATGCAACGGATTTCAAGTAATACATTTCAAACAAAATATAATATGTATTTTATAACGAGGCATCTCTTAAAATAACAGTCTTGTTCAGTTACAATAATAACATAATATCATATTGAAATATCGTAATATAAAAGAGTAAAAATATTATATTCAGGATTGATTGTATGAAAAAAAGTGAATTTTGTTGAAAAATTAACCACAAAAGTAGTTTCCATTAATCAGTTTAAAACCCAATGAGGTTTAGAACAGTGTAGACATTGGTTTCATACCAATTAGGCTTGATGTTCAAACGCCCTTGGTAGTAGGAAATGCGTTTGAAAATTCCTAATCTGCACTCCATGTCTTAATACTCTAAGTTAAGAACGGTGTAAATTTAATTAAATCGCTTTCGGATAAACAAGTGCGCCAGAGATTGCTCTCATATTTCCCGCGTGTTAGGGGATCACTTACACTTTGATCCAATTAATAATTTTGATTGCTCAATTGTTTGAGAAAATATAATGAAGATTGTTCAATGATTTTCTTGTACACCGTTCTTCTCGGTTCAATCACCTTAACATAATGTTAATAATTTATAATGAAATAATTAGATTTTTGAATGGTTTGTAAATTAAAAATATTTCAACACATTAAAATCGTTAAGAAAATCTACTTTATTTTTTATTATCTTCTAAAACACGATATGTCGTTGTTTTGTTGATAGAAAAATTAATAAAAGTTAAATAATAATCTATCCATCTGTGGTCGGTCTAACCCGGAGACCCTTTAATTGGTCTGAATTTTCTTTATATTTCATGTAAACATATTGTAAAGATAATTTTCTACTAACAACAGGAGTATCACAGACACCCAGACGTCTATAATAATCACTAACTATAAGGGCCATTATCGCCACCATTCTCAGCTCATATAGCACGGTATTTAAACATTATGCAAAGTAATGTTCACTTTGAAGTCATTATCGCGGAAAACGACCGTAACAATGGAACACTAGCATTAACTGCTACTCTGACACCTTTACTTGTAATAGAAACACTTTATTTTATATTTTCATTTTCTTTGTCTGTGTTGAACTAGTGTAGTGATTAGTAACAATATAACAGTGTTAATATAGTGTAAACAAAGACACATGAACAAAGTGACTTCCCCTTAATAGAGACAGTAAGAAAAGTGCCGATGGACACATTCTTATATTACAACTTTATAAAACTAGGTCAACGTAAAATTACTCATTAGTCTGTATTTAGGCTAGATTGTAATTATATTAGCGTATTTAATAATATCAATTAGTATGCTACAAAAAAAAAAAAAAAAAATTTCTTTGTCAGTTAGGCCATTTTTTATATACCTACTAGCTTTCGATAAAAGTTCAGTTTAAAATACAATCTGACATCTGACTGATCTAATGAAGTCCGTAAAATTTTAACCAATTCTGGCGTGGTAACCATTACGCCACGGAGGTTTGACGACCTCCGTGGCGTAATGGTTACCACGCCAGACCGCCACCCAGGAGGTCCCGGGTTCGATCCCCGGTCGGGTCATGACGAAAAACGAACTTTTTCTGATTGGCCTCGGGTCTTGGATGTTTATCTATATATGTATTTGTTATAAAATATAATATCGTTGAGTTAGTATCCCATAACTCAAGTTTCGAACTTACTTTTACTTTGGGGCTAGCTCAATCTGTATGAATTGTCTCTATATATTTATATTTATATTTAACATCTCAAAAGAAAATCCGGAGATTATTAGATTTCTAGTAATTGCACTAAAATAACATTACATCACTGTCATCAAGATAGCAATATATCGTAGTATAATGTGATGTTCAACTGTAAACGTCACCATCAATTTAGCCTTGAAACGATATCCATATGACCTGACACCCACATAACACCCTCAAAGCTGGCTTCAGGTGACGGCAACAAAGATAGCTGCAGTATGCAACAGTCATTTGTGGTCGGTGGCCGCTACTTTTCAATGTCGGTGGCGGTTGCAAAAAGCGCCTACCATTTTGTATCGTATAGCAAAAACCGATACTGTATCCATTGAATGCAGATGTTAGAAAACTCTGTTCATAAGTAGCAATATGTTTTTAGGGTTCCGTAGTAAACTACAAGGAACCCTTATAGTTTCGCCATGTCCGTCTGTCCGTCCGCGGTCTAGCGCCTAGGCGCTTGATGCTAGAAAGCTGTAATTTGGTATGTATACTCATATAAACAATAACAAAGTGGTAGAACAAAATTTTGAAAAATAAATTTTTTGCGCCTCAGGTAAAGTGGGAATGAAAAATTTTTTTCGCACCGACTCCATGTTGTGGGGTATCGTTAGATAGGTCTCTTAAAAACGTCGATCCAATTTTCGTTTTGCACGGTGGTCCCCCCCCCCCCCCCCTATCTCCGAAAGTCTTGTGTTTAGAAACTTGAAAAAATTCATGGTAGTAGTCCATGTGAACCTACAAGGAAAACTAACAAAAAAAAAACAGTTAACTAGGCACTACTAGTTACCGAGTAATAGCCGACGATCGTATGAAGTAAAATTTCTTTGACGAAAACGTACAAATGACATAGAATATGGCATTGTAGTAGTCCAAAAGCGCTATTGGAGACATTCTTGCTCAGCACCCCGATATTGATCTATTTGCCGACGGACTAGTACATTTGCATAAGAAATTTTATAAAATAATTAATGATTTAGTTTAATTTAATTTAATTTAATTTTCATATGGCATTGTAGGTATTTATTTTTATAGTTATTGTTAGTTTCATTTCACAAATTGACATATTTTTCTATTACATTATTATTAATTTATTAAGTACTTAAGTTATGCATGTATAATGACTAAACTTATAAGCGGTTTGGATGGAAAATCTGTTAGCTTGTAAGAATAATTAAATTGAATAAATTGAAAATTAAATTGAAAAATTGAAATACGGAAGCCTACATTGTGCGTGGCCCGACACGTACTTGCCCGTTTTTTTTTAAATTATATTAATATGTTAGAGACATTTAAGTCGTCGCTACTTCAACACCATTGTAATTAAAGTTACAACATGAATTTATCTCGATTTGGGATCTCCGTCTTAATTTGCAAGAGACTGTGATTGTAATTAAGTGATACTATTGAAATATTAAAAGAGAGAAACATAGATCAGCCAGATTAATTATGTTTCAATTAGTGAAATCTTTATTTGACATTTGGAGAAGGCCAAGATTGTCATCATGTGTGTGTGTAAGTTCCAAAAATCGTAAAGTCCAACTCGCACATGCATAAAAACAGAACATGCATAAAAACAGAAGCCACTAAAATTATTTAAATTATCACTCAGTATCCCAAAAAACTAATAGTAAATAAAATCAGCAAAAACCGACTAACCCAACAAGCAAATGACTCTTCAGCTCTCGCCCCCGTTTTTACCGCAACCCTTGCATCTGACAGACTGACGGAGGTCGGTTTTGATAAAAAGAAAAAGGTCGAGAAATTAAACATATATGTCCCATTATGAGGTGGAGAGGTGTCGGGTTGGTTTTTGGTACAATACTGATATACTAGTAACTTTTTTTATTATGAACTTGTTATAACTCAGGGACCATCTCCACGAGCGAAAGAAGCGTGATGATAATATCGCCGTGCCTTCGAGTGCCGGCGATTTCATTGCGGCAATTTTCATTCGGACTCGTCGCGATTATCTCGCTCGTGGAGATGGTCTCCATGACTACAAAATAGTTAATTTTTTTATAGTATTTAGTAATCATCACCTTTTTTTGTCATACGGCGAATAAACAAAATAATAGTGCCACCCGAACCATATGAACATCATCAACATCAGCTGGGCATTTTTAACTACCCGAAAGGTGGAAATAGATAGGAAATGGATAGGAAAAGATTTAAAGTTGTGTATTGTATTTGTTATAATTTCATTAGCAATATTAGTATTATTTTGGTACTACTGCGCCACCTACCTACTTTTATTACTTTAGTGTCTTTTCATATCTCTCAGGTTGCCTGGGAGAAATTGCTCTGCTATAAGGCCGCATATTGCTTATTCTAATTTTGTTCTTTGATTGCTTTGTTTATATTTTTAATTTATTTTTTGGTGCAATAAAGAGTTTTTATCTTATCTTAAAGCTTCCGAAATATCTCATTCACTAAACGAAACGTAGGTACTGCTATTTCACGCCGATATATAATTTGGGGAAATTTGGGGAAAAATGATTTGGGGATTGATAATTTGGGGAAATGGAACAGAAAAAAGAAAAGGTCTTTAACGCTCAGAAACGGTGTATAAGGGCAATATGTAAAATAGCACCAGTTTCGTGCCGTCCATATTTCAAGCTGTTAAACATTCTACCTTTGCCCTGCCTCTATATATTTGAAGTGGCGAGTCAAAAAGAATTATCACCTGTTCACACATGCAAGAGACATAACGAACAGGAATACCAGACATCAGGACAGATTCCAAAAACTTCACGTTTTCAAAAAAATTGCGCATCCATGTGCTAACCATCTACAACAAAGTCCCAAATGACATTTCGCTATTGCCTTTTAATGCTGGCTGTAGGAAAGGCTTTTCTATTCTATAGATGATTTTCTTAGGTTAAAAATGTCTTCTATATATATAAAATTCAAAGTCCTGACTGACTGACTTAACTATATATCAACGCACAGCCCAAACCGGTGGGTCTAGAGACTCCAAATTTGGACAGTAGGTTCCTTACGACGTCTAGGGGTGTACTAAGAAAGGATTTTTCAAAATTCCTACGGGAAACCGAGATATACGCAAACGAAGTTGCGAGGGTGTATCAACGCACAGCCAAAACCGCTGCGTCTAGAGATTCCAAATTTGGCATGTAGGTTCCTTACGACGTCTAGGGATGTACTAAGAAAGGATTTTCCAAAATTCCCACGGGAAAGCGAGATATACGCATACGAAATTGCGAGGAGACGCACAGCCAAAACCGCTGGGTCTAGAGATGCCAAATTTGACATGTAGGGTCCTTATAAGGTCCAGACCGACCGGACCGGAACGGACCGGACCGGATCGGAACGTATCAGACCTGATCGGTCTGGAAGGAACCGCACCGTACCGGGTCGTGCCGGACCGGATCGAACCGGACCGGACCGGTTTTTTTTTCATCTTCTATATATATAAAATTCAAAGTCCTGACTGACTGACTGACTGACTTAACTATATATCAACGCACAGCCCAAACCGGTGGGTCTAGAGATTTAAAATTTGAACTGTAGGTTCCTTACGACGTCTAGGGGTGTACTAAGAAACGATTTTTCAAAATTCCCACGGAAAACCTAGATATACGCAAACGAAGTTGCGAGGGTATATCAACGCACAGCCCAAACCGCTGGGTCTAGAGATTCCAAATTTGGCACGTAGGTTCCTTACGACGTCTAGGGATGTACTAAGAAAGGATTTTTTAAAATTCCCACGGGAAAGCGAGATATACGCATTCGAAATTGCGAGGGGACGCACAGCCCAAACCGCTGGGTCTAGAGATGCCAAATTTGACATGTAGGGTCCTTATAAGGTCCAGACCGACCGGACCGGACCGGAACGTATCAGACCTGATCGATCTGGAAGGAACCGCACCGTACCGGGCCGTGCCGGACCGGATCGAACCGGACCGGTCCGGTTTTTTTTTCATCTATATATATAAAATTCAAAGTCCTGACTGACTGACTTAATTATATATCAACGCACAGCCCAAACAGGTGGGTCTAGAGATTCCAAATTTGGACTGTAGGTTCCTTACGACGTCTAGGGGTGTACTAAGAAAGGATTTTTCAAAATTCCTACGGGAAACCGAGATATACGCAAACGAAGTTGCAAGGGTATATTCACACACAGCCCAAACCGCTGGGTCTAGAGATTCCAAATTTAGCATGTAGGTTCCTTACGACATCTAGCTATGTACTAAGAAACGATTTTTCAAAATTCCTACGGGAAAGCGAGATATACGCAAACGAAGTTGAGAAGGGACGCACAGCCTAAACCGCTGGGTCTAGAGATGCCAAATTTGTCATGTAGGGTCCTTATAAGGACCGGACCGACCGGACCGGACCGGACCGGACCGGACCGGACCGGACCGGATCGACCGGACCGGATGGAACCGTACCGTACCGGGCCGTGCCGGACCGGAATTTGTTTCTGAAGAAAGATATGCTAATTGTTACTAGGCCACGCGGGCGAAGCCGCGGGCGGAAGCTAGTAATTGTATATTATTGTAGTCGTTAGATGCTTGATTTGTGTGTAATTTATGTTTATTTTGTATGTTACCTTGTGTGGCTAAATAGGTATAAGCGACTTAGCAATATACATTTCTAAGTGGTATTACACCACCTAACATTTTAATGTAACACCCTATTTAAAAACAAATAAATATATAAATATTCTGTGAGGGTCTGGTACTTTTTCAATCGAGCTAGTCTATTTCAAAAATGTTCACAACTATTACTATTTACTATTGCTCACAACTAGTTAAAGTATGCCCATATCTTTTTTTTTAATGATCGGATCTTGTAAATGAGTCTCAGGTTCTTGAGATAAATTCTAAAACGGACTCTCAATCTTGCATTAGCCAGATGATGTTTAGACGCAATTAGTGTTGTCTGCTTAGTAAGTTTTCATAAAAACCTTAATTAACCTTAAATCGTCGGAAATATGAAAGCAGTGGAGATGAAGACTCCTAACGTAATTACTGGTCGATCAAAGTGAAAGACTCGAAGGTAATTGAACTTTTTGAATGAAAAAGTAAAATAAGAAATTAAGCTTAATTGGCTTCTTTAATTATTAAGTACGTGTAATTAATTGAAGATGTTGTTGTGGTGCATGTTAAACTAAATAAATAGGTTAGGAACAAAAACTATTATTTGATTCTGCATAAAACAAACTGCTATATCGTGATACAAAAGGTGTAGGTAGGAATTTCGTTGATTTTTATTATAAAACTAGCTTCCGCCCGCGGCTTCGCCCGCGTGGCCTAGTAACAATTAGCATATCTTTCTTCAAAAACAAACGGCCCGGTACGGTACGGTTCCATCCGGTCCGATCAGGTCCGGTCGATCCGATCCGGTCCGGTCTGGGCGGTCCGAATCTTATAAGGACCCTGCATGCCAAATTTGGAATCTCTAGACCCAGCGGTTTGGGCTGCGCGTCCCCTCGCAACTTCGTTTGCGTATATCTCGCTTTCCCCGTGGGAATTTTGAAAAATCCATTCTTAGTACATCCCTAGACGTCGGAAGGAACCTACATGCCAAATTTGATATTCCCTCGCAACTTCGTTTGCTTATATCTCGGTTTCCCGTTGGAATTTTGAAAAATCCTTTCTTAGTACGCCCCTAGACGTCGTAAGGAACCTACAGTCTAAATTTGGAATCTCTAGACCCATTGGTTTGGGCTGTGCGTTGATATATAGTTAAGTCAGTCAGTCAGGACTTTGAATTTTATCTATGAAAAAAAATCCGGTCCGGTCCGGTTCGATCCGGTCCGGCACGGCCCGGTACGGTGCGGTTCCTTCCAGATCGATCAGGTCTGATCCGTTCCGGTCCGGTCCGGTCCGGTTAGTCTGGACCTTTTAAGGACCCTACATGTCAAATTTGGCATCTCTAGACCCAGCGGTTTGGGCTGTGCGTCTTCTTGCAACGTCCTATGCGTATATCTCGCTTTCCCGTGGGAATTTTGAAAAACCTTTCTTAGTACATCCCTAGACGTCGTAAGGAACCTACATGCCAAATTTGGAATCTCTAGACCCAGAGGTTTGGGCTGTGCGTTGATATACCCTCGCAACTTAGTTTGCGTATATCTCGGTTTCCCGTAGGAATTTTGAAAAATCCTTTCTTAGTACACCCCAAGACGTCGTAAGGAACCTACAGTCCAAATTTGGAATCTCTAGATCCATTGGTTTAGGCTGTGCGTTGATATATAGTTAAGTCAGTCAGTCAGGACTTTGAATTTTATCTATGAAAAAAAATCCGGTCCGGTCCGGTTCGATCCGTTCCGACACGGCCCGGTATGGTGCGTTTCCTTCCAGACCGATCAAGTCTGATCCGTTCCGGTCCGGTCCGGTCCGGTCCGGTCGGTCTGGACCTTATAAGGACCCTACATGTCAAATTTGGCATCTCTAGACCCAGCGGTTTGGGCTGTGCGTCTCCTCGCAAGGTCGAATGCGTATATCTCGCTTTCCCGTGGGAATTTTGAAAAATCCTTTCTTAGTACATCCCTAGACGTCGTAAGGAACCTACATGCCAAATTTGGAATCTCTAGACCCAGCGGTTTGGGCTGTGCGTTGATATACCCTCGCAACTTCGTTTGCGTATATCTCGGTTTCCCGTAGAAATTTTGAAAAATCCTTTCTTAGTACACCCCTAGACGTCATAAGGAACCTACAGTCCAAATTTGGAATCTCTAGACCCATTGATTTGGGCTGTGAGTTGATATATAGTGAAGTCAGTCAGTTAGTCAGTCAGGACTTTGAATCTTATCTATGAAAAAAAATCCGGTCCGGTCTGGTTCGATCTGGTCCGGCACGGCCCGGTACGGTGCGGTTCCTTCCAGACCGATCAGGTCTGATTCGTTCCGGTCCGGTCCGGTCCGTTCCGGTCCGGTCCGGTCCGGTCGGTCTGGACCTTATAAGGACCCTACATGTCAAATTTGGCATCTCTAGACCCAGCGGTTTGGGCTGTGCGTCCCCTCGCAACTTCGTATGTGTATATCTCGCTTTCCCGTGGGAATTTTGAAAAATCCTTTCTTAGTACATCCCTAGACGTCGTAAGGAACCTAAATGCCAAATTTGGAATCTCTAGACTTAGCGGTTTGGGCTGTGCGTTGATATTCCCTCGCAACTTCGTTTGCGTATATCTCGGTTTCCCGTAGGAATTTTGAAAAAATCCTTTCTTAGTACACCCCTTGACGTCGTAAGGAACCTACAGTCCAAATTTGGAATCTCTAGACCCACCGGTTTGGGCTGTGCGTTGATATATAGTGAAGTCAGTCAGTTAGTCAGTCAGGACGTTGAATTTTATCTATGAAAAAAAAACCGGTCCGGTCCGGTTCGATCCGGTCCGGCACGGCCCGGTACGGTGCGGTTTCTTCCAGACCGATCAGGTCTGATCCGTTCCGGTCCGGTCCGGTCCGTTCCGGTCCGGTCCGGTCCGGTCGGTCTGGACCTTATAAGGACCCTACATGTCAAATTTGGCATCTCTAGATCCAGCGGTTTGGGCTGTGCGTCCCCTCGCAACTTCGTATGTGTATATCTCGCTTTCCCGTGGGAATTTTGAAAAATCCTTTCTTAGTACATCCCTAGACGTCGTAAGGAACCTACATGCCAAATTTGGAATCTCTAGACCCAGCGGTTTGGGCTGTGCGTTGATATACCCTCGCAACTTCGTTTGCGTATATCTCGGTTTCCCGTAGGAATTTTGAAAAATCCTTTCTTAGTACACCCCTAGACGTCGTAAGGAACCTACAGTCCAAATTTGGAATCTCTAGACCCACCGGTTTGGGCTGTGCGTTGATATATAGTTAAGTCAGTCAGGACTTTGAATTTTATATATATAGATAACCAATATGAACTACTACGATCGAGTCGATGACATATTTTATGAAATTTTGCATACACTTTATTAAATTCATGTATGCAAAAATTCGTAACGATTATTTAAATAGTGAAGGCATTAAAACCCCTCAATAACCTCCTTTTTCATTTAGCAAAAATAATATTACCAAGAACGCCTGATTATGCTGTAACTTTATTTTCCACAAAAACCTTCATAGTTATCTAAAACGATTTTGATTCCCCCAACGCTTTGAAGCGTGCTTGTAAAAAGAGGAGCGAGACTCGTCTGCGGTTTCAATTATGACCGCGTGTTAATGTTATGCAAAAGTTGTGTTATTTATAGTATGATCATACTTTGTGGAGTAAAATGGGACGTGTAAACTCAAATTCCTAACCTTTACCCTAAAATTGGCTGCCTTTGTGATATCAGAAAAAGGGCTTATATTTTAGGATATATTGTATCATAGTTAGCGTTCATGGTTGAAGCTACCAGTCGCCATCTTCTGTCTCCTTGTACTCGTAGAGCATAGTAATCTTCACTGATATATCTGAATGAATTATGTATATTAACAGACATAGCAAGAATGCGATTGGGATATACTTATGACAAACTACGAGATATAAAATGAGTGAAATAAAATGACTATGCCACGAGCACTTTCTCTTATTATAAATAATACTTTACGAAAGAAAAGCAAACGGTTTACCGGTTAAATAAATAGTAAAAGCTTCTAAAATCCTACTAAAAGGCTTATTATCGAAATATGAGAACACACTACTTCCATATGAGTTAAGTTAAAATGTCAGAATGTGCCATTAAATTTCATACGAATAAAATAAAACAAGCAAACTGATTACCACCTCGGAAGCTGATGTCCGAAAACAGATAAGTTACGTGAAAATGTTGAATCGGAATAATTAAATTTGAATGCATGATAAATTCATCGGTAGCGTCAAATATTTATTTTACTATCAATTTCAACTCTGAATAGGTATGTGAGTGGGACAGTTCGGTCCGTATTACACAGCAGCTTTATCTCTGTGCTGTGTGCAAAAATGTAATAATCGTAAAACACAATCTGGTTTTCGCTTATTCGGCGGAATGGGAAGAAGTAAAGGGAAGAGGGGAGTTAGAGGCGAAATCAAGAGATAGTGGGGAAGAAGATACTTATTTTGCAAGAATTGAAAGTCCATGTGGACGGAGTCGCGGGCACAGATGGCTATAAGATATTTTAATCGTGGAAAATGCAGCAGCTGTTAAAGACAGTAATTAAAATTTGTCTACGCCAGAAGCACTATAGTTTGTCTTTAAGAAAAATTTTGGAAACAATTTTAGATATTTGAGAGTCACCTTTTATTAAGCAAAATATACTATTGTAGGCAGCAATAATAAAAAAAGTATATAAATGTAAAAAGTACAGTCACACAAGCAACACACGCAAGATTTTTTTTGCAATATTTGTCCTACGAAAGATCAACGCGAAGTCACACGACTCATCAACAACTTTGTCGTACAGAGTGTCTCTTCATGCGGTCGGGGCACATGTAAATGAGCTGAATGCGAAAGTATTAACCCCCGGGGGAGTCGTGGTCAGATGTTCTCACAGTACACCGTAATACGCAATACTTATGCATATTCAGCTTGCATTTTTAACGCTTACACAAAGTTTAAGTTGGCACTTAACACAGAGATTGCATTTTTGTTTTGCTTTTGCAAAGTTTAAGAGGAAAGGCGATATTTACTTTTGGTCACATTTGTTTGGTTTCTAGAGGTTTTTTTATGTTGGTTTTTTATTGTTAAGGCGCTATACGGTTTTAAATTGAAACAAAGGTCACAGCAAGTTGCGCGTTGCCGGCTACATCGTTTAAATCCAAATTCAAAATTTCAATAAGTATGTATAGACGCGGCGTCAAATGCTGTCTACTTACACTTGTGTTTTTCAAATAAAGCGTATTTTATCTATCTATCTATCTAATGTTTCAAACAGTGTAGCGCAGACAAAAAGTTTTGAAATTCCCATAAGAGTACCGCAATTTATAGAAGAGAATCATTAAAATATTACACTATTTTCGTTCACCTAAAACTCTATTTTCGTTAAAATTATTTGAGCACGTCACCATTCAATAAAGGCATTATCACACGGTGTCGGAAGCTGAAAAATGTTCGAATCCGGGAGGAGCCGGCGGAGTGGGGCGATCAATCAGTGGGAGAAATTGAGACCGTTCAGAAATTTGGCAGATTTAATACGTAAGTGATAGCGGATCTTTGTGTTATTTTTATCAAACCACTAATCATGTTAAAAATATTTTTTTAACTGTCATTCATCTTAATCTCAGCCACAAAAAGTCTACAGATAAACAAAGGGGTCAAGCGTTTCCACTAACTGGAAAGCGTCTGCATTTAGCGGTTTCATGTGACTTACTTCAGCTCCTCTGATCACCTTGCGGGCGACTGTCTTGCCATCAGAAAACCTGCTAGTTCGTTTCTTCTCTGTCATAAAAATAAAAAATATTGTTTTCTCCTGCAACGTCAGTGACATTTTTCATTGTCAATTTATTTCAGTTGTTTTTTCTAGCTACACAAAATATACAGTATTAAGAATGTGTGGGCTACTCCTGAAATCGCTTGTGAATCGACCCAAAAGATTTTCCACGTCGACCCATCTTTCAGACATTTTCAGCCGATAGTCAGCCATTACTACGGCAAATATTTCTCCCCTTAATTTATTAGGAAAACATATAGGTACTTCCCTACTGTGTCAGAAATTTAGTGCGTTGTATTCATTCAAAATGGATTCTCGAATCGTTACCTTAATGTGATTTGGACGTTTTAAAAGGGTTAGTCGTTCAGTATCTAAATGGCTTATTACTTACTTGGTTCCTTTAGCCAATTCTTTTTCCAATGGTCATTTTGCTTTGTTTCCACAATGCTGGCAGTTTATAGAGTATTTTATTTATTTAATAAAGAATGTTAATATTTTCAACATGACAAGAGTACGTGCCTGTGGCGTCTTATTCTGAATAAATGATATCATTTTATTTCAAAATTTTATTACAATCCGGCTTTACATGGGTGTAATTTTGATATTACACAAAAACCTATCGTTTCTGATGAGAATTTAGATTTTTTTCGATTCAATTTCGATTTTTATCCAAACATGCGCAACTTCGATTGCTCCTTTCCCGTAGAAATTATTTACATTCGATAAGAATCGAATGCCAATGTCATGCAAAGAGCTCTTCCTCCAAGTGTCGGGTCTCTATGATTAGCGGTTTAGGGTGTGCTTTGATCTTTCATTCAGTCAGTCTATCAATTAGGACATAGCATTCAGTATTATAGACTACAGTGTCTTTAAATATAATATATTGGATATTTATTGATGTATTTACAATATATATATCTATATCTATAATATAATAAAAGTGTAAAAAAAGTTTGTCTGTACATTGAATATATTTCCAAAAAAATTGTTTAGGGCGATGAAGAATAAGCAATAGAACAAGAATTTCGTAAAATTTTGTCCGTCTGTTTGTATGTTTGTATGTATGTATGTATGTTTGTATGTATGTTTGTACACGCTAATCTCAGAAACGGCTGAACCGATTTGGATACGGTTTTCACTAATATGTGGCGATTTGCTCAACTTAACATTTAGTGTATGTTTCTTTTCAAAATTCCCACGGGAATCCGAGATATACGCAAACGAAGTTGCGAGGGTATATCAACGCACAGCCCAAACCGCTGGGTCTAGAGATTCCAAATTTGGCATGTAGGATACTTACGACGTCTAGGGATATACAAAGAAAGGATTTTTCAAAATTCCCACGGGAAAGCGAGATATAGGCAAACGAAGTTGCAAGAGGACGCACAGACCAAACCGTTGGGTCTAGAGATGCCAAATTTGGCATGTAGGGTCCTTATATGGTCCGGACCGACCGGACCGGACCGGACCGGACCGGACCGGAACGGAACGAATCAGACCTGATCGGTCCGGAAGGAACCGCACCGTACCGAGTCCGTGCCGGACCGGGCCGAACCGGATCGGACCGGTTTCTTTTTCTGAAGAAATATATGTTAATTGGTATGTAGGTACCTTATCAGGACCGGACCGACCGGACCGGAGCGGACTATATATATATAAAATTCAAAGTCCTGACTGACTTAACTATACATATATCAACGCACAGCCCAAACCGGTGGGTCTAGAGATTCCAAATTTGGACTGTAGGTTCCTTACGACGGCGACGTCTAGGGGTGTACAAAGAAAGGATTTTTCGAAATTCCCACGGGAAAGCGAGATATGCGCAAACGTAGTTGCGAGAGGACGCACAGCCCAAACCGCTGGGTCTAGAGATGCCAAATTTGTCATGTAGGGTCCATATAAGGACCGGACCGGACCGGAACGGATCAAACCTGATCGGTCCGGAAGGAACCGCACCGTACCGGGCCGTGCCGGACCGGACCGGTTTTTTTTTCTGTAGAAAAATATGTTAATTGGCACGTAGGTTCCATATCAGGACCGGACCCGACCGGACCGGCCCGGACTGACCGGACCGACCGGACCGGATGGAACCGTACCGTACCGGGCCGTGCAGGACCGGAATTGGTTTCTGAAGAAAAATATGCTAATTGTTACTAGGCCACGCGGGCGAAGCCGCAGGCAGAAGCTAGTCTTAAATAAATTAATATAAAATTAAAACCAGTATAACAATACAAAATCCGGAGTCAAAACAATTCACCAAAAATAAGTTGAAAACTTCCTTTATTTCGTTGCCCGGACACTTTATTAATTTATATTAAAAAGTTTGCGGTAGTGACGTGGTCCGCCCACACGCTTTTATGCGAGTCATTCATAAATATAATAAGCAAAGTTGTATAGCAAAACGTTTACGACTTTACGCGTAGGGACCGCCTTAGTTGTGAGTAAAAAGAAACAAAAAAGTGTGTGTTGGACACAGTGTCTACACTTTGTCCAACACACACTTTTTTATTTCTTTTACGGTACCGATCGGTGCAGGTGTTATTTTACTAAATCGTGGTTGTCATTAAGGACAGATTTACCTGTTTCTTTATATCAATTATCAGTTAACCCTGCACCGATCGGTACTTACCCGCACAGAATTTTCGGTTCGGTTCTGTGCGGGTGCACAGAATTTTCGGTACCGGAAACCTGTTTCATTATGTAAGCACCTTTAGCTTTGCATATAAGAAACGGGACAAGGGCATCTTTTTTGCCTTAAAATCGTGTAATCCGTTTGGGAACTATGATCCACAAATACAGCGTCAAACTTATAACACCTGTCTTATTGCGTCTGATGTTAAAAAATACACTTTTCTTTTTTATTCTGCTCCTAGTTTCCCCTTCCTCATCGCACTAAACGCTTTCGCCGACGGGAAATTGAGGCGAAATTACTCATGTTAATAACACACCCTGTTTGGCGGTTGAGCGCGTCAGAGTCAAGTGCTGTTTAACTTTGGCTGTCTTTGACATGCGTTGAAATTAATTTAGTAATTATAAATAATTATTCACATATTTTTCCTACACACAGTAGGAGAGCATGTTTTGAAATACAAAGTATTTTTTTTATTCAAATAGGCCTATTACAAACTCTTTCGAATCGTCACAATTTGTCCTACCACCAGTTCAGACGGCAGATTTGCACTAAGAAGGAACAGGAAGAAGAACTGGAACTAAGTTTTTGGAACTAAGGTTTGGAACGTATTGATACTATTAGCCATTACGTAAAAATCATAATAAATATATTGCTTGTAAAGGAAATTCATATTATTCATTCATAAACATTCAATACCAGTCTGTACAGATGCCTATTTAATTATAAATTCATCGAAATATTTTTACCAATATTCACACTTTTTTCAAACGCCAAAATTAATCGAAATTGAAACTTTTTCCCCTATAAGCATTTTAGACAATGTCATGTTGTAACTAGATGTGTCTTAAACGCGTATATATTTAAATAATAATCTTGTTCTAATTGTATTCAGAGTGTGTGCGGTATTTCTAGTATAAGTCATGTTCATAGGTGGCGGTAACCACTTTCAAGTGGTCCGCTTGCTTTATATTGCTAATATATAAAAAATAGAATTGTAAAGTTATAAAATCGGTATTCTTCGCATGAAAGTGAGTCCACTTTCAGATCCACTTCTACGGTGAGTATAATTTACGTAACTTCTCAAAGGATCGATCATTTGTCATGAGGTATCTATGTAACAAAAGAGAAGTGGACGTCTACAATAGTGGCAACTAACAAATGATTTCTAATCAGGTTGTCTCCGAGAGTCACTCACTTCGATCCTGTCTAACCCTCATCCATTGACGTCCTGAATATATTTTAAACTCGTGGCTCCATCTATCGGCGTCTAGTCGGTCGTCCCACGCTGCGTATACCGGTCCCCGTACCGTACGCTACTCGGAAACGTATCTGCCGCAGCGGAAAAAGTGTCATATCCAGTGAATCAGAGCTCACTGCAAGCCACCTACAAACGATGCGGCTTTAATTTGTTTGCGTAGCTTTCCAAACTAATTGTTATTTTGAATGGTGTTTGATCGTTCAATTCGCTGTTTGATTGACGTTTCTCTTTATTTATTTGACCAAAATCCTATTTGATGTTGCAAAAAGTTTTTCTGATGACATCATCATAATAATATTCACAGTTACAAGAACTGAACTGCTGGACATGGACTTCAAATGCTTTCAGTATGACCAGCCGGCAGCTGCCCGAATCCAGCTACTTCTTGCGACCTGTCGTCGCCATTCTAAGTTGAATAAAAGGAATTCATGGAATGGCTTTTGCCTTTTTTTTTGTTTTTAATCGGAAAAACGCAATACTGTATGTCCCGCCACTTGGGAAAGCGATAGGGATCTGTCAGGCACTCACTAAGGTCAACGTGAGGAGCATACCGAATAAAAACTTGACTGACTTGGTAGATAGTCAGTAAAGGTGATCGTTGACCACCTAGATAAGCAGGACTGCGAGAAATTTGATACTTTCACGTGGCAGTTGTCCGAAGACCTATCCGTTTAGACTTATAATAATAATTTAAAAACGTTACCAATCCATAAAAAAATACGATTATCTTCTAAACATTCGTCAACATCTAAAAGCAAATACGATTTGAATCTTGAATATGTAAAATCACACAAACAGCAAAAAGCTCATAAACTACCCTAAATTAACATACAAATACGTTTGTGCAAACAACTTGTCTGTGCGTGTTACAATGCAAAACTATTTTTTTCTGCTGACAAATGTCCACAAATTTTTTTCGGGGTGTGCCACCAAATATGTACAGAATCAGATAACCGTCGAGATGGATGCATGAATATATTAACATGTGAATTTACATAATAAAAATACTATTTTGTTTATAAATCAAGTTAGAGCTTTGTTGAGCATGGATAAAGTCGAACGAGTGGGTTGAAAATAAATGTTTGTATAAGAACATAATATGCGGTCCGCATCGGAGCAGCGTGGCAGAGTATACTCTAATCTTCTTAGACTAGGGACACCTATATGCAGTGGGATGGTTATGATTTGTATGATGACATCTTCACTAGTACTTCATAGCTCGGGTCCATATTCAATGTGATAAAAGTTTATAATAAACTGCCTGAAAACGTTAAATCTGAGACATCATTTGGGAAGTTTATTAACCTCATCAAAAATTACTTCATACGAAAGCCTATTTATTACACTTTAATGGAATATTTGGAAGATAATCTTTACTATTATAACAAGTTTGCCTCTCTCTTTTCCATTGCTGTGCCTGAAAAGGTTCATGGCGTATTTTTGTGTTGTATACATGTCATGTATTTGCAATGAATTAATAAATAAATAAAATAAGTTTGATATACTGCAAAGAGGTTTTGTATTTAGGCCAAACAATAAATTCGACTCTAAAATATTTCTGACATTAACATAGTTAGACATGCTTTCAATAATTGCATTAATATCCTGGTGCATTGTCTAAAATATAATGAGCAGAAATTTCACAATAAACGTGATCAAAATCAAATAATTTCCGAACGAAACTCATCCGTAATCGAATATATTCATATACCGAATACCGTACACAATACAAATTCATTCGATTCAAATCAAACATCGGATAATCAGTAATAGTGTCACAGTATAAAGAAATAAAAGAGTATGTGCAAGTAAGACAAACACAACAAGGTAGAGTAGTCCTTTCAAGCATTTTCTCTAGTCAAAATTATTTTAATTCTGGACATACAAAAGTTAAGTACTAAACAAAGATTGTCAATCCAAATAGCGTTGGATAGGTACAACATTATAATATCAAATCCTAAATGTAAAATCTATAGGTGTTGATGAAACAGATCGGTTCTCCAGGACGTTAACCGTTCAAGAGATGACGCGACAGTCAGCCTGCCAACCTTCATCACTGAGCTCACTACCATTAAATATTTTAATTTTAAAATCTTTCTCCCATTCCATCAATTATTATTCCTTTCTTGAACTATCTTAAATTTTACTTTCATAACGTTACTGTCTTCATTATATTGTGATATCACTATCAAATACAGGAGAATTTCATCATCCATCATGCATAATTGGTATGTCAGCAACATACTGGTATGGAGCGGTCCGTAATATTGCGCTTGCGCTTCAATAAACATAGATGACTGTCAAAAACAGTTGCAGATTAATCTTAATTTTTATTGTTATCTTAACAGCTGTTTAGTTATTAAAGATTTTTTTGAGGGATGCAATTTGGGTTAAGTGCAGGTTTGATGATTCGTTTTCAGCGTTCCTGACGGATATATCTCAAACTAGTAACGATCCAAATCTCATCACCAAATCAAAGGTTCTTTAGTGTTTATAGGCGGCGGTGATTACCTTCCATCAGGTGACTCATTGACTCGTCTGTCTACTTTATTATTTTAGTTTAAAAAATTGACCTTTAGAACTCACAATCGAACAAAACCCTAATATATGTACTTGGCCATAATAAAAAAGTAAGTAGAATACAAGTTTCAGATAAAAATGGTGAAACAAAGGTGAATTCTTTCAAACAATTCCCAAACAGAACTCCAGTAAGGAATGTTTACGTTTTCACACTGCAATTCTCCGGCTGTACCTGACAGCTCTTGAACTTTAGCAAGTATGGCCAGTGGATCGATTTATCGGGAAACTAGTTAGACGTTTATGCCTTACAAAATGTTAACGAGATTTTTATTGGCACTACAAAAATCTGGCAGTGTTAAGGCCAAAACACACTGCCAGAAGCAGCGGGTCGGAAGCGGGTCGGAAGTATCTATTTATAACATATTTGCGTGAACGATAATACGAAACGCGGCCAGGATCAGTGGCGGTGCGGCTATCATCGTGACTACGACAGAGATTTTTACCTATTATTTGGCCTTATTAATTGGCCACTTTTTATTCGTTGAATATAATTTCATATACTAAATAAATATAGAAATAAAAGGACAAATCACACTGATTGAGCTAGCCCCAAAGTAAGTTCGAAACTTGTTTTATGGGATACTAACTCAATGATCCAAGACCCAGGCCAATCTGAAAAAGTTCGTTTTTCATCATGACGCGACCGGGATTCGAACCCGGGGCCTTCTGTACTCGACTTCCCAAGAGTGTAAAGCTTAGCTACCCCCTTAGGCAACCGTCAAAATATGACACATAGAGCATCACGAAAATACTTTTCTTTATTACAAAACTTGAAAAACACATATAACAGAAGTACCTAACACTCTTTGCTCAAACATTCTGTTTTATATGAGTCCAATGCATTTTGATGAACGACCCTCCCGAAATTGCGGGTACCGGACGCCCTGGATATGTTCCGACAAAATATGATTTAGTACGCCCCTATTGGACGGAGAAATTTCTATGTTTTATCAAATCTATGTCTTCGTAATTTATGTGTGACCTCCGAACTGAAAAATATTAAATTGCTTCACCATTTTACCGTTCTCAATTCATACATTTTCATGCCGTGATCTATATCAGTCGATATGAACATTTTGATTTAAACGTTCCATTATTAAAAATATAAATCAAGTCATTTTATTAAAATAATTTGTTTATTATTTTGGTTCTATCCGAAATTCCAGTCAAGAATTTTTCAATGGTTTTCACCAAATTAATTACGTAAATAGCGAATTTACCTAAAAATACTACTAAGATCCGCGAAAATTTTTATTCGCTAAATTCTAAAAATCCATCTCCTTGATGCTAATTTTCAACTCTAGTACAAACTCTTTCTAAGTGTCTGGACTGTGCGCTGATCATTCAGTCATCTGTCTAATTAATTATTAATCTCCATACTAATACAAGGTATTGAACGTAATTTTTGAAGAGAATTAAATTAAAACGAAGCAAAACATTGTATATAACTACACAATCATTATAAAACGTTAACGTAATGTTCTAAGATTTTCAGAAAAGATAAATACCAACGCGCTACATTATTATTACATTAATCCTATTATTAAGTGAGTTAATCTATGTTTACTTTTAATACGAGTTGAGGTTGTCTGGAGGTGATTGCTTTATCAAAATTTTCAATATCAGCCTGTTTACTCCCATCAAAGATTAAATAGCTCGGAGATGTCATGCTCAGATGTTGACGCGGGAGAAATGTTGGCTTAAACTCTTTGCACTAAACGTGAAATTGAAAATCAATTAATCAAATTTATTTATTGAGATTAAGCATTTTTATGGCTCATTTTTGTTGGTTGTTGTGGCGGCTCTGGGTTCTGGGGTGTGAGAGAATCCCTTTAACTCATGCCGTATAAGCATATTTTTTATAGGAAGATTTGTACCAAAACTCGCGATCAGATCTGGTAAAAGAAGTACTTTTACTTATGTTAACGATGCTCGTATAATGAACACGAAGCAAAAATTTATAATAATATTAAATAATCACCCATGTATGATCAAAGCAGTAAATATGCTGATTCCTTATCTATACTTGTTTATTAACAATCCGTCATAATTATAATGTTAACAAATTAAGCTTTAGAAAAAAAAGATGAACCACTTCACGTGAACAAGACCGTTCACACTTTGCGTTGTTATACCATAGATAATATGATGATGTGCTTGGTCTGTCATAAACCATGAGATGACACAGCTGACTGCCTTTGATCCAAACACGATTGAATATCCATAGATATTGTCTTTCTAAATTGTCCTTGTTGTTCTCTATTGAACTAATAGATTGCTTATTGATTAGTAGTGTATTTGATGGTAGCATAACCTCCGATATCAGTCTATTATACTAAAGGTCTATTCTGGTAATAAAACAGTTAAATCTCCAGCCTTCATAGCTATATGCTTAGCTCATACAAAACAAGCGAGAAAGCGCTTTTTTATTGGGGATAGATTAAGGTCTGGAGACATAGGCTACTTTTTATCCCGGAAAAACGTGTCATTCCCACGGGAAATAAAGTATAATATTTTTTCATAATATTTTAACGGGGATAATTTAAGGTCTGGAGAGTGACATAAGGCGACTTTTTCCCCACGGGATAAAGAGATTCCCATGGGAAAAAATTGCCCTTGATCACGCGGGCGGAGCCGTTTTTATTTTCTTCTTTCTTATAATTTAACTTTACAGAAATCGATGAATATGCCATTTGTCCCTCAGATTTTTATTAAGAACTGGTAAAACCCTCGCAACTTCGTTTGCGTATATCTCGCTTTCCCGTGGGAATTTTGAAAAATCCTTTCTTAGTACACCCCTAGACGTCATAAGGCAACTACATTCCAAATTTGGAATCTCTAGATCCAGCTGTTTGGGCTGTGCGGTGCGTTTATATTGAGTTAAATCAGTCAGTCAGGATTTTGAATTTTATATATCGCACATAAGATACTACATAGACGTAACTTACATTTTATCATTTTGCAGAAAATGCAATTTAAGATTTTTTTTACACGTTTGCAGTCATTGGCTGGAAACTATAAGGGCTAAAACGTTCCGATCAATTGGTTTATATAGCTCAATTAATTCCTTTTAAAACAAAAAAAAATCACAGAAAAAAAAATTAGTCACACTCACTAAAAAGCGTTTTTTTTTTAAAGACTCCACCAGTTGCGTCACTGTTTCTTCAAAGGGAAGTAGCACACTTGAAAATAATTCATATTTTTAATTGAGTTCAAATTATTATAATGAAACAATTCTTATCTTTTATTGGTTTTATTTCAAAGTACTCGTCTACAAAAGACAAAAGCATGAAAAAATTTAACAGAAACTTATCAAACTTCAGAGTTGCCACCAGATGTGTCTTTGTAGCATGGATAATGCGTATTTTTGCACTTAATCCGTATAACAGTCGCAAGTAAAAATAACTTGTTAGCCTGCGATGATCACAAGTTTATAGCATAAATCCTTGTAGGCCAGTCATCTAAGCATTTAAGGTCGCAAATAATTGCAAGGTTCTGATTTTTTGGCATGTTGTTAGGATAGATACCAATAGTGTACAAACAAGTTTGCAACCCCGAAAGACCAACGGGGCAATTCACGTAACGAGAACCGATTCTAGTTCGATTCAACGACACTCGCTGTCCCGTTCAATTCCTGTTTTGTATGAGTGAGACAGCGAGTGTCGTTGAGTCGAAGTGGAGTCGGTTCTTGTTACGTGAATTGCCCCACTGTGCTAACTTTGTGGTGCTCGAAAAACCTTGACTTTTTTGCTTATAACTTCTAAAAATGCTTTCTACGGAAAAGTCATCTATGACATATTTAAAGAAGACAAAATTAACGACAATTTGAGCCCAATCGCAGCTCTATTGACCTCATAGGAGCCAAGCTATAGAACTTAGAAGGTGACCCATTTTTCTCGAAAACTGCAATTTTAGGTTTTACTTACGTATTTCTCAAAATATTTGCAAATCTACTTGCCCTACGAAGAAAGGTCACTAAATATTCTGTAGTACGTTTATTTAGCTTTTATTTGAGCCCAAAAAAAGTCTGTGAGACTTATAGTTCACTTACAATCTCAAAAAAACACAGGAAGAACAACAATAACTCAACACACAGTTACGTTATTGTTTCTCCAATAAACAAATACAACAATGGCATTACTTACAGTTACGACGAACTATGTCCAAGCGACGTCCACACTTAACGGGGCCCCCGGCGCAACTGACAGATCAGACACCGTCGCACCAATTATAGTACAAATTCACGGTAATGCTACGGAGACAACTCGCGCCATCTTCCGCAAAATGAAGGAATTGATTATGCGTCTTTGTTTCCTCTTAAAATGTCGCACTTTAAAAATATAATGGCGCTCCTAAGTCATTTTCGTGATTTTTGAAGTTACGTCTATGTAGCATCTTATGTGCGATATATAGATAAACTTGCAAAAAACTAGTACATGTTGTTTTGGTGAATGCTTTGTTTCAAATTGATATGGACGTAGCTCGGTCAAACAATTTAGGTACCTACCAGCTGGATAGCCGACATCAGGTACGATGTAGCGAGTTTGAAATAACAACGCTGAAACATGTCGATGAGCTAAGCGTGTGGGGCTTTGAAACACGGTATTGAAAATTTTATTAAGTTTCTGAGAGAAGGAGAACTGTATACTGTATTGCTGTGTAGAATTATTTGTTCGTGAATTTATTACGTAGCAAACTTTACCCATATAAAACAGTATCAAAAATGCTATTTTAATCATTGTGTAGGTACCTACGCAAAATATTTACTCGACATATACCTACGGACAGTTTAAAATTGTCAGAATCAAACTAAACAAAACAATTTTGCAGATAGTGTGTAAAATTAGCACGTAAAATGTTAATAATTTGCTAACGGAACATTGTATTACAAAAAATCTTTCCACACACTCAATATCTATTATATATGTATATAAAAAGGAAAAGCTGACTGACTGACTGACTGACATATCAACGCAGGGCCTAAACTATAAGGGTTAGAAACTTAAAATTTTGCACAGGGGTTCCTTTTATAACGTAGGAGCACTAAGAAAGGATTTTTCAAAATTCCCACGGAAAAGCGAGATATAGGCAAATAAAGTTGCGAGGGATTTACTTGTTAAGTATATTAGAAAGCTATTCAGTGACATGCCATTTTTTTATGCTACAAAGGTGGCAAACTAGCTTAGGGTCTGGTGGTAAGCATTACCGTAGCCTATAGACGCTTGCAATACCCGGGGGTATCAATCACGCGTTGCGAACCCGCCCAAGCCTCTCAAGTGGAGCTCTGGAGACCTTACTCACCGTACCATACCTTGGGATTGGTGCGAATAAATTAATTCTATGTAATTATTTAGCTTAAACTGAAGGACTACCAACTTCAACATGGGTTCCAGTATCGTCAGTAAAACTTCAACTTGAGTCGCTTTTGTGATCTCTCCCTGGTTCTCCCTTACAATCAGCACATAGAATTTTACTACAGCTATTGTACAGTACCTGCAAAACTTTTCTAGAACTATCTATCAAAACTTCCAATCTAATTCCAAACTTTTTAAGTAAAACCTATAAATCTTGCTTCTGTTAGGTATATCCTGACACAATAAACTACGGTGTTTGATTAATTCCCACATTACTTTCTTTTGTGACTGTTTTACTCGTTCATGGAAACGGGGAAGTTTGTAAGGAAACTTTGTTCTTGTGTTGTTCTGAAAAATTACTTCAAATAATGCTTTCTCTTTCTCTCATTTACAATCATTACCTAATTGTCGAATATTGAATTCACTTTTCTTGGTAATGTCTAAGAAACTTTTGAAAGTGATAGAATGTTTATGACAATGGACTATAGCGCGACCAAGGACGTAACACCCTCTCAGAGAATATCACTCTATAATATTTTGTTCGATGAAGCAGCACTGCATTAGTAGTGCATTAGCAAGCATAGTCTATAGCATTTGTCGTTATATGGGCTATCCAACATTAGTTTTTTTTTTTCAATTTAAGCTGTCCTGAAATTAGCATCTTCGATCAAACAATCAAATTAGAGATTGCTTTCTTATTTTGTTAGCAAACCAGTAGAATTTGCACGTTTGTTTGGTTAAAGTTATGATATTTGGAGTGGTAGAGCAGTTATTATGTAATGGGCTTGCTCGACCGGGGAAGTACCACCCTCTCACAGAATATCGACGTGAAGCAGCAATGTGTTTCATTCGGTGAGTGAGAGATCCGGAAGCCCAACTCCTTCCCTATCCCCCCTTTCCCCCTCCTTCTTTCCCTTCTCTTCCTCCTTCCTTTCCTCCAACCTTCTTGGTGGACAACTCATTGGTAGCGCCCCTGGTATTACTGATGTCCATAGGCGGCGGTGACCGCTTTCCATCAGGTGACCCGCTTGCTGGTTTGTCTAATGTATGACATAAAAAAAAATTGTATCGATAGGATAAAAATGTTTTCAGTTAACTAACGATTATTCAGTCGGGTCGCTGAGTTCCCACTAATATGGTTGAGCACAGCGATGGCTGGCTATCGCGTCAACTCGTGAACGGGTGCTGCCAGGGGGGGCTGGTCTGCTCACTCTTGTGAGTACAGATTTATTTATTTATTTAAGACTTGTTTATTCCACACCATTGTGTACATTCCCCGTATTCTTCTTATAAATGTATTACTTAAATACATTGTAACGAATTGAAGAAGAAAATTTTTTCAATGACAAAAGGCTGTAACCGGTTTTCTGTCGCCATTTCTTTTACCGGTGGCCATTTTGCTTGTTTCCGAAATGGTGGTAGTTTATAACGTAGTTTATTTTCTTTATAACAAGTTATAAATGACAAGAAAAAGTGCCTGTGAAGGCCTAATTTCTGAAATAAAAAAATTCATTTCAATTCATATTAAATTAAATCCACTTTAGTTTCGTGGCCTGATGGTTTGATACGCGGGCAGCTGCGCAAACCTGATTAACCGTATTCACTGGAGATCAGCACTGGAATTGGGTGGCGTGTGTGTATAATGAAAGATGAGGTCCATATGTGGTTGACTACTATAATTTCAAATTCGATACGCTTTATTCGCTATCTGTTTCAAATTCCTTTCAATACATCCTACTCCGACTATCTTCTTTCTGATTAAATTCGTTGTGAGTTCCATAACAGCTGTAGGTTCTCCCCCGGGACGTCAATAAGTTTCATCGCTTATTGTCAATCGGAGGTCGCCGTTGTTGATCCTGGCTACACAGGAGACACATCGGTGGGAATGTGTGGTGGGCTTGTCCCGTATCAGTTTCAAATGAGAATGTAAATTAGAAACAAGCGTCAAAATGGTTAGTAAAAATGAAGTTAGTTTACTTTTGAAGTCCACCATAATTCCAGTGGTAAAATAGATTTTTATTTTGACAGTTAAAGTAGTAGGTAGAAATATGTGCTGTTGTGATACTCAGTGTACAATTTTATCTACCAATGTGAGCAAATTTTATCTACCATACAAAAAATACTCCTGACAATATGATGAATATGACTCCTGTTATCACGATTTTGACATTGGAAATGTCTTTTCGTTCGCTTCAGTATAGGCTTCGATTTCACGAAAAAGTGCGATCCCCTTATATCTCGGCGAGTTGTGAAGATATGATATTCATAAAAAGCTCAAAAGACGCGTATTCACGAGAGCTGTAAGGTGCAAAAAGAATTATTTGAGAAAGTCAAAAACGAAAAAAGTTATGGCCGAAATTGTGAAAATAAATATCATTTCTTTCCGAATTTTTGATTTTGACGCTCGATATTTTGGAAACGAAGAATGATATCAAAAATTTGAGAAAAACTCGTCTGGACAATTTAGTCAGCTATAGTTTGAGCCTAAAACAAAGATGATCGGGTTAAGGGTCTGCCCTGTAGCTTAACCTTTTTGAACAAAGTCAAAAACGTTATACATAGTTTTATTTTGTAACCTTTTCCTTATCCCGACTTTATCGTCGCTCATCATCATCATCATCATATCAACTCATAATCATCCCATTGCTAGGATACGGGTCTCCCTTCAGTCGAAGGCGATTAGAGCGTACTCTGCCACGCTGCTCCAATGATGGATTGGCAGAGGCCGGTGTTTTCAAACCGCCCTAAGGCCACCGACTTGGCCTAACGACTGTCATCCATCGATAACAGCCGGGACCGATGGCTTAACCCTTTTTAGGACATAAGCATCTAGGGTAGATAAAAAAAACTATGTTTTT
This sequence comes from Endotricha flammealis, assembly GCA_905163395.2. Lineage (NCBI taxonomy): Eukaryota > Metazoa > Arthropoda > Insecta > Lepidoptera > Pyralidae > Endotricha > Endotricha flammealis. Next base: position 16,904,532 of record LR990855.1, read on the forward strand.
AGATTGTTTTTTTTATGTTTTATGTAATGTAAACACGGTGGTAAAAATATTCCCTCTGCCCGTGTGGCTTGAGGTTCTGAGGTCTGCTGAGTACCAGATATATTGGGTAAAATTTCAAATCTTGCTGCCCACCTAGAACGATCGCGTTGGGATGGGACGACGGAGGACGGAGGGATAGATAAAAAATTAACAGATGAACTGCTAGGTTCGACTTTCGAGAGGTATTATGCTGCTAGGTGGATCAGGTGGCTCGTCATAGTTTTTTAGGATCGTTCAATACAGTATCAAAACCATCATCAGATACATCGGGAAGACAAAATATGTCTTCCAATTCGTTGACTATTTGTAAATCTATAAACATATAATAAAACAGTAGACCCCGATATGTCTGAACATATTTGGCAAAAATGGAGAGGGAACAGTTAGAGAAAGGTAACTAAAGCTAAATAAAAAAAATTTTTTTTGTCTGTCTGTTTGAACGCGCACATCTTCTAAATTACTGAATGGATTTTAATGCTGTTTTAACTTAAGGAAGATAGAGCTCGGCTTGAAGCAGAATATAGGTTTTGTCGCATTTAAATCGGATGTCAGGAAAATAAGTTATGGTCATTTAAAGGTCTCTACCCTGACTATGTAAGAAAAAAAATATTTCTCGCACTTACAAACTTGAGACTTGGTACACCATAACTACCGACAACAGACTAAACCGGACCGGACCGAACCGAACCGAACCGAACCGGACCGAACCGAACCGGACCGAACCGAACCGGACCGAACCGAACCGGACCGAACCGAATCGAACCGGATGTCAGGAATAGAAGTTAAAAATTCTTAGGCTGTTGAAAATTTAAATGAGGGTTCATTTAAATTTAAATGAGGGTTCATTTAAATTTTCAACAGCCTAAGAATTTTTAAATTGTCACTCACTGCAGAATCGCCCGATATCTCATAACGACCATTTTTATATTCAGTAGCACTGTGTATGAAAGTTTTTTTTTACTTTTAAAATTTTGTTCCTCTCAAACCATTTAAAATTTTGTTCCTCTCAAATTCACTAGATGGCACTGTTAGATTCTGAATCGCACTATGAAAGTTTTTTAGTATAACTGAGCTGACGATTTCAATTTTAATATAATTTTAATTTTTCAGACTGATTTGACATTAGGTATTTTGATTAGGTACGATAAAATTAAATAAAACACAGCGGCGAGCAAATAGACAATGAGCAATAAAGAACACTGATGTCTCGGGGAAAAACTATAGCAGTAGTAATAGGAGACTGTTAAATCCGTCTATACTATTATAGTCATAAGCCCAATTCCACACGGGCGAAGCCGCGGGCCAGATAGTCTGTAATAAGCAAAAAAGGAAATAGGATTAACGTGGTCCGAGAGTCTCTTCGCGAGTTTTTCAAAAGCACTAATATTCTCACGGTGGCATCACAGTGCATTCTTGACAGCATCATGTTTGTTCGTAAAAACATTCATGACTATAACTTCCGTAACCGTTATTAACTCCTAGATAAAAAAAAATATGAAATCCACAATTTGTTGCCATAGGAATAAATTCGATCACTAGTTTCGTTTTCAAAAAAAATCCAAAAAAATATGGTGGGAAATATATTCCCGCTGCCTTATAAAGAAAGGGTCATGCCCACGGGTCGTGCCCTCCGAAGCACGGAGAAGATCAAGATAACAAAACCTATCCAAACGCTAGCTAGGGTCGATGTTGCTTAACTTGCGTGTTCATATTAGAGTGCGACACACCACACAGTGACGCCATCGAGCTCCTCCGACGCCATCGAGCTCCTCGTCGCTTAGCGACTATATTTTTTCGAATTCCGTAGATTCATTTCCAATGTGCACGATAGTCGTGTGAAGCACGAAATCTGTGAATTTTTTTAGTTAATAAATAAGTTTTTAGAAAATTTTACTAAGCTATCTGGAACCACTCTAAAAACTCCACAAAGGTCTACTTTCCATTTCCCAACTAATTCATCATACTTTCCTCTCGAATTTTAAAGCTATAATCGTCTTCCGTTCCATAACTAATGTAGAGGAATGGTGCTTAAACTTTGAAAACTTCAAGCTTGAGGAATTATTAAAGCCTGCAAAATAGTTTTAAGTTCTTCCACCATATCCGCATTGCGAAACTAATTTGAGCTTGTTAAATGTTATTTAAATTATGGTACATAGTTTTAGATTATTTTCTATGATGTATCACCCGTCAACGAGTTGACACTAACACTATTAATAATACTAGTTTGGACTCAGTAGGCACGCGACTTAGTGATCGCTTTTAGAAGCTAAATGCGGCGGCCGTAGTGAAAAATTTCAGGTTTTCTTTCCTTTATGGTTTATGCTTACTCGTGAACCACTGTATTATGAGTGGACTGATCTGCCCATATCCTACTAATATTATAAAGGCGAAAATTGTGTGTATATTTGTTACCTCTTCACGCTCAAATGGCTTGGACAATTTTTATAATATATGGTATGTAGGTAGCTGATATCTTAGATTAACACAGGATACTTTTTGCAACTACTACTTTTGCTAAAAGTATGCGATTCCCGTAGGATTTAGTCAAAAGTCTAATAGTCAATGGGGCTTTGTAAAGTACTGTGACTCTACTGTGCATTAATTTAACGCTGGTAACACCGCAGGCAGCAGCAAGTGAAATATAAAACGACCCAGATAGCGCTTGTAGATATCCGTGTCCACACAGACCGAGCACGACTCGCGAGCCGAATGCTCGGTGGATGTGGAAGTACCTTGAAGCCAATTTTGAGAATCGACAATGTTTGGCTCACGGTTGAGCGGCTCTTGGCCGAAGCAATATGCACCAGAGTACCAGAGGCTGCCCGAGAGGCACGTCCTCATACACTGAGTATTCGGCTCACGAGCCGTGCTTGGCCTGTGTGGACACGGCTATTGAGACTAGTTTTAACTGTTTTTACTACGAGAATGATTTTATCGGACAGCGTTATTAATTTACCTGTTTCAGGTTTGAAACGTCACGTTAGACTCATCTAAAACGATACATGAAAATCTAGAGGATGGTTTGCAACTTAATTAACACTCACATTATTGTTTAAGTACAAATGTATAGATTCTAGGAGTCTGAAACCACTACCGGTTCTCACACTATTATTAATAAAATCTTCTTCAGATATTTTTTAAATTATCCTTCGTTTTTTTATATCACAAAGGTGGCAAACAAGCATACGGTTTAAAGGTCTTTTGAAACGTCCTTAGCTGGTATCGCTCATATATAATATATAATATGGTAGTAATTATATAAGAAAATATTACAGAAAAATTATACTTAATATTTGGTTATTTATTACATACCTATTTGTATTTTTATGTCAAATGTTTTGAATACCCACATCATATCAGTAATTGGTCGTTTAATTTGGCGGATGTGACGACGGTTGTGGGGCGTGTCAGGGTAACAAGAGGACTGCTAAGAAAGATAATATTGTTGGATTGTGTATTGGATATGTGTTAACATTTATATTCACATTTCTTTATTTTTCAGTTTTTTTCTCATTTGATTGTGAAAGCATTAATTGAATGGAGTTACCGCCGCTTATAAACACCAGCAATACCAGAGGTACTACCAATACGTTGTCTGCTACAAGGGAATAAAAAGAGAAGGGATAAAGAAAATGAAAACGGATTTTATTTGAAAATAGTTGGGAAAATAATTACTAATATTATAAATTTTACTAATTTCATTAAGCTTTTTTTTATGTCAAACAGCAGACAAACAAGCAAGCGGGCCACCTGATGGAAAGCGGTCACCGCCGCCTATGAACATCAGTAACACCAGGGGCGCTACCAATGCGTTGTCCACCAAGGGGGTAGGATGAAAGGAAGGAGGAAGGGAAGGGAAAGAAGACAGGGGAAAGAGGGGATAGGGAAGGAATTGGGCTTCCAGATCTCTCACTCACTGTGAAAACGCATTGCTGCTTCACGTCGATATTCTGTGAGAGGGTGGTACTTCCCCGGTCCAGCAAGCCCATTTCATAATAATTGCTCTACCACTCCAGAAAAAGCTAGCATTCTTATTTTCCGACATTTATAGGTTTCTTTAGGTGACCCGCATTCATTTCTCTCGAGTGTATTATAAAGGCGAAACTTTGTGTGTATGTTTGTTACGATTTCACGCTCAAATAGCTGGGCCAATTATTGTGATATTTGGTATGTAGGTTGCTGATATCTTGGATTAACAGTTAGGGTATTTTTTATTCCGAAAATACGCGATTCCCGTAGAATTTGGTCAAAAATATGATAATATAGCTGACCCGGTGAACTTCGTATCGCCTAAAGAACCTTCATGCTGAATTTCATTCGAATAACTTCAAAACGGCAAAGTTTCATACTAACTTTGCACCCCCGTTTAACCCCCTAAGGGATGATTTTTGAGAAAAATATTTTACTCGTGTTTCGTGCCTTTTAATATAGAACCTTCATGGTGAATTTCATTCGAATAACTTCAAAAACGGCAATGTTTCATACTAACTTTGCACCCCCGTTTAACCCCCTAAGGGATGATTTTTGAGAAAAATATTTTACTCGTGTTTCATGCCTTTCAATAAAGAACCTTCATGCTGAATTTCATTCGAATAACTTCAAAAACGGCAAAGTTTCATACTAACTTTGCACCCCCGTTTAACCCCCTAAGGGATGATTTTCAAGAAAAATATTTTACTCGTTTTTGATGCCTTTCAATAAAAAACCTTATTGCTGAATTTCATTCGAATAACTTCAAAAACGGCAATGTTTCATACTAACTTTGCACCCCCGTTTAACCCCCCTAAGGGATAATTTTTGAGAAAAATATTTTACTCGTGTTTCATGCCTTTCAATAAAGAACCTTAATGCTGTATTTCATTTGAATAACTTCAAAAACGGCAAAGTTTCATACTAACTTTGCACTCCCGTTTAACCCCCTAAGGGATGATTTTTGAGAAAAATATTTTACTCATGTTTCATGCTTTTCAATAAAGAACCTTCATGCTGAATTTCATTCGAATAACTTCAAAAACGGCAAAGTTTCATACTAACTTTGCACCCCGTTTTACCCCCTTAGGGGATGAATTTCCAAAAATCCTTTCTTAGTGAGCACTTACGCCCTAAAAGGAAACCCCATGCAAAATTTGAGACTACTGGCACTTGTGGTTTCGGAGATTTCGTGATGAATCAGTCAGTGATTTTCTCTTTTATATATATAGGATTAAACTCCGGTAACGCCGCGGCGGGCAGCAGCTAGTAACAAAAAAAATACATTTTAAAGTTAATAACAAATACCTATTTAGTCATTGTCAAATTTAAGAAATTAAGACTTTAATGGCAAGACAAAGATTCGATGGCACTTGGAGGATCCGCAAAAACCTAGAGGTGGAAGACCTGTTGGCCGACCACAACATTATGGGAGAGGCCAAAGGCCACAGACTCCGATGGCTGGGCCATCTGGGGAGAATGGGGCAAGATCGTGGGGCTAAGAAGGCGTATGTGGAAAAACCCCTTGGCCACCAGTACACCACCGCCCCAGATACCTCTGGAGCGACGCCGTGGAATCCGATCTCTGCGAACTTCAAGCTGGAGACAGGCGAAGCATAGCTCAAGATCTGAAGAAATGGCGTGCTCTTGTGTCGGAGGCCAAGACTCACTTTGGGTCGCTGAGCCATCGGAATAAGTAAGTAAGACTTTAATGTGTCATTAATGTTTCTATAAAATTTTGCTGTAAGTATAACGAAACTGTTATTGTCATTTAATGAGAGAGATGTGAAATGCACGATCGTTCCTATAATCGGACTGAAATAACCGCAAATTCGAAATGTCATTTTACCCTCAAATTCTCCATCGCATTTGCTGTTCACGTAGCGTTCATTGTTGCCATGTATAATTTCTGGTTGCTGGTATTGTGAACGCTAATTTGTTTTTGCGTATATATTATTTTTGTATAATTTCCTTTCTGTATGTACGTGGTTTTAAACATAATGACTAGCTGCTTGCTCCTGCTGTGAACAAGTTTAAGTAAGGATTTCTATTTAAAAAAATATACATAAAATAGCCATAATAATATAGCCAATTTTACCCGGGGATAGGGGATAGCTTTAAAATACGAATTTTTTTTTATTGTTCCAGTAGTTCCGGAGCCTATTCAATACAAACAAACAGATATAAATAATGTTACTATAGTAAAATCTAAATCCAATCGTTTATTCGATGATCTCGTGGCGCAATGGTTACCACGCCGACCCGCCACCCTGAGGTCCCGGATTCGAATCCCGGTCGGGTCATGATGAAAAACGAACTTTTTCTGATTGGCCTTGGGCCTTGGATATTTATCTACAATGTATTTGTTATAAAATATAGTATCGTTGAGTTAGTATCCCATAACACAAGTTTCGAACTTACTTTGGGGCTAGCTCAATCTGTGTGATTTGTCCCTATATATTTATTTATTAATTCAGTTACTAAATTACCTACTAGGATACGACCTTTTTGGCCATCTTAATTTATTCATCCATGGTTTCACCTAGTCGTTTAAAAAATATCCATAACACTAGAAAGACCGACATTTGCCACCTACCTAAAAGATCAACGCCGTCATTTACAGACCTAGGGTTTCTACTCCAAAAATTTAATATTTATACTAGAATAGTAGTAATAATTTAAATATCGTAATATGTATTATAAATTATAGCCATTGAATTGAATGATTTCGATAAATTTACAGTAAATGAAACAACAAAAGTTATAACAAAATATTTAAACAATTCAGTTAAATGAAATAAAAAGGTAATTTATACAAATTGCGCGAAGTTTCTCTCTGCAGACCAGCAACACAATTATCGGCTTTCACTGCATCCGAATTAAAGTAAATTCACAATACATTTACAATTAATGCGAAAAGAAGGCGATGATTGTTCATTTTATGTACCTGTAGGTAATTGAAACTATTACTAATTGGAATATTGACAGACGATGTTTTTTTACAAATAAATTGTATATAACTTTTCAGTTCAAATTCAAAATGTTTATCTGGAGTATAAAAAAGCATTTTCTCTATCTATAGAATATATACAGGTATTGTATTTCACGAAGTCCGTTTGGCTAAGAATGTTGTGAAGCGTGCACATGCACATTGTTTTAGTGTGTGTGACGAAGATTACGAGCGCTCCCGTGGTTACACACTTAAACAATGTGCATGTTCACGTGATACGTTGAATTCTAACCAGTTTTGCACCTTATTCTGACTAGTAGACAGGACTACGTGTTCATGGTAACCCCGAAGATTTTAATATGAACGCCTACAAACATGTATGAGCAAAAAAAAAGTGTTAGCCAACTGAAGAGATAGTGATAGTTAAGAATGCTGTGGCTCTAAAATCTAGAATACGAAATGTTTGCCCCGGTGGTGTCTGGGTTTTTTGGATCACCTCTTTTGGGACATAATTTAATTTAAACATTACATAAGTAGTTTATTTAGCAAAGTAATGGTTACCCAATATACCCCTCAGTAATAAGTAGAAAAGGTTTATAAAGCATCTAATTAATATGAACAAAATGCGAAGCCGAAGGACTCCCGCTTTGAAACTTGCCTCCCGATAATGAACGAATTTCTCAACTTCACACACTCGTCGATCAAAATTCCATTTAATTTATACCTCTCGAAATCAGGGCAGATGTAGGGAGAACTCACGAAAGTTTGTAGATGTTATAGAAAACTGTAGGGATTGAATCCCACTAATATTATAAAGGCAAAACTTTGTAGATATGTTTGTTACTTCCTCACACTCAAATGGCTGGCCCAATTATTATGATCTTTGGTATGTAGGTAGCTGATACCTTGGATTAACACATCGGGTACTTTTTAACCCGAAAAGTAATTAGTAATTTGGTCAAAATTATGAGAGTCAATGGCGCTTTCTATAATGATGACGTGCTTAAAAAAAACAATACCTGTATAGGTATAATAAAACGCCGGAATCACCGTGGCAGCTACTGCTTTTACATTTTTTTTTTTTTTAATTTTTTTTATTTTTTTTTTTATTAATTGATAAGTTTAGTTCGGGTGTACTAACACCCTTTTCTGAGACACCGGACTGTTGCGGGAGCGTAGGGCTCTCACCGCCATTATATATTCTGATTGTTAGAAACTATTAAATACTCTTTAATGTTTTTTTTTTTATATTTTCGATAATAATGTCTGTCATTTATTGGCTCTTTCGTATTCTTCAATAGTTTCTTTCTAATCGATTTCTCTTCGTTGTATTATTTTATTTTATAGCGCACTTCACGCATTCACTAGCGCCCCGCCCCGGCTTAGCACGAGTTTTAGAAAGAATGCTTCTTTAATAAAAACAGAGGCTATGTTATTCGAGTATATTGTAGTTTCTCAATGGTGAAAGAATTTTAGGAATCGGTTCACGAGTTTATACGTTACAAACAAAATACAGATCTTTCTTCTTTACAATATTGGTATAGAATAATAATTTTTAAACTTTCGCGTTGCATTATAATAAATTAATAATAAACCGGGAATTAACGCGATCATACCTTGATATTGCCTGACGTTTCCACCAGCTAAGTTACTCTGCATAGCAATCGCGAATTTAATTTCAATTCTGTATCAAATGCAAAATTAACAGAAAATCCTAATTCGTACCATTGAAATTTTATACTTTACTAACTATTTGGTTAACATACAATCCGATTTCATTTAGTTTAGTATTTAGTTAGCGCTAGTTTAAATTAGCTGTAAAGAGTACCTAAAATTATAAATCCAATGGCGATCGTGCGGAATTATCTTCAAGAGTAAGGGGGCTGGTTGCACCGGCCGTGGTCACAGGCGAACTCGCGAATGTTCGCCTGTGACCACAGTCGGTTTATTATTAATTGGTATAGGTTATTTTCTATTTTACTTTGAGCTCTAGTTTCTTCTTCTATCCTTTATTTCAATCCTTACTGATTTTAAATGTTTGTTTACGGAATTCAAAATCCGATATTGAATATAGAAAAGCGACTAGATTTTGCAGATTTCGGTCTGGATATTTGGATTGTGGTCGTGTTGCGAGAATATCACGTGTATATGCACTTAGAGATTAGAAAATCGAATTTCTGCGACAACCTGTGGAACGTTTCTGCAAAACAGACATTCCTGGTGGTCGAGTGGACCCCTTATGGATGGTCCCTTTATTCCGGATGTCGTAGGTTCGAAATGTTCGAATCCTGCGCAAGGCAACATTTTGTGTGCATGAACATGTCTGTTTGCCTTGTGTGTTTTCTATGTATAATAAGGTATTTATTTATCAGCAATTTAGTACCCATAGTACAAGCTTCGTTGCTTAATTTGGGACTAGATGGCGTTGTATTATTCGTTTAAGAAGATTTATTTAGATTATTTATTTATAAAAATAATAATGAAACTATGAAATACAGGAATTGTCTTTTTGCCCCGTCTATATAAAAAACAAATAAAAAGGGGCATTTTTGGTCATATTAACCAACCCAACAATACCCATACCTATATATAACCCCATAAAGCTAAACGTAAAATGTATTGTAGCCATATATATATTTACGTCACACAAGACGTGAATGCTGAAATCATCTGCAGTCTTGGCATACTTAATTTTATTTGTTCTGTCTAGCCGAGAGCTGAAGGCAATAAACTGTGGAAGGAATAAAAATGTAGTTTTCTTATAGTTTTCTATTCCGTTCTTTCTATTGAACGAATAATCACGTCGTTTATATTGCAGTAATTAGCTTTAATTTTATTTACAATAGTAATATGGCCATCGTGCATGCGGGTCACTGAATGCTTTGTGTTTAGTTGTGCTGAATGTTTGGTGGTCACATTCTAAAATTCGTACGCGTCAACGTGTAGAAACTCATACTTATTTAAAAAAAAAATTAGACGCGTATCCAAATTAGCCGGGTGAAAAAGAGAGTAAGTAAGCCACAAAGTTTTATAAATTCACCATATGTAAGTTCTTCTTTATTTGGTCGGGTTGTTTACATTGACGTGATTGAACGCGAACAAAAAAACTCGTACTAAGCACAGGTCGCTTAAACTTAAAATACAGGTTTCATGTTAGACCCAAAATAACGAGCTCAAGTTACAGGGTCGGTTTAAAACAAGGCTATCGTTACTGTTAAACTTAGTGTAGGTACATAAGTACTTCTTGATACAAAGTTATATTGGTTTTAGTTTATTGATGTGGTTTCATGAAGCCAAACTTTATCTAAACTTTAACCACAGAATATAATAGGTAAGAAAGTTCACGTTTGTTGTAACAATGACTAATAATTTTCTACTAAAGTAACTCTCTCTCTCTCTGCAGTCGGTTCCTCATATCGTGGTCAGCTTCAGGGTTACATCTGGAGCGGATGATCTGCTTCCACCGGTTTCTGTCCAGCGCATCTCCTACGACCGTGTAGAATTTTGTCGACGACAAATCTTTCACTTGATCGGTCCATCTTGTTGGTGAGCGACCGCGCGATCTTTTGCCTTCGGTGTTCCCAACCACAATCAGCTTCTCCAGACTTTCGTCACCTCTGCGAGTGGTGTGTCCAAAATAGGAGAGGATGCGCTGTTGGCATATTGTGGACAAGCGTGGTCCTACTCGGAGCTGTATCGATGCATTGGTGCGCTTCGCAGTCCAAGGGATTCTTAGCATACGTCTCCAGCACCACATCTCGAATGCATCAATCCTTTGTCTTTCCCGGGCCAGTATAGTCCACATTTCAACCCCATATAGGAAGATAGGAAATACCTAGGCTCGTATCAATCTGATCTTGGTTTTGATACCTATTCCTCTTCTCCTTCAGATGTTGTACAGACTAAAGTAACAAATTTAATTAAATAAAAGCTAAAATTGAATGACAAAAAGGCCGTAGCTGGGTTTCTTTCGCCATTTCTTTCTCCAGTGGTCATTTTGCTTTGTTTCCAAAATGGTGGTAGCTTATAGAGTAGCTTATTTATTGTATACTAGCTTTTTTGCCAGCGACTTCATCTGCGTTTGTTAGTTTGTTTGAATTGAATAGGTTCCGAAACTACTAGACCGATTTCAGAAATTCTTTCACCAGTAGAAAGCTACATTATCACATAGGCTATAGCTTTTCCTGAAATTCAATGTGGTTCCCACAGGAACGGGTCCGGAACTTCACGCGGACGAAGTCGCAAAAATATTTATCAGTTAACTGGTACCCTTAACATAAGTAGATTAAACCTAGCTAACCTTAGAACCAAAACAATTCCTGAACCTCCAGTTATAAAATTATTAACTCCGCCAATCGTACTTTCAATCGTTCAATAAATAAATAAAAATATTCAAAACAGTTTTTTTAAACCTTCAGTCATAATAATTTGTAGATAGAAAATGTTAAAGTTTGTTCGGGGTTTTACGGTCGAAACCCAAAAACTATAACTCTATTATGCTACGAAGTAATAACATTACAATCACAATTTGTAAACATAGGTACCATTTGACTTTTGTTATTCGGTTTTATGAACGTTTTAGATTAAAACTGGCTATAAACCGCTGTTTAAAGTTTTATCGTTGACAACAAAGTTTTTAACTGCAATTAGTTTTTTGTTATTTCTTTTTTTTTATTAACACAAAATCGATAACCACTCAAAAATTGGTTGTCATATAAATACGGATTATGAAAATAGGTTACCTACCACTAATTGGAAACAAAAATATAGACTACTTTATACATAACTAGTGCTCTGCCCCAGCTACTAAGGATCCCTATTTAAAAATAATAAATAATAATATTATTTATTTGTATTATTTATATACGGCACACAAATAACTTACTACCTGTCCGCTTCAAGTTTGCCGTTACCTCGTGCCGCGCCACACTCCACCGCACCTCAAGGCAGATCCGCAGTTGCTCGGTACCGTCAGCATATCGCAAAACATCGAAAGACAATTAATTACATCAATAGGCGAGTGCGACACTGAATCGAGTAATAGCGAAACTGATGACAGTGAAATGTCCGGTATTGAAGAGCCATAGTTTTATAAGTAGGTACCTAACTATTTTATTATTTTCGCTATTACTTGATTATGTTATTTTTTTTATTTTGGGAAAATCTCCTATGTTTACATCTTTACATACCTACTTATGTTATGTGAGTGTACCTAATAAATACATTGCAACAACATTTTCTTAATTATTTACCCATGTACTACAATAATGTTTTGTGCCAAAATAAAGAGAAAAAAAAAAAAAATATGACTTGTCGTTTTCTGCCAACCATACTCATTAATGTGACGTCATAACAGTCGACACCGGCAAACTTGAGGTGGACGGGTAGTAAGTAGCTTGTTATATGCAAAAGAACATACCTACAAAATTTTAGTAAATCCAAAGATTACCCCTTACAACCTCACAAACTTTATCTCTTTATAATATTAGTATCATCATCTTAGCCAGACGGTGCTACTTTAAACCTTTCCAGCAATTAGTATTTTCGGAACAAGCCAACACATTTCCACCGCTGTGTTTTCTGTATATCCAGGATCAAAAACGGCGACCTCAGATTGACAATAAGCGATGAAGCTTATTGACGTCCCGGGGGAAAAACTACAGATGTGTTGGAACTCACAAATTTAATCATAGAGAAAATAGACGGAGTAGGAAATATTGAAATAACAAATATTAGTATGGATAAAAATAAATTGGAATATACATTTCTCTATTAACATTTTACAATTAAAATCAATTAGGTATAAAATAATACGAATGATCAAACCCCGGCAACAAATGGCCATCAGAAGACATTTATAAGGGATAATTAGTCCATTTTAATTCCGTCGACGTGCGAAATAAAGGAAACGGTGCTTTGAATGATTTCAATGTAGATTTTACGTTAACTGTTGTTATTATATAATTTCGAATTTTGACGCAGCTGAAATACTTTCGTTTTAAGTTCATGGATTCGATCCTGTAATAATGTAAATATTTTGTAAGTAAACACGTTTAATGGTGATGGATGAGTTGGGTAAAGTCAAATTTCTAAAAAACAATATCTCATTAGGTATTTCTAAAGTCATCCAAATAAGTTAAGATCCTTGTTTATTTTTTTTTTCATTTGAAACCTCGCGTTCAAATTTCCTCACGTACAAACTACTATTTTTCTATTAAGGTCGTACGTTTCGGTCCGCGCGGAAAATTCAAATGTTTTGGGGGTTTTTACAAATTTCATCTCAATCATTGATAGCATATTCGTGAAAATTGGTTTGGACTTTAGCGACAACAAATACAATATATCTACTGAATAATTATCAAATAAATTATAAATATTGGCTCTTCTCATTATGATTGTGCATAATGCACGTTTATAGTGAAAAAGATGCATCGTGGACATTCATAATAAGAAGAGCTAATATTTATAATTTATTTGATAATTATTCAGTAGATATACGAGTATTATATTTGTTGTCGCCAAACCAATTTTCACGAAAATTCTATCAATGATTGAGATGCAATTTGTAAAACAAAATGAATTTCCCGCGCGAACTGTAACGTACCGACTTAACTGTGTACCTTTCTTCTTCTAAATTTAAGAACTTCGCTCCTGTCGGTGTAACTACATCTATTTTACTTTGTGCTAGCTCTTTCCTCTCTTTGTAAGACACGACGCCTGCTTTTTCCTTCATTATCCTCTTTTACTTATTATCTTGTGTATCTTTATACGTTTTGAAATACTAATAAATTAGTTTCCATTAGAAATGCATCTTGTTCACTCAAGGATATTAAGCGGTATAAAAGCAACATTCGCAGTCAATTTCCTTCTAATAGGAGAGTAATCTCTTACGTAAACATGCCACAAAAGAGCTCACGCTTGAGCAAATTAACTGGCTTTCTTAGCATGGCGGTTTTGTTACTAACATATGCAATAAATATATTGCAATATTCTTTCAACTAAGATACGACATGAGATACTAGATGTAAATCTTTGGAATGCAAATTTTTTTTACATGCTTTACGTTTACGATAATTCTTATATCGTGAACTGTAATTTTTGGAATTAATTAATCAATTAATTAATGTTAATGTGATATATTTTGCAATTGAATAAATATTTTATATGAAATGAAATGAAATGAAATCGTTTATTTCAGAAATTAGACCTTCACAGGCACTTTTTCTTGTCATTTACAACTTGTTTAAATAAAAAAATAAACTACGTTATATACTACCACCATTTCGGACACAAGCAAAATGGCAACCGGTAAAAAGAAATGGCGAAAGAAAACCGGTTACGGCCTTTTTTGTCATTTTGTACTTTTTTTTTTCTTTTTTTCTTTCTTTTTTTTCCACTCATTAGTTACAATGTAGGTATACGTACATTAAAATTTATAAGAAGAATACGCGGAATGTTATACACAATGGTGTGGAATGAACAAGTCTTAAATCTACAATAAAATAAAGTCAGTACTGACAAGAGTGAGCAGACCAGTCCCCCCAGGCAGCACCCGTTCACGAGTTGACACGAGAGTCAGCCATCGCTGTGCTCAACCATATTAGAGGGAACTCAGCTACCCGACTCCCGACGCCACCACCAGTTTGGACATTTAAGCGAGCATGACATACTCAACCCTATCAGACTTTGTCCCAAATATTTAATCTATGTATTAATAAAATGTCCATCACCATTGTGGACAACACTTCGACGCGTGTACAATATATGTATAGTCTGGAACAAAAAAAAACAATAAAAAATGTAAAAAATAAAATTGACGCACAATAGTTTACAGCGCACTTGACGCCTGGGGACGCTCTTGTCGAGTGTCTTGTGTCGTTTTACATATTAAAGTCCACGCATTCTTATCATTGATAAATTCGTTAATGGTATAGTAGCCTTTATGCAATAGTGAACGCTTAATGAATGACTTAAATTGGATCAAAGAAGGAAAAAATTGGAAAAAATAAAAAATATAATATGTAAATACTATTATATACAGACAGGCTGAATGAGCAGACTCTAGCTTTGACTAAGTCATAAGGCCTTAGAGCCTTCTAAGCCTGGGTGGACAAACATTGTTGTCTGTCTATATGGAAAGATTTGATTGTTAGTTTGTTTGCTTGCATTGAATAGGCTCCGAAACTACTGGACCGATTTCAAAAATTCTTTCACCAGCAGAAAGCTACATTATCAGGGAGTGACAGGCTTTTCCCAAAATTCAATGTGGTTCCCACGGGAACGGGTCCGGAACTTCACGCGGACGAAGTCGCGGGCAAAAAAGCTAGTGTTCAAATATTGGCATCACGCGCTCGTCACGTGTCATTATTTAACACGTAAGCACGTCCCTACGACCGATTTGCCTCACAAATTGCCTATCAGAGTCACGTAACTATGTTCTAAGGATTTTACATGTTTACCTCCTACTTTGCATAATCGGAATTTTGATGAGCACATAATATAACAGAATTATGTATTCGATGACACTTTGATGGCATGTGCTCGAAAAATATTATATTGTATATTTTTTTCAATTTTCTTTTCTATCAACGCCTGCGCCTAATGTTACAAATGTAACTTAGGCATAGGTAATTAGACAAAGGAGTTTGTGATGAAAATGTCTTTCGCACTTGAAAAATTATTTGGTTGAGTAGATGGCGCCATTGCAACTTAATGCAGTTGAAAGGAGTGAAAAATTTCGCTCCCACTACAACACTACACTACCTTCGGTACCTTCCCGATAGCTCAGTTGGACAGAGCACTCAGCAGAATTTGGAGATCGTGGTATCGAATCCCATCTAAAGCATGGAGATTAAATTTGTCTTTTAAAAATAGCTAGCTAGATGGCGTTGTGTAATTCGTTTAAGTTGATTTTATTATTTGAACACAAATCGTTCATTCAAGTATGGCTGTTATGCGAGGTAAAATTATTCTGCGAAAAAGTTTCGAGTTCTAACTAAGTAGGTAAGTAAGTAGGTGTGGTCGGTTTTTGTTTCTTTTTTTTGTTAGAAACATTAGATCCCCACAGCATTACATCCATTTTCATTACGTCTTCGCTGAATTTCATGCTTTATTGCCCATTAGCTAAATGTATCACGTGAATTTTTAAGGAGTTTTCTAAGTTTAAGCCAAGACATTAAGCGGGGTTGGTTTTTGTCAAGTGAGAATAGACCATAAGTAATATTAATAGAGTTCGCATTTGGTTTTGTTTAAACACTGTGTCACTAATTGATATAATGCAAAAGAGAGTTTAGGTGACTGGATGGCGGAAAAATCTTGCGTTTTTTTTTCTTTCACAAAATACAATGAACCAAATTTTTGTGTTTTATTTTTATTTTATGTTAAACAGCACAAACAGTCAAGCGGGCCACCTGATGGAAAGTTGTCACCACCGCCTATGACATCACCAACACTAGGGGCATTACCAATGCGTTGCCCACCTCTGACGAGACCTCTAATGTACCTCTTGAACAGTCCCATGTCATAGTCCGAAGGAAACACAGAGGCGGGTGTATTGTAAAATAGGTTTTTTATGTCATACCGTAGGCAAACAAGCAAGCAGCCAACCTCATGAGAAAAGGCTACCGTTGCCTATGAACATTAGTAATTCCAGAGGCGTTACCAATGGGTTTCATGATACAAAAAAGGTTAAAAGGGAGAGAAGAGATAAAAGAAGGCAATTCGATTAAATCTTTTCATGCAGTATTTAAAAAACTTGAATTACTGTTCCAAAATTCAAAAGAGAAAAAGCTAATTCGAAAGAGCTTGTATTAGGCTTATTTGAAATTATGACTTTGACTTTGTGGCCATGGATACCACTTTCATTTGTTGACTGTACATGCTCGCTCACACCAATATTTAAAATGCGGCCCAGTCCAGTGGCTCGTTGAATTTGTTTCTTTCATATTAACTCGAAAAGTGACACTAATTCGTTTCCTTTTAGGCGTATCTTACGCCTACTGTTAAAAAAACAAATTCCCAATTGAGATCCAAAAATAAACCTGGCACCATAAACTTGAATTCAAGGTACTGTAACAAATATGTTACAGCATTTTTACGATTAAATATAAAAATGGCGTAAAATCTGACATCTGCCATACTTTACGTTTCCCCGTAAATGTTTCATTCGTTGTATTGTATTAACAATGAACTTGGGTCACTCTTTTTCATTGCCAGCCGCTCATTCTTTATTTTTTTTATTTAACAAACTTACTTACATAAAATGTACAAACCATTCTAGGAATTTACAAAATAGTACGAAATTTTTTCATCACATAAATATTCATATCAGGGATGCTTGAAAGCATATAGGAGGCTTTTTTCCACCTGTGGGACCTGTATAGCTAACAAAAAAATATTCGTCATATTTCTTTTTTTTTATACCACAAAGTTGGCAAACAAGCATACGGCCCGCCTGATGGTAAGCATCACCGTAGCCCATAGACGCTTGCAATACCGGGGTATCACTCACGCGTTGCCAACGCTCCCAACCCCCCCAAGTGGGAGCTCTGGAGACCTTACTCACCGTAGAAACACAACATGGCCGTGACCAATGCTATTTGGCTACGATCTTCTGGTAAGTGTCCTCACCTCTCTTGATCTATGTTCATCACATCGGGATAAGCCTATTGCATGTTTCCACCGTTCTTCTTTCCGTTTGTTCTGTAGACCCAGGATAAACAACGCGACCTCAGATTGATAATAAGCAATGATGCTTATTGTAACCAAAAGCTAGGTTTAAAAAAAATCCGGAACCACACAAAGGTGTTAAAAATTAATATGCTTATGCCAATCTTCTTTGTGAAACAATATCCGACGTCAGAGTTAATACTTTTCGTTGAATCGAGTTTTTGTTTTTGAATTTATTAAAAGTTTTTTTATATCAGTATTATGATTACAATTTTTCTTTTTTGACGATAAAACAAAGGTAAGTAAATACAAAAGTTTTGTATTTCAAAACTGTTTTTTATACACATAATACGGCATGTTACGTTAAGCCATCAGTCTCCTCTGTTGTCGATGGGTTGATATGATATGATTATTGTACCTAAGTATATTGCAAATAAAGAATCTTTTATCTATTTATCTATGCTTCTTACTAGAATCCTGGCTCAGCGCATAAAATATACATAAGAAAAATAATTCAATGCCGTAATTGTTTATAGTTCAAATAATTCACAAGCAAACAGATGTGTTAGAGTAGTTTCCAACAGTCGGGGGTAACTTTAAAAACTTGGACATAAATAAACTTAAACAACTATGTTTCCTTTGGCAGTGACCGACGGGAAGTCGGGCCAAGGTTTATTAGTTAACTTTTTAATGTATTTCATTTTACGGTCCAAGAATTATGCAACGTCTTGTACACTCAAAATATATTCCAATGGTATTATCCCGTTTTTATGTAATATGGCGAAGAAACAAGCGGAATTCGTTACTTACCCTAAGGTTATTTTGAAAAGATTGCTCTCAGCAAAAAGGCCGCCTTGCTGATAGGAGGAAACAACCTTGTAAGTAGATTGAGAGCTGTAGGTTCTGATACCGGGACATCAATAACATTTATTGCTTATTGTCAATCTGAGGTCGCGGTTGTTGATCCTGGCTATTACATGAGAACGGTGGAAATGTCTGGTGGACTTTTCCCGGTTTGTCTATATTGCTAATAAAGTTTATATCTATCTATACTGTTTCGATATATTGTTAACAGAAATTGTAATCTGTATCTTTAATTCATAGTATGTTAATATTTTAGTTTCGATCCAACTAATTCTAAGCACACTGCCAAATTTCGGTTGAATATTCAAAATCCCGTTGCCATGACAATATCTTATTCATTCTTGTTAATCTATTATATTACATCCTTAACATTAGAAACTTAATTTTGATAGAGAGATAAGCCTTGTATAGAGTTTAGTATTAGCTATTATATTAATAGGTTTATTATTAGCCTAATCTGTCTCAGAGGCAAAGTCCTCCCTAACCGTTCCACGTGTTTTTC
Source organism: Endotricha flammealis (assembly GCA_905163395.2). Lineage (NCBI taxonomy): Eukaryota > Metazoa > Arthropoda > Insecta > Lepidoptera > Pyralidae > Endotricha > Endotricha flammealis. Next base: position 16,923,524 of record LR990855.1, read on the forward strand.
ATACTCACAGATAGGAAGCATGGGTTCGTACGTACGTGAAATTCCACCATGCTTGTTCAATGCGGATTGGTGGATCACCACCATCCTAAGGTGGTAGAGACCTTCAAGAATTGATCGTAGGTCTACTTCAAGGTCCAGATTCGGTTCATCATCTCATCATGTCTCTGCCTTCTTCCTCCTCTGTCTCTGTGTTACTTAAGCGGCGATCATTTACAATCAAATGACCCACAAGCTCGTTTGCACACCTCTTTTATAAAATACTCAAAGTTACTAACAGTAGTTTCGTCATATGTCTTTCAAGAAAAATCATCTGTTATCCTCCAGGAAAGGATCTAGATTAAACCATAATCACTGGAACTAACAAATTGCCTCAATCATTCGCCACCTATCACATCGCCTCGAACAAGCAATTGAGTCGTAGAAACTCGATCAATCACAAACAGAGCCGTTTGGACAAGAAGACGGAAATGGTAAGTTTTTTTCTAAGAGATGGTTTGTTGTTTTAAGCTAGTTGGTAAATACGGTAACGCTTTATATAATCATTTACACTGTTCTTATTTGGAGTGGTAGAAAATTAGAAACGCAATATTTATTTAATGCAAATTTTCATTTATCAATAATATTCATATTATTTATATATTTAAAATTCTAAGTCCTGACTGATTTAAAAATATATCAACGCACAGCCCAAACCGTTGGGTCTAGAGATTCCAAATTTGGTATGTAGTTTCCTTACGACGTCATAGAATAAAGTAATAACCCGAGGTAGAATGATCACTCTCCGCCCCGAAACGCGTTACCGAGTATCGAGGCGGGGGGGAGGGGAAGGATCTTTCCACAACATGGGATAGCCGCGAAAAAAAACAACATTCCCACTTTACATGTATGGGAAGCGGCTCTTGGCACCCCCAAAAAAAAATATCTCAAAATTTTATCACTCAAATTTTACACTTTGTTACCATTGTTAATATGCGTATACATAAGAAATTACAGCTTTCTAGCATTTAGCGTCTAAGCGCTAGACCGCGGACGGATAGACGAACATGGCGAAACTATATTGTAGTTTACTACGGAACCCGAAAAATTATAAGAAACATGATATCTTTTTCATCAAATCAGCTTGTCCACTGTAGGTAATGCTGATCATTATTGTATTGTGTAATGTATCCAATGTTGAAGAACCTAAAATAAATAATAATAAAATTCAGATGCCAAGGGAACCAATATCTCTAGCTATTTTACAAAATGTACTAAGCTTTGTTTAGAAAGTGCTTTACAACTTTTAGCCAACAGAGTATTAAGAAGTTAAAAAACTTTTACGAAACTAAAGGTTCAGGAAGTTCTAGTAATAGCGGTCTTTGGAGTATTAGGTTAACACAAGTATTAGACTATGTGTTAGGTTGGCGTGCAGTATTTCCTGTAAAGGAGGTGATCAAAAATCTCTAATAAAAAACGCACAATAAGGCAAGGAACAAAAAGGGCAACCGTGTAAGGAAATTCCGAAAATAAAGACTGACGTTTCGTTGAATTCGAACCAGTTTTGGACCTTATTTTAACTAGTAATCTCTTTTTTGACAGGACTACGGGTTTCGAATGGACACTTTCATGGAGCCCCGAAGATTTTAATATGAACGCCTACAAACCTTTATAAGCAAAACAAGTGTAGCCACCTGTATAGAGATAGTGATAGTTTAGAATAGTATTTATAAATATCCTCTAAAATCTGGAATACGAAATTTTTGTGCCGGAGCCTGTTTTTTTTGGATCACCTCTTTTACTTGCAAAATAAACAATTTTACTTACTTTTAAATAAAAACTTAAATTTAAAATTTAAAAAACCCCCGACTCAAAACCGCTAAAAAGTAAATAAATAATAATTATGTACTCCCTATTCGACCTTTTAATTTTATGATATAATATTTATTTTAGTTAATAGTAGTTAGTCATGATACTTCCAAAGCGTCATCCCGTCGGGGGACCGCTAAGTAAAAATTTATTACTAGCCGACAATTTGTTATCTACTGTCTATTAGTTAATACCTAGTACCTACACAGTTATGTTTAATTAAATATCTATAGCGGTCCCCCGACGTGATGACGCTTTGGAAGTATCATGACTAACTACTATTAACTAAAATAAATATTATATCATAAAATTAAAAGGTCGAATAGGGAGTACATAATTATTATTTATTTACTTTTTAGCGGTTTTGAGTCGGGGGTTTTTTAAATTTTAAATTTAAGTTTTATTTGAAGTTTTTTATACTTTCATTTCATTTGTATTTTCGATATGTATGAGAGGTATTGCAAAACATGTATGAGGGAATTGCGAAATATGTATGAGAGTTATTGCGGAATATGTATGAGGGTATTGCGATATATGTGTGAGAGGTACTGCAAAATATGTATTATGGTATATTGAAATATGTATGAGAGGTATTGCGAAACATGTATGAATGGTATTGCGAAATATGTATGAGACAAAACGGATCAAACGAGCCCAAACGCGATGGGGTTATGTCGTTTAATTACTAGGTTCCTATGGCCTCCTTCCAGCTCCATCATCAGACCCTGGTTACCATCTGGCACCAAAGTGCTCATAAAGACGGATCAAACGAGCCCAAACTCGATGAGGTTATGTCGTTTAATTACTGAGTACCCATGACTATCTTCCAGCTCCATCATCAGATCAGCTCCATAACTGTTTTAACAAAGGTGTGTGACCAAAAGTAAGTCGAGCCTCGCTCGCTTCGCTCGCTCGGTTTTTGATGGTCAACAAGCCTACCTAACCCAGCAATAGCGGAATATCATAGATAGTCATCCAGCTTCATCATCAAACCCTGGTTACCATCCTTCACCAAAGTACTCTTCAATACGAATCAAACGAGCCCAAACTAGATGGGGTTATGTTGTGTAATTACTAAGTTCCCATGGCCACCTTCCAGCTCCATCATGAGACCCTGGTTACCATCTGGCACCAAAGTACTCGTCAAGACGGATCAAACGAGCCTAAACTAGATGGGTTTATGTCGTTTAATTACCGAGTTCCTATGGCCACCTTCCAGCTCCATTATCAGACCCTGGTTACCATCTAGCACCAAAGTACACAGATACACATGCAAAACTTATAACACCCCTCTTTTTGGGTCGGGGATAAAAATACAGCACGATAGCAATAAACATTAAGTATGACGAGCGAAGCCGCGAGCCCAGCTAGTGAATTATACCTATATATGAACCATTCAATGAGACCATTCCAATGAGCCCAAACACGATACATCTGCTGTAATTTGACGAGGAGTTGAGTATACTGCAGGTTCCGGATGATGCTGCAGCATCAGATCAAGTTTACCATATTCTTGCAATATCATGACAGTAACAGTATACCAAATTTCAAATCGATCTAACTAGTGGAAGTTACTCATTTCTCTTCATCAAATAGAAAAGAGCTGGTGATCTTTAAACGACTGAACAGATTTTCATAAATCATAGCTAAGAACACTCCCGCACCGGTCACCTTTCAAACAAAAAAAATTGCATCAAAATCGGACCATCCGTTTGGTTGCTACGATGCCACAGACAGATACACAAATACACAAATACACAAGTACACAAATACACAAATACACAGATACACACGTCAAACTTATAACACCCCTCTTTTTGCGTCGGGGGTTAAAAATCGTTCGTCACAGCATTACTGTCGCTCGTCAGTTCCTTTCAATTTTTACAAAAGACAATTCAGTCGTCTGACCATCGCATCCTTGGCTTCTTCCAAGACCTTTTTCCGTCTGTTGAGAACTATGATGTATACTATACATTGTATTATACATTGTATAGGTATACATGGCATAACGTCTAGTCATCATCATCATAGTATCAACCCATACGGGTCTTCCTTCGATCGAAGGAGATTAGAGCGTAAAAGGCATTTAGGCATACTTTATCAAAATATTTTGTCCTTCTTTAAGTTCTTTTGCAGTAGGCATCTATTCTACTTCAATATTTCCTACACGTTCAGCTCCCGAAGGACATTAATCAACATTGAGATTTGGGTCAATTTACGCACAAGGGATGTTCCCACCACATAATAGTAAACAGTTGCTAGCTTTCATCGTAACATCAAAACAATAACAACACAGTAAGTAAATCTAATGTCACGTGATGACCAGACCATCAGACCATGCTATTTATTAACAACACCCCAAGGGTATCGTTTTAAAGGTGTCGTTAACAATGAACGATTGGGTCGCACTAGTGTCCGACTAAAGGTCATTTTTTGGCCGAAACCGAAGTCGATTTATCGGTTTCATTGGCCATTTTTAAACATAACGAAGTTGGTGCACAAATAATAGTCACTATGTATAAAAATGGCCAATCCTCAATGCGGTCGAAACTACCTAAAAATCAAATAAAAATAAAAGCAAATAAATATATTTTATTCATTTCATTTCAAATGCCATGGGCGTTTCGTAACGGGGCGAGGTGCCAAAGAGCCTATTTAAAAAAAGACTGTGGCGTTTCCACTGCGGTTCGAATCGTATGTGGTGCCAAACGAATTTGGTCTCGGTCGAGGTTGTAGCACTAAGGGATAATTCGGCCTCGGCTAAAAACAGACCTTCGGTCGGATACTAGTTCGCGCGTACATACATTGACAAAAATCTACATAATCATAGACTTAGACACTGCACAATATTCTTGAATATAGTGAAATGTTCTAAATCACATCGTTACAAATCCCAAGACGGTTGCGTAAAAGCAACGCTTCGTGTCCTCTGGGAATTCCCATTAGCGTGAGTAAGGCCCATTGCATACGAGATAAGAAATCTGATAAAATTTGTGTATTTTTTAGTAAAATTGTGTCATTTAGAACTATTTTATTTATGGATGTAATGCGGTGTGGGTTTGACGGATTTAGCAACATCTCACGTTACATAGCTAAACTGGATCAATATGACCACGGATCTCGATCTAGTTTGAACTTGTAATAAGTGTTTTAATTATCATAATTTAATATTCACTCATCTATCTCTACTTTATTTAACTACACTCAAAAAGCCACAAAAGTTTAATTAAATAAGTTTATAAACTATTAATATAGTTTTAAAATATGAAAAGCTATAATATAATCGTATATGTATGCAACCTTATTACATACAGGGTGGTTTACGAGTCATTTGGGTCACATCGAACTTTATAACGGAGTTTTTAGTTAAGTTAATAGTTAATTAGGATGTCCAAACTCATACTAACTTTAATGGTGGCTGACTTTACTGCTAACTGAAGCGTGCTTTTGCATAAACAAGCTCTTTAAAGAAAGGATAAGTGTTTTAGTTCATACATAAGCTTTTAAAAGTAAAAAGGTATTTTTTGCCAGAAAAATGTGGATAGAGCTTTTTAAACTTTGCCTACATTTTCGAATAACACGTGTAAATACGTGTAACACGTGTAATAGTGCTTTTGAGTTTGCCTTTTGTTTTTTTTTCTATTTGTTTATATTCTATTTCTTATTCTAAACTACCACAAAGATTGCAATTTTAAATGACTAAATTACTGAATTTTTTTTAATGACTTAAATTTTTTCGCAAAAAAAATTTTCTTTACTAAATGAATATGAAAAGTCGTGATATTCATTTAGTCAACAATGTCGTTGTTTATCTTTATAATCACATATCTGCAGAAAAAAAAACCCCACAGCAATGTCGCTTACGTAACATTCATATTTTATTCGCGCTAAAACGAGAAACATCGTCGCATCAACCGTTTAGTGCACAATATAAAACCTTATACAGGGGGATAAAATTGTGAGAAACACTCATTTTAATGGGCCTCATAAAAACGTAATAAAATGATGTCATCTCAGTATTGCTCTATTTACGGGTATATTCAGCGGAGGGCCGGAATCGACCTAATTCTCTACGTTCAAATTATTTTGTAAACGGTCCCTTAAATGGTGCTTAATTTTTTATACCAAGAATAGGTACTTAATGTTTTGCAGTGATTTTTATAATGGTAACATAATTAATACCTTTAATTTTTTTACAAAATGCAATTGCAATTTGTATATACGTACGTAAAGTACTTATTATTACTTACTAAGTGAGATTACACTAATCACTTACACTGTACTTATTAATCCTAATAACAACAAACTACCGACCGACTTACACTCGAGAGAAGCAAGCATGCACTTACTGTTTTGCCTTTTGTTTATCTTTTTCTATTTTCTTAGTATAATATTAATTGTATTATTAATTAATGTTGAAACCTTAGACCTAATCAACTTGCACAATTTAATTTATGTATACTTAGGAAGAGCGGATACTCCAAACACAAGTACATTACGTACTTAAATAGAGGCTCCAGCCACAATGTTGTTACCTTTCTGTTGATTGAATAAACATTTTTCTTTTCATTTTTTTTTTTCATATAGTCCATGTGAATAGTTAATATTATTTTTGTATACTTACTGCTGGACATAGACCCAAACGTTTCCAGCGCGACTAGTTTGGCAACTGTTATTGCTATTCATTTGTTAAAAACAATAGATCACAGATCAAACGTACTTAAACAATATGAAATATACTCTCGTGGCTCTCTGGTTAACAAAACCTTTAGGTAACATTAATAATAACAGCCAAACATGCTCGTATATAACTACTTAGTTATCTATTGCAGACAATTACAAGGGATGTTATTATAGGGTGAAACAGGGTCGGGTAATGGGGTAATGTCTTGGGATGCGGGAATGATTTGCGAACATTGTTGATTAGAGGAATCGATAATTTGAACAATAAATACACGTTTACATGTTATATTAATGTCTACATAATAATTAGTCTATAAATTGTCGATGATGAATGGAAGAATAGAATTTCTTTTCATCAATGGTCATTCCGAAATGTGTGAAGATGATACAATACAAAACTCAATCATATTTATTAACCCATAATAAATCCCACTGCAGGGATAACGCACACTTATTACGTAAAATTTAGCGATCAGTGAAAACTGTGCAGAAGCCGCGCGATAGCCGCGCGATCTGTCAAATCTGTCAATCCAAAGGAATTAGAGCGTACTCTGCTACGCTGTTCCAATGCGGATTGGCAGAGGCCAGTATTTTCAAACTGCATGAAGGTGTTATCCATCGAGAACCGGGAACCGATGACTTTACATGCCAGCGACTGGCTAGTGTCGACGTTGATAAACTTGTGTTCCTCCCACCTGTTTATGCTTGACTGTAAACCTGTGCAACAGAGACGAACTTCAGAAATGAAGAACTAAGAGACTCCTGTAATAAGTTTAGTTAGTTCCGCACTAAATTGCGTCAAAAGTAATGTTTTTCTGTGAAAATGATTTGTGAATATTGTTGCTACATTGGATATTGATGATTTATTAGTTTGCCTTTCGGATCCCTTTGTTGGTAGACAAAAACGGAACGTGCGGTAGTGTGCACGCCAAGTTCTACTAACTTTGACAAAATATTTCATTCACAAATATGAAAACATTATCGTAAAGAGAGTTATAGATAGTCAATATTTTTATGTTTTATAATTATTACATGTGTTTGAATAATGAATAAGATAAAATATCCGTGAAGCAATAAAGACAATCTATGAAAACATTTTTAAATGGCTAAAAATATTCAAATATTATAGACTAACGGCACGTCCGTAGTTTTGACACACAGACACAATACAATCATTCAAATTCCCTTTTATATTATTTTAGCACATATTAGTAGATAACTATTTTAACTGGAGAATTATTAGATATTTTTATAAAATCAAATAACCTGTCCTGTTGTGTCATTATTATCTATCAGAAAGAAAAAGTTCAATAATGATTTGTTATTAAAATCTTCTTCATTAAAATATGACAAACGAACATAATGCATGCAACAAAATGTTTTTTGCTATCTGACCATCTTGCAATGATCGAATTACTCAGCGGTTTGGGAACTTGTCTCGTTTTTCACAAAAGTATTTTTTCCGCGATAGAAATCTTTCCTTGATTTAGGCAGCTGATAACAGTTATTGGCGAGATGAAAAACATGTTTGGACAGCTTCGGGCGTGGGATATTTAATACTATGCTTTTAGGTTGTGATAGGGGGCTATTATCGTTAATGGGGTAACTTATAGCACAGAATAAATAATAGTCTTATAGCATCATTTACTTATTAAGTAGACTTGTAATATCTTTGTGAAGATCGGGGGGCTGAGAAGGCGTATGTGGGAAAACCTATTGATCGCAGACCAGTAGGCCATCCCAGATACCGCTGCAGTGACGCCGTGGAATCCGATCTCTGTGAACTTCAAGCTCGAGATTGGCTCAAGATCGGAAGAAATGGCGTTCTGTTTTGTTGGAGGCCAAGACTCACTCTGGGTTAATGAGCCGTCGGAACAAGTAAGTAAGTAGGTATGTAATATCTTTGCTGGTGTTTAAAAAAACGTTTTTTTTTTTGTGATACAAGATGTATGGTATGGTGTGAATAATCCTTAAATGATAGTTATGTTAATTTCTTCATATTGTAGAGATATACAGGGTATTTGGTAGAACGTTGCACATACGATAATGACAGATATGTGGAAATAGTCTGCTACTTGATGAGCTACAAAGATTTGACCTAGGGTCCATCTATTCCTGAACTTGAATGAATGAATGAATGAATGAATGAATGAATGATTTATTTCTCTCAAAAATCTTAAGTGTACAATATAACTATTATAACAAAGTGGGTGATTAAAATCTAAGATTATGAGAGACTGGTGACTGAACTAAGCATGAGCTTGTATCTCGGCACACCAGCCTCTCCCCGCGTGGATTTATATAATAATATTAGAATTAAGTTAAATAACAATAAAGTAGGTAGTGGACTAGTAACTAGAGAAAATTTTCTTTTTTTCTTTTTTGGAATTACAAAATTAACAAAAATACTAGAAGATTATACATGTAGAGTGTAAGGTTGTGTGTGTGTGTTTGTGAGTGCGTGTATGATAGTGTGTGTATGTCAGTGTGTGTGTGTGTGTGTAATTTGTAACTGCGTGAATTGTTGTTGTGGGGAATAACAGATGATGAATTAAATTTTTGGTCGAAGCATAAGTTCCGTGGAGTGATAATTTAGTTTCAGAAGAAAGTTTGTGACAATCTTTTTACAAGAGAACTTGGTAAGCTTGTGCAGTGCAAGTTGGCGGTTTAGATTATTGTAAAGGAAGGGACCAAGGAAGCAGTAAAACCGATTTGAAAATGCAGTGTTTAGGGAGCGGGAGATAATGCTAGGAGGGTAACGTGCGGAGCGAGAGGAATGGACGATATGTTTTTTATTACAGTGTTGCTTTAGAACTGTGTGTACAATAAAAAGCTGTCGAACCGTTAGGACGCCACAGAGTTGGTAAAGGTCTTCAGTGGGAAATAGGATGGGTTTAAACATACAGACTTTTAATAGTGCTCTCTGAGCGCGTTCGAGAGTGAGAAGATGGGTTTTGGGTGCTCCACCCCAAGTCGTGATGCCGTAAGTGAGAATTGACTGACAGAGTGCGATGTAAACCATTTTGACAGTATGAGGTTCCGCGACATGGCGCAACTTTTTGAAAACAAACATGAGTTTACGAACTCTGCCAGCAGTGGCTTTTAAGTGTGTCTGGAAGGAGAGCCTGCTATCTACGGTGACCCCTAGATATTTGATCGCACTTGAACGAGCCAAGGCAGAACAGGAACAGGGGAGAGGTGGGACAGAGGAGGAATGAGAGTGGGCAGTGATAGAGTAAGGAATTGAATTATTAGGAGGGGAATGAATGGAGAATGTTAGGTAGGAGGTTTTGGACGTATTCAGGGTTAACAAGTTAGAGCGCAACCAGTCACACACTTGGTCCAGTCCCATCTGTGCGTGGTCAAAAACAGATTTCCATGAGTTGGCGGAAAACAGTAGAGCGGTGTCATCCGCATAGGAAACTATTTTGCAGTTAGAGAGACCAAGAGAACAGAGGTCATTGATATAGACTAGAAAAAGTGTGGGACCCAGTATGCTGCCCTGTGGAACTCCATAGTGTACAGGCAGATAAGAGCTAGAGTACCCATCAATAGTGACGCACTGGGTACGGTCACTGAGGTAACTTTGGAACAGTGCTAATTGTGTACTCCGAACGCCCATATTTTCTAGCCGTCGAAGCAGGATGTGAGTAGATACCGTGTCGAACGCCTTAGCGAGATCGAGGAAGATACCGACACACTTCCTGCCACTATCCAAGTCACCCACTACATGGTCGACAAGGGAATGGATTGCGTCTGTAGCCGATTTATGAGAACGAAAACCGAATTGGTTGGGGGATAATAGTGATTTGTCCTCTAAGTATTTTATTAGACGTTTGTTGATCAGGCGCTCGAGAATCTTGGACAGCGCAGGAAGTATTGATATTGGGCGATAGTCGTTCGGACGTCCACGATCACCAGCTTTAAATATGGGATGAACAACAGCTTTTTTAAAGGCTGAAGGAAAGACACCAGAACTCAAACTGACATTGCAGATGTGAGCGATAGATGGAGCTAGGGCCCTAGCATTTTGTTTTAGTAAGGAAGAGGATATGTTGTCCCAGCCCACCGCGCAGTTGTCTCTAAGGGATAGTATAATGGTTTCTATTTCTTCGGTGGAGGTGCTAAGAAGAACGAAGGAATGAAGAGGAGGAGAGGAGTTGGAGAAGTTGGATGATGGGAGCGGGTTGTAAGTAGTCAAGATATTTTCAGCAAGGGATCTACCAACATTTGAAAAGAACGAGTTAACGTAATTCGTTGAGTCTAATGGGGTATCTTTGCAGTGAAGGAGGTTACTCGGACTGGGAGATTTATTATTAAGGTTAGTGACATTTTTTATTGCTTCCCACAGTTTTTTTATATTGGTACCAGCATTGGTTAGGAGTGACTTTTCGTAATTCTCCTTTGTCTTTTTTAATAAGGAAGAACAGAAGTTACGGTATCTGCGATAAGTGGTACGTAAAGTATCGTTTTGAGGTTGCAGTTTTAACTTATTGTGCATGTGATCTCTATTGCGTATACACTTTAGAAGTCCTGGGGTAATCCAGGGCTTTACACATCTACTACGACGAGGTGAGGTGACCGAAAAGGAATGGGAAGCAATCGCTATTTGGATAGTTTTAATAAAGCTGTTGGTGGCGATCTCTGGGTCGTAAGAAGCTAGAATAGAAGAAAAGTCAGTACAGGATAGTGTCTTGGATAAGGCCTCATAGTTCACCCTGGTTAATTTTTTTGTGGGAGAAGGATAACGTGAATGAATATCGAGTGACAGAAATACAGAGCTGTGATCCGTAACAGTCGATTCGATAACCAAGGCAACGGCAGCGAGGGGTGATTTTAACATTATATGGTCGAGACAGGTTTTAGATGGAAATCTTGTAGGAAAACAATGAGCTTGAAGAAGACCGTGATGTGCTAATACGTTCAGGTAGCTCTCAGCATCAGTGTCAAGATTGTCTGACAATATGTCAATATTTAGATCTCCTATGATTATAATATTTTTACAGTTGTGTAGTGACTCGAGAAGTGAACTGAGAGAATTTATAAAGTTGGTCTTAAAACGGAAGGTAGACGGTCGGTAAACGCCTAGGATAGCAGTATCAGGGAAAGGTCTAATGAGTAAAGCACTAGCATCAACCAGCGTAGGCTCTTCTATTTTGGCTCCGGTTAGGTGATCACCGAGGTAGACTACGACACCGTCACTTTTGTTAATTGGATATCGGGACGGGTAGTAAGAGAAGCCATTTAAGGATGGAATTATTGGATTATTAGGTAGCCAGCATTCAGTGAGAATGATAATATCAGGGGGTGTCGGAAAGCTGTTTAACAAAACTTCGAATTTAGAGAAGTTAGCCGACAGGCTGCGAATATTCTGCGTAAGTATCCGTAAAGGCTTGTCATATTTGGGTAGGTAATCAGAAATTTCGTGAGGGTAGCAAGTGAAAGAAGACGCAATAGAGACATTATCAATATTTTGAATTAAATGGGTATTAGGATCCAATTTGAATAGAGTAAAGTAGAAGCAGAAATTTTTGGCTGAATGAAATCAAGGAGGCTTAACAAAGTAGCAAAATGATTAAGGAGCGCTAGGATCAGTAAATATGAATTCAAGTGAGTGTAAGAACAAGACCGAAGAGTGTTATAATTGTTTGTGGGTAGGAGAAGCATGGGACAAGTGCAGTGTCTGAGTGCAAAGTAATTGACAACTTGGGCGTTGTATGGTAGCAGAAAACGTGGAGTGCAAGCAGTGGTAGTAGTGAGCGTAACCAAAGAAGGATATGATATGGGAGTTTGTGTGATTGTGTATGTGAGTGAGTATGTATGGGTGTATGTGTGGGATGTGTTTATCATATACATTGAAAAGCATAGAATTAAAAACAAAATTAAAATATAAAGGCAAGAAAATTCTAGTTTTTTGATTGCAGACCAGTGAGTTGAGGGCCGACGAGTTGGTGGCCGGCAAGGGCAGTACTAGATGGTTGGGGGCCGGAGAGTTGACTCTCCGAAGTGATCACGAAGTACTTCGTGTTATCAGTCTTCCTCAGAAGTATTCGGCCATTGGAGGTCCAGCAGTATTTAAAGTTTTCATTCTTTGCGTACTCGCGGGCTAAGTAGAAAAGTCGACGGGAATGCGCTGTCAGGTGCTCAGCAATGTATATTGGTAGCTGCGAGCCACCCAGGGTGGAGGAGTTCAGCTTGTTGTTGGTGTTCTGCTTGTTATATGCCTTGAAGGCAGCGAGGACTTTGTTCTTAAGCAGAACCGAGTTTAGAGCACATACTAAGTTGATGCCCTCGGTTTTGGTTGGCAGCCGACGGATGTCGTATATGTCGGCAGAGGTCACCTGGACTGAAAGTTCCTCAAAGATACGTGTTACCAGGTTGACTTGATCGTCCTGAGTGGGATTTATTTTTGGGACACGTATGTTGCGCAGCTCCAAGGTGCTGGAGCGGGAGCGACGATCCATCTCTTCAGTGGCTGCTTCCACTTTAAGTAGCCGTTCCTGAAGCTGCTGGGCTTTATTTTGCTGCTGGCCCATTTGTTGTAGCAAATCGTCATACTTCACCGATAAGTACTCAATCGACTTCTCAGTTTCACACTGGGAGGCAAGAATATCAGCATTTTGCCGCAAAATGTCCTGCATAGAGGAGTGTATGCCAGATAACTTTTCATCAGTTTCCTGTCTCCATATGGTTAGTGACTCAATGAATCTGTCTAATTTTGACTCCTGTTGGGGAGCACCACCGCACTCACATCTCCGCCTTTTTGAGCGCTGAGTTATAAGATTATCAGTCGGGCTGGTGCAGGGCATATCAATATTAAGATTAGGGGCAGATCCGTAATGTTCCCCTTGTTTCACTGGACTATGAATCATTGTACACACTCTCTAGGACTATTATAATAAAGATAAAAGGCAAGTCGTAATTATTAATTTACGGTTGGTTGACAGATTGGGAACACCCCTAAATTTCTTGCTCGTGCGCAGGTAGGCGTAGCAGTAAAAGAGCCAATGCGACCTTGTATCTAGTGGGGGCGGGTCTCAATAAATAGGTTATTGCGAAAATATTTAGGTCACACTCACGCACAGTTGCCGTCCTTGTCTAGCGCGTTGCTTGAATGAGGTATCCTCGCGTTTCTGGGCGCCTAGTAGTTCTGAGCGTTTGACTTAATATAATTTACTTTTAATGAACTTGAAATAATATAATTTACTTTAGATCGAGTGGTCAGCTTATTCATTAGCCAAATAGTCCGTCAGTTTTATTGCCACTTTTTGTTTGGGTTTGATGTTTTTTGAGAAGTATAATGACTTTGTTAGCAATAAGGAAATATTAAAAAAATCTCGATAGAATGAGATTTACTTGTGTTTATCAATGCACGTATTTATATAAGGTATACCGTACAACTTTCGGATGTATTGGCATTGCGGCACTTTGAGTTCGTCAAACTATATCGTAGAACGACAGGTGATATTCTGAAAGGGCCACGAAGTCAAAATCAAAAAGTAAATGTGTAACTACATACTTTAATGTCCTCTACACAAAGTTGACAGAAATAAATTGAAGGTAAAAGACAAAAGAAAGTTTTAAGAGAGGTAGAGCACAGCGGATAATCCGCTCAAATCGGAGCAGCCCGTCTGAGGAAGGACCTCCAACTTACAGAAGATTGTAGCCAAATAGCATTGGTCTCGGCCATGTTGTGTTCCTACGGTGAGTAAAGTCTCCAGGGGGCGTATTACGAACTCTTAATTCCAGGCAGTTTACACCGTAAATTGAAGTGCCTTGCTAAACCGTATTATGAGCTCTTATTCCCAGCCAGTCAGCGGTCACGTGACACTTGGCCGACTTCTGGCTTTGATTATGGCTGGGAATTTCGTATTACAAGCGTTAGTTTGACGTTTCGTGACATGTTTATCTGTCAAAAAAGAACTCTACTAAACCAGTCAGTTTATGCTACATTTCATCAACTTTTACTGACTTGCTTGGCTTTATTTTTAATTTAATAATTTGTAATAGTGTGTATTTGTGACTTTTGAACTAAATATTTAGTGCGTTTGTTAAAAATAAATATTAAACATGTGTGACGAGTTAGAAATATTTGAATTTCTGGAGAGTGACGCTGCGGAAACAAGGAAAATAAATGAAGCAAAATTAATGAGGAAACGTCTTCGTGATATTAGTGATCCCTTTGATATGGATGAAATTAATTTTGTAAAAAGATATAGGTTAAGTCAACAATTAGTTCTGGATCTGTGCGAAGACTTGAGACCTCATGTGGTTGGGACTACAAAAGCTTCAGATATAACACTCGAAAGAAAGGTTAGTAGGTACCTAGTGTTTATAATTAAATTATTACCTATTACTTATACTTCGAGTCGTTGTAATATTTATCATATGGTTCATTTTGTTACAGGTGTTAATAGCATTATCATTTTATGCCACTGGGTCTTACCAACGTCCCGTTGGTGATATATCAGCCCACTCAGTAGCCCAACCTACAGTCTCTGTGACTATAAAACAGATCACAAGGTTACTGAATTTACCTCAAATTCAAGCGAAATATATCCGATTCCCAAGAACTATTGAGGAAAGAACAAATAATAAGATAAGGTGAGTGCATTGATTATGCTGGGTGAGTTATTAATTATTATTGTCCCACAACCTTTTAACTGTATGTGATGAATCTGTGACCAATAAAATTTATTATTATTTATTTGCATTATAGAAAGCGGTTTAATACAATAGTCACAAACAACATTTTATTTAGAACTAGTGTATAGGCAATAAGGCCTTATTGCCAAAAGCAATCTTTTCAAGGCAACCATAGGGTAACAAATTATAAAGCAACACAAAACATAGGTATTAAAGATAATTTAATATTGGATGAGCTTTCTTAATGGAACCTAAATATAACTAATTATTTAATATTGTTAGCTATATTTTTCCACAATAAGTAGGTTACCTTATCCAAATACAATATTTCTATTTACAGATTTTTTAATAAGTTTGGCATGCCGGGAGTATTGGGCTGTATTGATTGCACACATGTTGCAATTGTACGTCCAGTTGAAAACGAAGAGAGATATTACTGCAGAAAGCAATATCACTCATTAAATGTCCAATTGGTAAATAAAATACTTATTTTTATTTATTTTATTTTTTTTAAAACAATTATAAAAGATGGCAATTCTAATAGACATGTTTATTTCCATTACATATTTTATTTTATTTGGAAAACTTACATATTAAAACAATAATATTTAACATAGACTTGTACAACTTTTTGCTTAAAAATATAATTTTTTTTAGGTAATACTACTACTACTACTTACATACAAACAAATAAAATGTAAAAATAATATTTTGTAATGTAAGAAACTTAAAATCTAGGTAACAATCATGTAACAGCAAAATAATATTCTTCTTTACAGCCTCATTTTCATGTAAGATTAATCTGAAATGTTTATTTTTTTTAGATTAGTAATGCAGATATGAATATTATTAGTGTGGATGCTAGTTTTGGAGGAGCTACACATGACTCTTTTATCTGGGCAAACCATCCCATAATGCGACATATGGAAGAGATTAGCAGTAATGAAGCTATATGGTTACTTGGTATGCAAGATTTGAATCAAGTTTATCCATCTATTTACAAAATTAATAATATAACACAATGGTTAATATTTTTTTTTCATTTAAGGTGATTCCGGGTATCCTTTAAGAAGATTTTTAATGACCCCTATTACTGGTGCCACTCCGGATACTCCAGAAGCACACTACACAGATGTGCATGTCCGGACACGAAACGTTATAGAAAGGACGATTGGTCTTTTGAAAGCTCGCTTCCGGTGTTTGCTTGTACATAGAGTGTTGCATTATGCACCTCCGGTAGCAGCATCTATAGTAAATGCTTGTGTAATATTACACAACATTTGCAATAGAGCAAATGTGCCTGTACAAGAATTGACCGAAGAAGAAGCTGTGTTGGAGGCATCCAGACAACAAACTCACAGTGTAGATCCACAAGAGTCCTCATCCACCACCAGAAATAACAGGGAACTGAGAGATGGCCTAGCTGTCAGGAGCACCCTCATTTCTCGACTCTGGAACACTCGTGGGTCTACAAATTAAAATAAAAAAAGTATTAAATGTTATTAATTTCTTTTCATTCTTCATGTAATATTCTACTAAATTAAGTTAATTTCACTGTTGTATGATATGTAATATAACTACTAACATTATTATAAATTGTAAAAGTATTTAAGTTCCAATAGGGGTCTATTTTTTTCAATGATAAAATAAATGTCAATCTTCATAATGTCAATCTTCATTTATTATGTACAAAACTAAGTTAGTTAGTTTTTTAAATTGTTTAGTTTTTTATATTGTTTAGTAAGTTTTTTTTTTAAATATATGTTACAAATAAAATTTTCTGTGTAATTGTGTGTTATACTTACTTGCAAATCACTGCCGCTATTCCATTCAGAGTGCACAGGATTTCTTTAAATACTTGTAAAGTTTGCTCCTGTGCTTCTGAAATGCGATGAAGTGAGTCTGCATTTCGTTGTTCTAGCAACAATCTTGCCCGTGCAACATCGACTAAAGTTTGTCTCGCATCTTGCAGACTTAAAGCAGCCTGCCTTCTCGCACTGCGTCGTTGCCGCACTCTTCTCCCTTGAGGTTCCTGTTGTGCCTCCTGCTGTGGCACCATTTCCTCTACCTCATAATGTGGTGGTGGTGGTATCTCTTCAGCCAGTGGCACATGTGGCTGAGAGCCCTCATCCAGAGGAATTTCAAAATCAGGAACTGGTGTCTGTATGCGAGATGGGCCAGCCACAGGTTCTGTGTTTTGGTCAGTCTGTGTTAGCTAAAATATAATATAAAAAAAAATTACTTTTATATATGTACATATTTTGTGTATTTTTTTAAATAAATTAAGATAATCTATACCGTTGGGAATGGGTCCACTTGTGCATTAGGTAAGCCAGCTCCGAAGCCTTCCCCAAGTAAACTCAGAAACTTCTTCTCAATGTCATTCAGGGGAGTGGCGTCTGAAGGTCCACCTCCAGTACGGCTTTGAGAAGTACGGAGGGCTGCTACTCTTCGTTTCAATTTCGCTTTATAATCGACCCAATACTAAAATTAACAAAAAAATTAAGATTATAACTCAAGTAACCCTTTTAGTTTAAGTATAGGTATAATATTAGTTAAGAATGTAAGAGGTAAAATTATTATTTTAAGTTTGCTAAATTATTACGTAAGTACTCACATTAGACCATCCTTTCCAGTCTTTGGTAGCACCTTCTCCTTGAGAATTTAATATCTCGGATACAGACACCCACATCCGTTTCGAGAATTCTCGCGCTTGCGCCGTTTTGTTGTATCCAACAGCTATATCTCTGTGAGAGTTCAAAAATTCCCACAAAGATTCTAGCTGTTGGTATGTTACTCGGCGACGACGCGAAACCTCATCCCGTGTACTTCTAAAAATAAATTAATCTTTCAGAACGGTACCTATGCACTTACTTATTAATTTAGTTACAAGTAAATTAGATTGAGATGAGTGAAAAAATTATGTATTTACTTACGCCATTATTTAAAAATAATTCCTCAAAAATCAAATAAACAACACAAAACACTTGATATACTTTAGGGCGTTGCACCGCTAATGCAACACAAACCCATGAATAATAGCTATTCCCAAGAATTTCACACATTCTTTTAATATTTTCAAGTGGTACTTTAAAACTTAGTTTAAGTATTTTGTTTTTTGCCGGCTCAGCCGAATCCCAAATGATAATATCATACGCGTCGTTCAAAAATGTAACTGAAGGTAATTTGGTTGATTAGAGTCATTGTTGTTGTATATCGTGTTTCCAACATAATAATTTAGCTCATTGTTTTCATATTGATTTCGTTTGATTTTCTTGTTGTTAGTTAAGAATAATTCCTAAATATTATCATTATTTTCATCACAAATAAAAAACCGTAATTTAGAAGTAAAATCGGTCACATCGATTTCCGAACGCCACATACGACATTTCAAACAATCCATAGACAATCATCCAGTAAGATTCCAGTCAGTTTAATAGAGCTCATAATACGAAAAAGAACAAGTCAGTTTAAGGCCGTAAACAATATGGCCTGGAAACAGGCTGGTTTTTATAAAGTTCGTAATACGCCCCCAGAGCTCCACTTGGAGTTGGGAGGGTTGACAACGCGTGAGTGATACCCCGGTATTGCAAGGGTCTATAGGCTACGGTAATGCTTACCATCATGCGGGCCGTATGCTTGTTTGCCAACTTTGTGGAATAAAAAAAACTCAGACAAGAGGAAAAACGCAAATACCATCATGGTATCGAATCGAGCGTAAATCAAACCCGCGCCTAGTGTCGAAGGTAGGATCACTATAAATCAACTTACTATCATCGATCGGTCAATATAATTGACGACCTCCGTGGCGTAATGGTTACCACGCCAGACCGCCGCCCAGGAGGTCCCGGGTTCGATCCCCGGTCGGGTCATGGTGAAAAACGAACTTTTTCTGATTGGCCTCGGGTCTTGGATGTTTATCTATATATGTATTTGTTATAAAATATAATATCATTGAGTTAGTATCCCATAACACAAGTTTCGAACTTACTTTGGGGCTAGCTCAATCTGTATGAATTGTCCCTATATATTTATTATTATTATTATTATTTAAATAACTGTATCAAACGCGTAAGCTTATGAAATTGCCATTACAATGGCTCCACGGACACGCTATCTGTTTATCCTGAATTTCCGGATTTCATTTTGTGAACTACCACCTACAGGATTGGTTCGTATGAACGACTCACTCCCCGAGATTCGTTCTGTTTTTATTGTCCTATCGATCCTCATATATGTTTGGGGAGGTCCATATTTTTACGAGGGCCTAGAATAGCCTGGTGCCATCTGTTTGAGGGTCCACTATGACCGAAGGCTTATTTATGCTCTTGAGGTATTGAGGTTAATCACGTACTGTTGAGTAGTTTCGGTCTAGTTTTAGAAAAGAAGTGATAATGTTAAAATTTCACGATCCTCAATCGTCTTTTCATTTTTACCGTTTTAAAGATGTATGCTAAACATTCCTACCTTTAAGCTGGTATTAAAAATCAAGGCAAAGCATTATCGATGGGAACTTTTATTCTATTAAACGCCTATGCAATAATTTAGCTTACATGGAATGAATGCAAGGTTAGCCCGTTGTTTTTTTGGTTAAAATAATTGGGCTAGAATTAGATGGATAATAATGAGAATGTCGGAAAAAAGTGATCTATAAGAGGAAAAAGAAGTGAGTGACACTGATCTTTGACTCACAGATGAGTGTGATGAGGCAAAGTAAAATTTTTGATTCAAATAGGTCTGAAATTCTTTCGCATCTTAAGGACACAGGTAGGTATTGAATTTCACCAAATACATGAATCTATCACCTAATTATAATGCTTGTAATTAGTTGTCTGTTTAATTATGTAGATGGCTTATAGATGTTTCTAATTCCATATGGAGTCGCCATTATCACGTACGCTAACCGAATACTAACATCACATTTCGATTATAACGTTACAGCTAACATATCGTACATAATCCATAAGGTCGTAAGCACACTAGCGATCTAGAATTCCGAACCAAATCGAGTACAGATTGTTTGGTTAACAATAATCAATCTCCCACTGTTCGTGAAGCGGGTAACTAGCATGTTGATTATTTTTAAACTACTTTTCCTTCCATTGTGGGGTTTCCTTTTTTATGCCATAGGTACCCCAGGCACACAAAGCAAGGGGCCACTTGATAGAAAGTGGTAATAATACCAGAGGCGCTACCAATGTGCTACAAGGAAAAGGAGAAGAGGAATGAGTTAGGCTTTCTGCTATCTCACTTCCTGAATAAAACGCATTGCTACTTGACACCGATATTCAGTGTGATGATAGTACTTCCCCCGTCAAGCTAGCCTGTTTCATAAATGCTCTTTCACTCCATGGTGTTTCTCACACGTCTTTTATTGTGTCATCTTTACTACACAGGATCCGTGGTAGCAACAACAGCATTCTAAAGGTGATCGCGAGCCAAATGGACTGTCCCATCCAGGCGCACTGGATTACAGTCGCCATTGGCAGAGAAGGGTGATGTAATTTTAATTTTATTCGACTAACATAGTTTTTAAGATTTCGATGTTACTAACCCCTCTATGGAAAATTTGAAGTCTGAAATAAAAAGTCATTTATTTATTTATTATTATTTTAAAAAGATTATCATAGGTCTATTTGAATAAAAATATTCAAATTTTGCCATGCCATGTTCCTCAAATTTCACTTCAAATCATCATGAAATTTTACACACGTGCCGTCAGAGGTACCAGTAGTTTGAGCACGCGTAAATTGCAGGCTACTAATAAATATTCGATGAATTATTTTGTGTACCGATAACCTAACCCAATGTATTCAAGTACTAGTACAACGTACATCACATTACGCGAATGAACCGGAAAACCTACATAATTCTATCAAATTAATTATGTATCAGTCCATTTTGTATGTAATAAACTTTGAATTAACGCTCGCATTTCGGATGTAATCATCTAAGTTAATAATTTAGTAGTTTGAGGTTTAATCTAACAATTAATTCGATCGTGGAATGTACTGACGGGTTTATGTTATACTTAATGGACGCTGTTTATCTGAATCCCTAAATCCTACCCGACATAATATCTCATCTCATACCATAGCTTAGGAGCTCGATGGCGTCGCTGTGTATCGCACTCTAAATAGAAGCCGCAAGTCGCAACGTCAACTGTAGAAAGTGTTTAGATGGGTTTTGTGATCTCGACCTTCTCCGTACTTCGGAGGACATGTTAAGCTGTCGGTCCCGGCTGTTGTCGATGGATGACAGTCGCTAAGCAAAGTCGATGACCTTCAGGAGTTAGCTTCAGGTGCCTGACCTCAACCAATCCGTATTGGAGCAGCATGGCTATATACGTTATAATCTCTTTTGATCGAAGGGAGGCTCGTATCCCTGCAGCGAAAAAATACCCATACTCGAATCAAACACAAGTACTGGTGCCGAAGAGAAATCACTATTACTACCAACTCGCTAAATCTCTGTTACATAATAGTCAATTTAATAAATAAATAAATAAATATATAGGGACAAATTACACAGATTGAGCTAGCCCCAAAGTAAGATCGAAACTTGTGTTATGGGATACTAACTCAACGATACTGTATTTTATTTTATAACAAATACTTATATAGATAAACATGCAAGACCCGAGGCCAATCAGAAAAGTTCGTTTTTCATCATGACCCGACCGGGAATCGAACCCGGGACCTCCTGGGTGGCGGGCGCATATGGTAACAGTAGATGGTTATTGGGCATTCTGAGCCACTTCGTGATCTCAGAATACCCAATAACCAGAATTAGTTTCAATCCGTCGAACATTGATTAGCCTTAACATTGATCCCATCCCTATTTATTTTAGAAGTATTATAAAATTGTTTCGTCACAAAACGTAAGCTCATTTTGTTCAAACTCATGGAGTATTACAGTCGAGTTTGTTATTACACGTTAATAGCTAATAATGAAATTTGTTAAACAAAAAGATACTCTTAAATTACATTGTATTTGTCCTGTATCGCCACAGGAACCAAAACGGCATGGAAACCTACTGCCGAACACAATACGTTGTATTGTTTGTGGTCCATCAAACTGTGGGAAAACGAACTTAGTAATAAGTTTGCTGTTGCATAAAGATGGTCCACGTTTCTGCAACTTATATGTTTATTCAAAATCCTTATACCAAGCTAAATATTTATTTCTGGAGAAAGTCCTAAACAGGGTGGCTGGTATAACTTTTAATAAATACAATCACAATAGTGAAATTTTGAGTCCTCATGAAGCCTCACCTGATTCCATTATTATTTTTGATGATGTGGCTTGTGAAAATCAAAACAGTATCAGAGATTATTTTGCAATGGGTCGTCATAAAAATATTGATTGTTTTTATATTAATCAGACGTATACTAAAATACCGAAACAACTAGTAAGAGACAATTCAAATCTGATAGTATTGTTCAAACAAGATGACATTAATTTGAAACACGTTTATGATGAGCATGTGGGATCTGATATGTCATGGTCTCAATTTCGTGAGATGTGTTCAGTTGTTTGGAAAAATCCTTTTAGCTACCTTGTTATTAATAAGGATTGTGAAAGAAATAAAGGATGTTATAGATCAGCATTTGACACTTTTATAGTTTTGGACTAGCATACATAATACAGTGTTTCATTTAGAATTTATCATTTTCAATTGTGGTTTGCACTAGAACACAATAACTAATACTAAAATGGAAAAAACATTTAAAGAACAAATTGTGAAATCTGCAGCAGCTGTGAAAAGAAAAGTTGAAATGATTAAGGATGCAAAAAACATAAACAATATGGCATTGGAGACAATACTTAAACCTATAGTTGATCCGCTAAATTTAATAGCCAATAAAAGTAAAGAAAAGAGCGTTGAGAAAGAAAACCATTCTACTCCTGTCATGAAAAAGTGTAAACATAATGAAAGCGCATCGTCCTTTGCATCCGATGAGGATTCTGATAACATTGTCAGCGAAGAAGACAATGTTTCTGATAACGAATTTTCTAAAGATGATAACAAAACTTTAGTTTCATCACCTTCTGAAGATTTAAATTTTAGTGAGGAATCATTTCAATCCACTCATTCTTCACCAAATAAAAATCATACATTATCTTGGTCTACATCATCTGAAGTAATGACTGATATCCCTTTTGGAGTTAGATATGAACGCGGAAGACTTATGCTGGGCAAGAATCGTGTTTTCGATGATGGTAATATTCTGAAAATAGGAATTCGTTCTTTAAAGAAGACCATCGGTTTAAAAGAGTTACTATTCAAAAAGACTCCTGATTTAGATAAAGTTACTACAGAAGACTTGCAAAATTATAAGTTATTACTAATCGACACCAACGCACATCGACGTAATTATGAGCCATCCAAACCTATAAACAGCAACAAAGGTTTTAAATACATGAATGTTATTAAGCCATTGTTTAAATTCTCAAAAAATGCAACTACAAGTATTGAAAGTATTCCTCAAGGAAAAGGTATTCCACTTTTGAAGAAAGTAAAAATAGACACGGATTATGTTTATTGGGATGATCCCAACGAGTTGGTAGAACGGCTTAAATTACTGTTGGGGTCACGAGCAGCTGGTAACACTAGTGTAGACAACGAAATTATTACAATTATAGAAGAATTACAAGAGGCGGGGATTGTAAATGTAGAATTTAAAGAGCAGTCACCAGGAAAAATTAGTAGTATTCTTTCAGTTCTCAACTCCTCTAGACAACGATGAATATAGATAAGTTTGGTCATCACGTTCATAAACGCTTGCGATTATCGGAATTTATTGATACTATAAACAGCACACTAGTGAAATCAGATGCTGGACACTATGATTTAAAAACATCTAAATTAAAAGGTCTTTCATCTCCAAATGAAGACGATGAAGCTGTGAACAAAGCTTATGTGGATAACATAGTTCTAGAGCTAAAAAAAGAAATTGAAAAAGTTAATAATAATCAAAAAGTATACTTAAAAAATTTGGAAAGAGCTACATCGTACCACTTATCTACCTTATATTATACAAAAGAAGAAATAGATAACTTGATTGAATTCAAATTAAACAAACATAATGAGCAAAAAAAACATAGTTGATGAAATTCATAAAGCAGCAAGAAGAAATTTTCCTCGTCGAAGTACAATTCTAAAAGGCATAGATGATTTATGGCAAGCTGATCTTATAGATTTTCAGAAATATTCTAACTTTAACAAGGGATATAAATATGTTTTAGTCGTAATAGATACATTATCAAAATATGTATGGGCAAAACCTATAAAATCAAAAAATAAAAATTGTGTTACAAAAGCAATGTCTGAAATATTATCTTGTTCATCACGAAAACCCGTCAATTTACAAACTGATTTTGGTAAAGAGTTTTATAATAATGTTTTTAATGATTTGTGTAAAAAGTTTGACATTAATCATTATTCTACCCACTCCGTCAAAAAAGCTTCTATTGTAGAACGAGTAATACGGACAATAAAAAACCATCTGTACAAACTTTTTAGTTTGTACGGTCGTTATCAATGGTTGGGGGCAAATTTGAATTCGGTGGTAGAAACATATAACAATACCACTCATCGCACTACTAAATATAAACCCGCTCATGTAAATAAAGTAAACGAAATGGTTGTTAAATATAACGTTATGCATGCACAAAGACAAACTGTACATCGAAAACCCAAGTTTCATGTTGGTGATAGTGTTCGGATAAGCAAATTTAAAGGAGATTTTTACAAAGGGTACACACCTAACTGGTCGACTGAAATTTTTGTGATAGTTAAAGTAAATGATACAAATCCACCAACATATCATTTAGAAGATAAGCACAAACAGACAATTTTAGGATCTTTCTATGAATATGAATTACAAAGAACAAAATTTCCGGATCTTTACCTAATTGAAAAAGTTATTAAACGTAAGGGTAATAAACTTTATGTAAAGTGGTTGGGTCTTAGCGAAAAAGAAAACAGTTGGGTGGATAAGAGTGCATTACTTTTGTAATATAAAGTGAGCGCTATAATAAATTTATTCATTTTAAGAATATCTATGAAGGAGGGAACAGGTATTTTGAATAACGTCATCAATAATTTACCGTTTGAACTACATATTCCTGGATATCAATTTTGTGGACCAGGAACTAAACTTCAGAAACGGTTACTGAGAGGTGAACGAGGTATAAATAAATTGGATGAAGCTTGCATGTACCACGATATTGCATACGATAATAAAGATTTAAGCGTTCGACATAAAGCAGATTTAGAACTTTTAAATATGGCTAAAAAGAGATTAAAATCAAAAGATGCTAGAAGAGGAGAAAAAGTCGCTTCATGGATTGTTAAAAATGCAATGAAAGCAAAACTCAGAGCCGGTGCTGGAGTTCGTTCATTCATGACAGCAGTGAAAAAAATTCGATCTAAGCTAAAAAATATAAAATCTAAGGACAATCGTTCAACAATTAACTATGCATATGCAGCCGCAAAAAAACTATTTTCTAAAAAGAAAAAAATACGGTTACCGCGGTGTATTCCAATTCCTAAATGTGGAGGCTTTTTACCGCTCATTCCAATCTTCGCTGGCCTGTCAGCTCTAGGTTCGCTTGCTGGTGGCGCGGCAGGTATAGCAAAGGCTGTTAACGATTACAAGGTTGCTCAGAAAAACTTGCAAGAGTCCGAACGACATAACAAGATGATGGAGGCTGTTGCTTTAGGAAAAGGGTTGTATTTGAAGCCATATAAAAAAGGAGCTGGCTTATACCTAAGTCCTTCAAAAAACTAAATAAACGGCTACCCAGACGACCACTAACTAATTTAGATATACTGGAGCATGCGACTGACATTCCTTACTTTCGTGGAGTGTATATGAGAGATTCTCTCCCTCGAAAACCAAGAAAAATAGAGTGTGGTATATTAAATTTGGATAGTTCGGACAATCCTGGAACACATTGGGTAGCCTATGTAAAACATATTAATTACTGTGAATATTTTGATAGTTTTGGTAATTTAAAACCTCCATTAGAATTAATCAATTATTTAAGTCCTATGGCTATAAATTATAATTATGTACAATATCAAACCTATGGTACTACAAACTGTGGACACCTTTGTTTAAAATATTTACAAGATTATTGGAAAAATAATTTATATAAATAATAAAATAATAAAATATATATCAGTATAACTATGTCTTTCACTGTGTCAATAACTGGCAGAGGAGAATCTGTAACAACAAACTATTCCCCTACATTACAGCTGTACGGAGAGTACGAATGCGGGCTTTTGTACTTTTCGACATTTAATTCTATACCTAATATTGATGAAAGAAATAACAAATTTTATTATGGTAAAGAAGAAGTTATTGAAATACCTGAAGGATCATATGAGCTTCAAGACATTTGTGATTATCTTAAAAGTAACATTAAGAATGCAGCGTTAAAATTGACTTGTAATAATAATACCCTGAAAACACGTATTTTATGTACTGAAGATGTGCACTTCAATAAAAATGCTTCAATCGGAAAGATATTAGGGTTTGGTACAGAATCAATAAAAGCTAATATAAGTACAGAATCTAGGCATCCTGTAAGCATTTTACCAACAACTATCGTACGCATCGAATGTGATGTTATCAGTGGATCATTTGTAAATGAAAAACCGAGTCATATCATTTACGAATTTGTGCCTAATGTACCCCCCGGTTATAGAATTATTGAAATTCCTAAAAATTTAATTTACTTTCCAGTCAACCAAAGTTCAATAAATTCAATTAATATAAAACTGTTAGACGCAGAAAACAAGCAAATTAACTTACGTGGTGAAGAAGTACAGTTGTATTTACACTTTAAAAAAAAATGATAAATTTCAATAAAAACATCTCTTCTTCTACTAACAGACTCAGTTCTAAACGGTCTCTTCGTAAAGAAACACCGTTGCGATTAAAAAAGAAATTAACTAGAAACAATAAAGACTTTTTAAAGCTACTTGGTTTATTAAAATGAACATTTTAAATATATGTCAACCAGCGTCATACGACAACAGCATAGAAAGTTTTGAATATCATTCCTACAAACCGTATGTATCAAGTTTTAACAACAATGATGAAATCCGGATACCAATTAATCAACAGGACTTGTACGTGTTGCCTGCACTCAGTTGTTTGTATATTGAGGGCAGAGTTGATGTGTATAAGCAAGACAAAGCCGCCAAAGAAAAAGTGTCAAGTGTGCATTTTGTGAACAACCCAGCACTATTTCTATTTCAAGACATTAGATATGAACTAAATGGGATAGAAATAGATAAGATTAAAAATGCAGGTGTTACCACCACAATTAAATCTTATCTGTCGTTGAATGAAAATGAATCCAAAAGCGCAAGAGTTTGGGGTTGGTCTCCTACAGGCACTACCACTGATGGAGTATTTTCTGTATCTATACCGCTGAATAAAATATTAGGTTTCGCTGAAGATTATGAAAAAATCATAATAAACTGTAAACATGAATTAGTACTATTGAGAAGTAATACAAATCTCAATGCCTTACGATTAAATACAGGAGAAATTGTTGAGGATATAATTATAAATAAAATAGTTTGGCGAGTTCCTCATGTCAGAGTGTCGGACCGCGAAAGAATCAATTTACTAAAACATTTAGAAAAAGATCGTGCGATAAGCGTAGCATTTCGTAACTGGGATTTGTATGAGTATCCATTATTACCTAAAACCCGTAAACATACATGGTCAATTAAAACTTCATCGCAGATAGAGAAACCGAGATTTGTTGTAATCGCATTACAAACAAATCGTAAAAACAATGCAACAACGTCGATGGCAGAGTTCGACCATTGTTACATTCGCGATGTGAGAGTATTTCTGAATTCTTCATATTATCCATATGAAAGTTTGAATATTAGTTTCTCGGACAACAGATATTCATTAATATATGAACAGTATGCAAGATTTCATCAGTCTTATCACGGTCGTCGAGCTGAACCGTTGATGGGATTAAAAGAATTTAAAGACATAGCTCCCTTATACGTTATAGACTGTTCTCGACAGCACGAAATGTTAAAAGGATCAATTGATGTGAGAGTCGAATTCGAATCCGATCAAGACATACCTGAAAACACATCTGCGTACTGTCTTATTCTAAACGATTGTATATTTGAGTACAAACCATTGAGTAATATTGTAAAAAAAATATCATGAATTCTAATACAATAATCGTAGATTTACAAGGGTTTAAGGATTTGAAAAATAAATTTATTATCAAAGAATTATCGATTGCAACAAAATATTATACACAAACCTTCTTGATTAAAGCACCTTATTCTTTTAAAACTCTGTCTACTGAAGAAAAAAAACAAGTTCGATGGTTAGAAAACAATCGAGGGCTAAAATGGCATGAAGGATTTATTGATTATAGAGAATTTCGACGAGTTATAATTCCATATCTAAATGGTAAAAATGTCTTGACAAAGGGAATGGAGAAGGTTGTATGGATTCAAGAGTTATGCAATGATTGTGAAATAATAGAGTTGGGTGAGAAAGGTTGTCCTAAGTTACTCAAACTATATGACAATTACTGTGATGAAATCAATCACGTGTTTAATTGTGTTTATCATAAAAAAATGTGTGCTTTGAAAAATGTACTCTGTTTAAAAAAGTGGTGTCAGGAAAATTTTGTATTTAATTCTTTATTTAATTAATAAATGTATTTTTTAAACATGCTGTGTTTTTATTTTATTACTTAAATCAATTATATATATTTTATGAAATGAAAAGATATTATTATGTTTTCCATTTTTTATTATTAAATTAAAATTATTACATCACAATTTATTATTAAAGTTACTTACATCGTAATTAAAATAATAACATTTATTTCCTAACATACATTTCACAATACAAAACAACACAATGTTAATACCAATTAGTATAACTATAGTTACAGATTTTTTTTGATATATTACTGATAATTTTTTCAGTCTGGTCCATAATCTCATCACCAATATCTTTTACCACGTATTGGGAGCTCAATAGAACGTTATCATCATGAATACAGTCACTTATTAGTTGATCACACTCTAAGTCCAGCACCTGAATCTTGATCAGTCGGAGTCCTTTCTGTGGAGCGCTATTTATCACAAATGAATGATGAGGAACCCGTGATTTAATAATTTTTTTGGAAAGGTCATTCCTAATGCGACTCCCTTTCGTCTTCATTTTCCGTTCACGAGAATTTCTTTCTTCGCTCTCCGAAACAATAGGGTCTACGTCTACGTCAATTACACGTTGTGTTGTCTGTAACAAAAAAACACTTTTAATTTATGTAATTCAATAAACATAACAACTAACCAAAAATACAGTAAAAAAACAACTTACCTTCCGTTCATGAGTCTTCGTTTTACGTTTTTGAGATGCTTGCATTTTTAAAAATTCCTCGGTAAATCCAGCTGACAGTCGTTGAGCATGTTCAAAGGAATCAGGAATATACGTTTCGTTATCCGAAATGGAAGCGAAAACATCAACGTCTTGTGCTGCCTGTAACAAACCAAAAATACTTTAAAATAAAATCAGTCAATTGTATATATTTTAATAAATAAGATGTAAGATCAATAACTTACCATTTTTAATTATTATTTTTTAATGCTGAAAATCGGAGAGAGTACAGGTAGTATAGGTTGGTACTGATGGCAGTATAATAATGAAAAAAAATATTTATTTCACCTATTGTATTACATATAATGCCTTTTCATAAAATTTCACCGTATTCACTCGCACTTATTACAGTGTGTGCGAAATGTACGACTCAAATTACACTAAAAAAATGCAGCGCTTAGCGATTTGTGTTGCAATAATAAATAGTTTCGATTATCATTCAAGTTAGAACATGTTTACAAAATTCACCTATATTGTTATGCAACATATTTCTGATATTTTTTTATCATTATTTTCCATAATCATAAACTTTTCTGGACATCTAGATTATAAATAAAACAATTTCATCTATTAACTATATTAATTTTATTAAAATTATGATTATACACTTTGAACCTTAAGTAAATCATTCTTAATTTTAAGTTTTACAAAATATAAAATAAACACAATTCTTGTTTTTTTACAGATTTGATAGGTACACTATTTTTAAAAAACCTGTTAAAAGTTAAAGATGGTAGTATGCCCCCATGCCTTTGTCGAAATCTTATTTTTCGATATAACTCGCTTATCGTCATCAGCTGATAAAGCAATTTTATTTACAGCACATGTAAATAATTCATGTTTAATTGATTTGAATAAAATATTTGTTTTTCGAACAATATCACCTTCGTAAAGAGATTTTTCATAATCTGATACATTAAAATCACGTACAATATTTCTTTTAATTCCTTTAGCCTTTTTTATTGTGCTGTCTGTAGTCTTAATGCAATATAACTTTGAACGAAGTCCTACGAATTCGCTTATGATTTTAGTCCCCATTTCAAGCTTAAACAAGCCAGGGACTTTTTTATTTTGAATTGGTAAATTATATTGATTATTTTCACAATTACTAGTGTCGAAATATGGCAAAAAAAAATTTTTTACATCACAATAAAAATTATTTGTTTGTATATGATATATAAAACTATCTGTATCTGTGTAACACATCTGTATTCGGTTTTTGTAAAAAGGTTGTATTGTTGAGTAATGGAAATCATACATGTGGCTTTTTGAAAGTTCTAAAACAGTGAAACCGATATAAATGGGTTTGTTCAAAATTATTTCTTCGGGGTTTAATTGAACCGCTACTAAATTATTGCTAAAAACCGTCGCACTGTGGAAATTTGGACGAGCGATAAGTTTTTGAGCACATTTTCTTTTTTTAGTCACATTTTTATTATCAGTCCACTGATTTACCAAATGCACGTTAACTCTCTTCTCATTATTTTCTAAAGTTTTTCCAAACACACTATTGTTCAATAGTTTGAAAAAATCTTGTTCAAAAGTAGATGAACTTTTTTGTCTCAATTTAGTATTTAAATCAATATATTGTTTTAAATATGGGCTTTGTCTGAAAGTTATTACGCGATGAATTTTCTTTAAAATCAAACCATGTTTTAAACAAGTTTGTAAATGAACATAATGAATAACATAATTGAATTTATCATATAAATTCGGAATTAATTTGTGATTCTTCCCACCCGGCGGAATGCATTTTTCAGGGCAAAATGGCAAATCATTGTGTAAATTATGCAAATGCTTAGGATATACCAGATCAACTTCTAGTATAAAACCATAGTCAGAATCAATTGCAACTTTAACTATATCAAATTTATTGATTTCATGTTGATCAAGAAACCTAAAATTGGATAATGGTAAATATTGACACATGCTAAACCCATATAAATTGTTACAATCAATATAAGCGATATAAGAAGTAGGCTCTGAGGGTCTGTAATCGGGTAAATAATAATTATTGGCTCTGGCATGCCTATGGGAGCACAAGCACACACCTCCACGGATGCCATTCTGTAACATTCTAATCATAGTCAAATCATTAATAAGTTCTAATTGAATCCCTGTTTTTAACAACATTGCGTCGAACGATAGACTAGGCGCTGTTAAATAAAACGCTGGATCTAACTGATAATGCTGTTTGCAAGTACGTCGGAAATTTTCAAATATATCTGACAATAATAGAACATCTGTTTTTAAATACAAATCTGTATAAGAACCTAGGTCCGGAATTTTAAAGGTTGACCAAATTAAATTCGCATGGCTGTAATCCTCGTCAGAGATATTTTGATCGTTCAGAGAACTGTAAAAACAGTCTTTTGGTGGAAGTTTATTTTCCTGATATCGTTCCCATGAGTTCATATATTCATATGGATATACGCCTTTACGAATGAGCAACTGAAACTTTTCTTCGCTTGGGTAAAAACGTTTTAGGTATTTAAAATCTTCTGGTTTTAAAGTATCTGATAATTTACTTAAACTTGTTGCCAAAAACTTAAACGAATCAACGAAACGAAGTTGATAAAACTGATCATGAGAAACCGGTACAAATTTTGTAAATGAAATATAATTTTCTTTAGTTTTAGGTATAATTTTTATGTCGCCAGGAACCTCGGCTAAAGCTTTGATGAATAAGTGACAGTCGTAACCAGCTAGGTTGTGGAAAAAAATGGGTACAAACGAAGGACGTTTATATTGCAAATTGCAGTGTGGGTGCGCAGCGCCGCGATAACGACCGGTGATGTGACAATGGTCGCGGACTTTGTCTGAAAATACAAAGTTCTGACAAATGTGACAATGAGTTGCTTTAACAAAATTTGTTTCGTCTTCATCAGTAAATATCATCGGAACTGTAGCGCTAACAATTTCGAATATATTTTGTACGTCTTTGATAATTGACTTAACAAACCGCTTATCACAATTGGGTCCTCGGTATGAAACGTAACGATTATAATTAGGGTCATCACAACAAACGATATAATAAGCAAACGCTATAGGTACATGGTGGTTCAAAGTAGTCGTGTTTTGAGAAGAGTCCGTGCCAACGTTAGTTTGAAGCATTGATTCAAAATCGGCATAAATACAGAAGGGCATATTTTGTTTACGGTCATAATTCTTAAATTGTATTAGTGAACCCTTGTTCGGCAAAACCGTCACCACCCCTCCACATTGATGACTATCAACTTCTTCTAAAGTATCAAAATATAATAAACAAAAATCACAAAAATAAATCTTAGCGTGGTGGGACGTTACTTGACTCCGAAAAAGTCTAGAACAGTCTTTAATCAAACAATAATGTGAGGAATTATGATTTTCTAGAAATAATAAATGTATAATTTTGGGGTTGCGTTTTTTATCGATTTCTGATTTGTATAAAGGACCTACGATTGTTTTGTTTTTTTTTAAACCATAAATTATAAACTTTATGTTTGAGTTATTCTTTTCAAATATTTTGATATCATGAAAAGTCACAGGAAATGACATTCCGCTTGTGTCGAAAAGTTCTCGAAAATGTGGATAAGACGATGTCCTACTTGGATGTTTTTTGGCTGGATATAAAGCAGCTGTCACACACCATAAAAAGCAATACTGATCCTTATTTAAAATATTCAAACACGCTTTTTTAGATTGAATTGATTTAGGTAAACTTATAAAACTGGAACCAGCTAGAGGTTGGTATTTGTTAAGATTGACCTCAATGTATAAATTGTTCAAAAAAGACCACCCACTATCACGATGTTCAAATTCCTCGATACTCTTTTTAAATTGTGTAACTGTCTCAAAATACAGGTTTTCAAAGTCATAATTAAAATATAATATTTTGTTTTTCGTAATAAAGGACTTAACTGATTGTGAATTATCTTTAAATTGTATAAATGTACCGAAGAATTCAAAATTCACTTTCACACATGTGTGTTTAATAAGATATTCATCTAAGAGAGATTTTAACTTGTCATGAATTTCAGAAAAAAAAATATCTATCGAAGCTGATTGAGATTGAGTATTAGCTATTATTTTGTACGTTAAGATACGGTTACGAAATGCGGTGGTGATCATTTCTATACCATCACTATGTTTTATAGTATGATTATTATTTTTATGAAAATTGCTTCTCAAATGACCTACCCATGATTTATTGTGAACAGATGTGTTACACACAGTACAGAAAGGCATAGTAAAAATTATCTTTTATTATTAAAATATGTAGAAAACATAAAAATAGCTTAAACCGTGCTATATCTAACTAAACCGACCCTATTTACTTATAACTAACTTTATCACTATAATGCACGGGTTCTGCGTCCTCGAATACGGTCCAAGTTCGTCCTAGGAACGCTTGCAGTGCCTCCCAAGACAATGATGATTCGTCGCACTGCAGCTTCACCGACACCAACGCCTTCTTGTAGCGTACATCAGGAGCGTTGCTCACGTAGTCCGGCGTTTTGTAAATTTTTAGATCGACAAAATAGTCGCCACTGGTGTTGAGAGCACGACGAGACGTCCCCGTCGATACTCTGCTGCTGAAGCTGGACGTCACGCCTTCGCCGCGGTGCTTCGGCTTACTGCAACTGGCTTCTTCACTTTGCAGTATGTTAAAAATATCCCGTCTTTTAGACCTGTAAAGAAAAAAAAAATGATATAATAAATGCAAAAATGCTAGCTTTGAATATCGGGTTATGATTGATAAAGCTATGAGGTCACACAAACGTCCAGGGAAGTAGCACCCTGGTGTTACTGATATTCATAGGTGATGGTTACCATCAGATGGACCGCTTGCTTGCTTGCCTGTCATATGTCATAAAAAATATGATTATGAAGCTCCGTCTTTTGAAGTTGGCTGAAAAATAATAACTATTATTTACCTGCTAGGCATCGAGATAGACTCAGGCGGTGGTGAGGTCGCTTTGCGCTTTGATAC
This sequence comes from Endotricha flammealis, assembly GCA_905163395.2. Lineage (NCBI taxonomy): Eukaryota > Metazoa > Arthropoda > Insecta > Lepidoptera > Pyralidae > Endotricha > Endotricha flammealis. The sequence continues at coordinate 16,958,123 of LR990855.1, forward strand.
TGCTGCAGAGCCACGGATGAAGTCGACATAAGATGACGACGTGTCTTGGGTCTTTTTCCCAGCGACGGCGGCGCTCTTGCGCTTGCTCGTTTTCACCTTCTTTGGAGGTGCTACAGCAGACACCACTGATGAGGCCTCGTACTCTGAATCAGACCTGCAAAAAAATTTTTTTTTTTAGTCTAAAATCTATGTTTTTTTATTTTACCCGGGTATACCCGACACCTGGTAAAATAAAACATAAATTATATTTTATGTTTTTATTTATTTTACCCAGGGTAAAACAATTTATAATAATTGTACATAATAAATGTACAAATAATACTTACTAACATTTTTCAAATTAATGAAGAAAATGTTTTCAGCAACAGCAATTCTTGTGCAGCAACTCTGGAGCACTCTCGAATAATATTTGAATTTTATTTTTTTTGGCCTTTTTAAACATTAATTATCACTTACTCATCACAAAAACCGGTCATTTACGAATTGGATTTGCTCTCCGAGGGTTCCGTACAAATGTATAGGTAGGTAATTAAGAAAACAAATACATTATTGCTTTTAACTTAAATTTGAGTTCTATGGTTAGGTACTGCATCAACCACATTAGTTGGTAATCATAAATTCCCTTTTTTATTAAAATGCATATTCATTACAACTTTATACTTATAATACGTGTTTTTCGGGCCTAACATGCGGACGGACAGGACGTACAAAGAATTGATCTTAAAAGTGTTTCGTTTTTCCGTTTGAGGTACGGATCCCTGAAAATTGGGCAATAGTAAATTGTTTCAAAATTTAAAATGATATAAGTAATATCATAGTATAATAAGAAACCTTAATTACCAAAAATTAAGGTACATAACATTTATGCTATGGTCATCATTTTCTATGTGTACATCAAGGTGGCGGGTGCACTCTTGCGATTAGAATGAAATGTTTTATAATAATAGTACTTGCTGCGTACCTCTTTGTGGTGTACTTTATTTCTGCTATAGTTTTTTAACAAATAAAATTAAAAGAGATACAAAGAAATTCCCTTTTATCACATAGGTAGATATAAACCAAATATCTATGAAGAGTTTATTCTAATATGGTAATGACTTAACGAACATCAGCAACACAGTTAAAGAACAAGTACCTACTATAGTTAGAAATAGTATTAATTTCAATCGCAGGAATAGACCCGCCATCCTGATGTACACTTTTCTATCGGGCGAACTTAGCATTAATTTGTTGCAACATTTTGGTATTTCATCACCCAAAATTTCATTTTGCTATTCAAGCAACAGCCCACGAATGCTTACGTAGCTTCATCACAGGTTCTCAAACTACTCACAAAAGGTAAAAGCATGCTTTAGCAAAAACACAGTCTTGGTCTTAAAAATGAGTCTTTGCTGTTTCAAGTAGTAGTTGAGTAAGTATTGGTTTATATTTTATCAAAATCAAAAAATATTTTTTGATAAATAAAAATATTTTACCAACTCTTGTAACTTTAGCTAACATATTAATTTAATATTTTGAAATATATAGTTTTGTGACTTATTTCATACAAAAAGCCATTTGTTTTTATTAATGTTTGCAACTGGGTACAACAGTTTGAGATTCACTCATTCGAACTATGCAATTCAGCGTTGCAAGTTAGGGCCGCTGCATACACATTCTTACTAACATATTCAAGATGGTATTCATAAAAACGATTCTGAGTAGTTTATATTATACATATAAATTAATATTTGGGAACAGCTTGATTTTGATCGATTTAATCAACCATTTGGGTGGAGAGTTATAATTGGTGATCTATTTGCGTAGACTAAACTGAAACCCAGCTCGCTCTAATCGCATTAACCACATGAAAGCTAAAAAGTACTTCGAATCCCAGTCCTTACCCTACCATTGGGTAGTTTTGTCTTTCATTAAAATATTATTTAAATATAATAAAATAGTTGATTAAAATATTATTATGCTGACATGGGTTTGTGCGCAAACGCCCTTATCGTGTACCTCGTGTTCTCACTCGTTCCAACATTCCGTTCGGCCATTTTGTTGAGAGACGGTAACCTATTACGAGGTGCGTGAAGAAGGAGCTCGATTAAAAAAATAAAGGAAAAAATATGTAAGTAAAAATTATGTTAATCATTACAATAATTATTTACACTGGTAGATAAAATATTGTTTTCAAAGTTTATTGATTATAATTAGTGCTATGTTGTAGATATCTAGTATAAAATGGATACCTACATCAATTTAGAATTTTAATTATTTTAATGTAATAAATAAGAATCATTAAACATAGTAAAACGTAATCCAAGTAATAAGTATTTGTTTTTTTATTTTGAAGTAAGTAATTATCTATAAATATACACTTAACTAACTAATTATGGAAAACCAATTAAGTCATTTAAAAATGTATCAACTAAGTACATAAGTTCGAATTAATAGTACTTAAATCAAAGTTTTATTTTCTTTTTCTTTTTCAGATATTTAATCACAATGGAGAGTCGCACAAGAAACCAAAATATCAAATTAGAAAGATGTCGTTAACGTAAGTAATTGTAATTTTATTTAGTTTCATAGTTAAATAAGTACCTAAGTCGTCATCATTACGAACCCTATATTATGTAAAAATCAACCCTTTAATGTTATGTAAAAAAATTGTTTAAAAAAATTGCTAAATGTAAACTTTGCATAGGTATTTTAAACATATTTAATCAAATTGTAGTCAGTTTAAAATGGAAAATATGAATGTATATTGTAATAATATAATGTCTTGATGACATTTATTATTAGATTTATTGGATTAGAATTAATTGTAAATCAAAAGTTTCATTTTCTTTTTCTTTTTCAGATATTTTTACACTGGAGAGTCATGAGACACGAGAAACCAAAATATCAAATTAGAAAGATGTCGTTAAAACGTAAGTAATTGCAATTTAATTTATAGTTAAATAAGTCGTCATCTCTTTATTATTATGTAAAATCAACCCTATAAAGTTATCTAAAAAAGTTGTACATAACTAGAATGTAATAGAAATTAAATCTCTTCAATGCGGTTTTTATGTTCGACAATTGCATTCAAAAGTTTAAAAAAGGCTATCTAGAACTAAAATGGTACCCGTGTGGCGTGTTTGGTTGAAAAAATATTATATGTATTATAACTTATTTTTTTAATTTCAGGTGATGGTGTCTTCTTGGCGTGGTACGAAGACTGGATTAAAGTGTATTTCGTTAATTTGTGATAATGTATATTTAAAAAAAGTTAATAATACAATCTGAATTTAAAAATGTGAACTTATATGTTAGCAGCTTTAGTTAGCAATTAGGAAGTATGATCGGTGCGTGATCTTACCCACGGGCCGCAGGGAGTTGCTTACCACGGTACTCCCAACCGATCATCAGTTAGGATTAGGAAGCATGGTTGGTGCGTGATCTTACCCACGGGCCGCAGGGAGTTGCTTACCACGGTACTCCCAGCCGACCATCAGTTAGGATTAGGAAGTATGGTTGGTGCGTGATCTTACCCACGGGCCGCAGGGAGTTGCTTACCACGGTACTCCCAGCCGACCATCAGTTAGGATTAGGAAGCATGGTTGGTGCGTGATCTTACCCACGGGCCGCAGGGAGTTGCTTACCACGGTACTCCCAGCCGACCATCAGTTAGGATTAGGAAGCATGGTTGGTGCGTGATCTTACCCACGGGCCGCAGGGAGTTGCTTACCACGGTACTCTCAGCCGATCATCAGTTAAGATTAGGAAGCATGGTTGGTGCGTGATCTTACCCACGGGCCGCAGGGAGTTGCTTACCACGGTACTCCCAGCCGACCATCAGTTAGGATTAGGAAGCATGGTTGGTGCGTGATCTTACCCACGGGCCGCAGGGAGTTGCTTACCACGGTACTCCCAACCGATCATCAGTTAGGATTAAGAGATTAAAGTGTATTTCGTCAATTTGTAATAATGTATATTTTTTTAAGTTAATAAAAATACAATCTGAATTTAAAAATGTGAACTTATATGTTAGCAGCTTCAGTTAGCAATTAGGATGTATGATCGGTGCGTGATCTTACCCACGGGCCGCAGGGAGTTGCTTACCACGGTACTCCCAGCCGATCATCAGTTAGAATTAGGAAGCATGGTTGGTGCGTGATCTTACCCACGGGCCGCAGGGAGTTGCTTACCACGGTACTCCCAGCCGATCATCAGTTAGGATTAGGAAGCATGGTTGGTGCGTGATCTTACCCACGGGCCGCAGGGAGTTGCTTACCACGGTACTCCCAGCCGATCATCAGTTAGAATTAGGAAGCATGGTTGGTGCGTGATCTTACCCACGGGCCGCAGGGAGTTGCTTACCACGGTACTCCCAGCCGATCATCAGTTAGAATTAGGAAGCATGGTTGGTGCGTGATCTTACCCACGGGCCGCAGGGAGTTGCTTACCACGGTACTCCCAGCCGATCATCAGTTAGAATTAGGAAGCATGGTTGGTGCGTGATCTTACCCACGGGCCGCAGGGAGTTGCTTACCACGGTACTCTCAGCCGATCATCAGTTAGAATTAGGAAGCATGGTTGGTGCGTGATCTTACCCACGGGCCGCAGGGAGTTGCTTACCACGGTACTCCCAGCCGATCATCAGTTAGGATTAGGAAGCATGGTTGGTGCGTGATCTTACCCACGGGCCGCAGGGAGTTGCTTACCACGGTACTCCCAGCCGATCATCAGTTAGGATTAGCAAGCATGCAAGACTAATCAATGTTCGATGGTTAAATTGTTTGTTGATTTTTATTTTTTACTTTCATTCGGAGAATGAGGTTTCCTACATTATCATTTCGAAATTAATCTACCACGAATAATAAGAATATAATTTATAAAATTGTAAAAGACTAAGAATAAAGAATGTTGATTTTGATTTGATTTTTATTTTTGATTAATTCTGGTTATTGGGTATTCTGAGATCACGAAGTGGCTCAGAATGCCCAATAACCATCTACTGGTAACTAAAATATCTTCTTTGACGTCAGAGATATACACTCCTCCCATTTTATATAGAATCTTTACTTTATCTAGGTACGTACCGTTGTCGAACAGAAATATATTTTTTACGCTCCCGATATCTTGTCCGCGGATTGTATCTTGTACACACATAAATCAAACGTAAATGTTATGGGGTACACTAGGTGTTGCGTATTTTCCAATATTGTAGTATGAAAAATGTGAGAAATAACTCCGAGAGTAGAGATAGTTTCCGAGTTGAAGTTTAGACATATTATAGTATACTCGGAAAATTTAAACGAGTGTACATTTTTCGAAAAGACAACTAATTTCATTAGGACTTTGACCCGCACTTCCGTGCCAGAAAAAACATTGGCGTTTCGTCAATATTAAGTAAATAAATACTATACAATTTACACAGCCATTGGTCTCGGCCATGTTGTGTTCCTACGGTGAGTAAGGTCTCCAGAGCTCCACTTGGGAAGGGGGGCGGGGGGGGGGGGCGGTTAGCAACGCGAGAGTACCCCTGATGCTTTCTATCAGACGCGGGCCGTATGCTTGTTTGCCAGCTTTGTGGTATAAAAAAACAGTGTCACCTGGTCTCAAAGTAAGGCTTGTGTCATGAGTATCAGATAACGGATACATTATTGAAATATATATAAAACACCCATACTCGAGAACAAACCTAATGCCATTTCATGAAGTGTTTGCCCCGAGCGGGAATCAAACCCAAACCATCTGGTACCGAAAGTACCACCAATACGCCACCGGGCTGTCTAGAAGCACAACAAACAAAGCCGTTAGTGTACACCCAGCATTACTTCTATTGTTTTCTATTACATAAACAAAATATTCGATTTTCTCTAGACAATGAAAACAAACCGAGAATTGCTCCTGTGTTGACAATAACGAACTGATTGAATTAGGAAGGAATTTTTGCCTCTCCATACACGATCGACCATTTTTCGATTACGTCACAACTTGATAACGATAGATTTTTTTTATGACAGAGGACGACAAACGATCTATCGTGTCACCTGATGGTAAGGTCTAGGTTTTATTGTTTTCCTCGTGCGTTTTCTACATAAGTAATGTATGGACTTTGTGTGAGAATCCCACTAATATATTAGAGGCGAAAGTTGTGTTTGTTACTTCTTCACGCTCAAATGACTAAACCAATTTTCATGATATTTGATATGTAGCTGATACTTTGGATTAACACATGGGTTGGTACTTTTTGTCCCGAAAAGTTCCCGTAGGATTTGATCTAAGTCTGATACTGTACATAAACTCACACAAATGAAGTTGCGCGGGTTTCGGGTCGGAGCGCGGGTCGGTTTTCGGGGTTAGTAAATGATATTTTTTTTAGATGCGTTACGTACCTATAAAGAAATTATAAAATAAGGACGGGGTAAGGTAAGTGAAAAAGGGAGTAGGGAGCAGGAGTGGTATTAGGCTTTTTTTTATACCACACAGGTGGCAAACAAGCATACGGTCGGCCTGATGGTAAGCCGTCACCGTAGCCTATAGACGCTTGCAATACCTGGGTATAATTCACGCACGCGTTGCCAACCCTCCCGACCCTCCCAAGTGGAGCTCTGGATACCTTACTCACCGTAGGAACACAACATGGCCGAGACCAATGCTATTTGGCTACGATCTTCTGTATGGTGGAGGTCCTTCCCCAGACGGGCTGCTCCGATTTGAGCGGACTATCCGCTGTGCCCTACCTCTCTTCCGGCTCTATCACTCATCGTACGAAAAACAACGGCATATCACCGCTATGTCACGTCGATATTCTGTGACAGGGTGGTACTGCCCCGGTCGTGCCAGACCATTTACGAGCCACTACCAGTACCATACCAGTGGTAGTGGCTGGGCTCAACCACAAAACGACACGACTTGACAACGATAGATTTCTGCAACTAAATGTATGTTAAATGGCTGTTTTGTTATCTAAAATCTCTGTGGCAAACCGAACTGTTTTTATAAACCTTTTTTTGTAAATAGTTATTGTTTCCTTTTTCTTTATGGTGTTTTTATATTCTTTTTGTCTGTCACCTTCACTTCACTTTTTCACGTTCTCGCCATCAAACATATTTTTATTCCTCTTTTTCTAATCTCTCCATCCTTAATAATCTCTTTATAATTACGAGAGTAAGAAAACATTAACTATGTTGCGTAGCAGAAGCCACGGTCGTTTGCTAGTTATTGAATAAAAACATTGAAGCTTGATAGACTTAATTTATAATTAACGAGCTTGCAGCGCGCTTGGAAGCTCTGAAAGCACTAATGGCGCATTATTCGCATTACTGCATCCACCGTATAATACATAGACGATACAACCTCATGAAAACTAAATGTGTCTGCTTTTGAAGTGAATTTTGTTGAAAGAAACAAAAACTGTTTTATTTTTTGCAGTAATCAAAGTATCTTTCCGAAACGAAAGTTTTATTTTTTCGTCATTTTCTTAAACTTTGGGATCGATTATGTTTTATTTTCATATTCTACCATTATCTGTAATTAGTTTCACGCTTACACTCTTTGTAGATCATTAATTAAACGTATATTCATACCACTGCACTAATATGAGTCCTTCCCCCTTCAATCGAGGCGATAAGAGTGTAGGTACTCTGTCACGCTGCTTCAATGAAGATTGGCGGTGGTCAGTGTTTTAAGCCGCCTGAAGGTCACAAAGGCTGAACGACTGTCATTGACTGAAAACAGCCGGGACCGACGGTTTAATAGTAACATATTGCCAAAGATGTAACGTTATACGTACATGTTTACTATAAATATATTCAAATTTACAATAAATAACATTTTTTTAACAAATCAGGAAAATAATTAAAACAAAAAAAATAATTAAAAAGGTTTATTAAAAAAAATACATTTAACAAAAAACATTACACTAAATTTACAAATTTTAAAATTGTGCAAATTAAACATAAATACTAATTAATTAACTAAATTGCGTCATACATGCGGTTCTTAAATTTAACTAATACAAATAATACTAATAAATAAAAGAATAAAATACTTAATACTAATAAATAAAATGTAGGTGCGCGGATCCCTAAATGCATTTTTTGCAATCGGTTGCATGGCGTGATGTGCGGGGGCGTGGCTAAGTAGCCGTCCATTGTCCAGAGCGGGGATCGTGTCGTCGCCGCATTGAACTTTACCACGTTGACCAAAAATTAGACTGCGAGGCGAGAGGACGTATTCTTCTAATCTCCTCAATTATTAAATTCATTATAATTTCATACTTTAGTCACGTCTTGACTATATGAATACGAACTACATGATAATATAGGTACTATTGTGTTGTGCCAATAATAAATCCTACGTGATTTAGGATTAGATATTTCCCTAATTAGGTAAGTGGTGATTTTAAGTGTTATTTTGTGAACCGTAGTCGCATAGTTGCAATTATAAATTATGTTTATCTAATTATAATATAACGTACTGAATGCTTTCCATTTCATCCATTTCATTGTATATTGTTTAGTGTATGTACCTTCATTGCAAACTATGTTATTTGTGCCTACGCATTTCTTTAGCCGTTTTAGTTTTTTGTTCAGAATATTAATTAAATATATATTAATTATTAGATTAAAGTATACTTTATCAAGTATTACTAGCATTTCGTTTTGTTCTTTTGATTGTGTAATTAATAATTGAATCGAGTAAATTAATCTACCTACATACAGTTTTTTCTGCATACCTACTTAAGTAGTTCTTGTAATCCGTCTGATTGCGATCTTAATTAGTAGCCACTTCACCTTCTACTGAAATATACCCGTCTTCTTTGCTTTGGCTTGGCTTGGGTTGGCAAATTTGTGGATCGCAATCGACGGCTTTAGAAGACTGAAAGAGCAAATTATAACTGTTATGGAACGTGATTTCAGGGAACAAGTTTGGGGATAACAAAGTCCGGGATAACAAAGTCCGGGATAACAAAGTTCGGGATAACAAAGTCCGGGATAACAAGTTTGGGGATAACAAGTTCGGGAAGAAGTCCGGGATAACACGGGACGCGTCCAGCCCCAACCATTACTTTTGCTACCAGCCTCCCTACCGCTGTCCACTACACCGCCAGGCCATCATCAACTTCGGCCGGCCCTCCTGCAGGGAAGTACGGAACCGCGGAAGTGAATAACCAGTCGGGATTCGAACCCACTACCCGAATACCATTCTGTGGGTAAATAAATATTTATTTTGTGCACGCTGGGTCTTATTCATTTATACCCCCACGCGACAAAGAGCAGAAAAATTCATTGACGAAAACTAAAGAAAAATCAAAAAGTATAAAAACTCACAAAGATTTTTTTTATGACAGAGTAGGACAAACAAGCATACAGAAAGATATGCAGACGGAGTAGAAAGCATTGCAACTGTTCTTTGAATTGTGCTTATCCCCTCCGCGTATTCATGGCGTCACATTTTGTGTTCGACATTATTTACTTACTTTAAAACAACCACGAGTTCACCCTCAATGTTAAAACTCACGAAACTGATTCGGACTGGTGTTGAATTTTAACGAGTTCCCGGGATTGTGTGTTTGGCGACATCAGCTGTGCTGTGTGCAGTCCTATCTCATTCCGAGTTAATGAAACATCAATTCAAACAAAAAAAAAGTACCTACCTATTATAGTTAAAGTACTTTTTTTTCGTCTAGGAGCAAACATTTATGTGATGATGATGAGATTTGTCTTTGTTCTCGAGTCTATGTAATATAAATATTATAATTTTTTTTTATTTGACAATGTTGTGCAAGCTAGTGAAGCGCTAACGGGATACGCTTCACCAGCAACATTGGTTTTACGTGGGCGAGGTGTCAACCCGCCGCACAACCCCCGAAATGCTGGAGGACCACACCCGTCGTTGGTCAGCGAGTCCATCGGACTTAGCCGGTTAGTGTAGCTAGGCTGTACTACCGACCATTCCCCTTGGGGACCACCGCCACCTTGGGGACGCTCCCCTACGTTGTGAGCGCCAGCGCGGGGAATATAAATATTTATTTACAATATATATTTATTTATAATATATCCGTTGTCTGGTACCCATAACACGGGCAGTTTAAGCCTAGTTCATTTTGGGTCTAGGTTGCGCTGTGTCAATAAGCTTGTTGCCGTAAAAAATTTAATTAGTCCGGCCTTTAGATTATTCAAAAATAAGGGACACTCATTTTTTTATTTGTAAATTAGACTAAAAATGACAAAGATATAGCCCATTAAAGTAACGTGTGACGTCACGCCATGTGGCCTTTTTTCGCACGGGGTGACGTCAAAGGCTCCTAAATTTTTATGCCTTGTATCTTTGTTATTTTTTGTTTAATCGAAAAAAGAAAAAATACGTGTCCAATATTTTTTTATAATCTAAAGTACGGACTAAATATGATGTAATTATTTTGACCCTGGAAACAACCCTATTGTGTGGATTTTTTTTTTGGGTTTTTTAAGTCTTTTGTTACTTACTTTATATATTCAATTATTTGCTTGTGTCAGTTGTTGTTGTCTTCGTATCCCATTTGTTGTACAGGAGGAGGTAGAGAAGTATTTAGGTCGATATGTGGTGAAACTATCTCATCATCGCAATCCATTAGCTGCCTTGCTAGTGGACAATCTAATGTGGTCAAAATATAAATATATATAGGGACAATTCATACAGATTGAGCTAGCCCCAAAGTAAGTTCGAAACTTGTGTTATGGGATACTAACTCAACGATATTATATTTTATAACAAATACATATATGGATAAACATCCAAGACCCGAGGCCATACAGAAAAAGTTCGTTTTTCATCATGACCCGACCGGGGATTGAACCCGGGACCTCCTGGGTGGCGGTCTGGCGTGGTAACCATTACGCCACGGAGGTCGTCAAAAGTCTAAAGAGAGACCACTTCTGCTGAAGAGGAATAAGGGGCACTGGCTCCTTCTCCTCCACCCGCCATATCATCTCTCACCTCATCCGATTATGGTAAAATAAACGATGGCGGGTTTAAAAAAATACTTTGTACAGTCAGGTGCAGGTCGAGCTTTATACTTGCATTACAATTTTGGTTCTTATGCCATAGAACTTCAAAATGGTACAAAGTTCAATGCGTAAAGGTTGACGTGCTCTTGACTGTACTGAACATGTTTATTCTTCATTTCTATCGGTGTTTTATAAAAGTTGATTACATTTTATTAATTTAAAGTTTTGAAATGTCGTCTGCTCATTCTTGACCTCCTTTCCTGGCGCTCGTCTAATGATTGAATAAAATGTGCCTGCAGAAAGAATTCTAGAAAGGGGAAGTTTTTACCTAGTTTAGCCAATAATATGGGGTGCTTCAAATAGAGAGTGAAATGGTTTTTAAGGGTCGGAGCCTCGGAGCGAGCGAGTGTTACATACCGCTACTATTACAAGCGTCCATAGGCTGAGAGGACCACTTACCATTAAGTGGGCAGTAAGCTTGTTTCCCACTGACGTGATTAAAAAAGTTATAAAAATAAAATAAAATTAGCATACAAAAAAAGTAAGGTTAAAAATAAAATAAACCAAACTAAATGATGTGCAGCATAATTCCCTTAACAAAAATAACTCTCTATTATTCTATTAGAATAATCTCAGCAAGAAAATGAAATGCCGAAATTCCGCAACTCCCACGAGGCTTAGCTTTATTTACCAACAATGAGAATTTAGAAGTCTTAAGAGTAACCCCGGGACCATTCTTTAGATTTAATGACGAAATATAGCCACGACATATTTTCTTATGTAACCGCGTCACGTAAAACCGTCGCGTATATAATACGAGAGCCCGAGTAGCGAGCGAATAAATTGCACGGAATAAATACTGAAGATCTGCCCACGTACAGGATTTCCATACGTAAATATAGTAATCAAACGAATCTTCCTCTCTGGATGGCGTTTGCACGTATCAGAAATGTAGAAAATAACATATATGTAAGGGAAACTTAAGGCGTGATTTTGTATCAAGGCCCTTTATACCTATAGTAGACATTAGCTCGAACAGAATACTTGAATTACGAAACAAAAAACGATGGACGATGAACAGGGAAACAATAATACTGTACAACTATTATTCTAACTCAAGAGTAGGAAAAACTTTCTAAACGATTTATTATTTTGGAGTGAACTTTATTAGAGTGAACCGAATAATAAAGAGGAAAGAGGACAAGCTGATCGCCAACCTTCACTAGTTAAAGAGGCATCACAAGAAGAAAAAGAACATCAGTGTTACCTGACCTTAATCAAAATAAAAAAATATCTCTCCAATACCATAAGATTTTATTTTCATGATCTTTTATAGAGCAAAAATAATTCCATATTTTAGTTCTTAGCTTGAAACAGTAAAACCATTTTACATTGGTCCATTACACAGAACTTGCCGCATGTTCCGACAGTAGCTCCTGTCTAGCCATGATAAACAGTTGAAACCGCAAATTGACATTGAAGAATGAAGCACATTCAGCCAGGAAAGCTGTTGAATGTTTTGGAGCTCAAAACAAATTGGCGACCAGTCTTAACATTTTTCTACTATGCGAAGCAGATGAGGTAACTGAGAAAAACTGCATTTAAATTGAAAATAAAAACTATAGTTATTGTTTTAGGTACATACTTTCTTCTTTTCTACGTGAACATATATTTATAGATAGACTTATCATTATCATTATCGCCTCAGCCATAAGATCAAGCAAACCAAGCCGTGAAAGAGAGTAAAAAACATCCATATACACGCTTGTGTTTATATTATTAGTGTGTCCGTATGTGTGTGTCGATAAATATTTTGATAAATTTTATACGTGATTATTTTATTAAGTTTACAATTTCCAATAAGAAGACGATAAAATCCGTCAAACACAATTAATACCGTTCTTACAACCAAGAAAAGCTTTTGGCACATTTGACGAAAATTTCTCACTGGAAAATTATAATCGCATTTTGAAACAAAATTAGTATGCAAATCTGTATTAAACCTATGTGCGATCGTCTCAGAGCCTCATGAGAGGTCACGTTGTAGTTTTACAAATATCAATTCTACTCCCTTGTAATAAGTGTTAGGTTTAACAATGTACGTATGAAGTCAACGATCTGTCTGCTGGTCGATAGTAATTACTTCGTGGCAAAGTACGGTTTCACCCCCAAGTTCATTCCTTCCAGTTGATTTAGTTCATTCACTTGGTGTGTCTTTAAATTTTCTAATCTCCGTTTCATATCAATCTTTTCATGTTTTAGATAAAGATTTTTAATATACATTTTACCTTTGAACATGTACGAATAATCATTATCATCGTGCAATATTCGATATAAATTTTAAATTAAAAAATCAACTGCGTACACATTTCAATTAAATTTTTCTTATATAGGTACATCTAAAAAGTAACTTTAATTTACAAAATTTATAAAAATATCACAGAGATATTCAATTTATGCAATTGAATCTCTGTGACTTTTATGTTTTAGAAAATACCTATGTCTCAAAAAAAATGTTTAAATAATTTAGATGCCAAGATTTTTTACGGAAATATTGTTTTGCATGACGAACAACACGGTGATATCTACGATGGAATAGTGTATCAGATAACCCGACAATTTAGACACCATCTCTCAGATCGCCACCTCTTTTGATATTTTACCTATCGCAGATATTGTACTATATTAGAATGCTATATTAGAAATAGATACTACATACAAAATTGGAAATCCCCATAATGTTATGTTCAGAACATATTCAGAGAACACAAAATACATAATGCATCAGTATGGTCATTAAGAGCTCCCAGTAACAATATTTGGGCGGCAAATAGTAATAAATCACTTGTATCGCATTAATAAATCATTACTGTACGGTTCACGTCACTATTGTGGCGACTTGTTTTCATTACATAAAAGTAACACTACTTACATAACGTATAAGCAAAAGGTCACAATCAGGAACGAAATTCCAAAATACTACTGATATTATTTTGTTACCAACCAGCCTTAAGATGCTTACATTGAAAGTCAGGTTTCCGGCGCCGACAAGTCGGTACGGATCGACGTCGGCATCATTTTGTATGTATAATAATGCGGTATAAAGAAACAGGTTATCGGTGCCGACAAATGCAGTTAACCCTGCGCCATCGATACCGACCCGCACGGATTTGTCGGCGCCGAAAAACCTGCTACCCTCGAAGCATTCTAACGTAGGTTTTTTTTCTATGTGTGACTGGTCATCGATTGACCTTTGTCTCATCTGATGGTAAGCTATAATGAGGTCGAGTGTGTAGCTCGCTGACTCAGTAGGGGCCTATTCACTCTTGCGTTAACTACAGACGTCTGTGTGGCTTAATTTTTCGTATTGGTATTTTTAATATAAATATTTTTAATCGAGCATAAATGTATGCTGCTAGTTTTAGTAAATACAAAAATATAGTATGCTATTCTCACGTTTTGTTACATAAGTGGTCACGTCCAATGCAGTTTTATAAGTTTTCTCTGCTGAACGCCGAAGTTTTGGAATGAAGTTAGCTGGATTTTCTCTGGAGACCACAGCATATTGTTAGTGGTGTCGTATGAGTATCTAAAAACTTCTGTGTTTTCCTCATATTTTTACATAATTGACAAAGTACTATTTTGTCTCAAGTTAAGCGAAGATTGGATGTGCTATGTAATCATTAGTATCATTACGACTCTCAAAACACAAGTTAACAAACTCAGTCAGTAATAAATTCAAAATCTCAAATTTCTTCATACTAAAATAATCGATTGAAGGAGCACTCTACTCCTTCATTAGCTGAGGTAGAGCATTTTGAAGTGAACTAGCTCGACCGACTCGACCATCCTCTCACAAAACATCGGCGCATAGCCAATAGGCGTTTCGATCGGATATATCCTGGCTACACAGGAGACACAGTGGTGGGAATGAGTGGTGGGCTTGTCCCGATCGGATATATCCTTTTCATGTTTCTTATTTCTTCTCTCTCTATTCCCTTCCCTGTAGCGGGCTGCGCATTGGTAGCGTCTCTCTCATTACTAAAAGTTTTTATTTTCCATCTGGCGTCCTGTTTGCTTGTTCGCCTGCGGTATTACATAATAACCATTACTAAATTGAACAAAAAACTACTCCGTCGTCACAGTAAAATAAACCTCAGATGTAAGTTTCAAATAATGAAAAATTCAAAAGAAAAATTACTTCACAGAATGACAAACGGCTCTGTACGTCTGAATAACTCCATGCATCATTCAAACGAATTTGTTCACATCAGAGCGGATCCCTGTTAAACCCTTCATTTTTCATGTGACATTGAGCAGATTTTTTTATTGGTTACCTACTTATGTGATAAGGATGGCATCATTAATATCTCTCGTGGTAATTTAGTTTTTTTTTTGTAGACAGAAATTCTATGATATTATAGAGAGGAAAACAGAGGTTAAAAATCTGCAAAAACGCTTATTATGTTGACATTGTATATTCAAGTCAAGTCAAGTGAATTATTTTTATTCACATAACCTAATTAATACAAGAACCTCGAATAAATATCGAATCCTTTTTCTCTTTAAAATAATGTTTTGTTTTAAATGAACTAAATAATGGAAATCTTAAGTGTCCAGTTTATTTAGTGTACCCACTAAAATAGCTATACAATGATCCCAAAACATTTTGGTGCGTTCCTTAACTCACCCCTTTGTTTTTGAACAAAGCGAGCTGACAATTAAACTTCCATAGCGTTGTGATAATGAGACGTTTCCCGTTTATACTGAAATTCACTAACTTACCTATTGTCATTTTTTACACGAAAACTTTGTACTAAAACTGCTTCGTCCTAAGCTACGTTGTCATTGATTTGCTCTGTTTCTAATGGCATATTACCTTCGTTTCGACAACCTCTATTCTAATATTATAAAATGTATTTGTTATTATTTTTCTATATACATAATTTATTAGTGCCATAAGGATTGTTTGGCTCACGATCAACCTTTTTCAAGAGTTGAGGTTTCAAAAAATATTGTCTGTATTGAAATGAAAATGATACTTGAAATTTTTGTCTATACTGAAAACAGTATAAAAAAATTCAAATTCAGTGTATCTTTTCTGCATAGTCAAGTTCATCATCATCATCATTAGCTCACATCGACCCGCTGCTGGGTATATATAAGCCTCCTTTCGTCTACGCCAACCCATAGTCAAGTTAGGATGAAAAAAATACGATCATAAATTTCTATACTATCAATTCCGTTGAGTGAATGATAAAATAAAATTCACGAACTTGCACAAAAAAAAATACAAAAAAGTGTTTGAATAATTTATCAAAAGCGTAAAAATATGTAAGAAAACCGAATACATTTTCATCCTATTAGGCGGAATCTTCCCGTGTGTTTAACAAAGTGGAATGGAATTGCGTACATATCTCCCGCTTCGGTATCCAAATGGTTTTTTAAAACTTGCGTACATTTATCATTATGACGGCTGTGAATCAGCCAGGGCGTTTGAATGAGACACTGTCTATTCAGTTATGATGCCCTGGTATTTCTGTGAGTTAGTGTCTAAATATACTGAGCATTTAAAACATGTAGTTTCCCTCTATTACTGTCAACTGCTGGTTATCGTTTGCTAGAATTCTCATTCTACTATCTATTCAATTATGATTCCTTGGTATTTCTGTGAGTTAGAAACAGGGATAAAAAATTTGATCTTATTTATTTTTAGGGTTGCGTATTATAGTTTCGCCATGTCCATCTGTCTGTTTGTCCGTCCGCGGTCTAGCGTCTAGCTGTAATTTGGTATGTATACACATATTATCAATGCTGACAAAGTCATGGAACAAAATTTTGAAAAATATATTTTTTTGGGGTGCTTTCTCTACATGTAAAGTAGAAATGAATTTTTTTTTTCGGGCCCATCGTTATCGCGCGGGTATCGTTAGGATAGGTCTCTTCAAAACATTGAGGGTGTGTGAAGATCGTTTTTCGATACAATGAACCGTTTCGGAATTATTTACATTTATTGTGTCAATTTTCGTTTGTCTTGTGTTTAGAAATTTAAAAAAACCATGGTAGTACTCCATATATGCTGAACCTTCAATGAAAACTATAACGGTTAAGTAGGCTATACTAGTTACCGAGTAATAGCCGACGAACTTATAAAATAAAATTTATTTGATGAAAACTTGCAAATGTCATAAATATGGCATTGTACTCATCTGCAAGCAAGCAAAGCGTAGCAAATACGGAACCCTACATTGTGCGTGACCCGACACGTACTTACTCGGTTTTATGGGTATAAACGAAAGCACAAGCAAATAAAATGATAATTATTTTCAATACCTTCGAGGTTAAAAGTGATACCTAGCTGTTATAATTTTAAAGATTTTTATAAGGTCGGCAACGCGCGAAGAATGCCCCCGGTGTTGCAAGCGTCCATAGGCTGCAGTGATCGCTTACCATCAGGCGGGCCGCAAGCTTGTTTGCCACCTTAGTGCCATATATTAAAAAGGGGGTCGTCGCTGACTTCAGCTTGATTACCACAAGCGCATTTTTTTTTCTTTTTTTATGTACCACTAAGGTGGTTAACAAGCATACGGCTTACCTGATGGTAAACAGTCACCGTAGCATATGGACGCTTACAGCAAATACTATAGACGAGTAATACGCACAGCTCTTGACGTTTCTCATACAATGACTTGGCAACCTCCGTTCACCTCATGCCGCTAGGGGCGCTATAACATTTTGCATACAAAACGCACAGTTCACCTCATGCCGCTAGGGGCGCTATAACATTTTGCATCCAAAAGTTTTGAAATCGTTCACCTCATGCCGCCCTCATGCCGTAGGGGCGCTAGTGTCGCGTCTTGCCCGAATTCTTCCGAAGCTGTGCGTATTACTCGTCTATAGTATTTGCTTACAGTACCGGGGGTATCACTCGCGCGTTGCCGACCAGTCCAGTGGGGCAATTCACGCAACAAGAACCGATTCTAGTTCGATTCAACGACACTCGCTGTCCCGTCCAATTCCTATTTTGTATGAGTGAGACAGCGAGTGTCGTTGAATCGAACTAGATCGGTTCTTGTTACGTGAATTTCCCCACAGAGCTCTGGATTTGATTTCATATGCGAATATCATGATCAATTTAATATGCGAATTGCTGGCTAAGTCTATTTAAAATCTATAATCAAATTTTGTCACCCGCCGTCCCGTTATTCTTTTTCTATGGGAATTCCGAAAACTTATTTTATCTATATCATAAAAAGAAACCACAAAAATCCAAGTCTATTATTTAAAATTGATATAATCTAATTTTGTCTCCATCAGTCCCGTTTTTGCCGTTCCCATGGGAATTCCGTTTTATTTATTTATTTATATCTTAAAATAAATCATCTAAATATTTTAGCTCTCAGTATAGTGGGGCTTCGCCGTCCGCGATATTACACGCGCTATCCCATTATTTCCGTTCCCGTAGGAATTTGGAAAATTACTAATTTATCTATATCCTAAAGCGAACGTCTATGTAAATTTTCAGTTAAGGCGCCCTTAAATTTAGCCCAGGTAAAATTAGTTCTCAAAAACGTCAACAGATGGCGGTGTGCAGTTTCTGAATCGCGCTATGGTTTGCTTTTTGGTGTAACGTATAATGTTGTCTGCGCGTTCGTTACGTTGGTGATTGCTACAAACCATCAGGTGGTTTCGTTAGCTCGTTTAAAAAATCTTTTTTTGAAGTAGTTAATCTGCGGATACGTGGAGTACTACTATATAAATGCTTTTATTTGAGATGGGCGTAAAAAACATTTACGCCTAGAGATGAGTTATAACAGGTAAAATCTAATACCTGTTATGCCTGTTTCTGTTCCCAAGAATTAACAGGTCCAAATACCTGTTATTAAATAACAGGTGAAATTTTTCAAAGTTGTTCAAATGGCAGAAAATATTAATATAGTCATTGAAATTGAATTAGTAGTTGCCACAATGTAAAAAAAAAAATACTAATTATAAAAGTCACAGTGACACTTGCTTGACAGATCACAGGTTATCGCCGTCTCCTTTCATTTATACGTGCTAAAACGAGAAGCACCTAGTATTTTATACTAGGTGCCTCTCGTTTCAGCACGTACAAGTGAAACAAGATGGCAATAGAAATACTTGATGACATAACAGGCTATAAAGTCACAGTTCCCCTGTTAATGACTGTGACAAGTCACAGGTATTTTTCATAACAGATATTTCATTAACAGTTTTGTCCATAAATGTTTTCTTCTTCTTGCTTCACCATTATCGCACGTAGCTTAAGTATGGTCATAATACTAAATCCTACAATACTAAATACTTTAATGATATTACAGGACACTGTAAGTACTTAAAATTTACAATGAAACTTCTAAATGGATTTGATTAAATCGTATATTGTTTAGCACATTCGCATCCTTATAAACTTTTTAACTTTATGGTGTAATTTTTATGAGATCATATTATAATCTAGGAAAAAAATTGTTAATTTAGTTTTAATTAATTTTATTGAATTTCATGTTATTAAATTATGTATTTTACCAATAAACTATGTCATAATATGCAAAAAATTTAATTTAATCGGGCCAAGACATCGCGTTCTCTCATACAAACTTTGCCATCTTGTTTCGCCCCCTTGGGAGTTGAATTTCGCAAAATCCCGTGGGGCGAGAGTTTGTATAAGTGACCAGAACCACAGTATCTAATAAGCCAACGCCACCTTTTATTTAGTGTTCTGCTGGAGGAAAATGTTGAAAAAGATGTTGTAATTTTCGACGTGTTCGGATATATGTATGTAGGTACCTAAATAAGGTTCTTAAAAAAATATTTAAAATACCAATTATAATATTATAATAGGTAAGAGGAAGTAATCCTTTGTGTGTAAAAAAGACGTTCGTAGTTTATAAGTTCTGCCTGTGATAAAGTAATTTGATAATGGCAGAAAATATAGTCATTAAACTTGTTTATTAAAAGTCTGGCAATCTAATCGTGTCCAATTGTGTCACTCGAAAACAGCGGCAAATTAAAAAAAATCTTGAGATGGCTACCCTTTTTTTCAAATCGCTAATGAAAAATATTAACTTGGCAACCCTCCGAATGCATGTTACTGAAACCACTTTTGATTTGGTACTTTAATTTTTTTTATTAACTAAAAATCATGTAATGAAAAAGAACTTTATGGTAGAAAACATAAATCCACAGCATATATAATATGGCTTCCGCAGTGATAAAAAAACGTTTTGTTAACGAACTGTTTGCTTTACATTGCTGGTGACTGGTGACACGCATGGTTTGCCATGCTACCTTGTTCTTAGGTTGCCACAATGTAAAAAACTTAATAGTCACAGTGATTAGTCTGATTGCCAAACGAAAGGAAAAAAAGTCACAGTGACAGACAGACTGACAGATCATAAGTTATCGCCGTCTCGTTTTATTTATACGTGCTAAAACGAGAAGCACCTAGTATTTTAATACTAGGTGCTTCTCGTTTCAGCACCTACAAATGAAACGAGATGGCGATAGTTACAAGTCACAGTTCCCCTCTTCGTGAACTGTGACAAGTCACAGGCTAGTATTTTTCGTAACAGGTATTTCGTATCGCCAGGAGCAGTGACTGTTCGGAATTGTTCGGTAACAGTGATTTGTCACTGTTCCGATAAATACGCCTCACCCCTATTTACGCCTACGTATTAATAAAAATAAGTAAAATAGTCACAGTGGTCGGTCGATGTGACGATGTGATTGTGATGTCAGGGATGCGACATTGTACCTAAAAAATAGATTAATTAATACATTGGCGACGCGCGACGCCAATACGGCTGGCTCGCGTAGTCGTAAAACGAAGTTCGAAACTCATACTTTTTTTACTCGGTCAGTACAATTCAGTACATAACGGCAATCGATTTTCTAATGTTTTATGAACTGTGAGTGAGCCCAAATTTTGGCGTGTAGTAGGTATATATAGCTGTTGCCCGCAGCTTCGTGAGCAAGGGGAAGATCCAAAGTATGTGTATCCCGAGAGAATTTTGTTAGACCACGTCTTATCCAATGTTATAATCTCAGTGAAAAATTTCAGCTCCGTATTTCTATTACTCCCGTCCCGTTGTCCCGTGGGAATTATAAAAATCCCATATAGCGGTTCTGGTACAAGTACTCATGTCTATACTTCAGCCATCCATAATTATAAAACTTAACTAAACTTGTAAAAGTTTGGTTGAAATTGTTATTTGCAATTGGTACATATAATTTTAAGAAGTTATTATCAGATAAAGGATTTATTTTTTGACTTGTTTAAGAATAATTTCATTTGTTTTGTTATTCCGTTTTTAATAAAAATAAAATACCAGAGACTGTACTTTGAATGTGATATCCCAAGAATGTTGTTTGCGAATGTGGTATATGGTGTTATAAGATCATGATAATTTGAGAAAATGATGTTTTAATAATATGATGTTTTGCGAATGTGGTATTTTACGAATGTGGTCTTTTGAGAATATGATATTAAGCGACGGAGGGGCCTATAGTCACATTTAGTCACAAAATGGCTTAATACATTATTGTTAAACTTTAGCCATCCATATAAAACTTGTTAATACTTACAAAATAGATCTTCATAGGGAAGCGATCGTAATACAATGTGCTCAACTGGCAAATTGAAGTTAGAGAATATATTGTCGTGTTTTCGGAACGTTCGCGTAACGTTTATGTAAAGTAACGGTTATTGAAACGGTTATTTGTTTTGTTAACTGTTGTTACCAGAATTCCAATGAAATAAATTAAAACAACGTAAAGAAAAAGTATTATAATGGCACTTTTATATTGTGTAAGGCGCGTAATGAATAAAATGATTTTTTTTTCAAATTATATTTTAATAATATTTTTTTGTAAAGTGTAAAGTCTTCTTTAAAAAGAGTCGCGCTCTTGTCGGTGTTTCAGTCTCCATTTTTCTCTTGCCTGTGCCAGCTCCTTCACCTCTTTATAAGACTAATTATTTTATTGAAAACTACATAGCTGACCCGTGCCCACTTCGTTGGGCATAATGTTAAAAGCCTTTTTATTTTTTGGTTTTTTATATAACCTATGACACTCAGCAATATTGTGGCTTTCTATTGGTGAAAGAATTTTTAAAATCGGTTCAGTAGATCCCGAGATTACCCCTTACAATTGAACAAATACACAAACTTTACCTCTTTATAATATTAGTAAGTATAGATATGAAATAGCTTATGTCACTTGAGGATAGTGTAGATTCGCTAACGATAATTAATTTATATATTATCAAATTATTTTATCTCTATCTAATGAAGTGTGCTATCGAAATATGATTGCGTATGTCGCCGCTATAACTTGCCTCTAAGTCCGTTATTGGCGAAATAGTTCATAGCGACCCTGAATTCAAATTTAGTATGATAGTTAATTCCAATATAGACTCGTCAAAGCTTGTAATTTGTACCTACTAATACTACTGCAAACTTTAATGAAAATGTATCAGTGGGTAATAGTGGGTAATAATGATGGTTGATGGTTTTTTTTTTGTTTTCAATATCAAATTCGTTTCATTATATAATTTAACATTATAAATGTAGGTATGTACGGGATGGGTCCACGGACACCCGCCGGCGGGGTTGCGGAAGTATCATCAGTTCCCGCGACCCCGCCATGTGAAGGCGGAGAAGGTGGCAGACAGTCAGGTTTTTAGTCGGTACCTTTCATTGGCTAGAGCAGTGTTTCTCATTTGCCGGGTCGCGACCCGGCACCGGACCATCAAAATAAAAAACCGGGTCGCAATTTTACCGCCTTGTTTTAAAATAATACAATAGTACAATATAGAAACCGACTTGAAGTGGAATCAGACCTTAGGATAAAGCTTGCTAGAGAGGTGACTTCCCTAAGTGGCGGGACATGCAGTAATGCATTTTCCTGACAAAAAATATATGCACTTTGACCACAATACACATAGAAATTTAATGTTCTCTAAATAAACCGTACAAGAAGGTCAGACGACCTAAGGAAGCCACCAACTAATCTTATTGAAAGCGTTGGGCCTGTGTCCAGTATTGGAATTTTTGTGACTTAGATGATGAACATGTTCTGGACTCTCTTAACATCAGCAGTGTATGTACATGGCCAGCGAGATTAGTTTGTTTTGTACTGCCTTAAAAGTCAGTTCAGTAATACACAGCCATCGAAAGACTCCCGTCAACTCCATTCCTTCAAATTTTCTCTCATACAAAAAAAAAACCTATTTAAAAGACGAAAGTTTGTGTGTATGTTTGTTACCTCTTCACGCTCAAATGACTGGGCCAATTTTTATGACATTTGGTAAGTAGGTAGTTGATACCTTGGATTAACGCATAGATTATTGTAAATACAGACATACTTATTACAAAGAAATCATCCAGACTCGAGAACGCACAAATGCCATCACAACGTTCGCTCCGAGTAGGAATCGAACCCCTTGTGTCGAAGGTAGGTTAATCAACACACCACCGGGCTGCCAAAAAGATCCCTAAACGTTTTCCTTATACTCATTGTCACGTCTAATCCAAGCATTGTATCCTATACAATCACATCTGTTGATGACATCAAAGTACTTTCAATCTCCACATGGGCGTTTGAAATTCTTTCAACAAAACGGGTAGATAACAATTTTCTAACATGACCCAAAAAACTAAAAACATACCTTAAACTTTTCAAGTTAGAGTATATTTTTGTACAGCTGTGCTTTTGATCAAACAAGTCTTTTAGATCTTAGATGTCTTTACAGAAAGGACGTCTCACATTGTTACGTATTGAAAGCTAGCGAAAAGGACAAGATTCGATGGATAATACGAAATGAAAGGGAATTGTTTTTTACTGTATTGGAATCATTAGTTGGTAATAGCAACCTGGTATATTTTTTCTATCTCAATATAAAGACAGACTGAGCTGAGTTTCATCCAATAAGGCCTCTCAATATGGAGTGTGGTTTGTAGCCAGTTCTTAGATTTTTTTTAAAGTTAATGGCACATTCAATTATCGTTGTCACTATCAAACTAAAGAAGAAGAAAGATAGATTGATACTTAATGTGGAATTAAAATTTTAAATGTTTCAGAAACTGGCTGAAATTAAGTTACTAGTAAGTAATCTGTGCCAAAGTCAACGTCACCTGCAAGTGGTGCAACGTACTGAAAGACGTATGAGGCTCTGGCGCAGTCTCCACCCTGCGTGCTCAGCATGGCTATTTACGGGATGTACTTACGATAAAAAAGCAGCTGGAGAAGAGGTTACTGTTTAAACTTTCAAGATATCGTAAGCAGTCAATATGATATTCTCTATAATACATGGTTAATCATTTTAGCTCGTTATTTTCTGTTCCGCTTTAGGGAAATACCTTTACACGCGATACAGACTCGGCCTAGTTTACGTACTGGACTCTTTATGTTGTTTTAACGTAAAGTAAAATCATTTCTATAAATTCTATAATGCTAATCGTTTCACCGCTATTTTTTTTATGTCATACAGCAGACAAACAAGCAAGCAGGCCACCTGATGGAAAGCGGTCACCGCCGCCTATGAACATCAGTAACACCAGGGGCGCAACCAATGCGTTGTCCACCAAGGGGGTTGGATGAAAGGAAGGAGGAAGGGAAGGGAAAGAAGACGGGGGAAAGAGGCGATAGGGAAGGAGTTGGCCTTCCGGATCTCTCACTCACCGAACAAAACGCATTGCTGCTTCACGTCGATATTCTGTGAGAGGGTGGTACTTCCCCGGTCGAGCAAGCCCATTTCATAATAATTGCTCTACCACTCCACAACTCTACGTAGAAAGATAACCATTACTCTCAAATGTGAATACGAAAGTCCTGTTTCTCTTTAAAATTAGCACACGAATTCAAACACTTAATTAACCACGATTTATTCGCGCACTGAGTGCGAAATACATTTGCCTAAACTTTCCTGTTTAAAACTACATTAAACTACCTCTACAAATACAAAGGTGCATACGGTGTTTATCTGTCTGCCAGCGATTAGCGAGTGAAATTATTCAAAGAGTTTTTTTAATTTTGTTTGATTACAAATTATTATAATTAAGGTCTAAAAGTTTATATCCTATCGTCAAGTCTATGTCTATTATTAGAACATTTAGAACAGGTTTTAGGCATACAGTTGGTTGGGTGGTTTAGCGGTATCTTCGATACAGAAGAGTTTGGATTTTACGGGGTTTTACGCATATTTCTTAAATTTACAACACCAAGTTATTCATAAAATATCTTGATACGTTTCTCTTCTATTCATAAATCTAATTCTATTGTGCGTAATTACAAAAAATGTCGCTTACTCGCTGTCAAAGAGGCAGCTGCTTAAAAGGAGAGGTGCATTTGTTGTCTCTTTCCATCGTGAGTCTCCACACCTCTACGACACATGAAAAAGTAATGAATCGCTTAAACGAGGAATACCCAACATTCTCCATTAAAGAAAATCGATAGTCACGCATGTTTCCAGTTATCTTCCACTGGATTTTCTTCATCGCGGTGAAATTTGATGTTACTGAATCGACGTAGTATAGTTATGTAAAGTTAGGGTCTTAAATATGATTTAAGTTCATTATGATTTAATGTTGGGACCAGGCAGAGCTGTGTGAGTTGTGACGAATTCATTATTTATTATGATTTCTTTAACCATGTAATTACAAAGTTCCATAACGTTACGTAACATCGATGTCACATCACATAAACAGGGTTTTTCTGTACATCTTTACAATATTGTTCTTAGCAAATAGTAAGTTAGTGTAGGTTAGTTTAATAATTATGTAAGTCTATACTAATATTATAAAGAGGTAAAGTTTGTGTATTTGTTAAATCGTAAGGGGTAATCTCGGGATCTACTATACCGATTTTAAAAATTCTTTCACCAATAGAAAGCCACATTATTGCTGAGTGTCATAGGTTATATAAAAAACCAAAAAAATAAAAAGGCTTTTAACATTATGCCCAACGAAGTGGGCACGGGTCAGCTAGTATTTAATATAAATAAAAGTGTTAGATAAAACGCGCTAGCTACTGAGCAACCTTTCTTGTGAGCAGTGTGCTTGTGTGCGTGTTGAGAACCAGTCAAACGACTTTATGCTATTTTATTTTTCGCACTGGTCTGAGCATATACGTGTTTTTAATATCATTTTAGTTTACATTATCAGTATAATGTTTTGATGTCTTAATTCTCTACTATGCGTAACTAAATCTTTTGTTGACTACACATAATCAAGTAGAATCAGTAAAAGTAAATGTGATAGTTACTTTTGACACACTATTTTATGGAGAATCTTCATCAACCGCTAATATCTCATTATTGTTGAAAGAGTCTATAATGTTGTTTAGCTTGTGTAAAACCTTAGCAATCATCCATTCTGAATCTGATTTTAAAAATGCAGTATATCAAAAATCACTTATCATGTCTGAAGATATTGTGTGCGATGATGAATCGGCTTGTCTACATACATTCAATCAAGTGCATACCAACTTATGCATTTAAAATAGTGGTCTTGACGTTATAATGTATGATCAGTATGATGGATATTGTAACATATCCAGTTTATAGACAGATAGTAAGTATAGCCGTAATACACGGTCAAATCTACCACAGCTGCAGAAGCAATTACTCTGTAGGTACATATGTTTTAGTTTTTAAGAAGTTGGTTTATATTATTGTCTTAATGTTTATGGATTTTTGTGAAATATAAACTGTACTTATATGTTTAAATGATTATATGATTATGATTATTGCATACCGTTATGCAAGTTAGCATATTTTAAAACAATAATGATGAACTATGTAGGTTGTAGTCCAAAAAGATGTGTGTATATAAAAAAAACATTACATAATTAATTAATCAGATAATAAAGTTAGATTTATTCCATGATGTTTATGTATAAAGAGTTCAGACACCTTGTTAAAGATATAAAATATTCTGGAGTGTTCTTTTACGATGTAAGTTTAGAGTTTGTTGAACACATACATGAAACTCCAGGTTATCCCTCGCCAACTCATTACATCTTGAACATTAGTAACATAACACCTGATTTGCCATCTCTCTAAGGTATAATGCCTTTTGTTTCAAATGGCTGTCTCTTACGTAGTTGTTAAGAAGGGAAGTCCTTTCAATACTTCCTACTCCCACTATCTTCTTTCTGATTAAATTCGTTGCGAGTTTCAAGACAGCTGTAGTTTTCTCCCCCGGGACGTCAATAAGCCTCATCGCTTATTGTCAATCTGAGGTCGCCGTTGTTGGCCCTGGCTACACAGGAGACATATCGATGGGAATGTGTGGTGGGCTTGTCCCGAATTTATCACCTGAATTACACCTTATAGATTATAGGCATGAAAAAAATATATGGACAGATGGAAAAAGCAAATAATATTTCGATGTACCGGTCCCAACTGCTCATTATCATCAATCTCAATGCCTCATCGTTAGTCCTCTGTCTGACGTTGACTTATTACTACAATTCACGTCATTTCATTGTTCCTTGTACATTCATAGTTAATAGTTATTATTATTGTGATAAAAAGTATTATTGACTACACTTTATGCGACTGGGTCGACAATACCATGGAATGGACCGTAATTTGGTAATTGGTCTGGCATTTTTTCAAGTAATGCAGTAATTTCTTCTTCTTAACTTGACTTATGAAAGATAGAACGTGTTTCCACATGGCGATTTCATTTCGGCGATTTTCATTCGGACTCGTCGCGAGACTCGCCAGTGACAGAGTTTTTTTAGGTTCTACTACTTACTATAAAGTCAAAGTCAAAGTATATTTATTGCGTATACTTTGAGAGGAGCATATTCTAACAGACAATAGAAAAAATTATGACAATTTTGAATTATTAATTTTTAAAGTGTAAATAGTAATTGAGGACATTGGTGTTTTTGAAAAAGCAAATATATATATTTGTATACCTAATTGAATTCTGATCGCAACACGACAAAGCATTTATTATTAATTAATCCATGCCAAATGTTGTACCGCAAACACAGATAACTACACCACAACTGTAATAACGGGCATAGACGTAGGGCTTAGCGTAATTTACAGCATTATAGCGATTTATAGATACACGAGAAGACCAGCGGCTTTATTCTCGTAACAAAATCCAATCTCAATCGCGCTATCCCACTCAATTCCAATTTTGTATTCAATGAGTGAGACAGTTCTAGTGATTGACACGAGATTTGAATTATTTTTGTTACGAGGATAGACCCTCGGAGCCTTCTGATGTCAACTATAATAAATACTCTTTCTTGCACCAAAATATACGTACATAAAAATAAAAAATAAAATAAACATTAACAAAAGAAAAGTACAATAGGCGGCCGTATCGCTAGGCAATTTCTTTCAGGCAACCAGTTAGAAAATATTAAAAGGTAAAGAATAGGTAGGTGGCAACTATTTCCTAATTCATTTATGATTATTCTTTTTTGCTTTATTTTTTTTTAAAAGGCCGTAAAGCGCAGTGGATGAAGAACTGTCAATTTTAAACCGCGGTGTAGGTATTATTATGGGTATTCATATCAATCCATAATAGTCCCACTGCAGGGATACGGGTCTCCCTTCTATCGAAGGGGATTACAGCGTACTCTGCCACGTTACTCTAATGCGGATTGGAAGAGTCCGGTTTGCAAGCCGCCTGAAGTCCACTGAGATGGTTTAATGACTGTCACCCATCGACAACAGCCAGAATTTTAACTTTGACTTCTGCTATATAAAAATTTAATAAATCACGCTTCTCACTTTCAAATTAGACCATACAAAACCCGAATATATTTAGAAGTTGGTCTTAAGCGGTCTGTACCAAGATAATAGCGAGTCAGCTACGGTAAGTCTAGCCTGACCAGCTTTAATTGGTGTTAACCCAACTGTACAGTTTTACAACTCAGTTGGTTACGCTAATGTATAAGGAATTTAGTCTGGTTTTAGTTTTGTTAGAAATAAATAGTACTTTTGTTTGGTTTATACAGATTGGATTGTATTTAAGTAAAGCATGGTTAATCAATAGACCTTCTTACATCAGCTTAGGAACGTACATGTCGATCTTTCGGGAATGACTTGTTGTGAAAGCCATTTCGACGAAAAAGGACTATTAAATGTAATATTGTTCCATTTATCATGCTCTATCGAATATATCGATATCGATCTATACGTATATTTTTTTATATTTAGCAAAATAACGTCTTTTACCCAAAAAATTTTGTATAGCTACCTATGCTTTTACTACCTAGAAATTGGGTTTGGTAGAGTATTTTATTAAAAACCAATGTTGTAGATAACATTTTCTGTTTGTAAAACTCATTAAAATTCTTTAAGCGTGAAAATTTAAATTAAAACATAGAGCAGAAAATTGAGCAGTTGCTCATATAAGGTAAATTTTTGATGAAATTTCGGTCGGAATAAACCTCCTTTATTGTTTAATCTCATTTTACGATAGTCTAAACACAAAGAATGCAATTTTGCCTTTGTCTTTAAGATATTAAATTTTGTATCGGTTCAGTGGCGGACTTTATAATAATACCGTTATTTTTATTAAATATTAGGCATATTATATTCTCTATCATCGTTTCAGGTTAGAAGTATGTGTAGTATCTTCCATAAGTACTATATTTATGGCATATTTCCAGACTGTCCAGATTCTACTTTCTGTATACGTGTCAAAATATTGGTGTTGTGTTAACTGTGAATTAGCTTCAATGGTTTTAACCACCTGATAGTAACTATCTCAGTTGAACAAATGTAATTTATCGAGATCCGTCGGACTTCAAAATATTTATTTTTGTAATGGTTGTGCATAATATCACCTGTCACAAATGCTAAAATGGTATATTGCAATAATTGAAAAATGTATGTCTAA
Organism: Endotricha flammealis; assembly: GCA_905163395.2. NCBI lineage: Eukaryota > Metazoa > Arthropoda > Insecta > Lepidoptera > Pyralidae > Endotricha > Endotricha flammealis. Next base: position 16,987,980 of record LR990855.1, read on the forward strand.
GTAATTGATTGATTATTAAATGTATAATAAATAAATAAATATATAGGGACAATTCATACAGATTGAGCTAGCCCCAAAGTAAGTTCGAAACTTGTGTTATAGGATACTAACTCAACGATATTATATTTTATAACCAATACATTATATAGATAAACATCCAAGACCCGAGGCCAATCAAAAAAAGTTTTTCATCATGACCCGACCGGGGATCGAACCCGGGACCTCCTGGGTGGCGTTTTGGCGTGGTAACCATTACGCCACATTAACTTATTGTATAATTGGATTTTAGAAAGTAAGATTAATACGTGCCCTCTAGATTGTAATCATGTAAATTTCAATGCCGAACAGGGTTTATAGTACTTATTATTTGTAAAATTTACTATGATGCCATAAACTATTGAGTATATAAATAAACTAGTAAAATCCCAGCAACTTCGTTTGTGTATATCTCGCTTTCACGTGGGAATTGTGAAGAATCTTTCTTAGTACATTCTTAGACGTCGTAGGGAACCAACATTCCAATCTCTAGACCCAGCGGTTTGGGCTGTGTGTTGATAATAGTTAGGTCAGTCAGTCATGACTTTGAATTTTAAATATATAGATAGATATGCAGGTAGTATAGTCGCCTTAGTCAATGCTACTTCTTCTTTTTTTATCCTGTTCACATCATGTTCTTTATGTGCTTTCTTTAAAGATCTCGTTCTATCCAAATAGTTTCTAAGTGGGGGATTAAGCGTCAAATAAATGAAAATCATTTTATATAAGTGAATCAACATATTTGTTAATTAATTCCCGATACAAGCGGGGGATAAGCAAATACGTACGGCCACAAAACTAAACACACATTCGAGGCTTTGCGGTTTCTCCAGTGGACGGTCAAAGGAAATTGATCTAACCTTACTTTTATAAGAGGAATTAGCTTTACTAGCTAAAACTAAATTAAATCAACTGATATTGATAGTACCTATGTCATTTGTGAAATAAGACTAGTTTGACGAAATAACCTCTATCTCACAGGATATTATCGTGAAGAAATTATTGCAATTGGATACGTGATTTTTTTTATACTAAGATGTTAAACAAGCATAAGGCCTGCCTGATAGTACCGCATTCGTGAATTAATGCATTTTACTATGGTTGACTGGTAGATAATGCAACTTAGCATTAAGTCCGCCTATTGTATCAGTACTTTTGTAGTAGCTTTTATGACTTCATTTTTTATTTATTTTTTATCTTATCTTGATGGCCCTGCCCAGTCCATTAAATGGTTCGTTACCTTAAGGTTGCCTTGAAAAGATTGCTGTTAGCAATAAGGCCGCCTTGTTGCAATTTCACTAGTCTGTAAGTTATCTATGTATTCTGTGTCCTGTTTTTGTGATTTGCAAATAAAGCATATTCTATCTATCTATCTATCTATTATGGTCAATAAAATAAAATAAATAGTAAGCGGTCACGGTTCGAGTAGCCTATGAACACTTGCAACACCGGCACCGAGGGTATCACTCACGCGTTGCCAACCCTAATTGATCGTAATTGTAAAATCTGACCATTTTGCTTATTTTCAAAATGGTGGTAGTTTATAAAGCAGTTTTATTTATTAATTTAATTATACAAGTCAAAAATAACTTGAGAAAGTGCCTATGAAGGTAGGCGTATACAAATTATTTATTCAAAGGCTAGGGTATTCTCTGAATAAATAATTTGAGTTTTTTTGGAATCTTTCTCTATTCCTCTATCATCCTTTTGGCCTTCCACCTTTCTTCCTGTTAAAGGTCGGCGTCACCTCAGGAACTTCCCAAGTCTCTGTACTCCATAGGCGGCTATAATCTGGTGGTGGTAGGTACCATCAGGTGAACCAAACACTGGTTTGCCAACTTGAAAAGCGGCCTAAATCTTTAAATAAAGAAAATCTGCTTTTCAAATCAGCCTCGAAGCGGTACAACTTTGAAAATTGAGTTTCAGTTAGTTAGACAATAGCAGTAAATCCATTTTGCATGTTCTAAGTTGTTTATGGAATCAAATTATTTTGACTATTATTCAATCATGCTTACTAAGAATATCGGCGATGGTTTGACGACCTCCGTAGCGTAATGGTTACCACGCCGGACCGCCACCCAGTCCGGGGTTCGAATACCGGTCGGGTCATGATGAAAAACGAACTTTTTCTGATTTTTTTTTTCGGATCTTGGGACCCGAGGCCAATCAGGAAAAAGGAAAGGATACATAAGATAAATATCCAAATATTTATCTATAAATGTATCTTCTTTTTTACATAGTATAAAATGAGTCGCTTTTGCTGTCTGTGTGTCCCTATGTATGTTTAAATCTTTAAAACTACGCTAAGGATTTTGATGTGTTTTTTTTTTATAATAGTTAGATTGGTTCAAGGGTAAGGTTTTTAAGTAGTATACATTCCAAAATTCCCACGGGAAAGCGGAAATCGTTAACCGCAATTTCTGCTACGGAACCCTTCATGGGCGAGTCCGACGCGCACTTGGCCGCTTTTTTACTAGAATATGTCCGGTATTTCAGCGTGCGATCTCGCGCGGCGACATGCAAGTGTGTGTGTGTTCGCTATAAAACATACGTAATCCAAATTATTTACATTAGTGTACAATTTGACATAGTGTGAGGGTCGGGAGGGGGTGGGGAGCGTGCAAATGTATGTAGTTGTACACACAATAAAAACTAGTTCTATCTAGGAAAACGCGCTCTAACGAAAAACGGGTTTTAACTGTAACATAAAAAAATACAAACTTTCGCTTTATTACAATATTAGGTTATTATAATTAGTATAGGTGTAGATAAATTAATAAAAATGCAAGCGTTTTACTAAATCGGGTCAGGGGTAAACTGACACTCACAAAGTTCGGTATTCGGGGGACGAAAGCTTGTACGACACGCTAATTTTAAATGACTATTGATCTATCTAAAAGCTCAATTAAAGCCCACAAAGTTCATTCCTTTGAATCTCTTTATTCGCGTTTCTAATTAAATGTAAACGTATCGATCGTTAATTTATGTCAGAAGCCCATTAAATGTCGGCTTTCATGGACATTTTACTTGAACGGTACATAAAAAATATTTTTTCAAAAGAAAAAATATAATTATCTTTTTTTTTGTAATGGTAGATCATTTTAGAATTGTTTATTAAATATTAACATTAAAAAGAATTCTTACATATTTATTTAAAAAACTAAATTCTCTGTCGCGTCTATCTGTCTGTTTGCGAAAAAATCTGAAACTACTGAACTGATTTTTATGCGAATTTTACCACTGTAGAAAGTTTAAAAATTTCGCAAGTCAATTTTACAAAAAAGGCATTTAGCTTTAAAAATTTCACTTAAGAGAAATGTCCAACAAAATTGGCACATGATATGGCACTTAAAATTTAAACCACTTGTTCCGTGATAGATTTATGCTAAAATTTATTCCCAACATCCAGATAGCTGGCGTCAAATCTAGGCTTTTAGGCTATCTAGACCGAAGTACAGGCTATAAGTCAATGCTAGTCAGCCGTCGAACTGGCTCCAAGCCAAAGCACTGCACGCGTCACCCCATGATCTACGGGACTACAGATATTTGTGACATAATACTTGTTTTATTCAGCAAATGACATTATTTTTTAAAATAATATATTAATAGGGACAAATCACAAACCCCAAAGTAAGTTTGAAACTTTTGTTATGGAATACTAACACAACGATACCATAATTTATAACATTTTTGATAACAAATACATATTATATAGATAAACAAACATCCAAGACCCGAGGCCAATCAGAAAAAGTTCGTTTTTCATCATGACCCGACCGGGATCTGAACCCGGGACCTCTTGCCAGTTCTTCTTAGTGCTGCTGTCTGGACTAGTGGTAGAATAAGGGTGCTTACATAAAGAAAAAGAAACAGGTTTCTGGTATAGACAAATCTGTGCATGTGTACCTATACATGTTTAATTAATACTGTACCGATCGGTACCGACATGCACAGAATTGTCTGTGCCGGAAACCTGTTTCTTAATGAAAGCACTATTTGAATAAAATTTCTTATTATTTTGCTGCACTTGGGGGGTTGGGAAGGTTGGCAACGCGTGAGTGATGCCCCCGGTATTGCAAGCGTCTATGGGCTATAGTGATGCTTACCATCAGGCGGGCCGTATGCTTGTTTGCCAACTTTGTAGTAAAAAAATATAATACTGATTGTAATTATTAAATATTTGCATTATGTTTTTTACTTTTATAGAGTGGTACAGTCAATAAATGAAGAGGTGACCACGATGGATATGACAACGAGAGAGATTGAAATTGTAATAATCTATTTTGACACAAATAACGACATTGTGCTCGTTTATAGCACTTAAAATATGCCAATAGTTCACCCATCACAGTCGCAGATGTTCAGAACACTACCCGAGCAATACCTGTCGTGCGTTTACAATAGTTTTGAGTTATGACAGTTTACTACTCAAAATTAGTCTTGGTTAATTAGTTAAGTTGTTCTGTTTTGTGCTGTCAACGTACATTAGCGGTTATTGTTATGAGAAGGATGCTGAGGGTTCCAAGTCATGTTTGGATATTAATTTTCACGATTATGGTAGGTATGTTGTTTTCATTGTACATAATGAATTAATACATAACACGATATAAAATTCGATTTGGGGTGATCATGAAGCTACCAGTCCTGACTGTTATGCAAAGATGACAGCCGTAAAGCCAAGTTGGTTAGTTACCTAAATATACTAACATTAGCTAGCAGCTGACAGCAATTGAGGGTAGCAAACATAAGCTATCCATATAAAATGCTATGTCCTGAATGACTGACTGACAGATCACCGAACAGTATCTTTGTATGACGTAGGCATCGGATAAGAAAAGATTTTTCGAAATAGCTACGGGAAAATGGAATACACGTTGAAGCTGCGCGTGTTTTACTAAAATATAAAAATTCTAATCAAACTTTCATCTGTCAATCAATTCAAACTCCTGATAAAGTTACACAAATGAGCGGTAATGTTTTAGAGGTACTCGTATCATAAAATCCCTGTGGTATCAGAATACAAAGGTATAGGCTACACCTTTGAGGATAGAGTTACATTACAGTATTCAATGGACCTACTCATGAAACATAATACCTTGTCGAAATTATGTTGGGACATAATTTGTAAGTAAACTAGAATTAATTAATGTTACATCCACATTTCAGTGATTTTATTCGCCGTGAGAATTTTTAAATTTTGAAATGCGCATTTAAGAAAAAAAATAAAAAGTAGGGAGGAGGCCTTTGCCTTGCAGAGGAAAATAAATGACTTTGAAAAATTAGTTTAGTAAATTAATCTAAAAGACTTGTCATAACAAAAACAGTTAAAATCTAGACTCAGTCTCAAGCCTATCTTGCTTATACAATATAAAAAACTAACGATAGAACCACTGCTCTACTCGTATACAAATTCAAATGTTTTATTGCAAACCAAGTGTACAAAATACAAAGAAATACACGAAATTGACAACAAATATACAAATTCTAACTACCTGAAGAGAGGTAGGGCACAGCGGATTAATCGCTCAAATCGGAGCAGCCCGTCTGGGGAAGGACCTCCATCTTACAGAAGATCGTTGTCAAATAGCATTGGTCTCGGCCATGTTGTGTTCCTACGATGAGTAAGGTCTTCAGAGCTCCACTTGGAAGGGTTGGCGACGCGTCAGTGATACACCCGGTATTGCAAAGGTGACGGCTTACCATCAAGCCGACCGTATGCTTGTTTGCTACCTTTGTGGTATATAAAAAAACGAATAAATAGACATTTTCCTGGCTTATCACACCTGATACGAATAAACAAAATTAACAATTTATACAAGGTATATCATTTAAAGTATTAAAATGTGGGACTATAAAATCCAATTTGCACGAATCTTTGTCGCTGATCATCGATAACGTTTTGCAGAACTCTGGACCTCTGCCAACTGTCCGTTGACCATGCAAAATGTCAAGATTGTGAGAATGTCGCAGCTCTATATCACTTGTGAACTATCGCTTACTCGGATAGCTGGAAAAATTACTGTGTCTTCGGAAATTATCTTGATAAATATATCATTTTAGTTTTTTATATATTTCTCTAAGATACTTCCTTACTAGCATGTGTAACACACATTAGAGTGATCTTTTTTGTTGGGAGTTTCAAGACAGTTATTACCATAAACTAAAACTATTCGTGTGTATTCGTAACAAAGCGGCTGTAAAGGATAGGGGAGAGAAGTGGAAACAAGAGCTCAAAATTAAATAATAATGTAATTAAGGGAAATATAATAATAAGAGCAAACTAAAACCAAGACCGACAGAGATGCAATCAAACGTCAAAGGCGAACAAAAAAAGAATAAAAAATAAAAAGTCTCTATAAAAGTATTTACACCTCCAGCCTGACGGCTAGTCCGCAACAGCGGCATTATAACGGAAAGAATAATTTTCAATAATTTCACTCAAATTTAAAGGAAGTAAAAGTATAATATTTGACTGTAAAAATAACTATTTTTGACCCAAACATCCTTTATGTCCTATGAAACATATAAAACTAAAACTGGTTGAACAGGGACACACGTAACTAACGTGTGTGCCTTTACCAAATTAAACCAATAAAGATTCCCTTCATTCGCGAGTTCGTATTGGAACTGAAAGGCTTAAAGGTTAGACCACATCATTGCCAGTACGATGGTATTGGGCAAAAATAACGTTGTGTAGTGCGGCCGATATTTCGATACAGCAGTGTTGTGGCCTCATACTTCTCTTTTCGCTATCCCTGCAAGGATTAGTGCTTTGCTCAACTTGGTATAAAGGATTTTGCAATTTTTCCTTGCTATTCGTTCTTAATGATGATTCATATAGTCCTATATCATTTCTTTCGCGTTTTGTAGAACAAGTGAGATTAATTCAAAGTAAATACATTTAACCACATAACACTTGTCTTCCATCCATATCAGTCTATAATCATCCCACTGCAGGATACGGATCTCCCTTCAATCAAAGAGGATGCCACGCTTGCCGCATCTCAACGCGAATTGACAGTGGCCAATGTTTTCATTCCCTCCAAATCAAATCAAAATATTTTTATTCAAATAGGCATATTACAAGCACTTTCGAATCGTTACTTTTTTTTCCCTACCACCAGTTCAGACGGCAGATTTGTGCTAAGAAGAACCGGCAAGAAACTTAGCACTTGCTCTTTTAAAATGGTAATGACATAAGTTACAATTACGATAAATAAAAGTAAACATTCAAACAAGAATAAAAAATAAATAAAAAAAACTGCAATTTTTTTAAATAATAAAGAAAAATTAATAGAAAAAAAAGGCGTCCGCCTTGGCTTCCGCTAATCCGCATTAAAGCAGTGTGGCGGAGTACGCCCTAATACCCTTTGATTGAAAGGAAACCTGCAGTGGGATGATTCTGGGTTGATAATGATGATGATGAGTACGCCTTGCACGATGCACACATCAGAATATTACAAAAAAAAAAAAAGCGACAAATATGAATAGATGGAGAATAAATATACAACACCGGAAAATTTTATAGAAAATTCTATTTCAAAATTAACTCGGAGATAAATTTTCGAAACATTTTACATATTATCAGATGTTGGCGTATAAACTTGGACAATAAATTCATTGAGTCGAGATTTTAAGGACGATACCTCCCAATATTGTTTGATAATTCATAAGGCAATGAGGGAATCTACAAATTATAATATTTGCTACATCATTTAATAATAATATCAAAACATTTTGTACCGTGTATTTACATTATATCTATTTAATTTCCCTTGATATTTGGAATATGAATTTACTTATTTATGGTCCATAATGTATTTATGCTAATACACAATTTATAGTAGGGTACATTAATTTTAATTTTAATAATGATTTTTGAAAATTATAACGAATTATATGTCCAGTGTGGCTGAGTGAGCTGATGATGTTGACAATAAATTAAATATTGTTTTATGATAGCTAAATAAATGAATTCACTGAACATGGTTTTACAATGTTTACAAAATTTCGTAATTTAATTTTAGACTTAACATATGCCACCAGTAATTTTGGTACGTGAATTTATAGAATATTATAATTAGTGTAATAGAAAATTTTCTTGCATTAATAAATCACATAGTTAATTAATTAATTAGACGAAATAAAACGTTTTTGCATTAAAGAAACGTATGCATACTGTTAACAGGGTTGAAAATGATAAAGTAAGTTTATTGATATTATCAAATCAATAACATGAAACTATTTTACCTTTAGCAAATACTATAGAAACTCTACCGAGTCAATACGCACAGCTTCGGAAGAATTCGGGCAAGACGCGCGACACTAGCGCTACTATAGAAATAGGGCGGCATGAGGTGAACGATTTCAAAACTTTTGTGCGTTTTGTATGCAAAATGTTAACGCGACACTAGCGCCCCTAGCGGCATGAGGTGAACAGGAGGTTGCCAAGTCATTGTATGAGAAACGTCAAGAGCTGTGCGTATTATATTTCTATAGTATTTGCCTTTAGTAACTTGGTACTTACTAAGTACTAAGTTATAGTTTACTAGCCGACCCGGCAAACTTTGTTCCGCCTTAGAGGCACTACCCTACCCTACTCCTACCCTACCCTAACGTGATAAAAAATATATGTCCTGCCCCTCGTTCTAAGCTACCTTTCCACCAATTTTCAGCCAAATCACTTCAGCCGTTCTTGAGTTATAAATGGTGTAACTAACACGACTTTTTTTATCCTACTAATATTATAAAGGCGAAAGTTATGCGTATGTTTGTTAATTCTTCACGCTCAAATGGCTAGATCAATATTTATGATATTTTGTATGTAGGTAGCTGATACCTTGGATTAACACATAGGGTACTTTTTATCCCGAAGAGTACGCGATTCCCGTAGGATTTGATTCAAGTCTAATATAGGGGGCGCTGCTGTGCATAAATAAATACACGCAAACGAAGTTACGCGGGTTTCACTAGTATATTATACTAGCTTTTTTGCCCGTGTCTTCGTCCGCGTGAAGTTCCGGACCCGATCCCGTGGGAACCATATTGAATTACCGGAAAAGCTATAGCCTATATCACTCCCTGATAATGTAGCTTTCTATTGGTGAAATATTTTTCTAAATCAGTCCAGTAGTTTCGAAGCCTATTCATTTCAAACAAACAAACAATCAAATGTTTCCTCTTTATAATATTAAAGGTAGATATCGCTATTGTATTTTTAAAGCAAAAGATTACATTAGTAGGAAAATGTTTCAATTCCCATAACTGCGCACGTTCAGTAGTAAATTTTGCAAGCATGTCACACAACTGTATTATATCTTGTGTTAAAACACGCAAAATGCATTTCCTAGTATTTCTCGCTCCGCTGCGGTCTGAGGTTCTAAGTTAAGACTCCTACGAGTCTTCATTTTTCCAATAATGTCCGGAAGTGCTCAAATGCATTGCTACACTTTATGTTGTGGTACGAGATTTTTTAAAATAACTTACTTAAAAGTATGTATTTATAATAATTATATCCTAGTTTCTTTGTGACCAGATGGCGCTGTATCGTTTGTGTAGAATTTATTATTAAGTAGCTTTCGAATTCAGAGAATATGAAAATTATTAGGCTAAGAAAACTGTGCTCAGAATCAGACATAGATTCAGATTACATACGTACCTAATACTTTTAATAAAGTTTCAGACATCGGAAATCCTAAAACCAATTATGTCCCTATCATATCGGATTGGCGCAGCAGGTTTTACGTCCTTGTTCTATCTTTTTTAAGTTCTTTTTCAATTCTTCGTCAACATTTTTGTTCAATTGTATGTTCGTTATAACAAATTTTTTAATTGGTTTAGAAATTGTGTGAAATCATATTTTAGGGCTGCTTAGTATTCGCAAACATTTTTATTCACTAATTTATTTTATGAAGTAATAATATATTCAAGAAGGTAATCATAATAAGGACTTAATGGTAATCTGTCATACAGGTCTTCGTAGTACAGGCACCAGTCTCTTACATAGATTAAGTTGATTGTAATGTACAAACTACAATAATGTAAACCTGTATTTTTTCTATGTGAAGGAACAAATCATCATCATCATCATCATCAGTCTTCATCATCTCACTGTTGGCCATGGATCTTATTTCATCTACATTCTTACATCCTACCCTTTCTCATGGCAGCTTTGAGAATTTTTTATGTTTGCAAAAATTGCACTACTTATGAATTGAAAAGAAGTAGGTACTTTTCACATTAAAAGTTGCAAAATATTATTTAGTGGTTCACCAGTTTAAGAGATCAAGGAATGAATTCCCCGCACTGCTATCCAGTTTAGAATCTTCGTTGAATACTACTGGAATTTTCACAAACTGTTATTGCATTATGTTGGCGTAGAGTCTCATTTCTGGATATTTTATACTGCACAAACAAATTCAAGGAATATAAAAATGTTTTATCCTAAAAGTATTTTCTATTGAATTAAAGAGTTATTTAGAGTTAAGAGAGATTTGACTATAGATACAAAAGTAGATAAGGACACCTTGGCCTTTAATGATAGCAGATGGAATAAGTTGTGACCGAATGGTGGGTCAAAACTGATGAATGACGGTATCAAACGTCCAGTAGCGATATGGTCAGACGAGCTAAAGCCGCAGTTCGTACCTGGTTGAGAATGCCACAGGACTGAATTGGTTGGCGTACCAAAAAGTAACGGTTATGTTCAGCAGTAGGCAGAAACGGGCTGAGATGATGATGATGATGACATAGGTAGATTATGTTATATGAAAAATGTTAAGAAAGTGTGTCAATTATGAACTAGCTAACTATTACTGCCTTAAGACAGTATAACGAAGGGAACAATCTACATAATGGTAGTAAATATATTTAAATCACTTTGAACAAGTCCACCAGATATTCCCAACGTTGTGTCTTCTGATAAGCCAGGATCAACAACGGCGACCTCGATTGACAATAAGCAATGAAGCTTATTGACGTCCCGGGTAAGAAACTCAGCTTTGAAACTCACAACGAATTGAATCAGATATTTGAAGATTGATCTAAATTTTCCTTTGAACAAGGTTTCGTGCCGATCACAATGTTAAAACAATGTGTTCACTTAATAAAAACTATATGCAGCGCCGGGTTTATACAAGCTACCATAGAAGCACAATGCTCTGCATATTATATTTTAACTAGCTTTTCCCCTCGGCTTCGCTCGCGTTAATTTTATGACATAGATCTCGTTTGACAACAAAACAACCCATAGCGCGATTTGTGGCGCCATCTGTTGGCCGATACAGCGCCCTCTATAGTAGAAAAAATATTTTCCCATTGGAATGACATACTTTCACGGGATAAAAAGTAGCCTATGTTGGGCTCTGTACCCCTAACAATATGTCTGTATGCAAATTTTCATAATGATCGGCTGCTTAGTCAAGCCGTGAAGGAATAACAAACAAACAAACTCACTTTCTCATTTATAATATTAGTAAGGATTTTAATTTAAAAACGTTATCTTCCTCAATTTTACTAGTTAATAAGTTTAATTAACCTGATATTTCTCATGAACTTTTCCACTATTTTCAAAAGCTCATAAAACCTGCTAGCACTGTGACCCCACAATAATTTGGAATGACTTCTCTAGAAATGTGTGGACAATATTAAAGCGTGGATGCTTCACGTCTGTGTAAATGAAATTTTTGTAAAATGAATTGAAAAATTGTTATTTCATTTCGTTATTTTTAACTACGTGTGTACGTGACATTTCATATAAAATTGTATTTTATGAAATTATAATTTGAAGTTAATTTTATGTAAAACTGCACCTCTGCAGCTTCGCTAAGTCATTTTATAGCTTTTGTTTCAATGGTCATTTTGTAAGTAAAGCTACTACAGTATAATACCTATTCAATATTAATTGTTAAAATTGTGATGTTGGTAATACTAATAGTTATAAGTACAGTAGCATGGCAGAGTTCGCAGTGTACGCTCTCAACCATCTCAATTAAAGACAGACCTGGATGCAGTGGGATGATTATGGATAGATATGGATAATAAATCACGTTCAAATAAAGCAAAATAAATTATTAAGTTTCCAAACTCTCGAAATAAATTCCGAAGACAGTTTTAAACATGCAACAGTTAGCATTTTATTTATTAGCACACACATGAAATAGCTTATGCATTAGTTGCAAACAATGCGCAAACTGCAGGCTTGTTTCCCCACACGGCGGAAACTTGGTGTTGTTCACGTATTATATTATAACTAGAAGACGCCAGCGGTTTCACTCAATTTCGTATTTCTGTTTCCGAAATGATTTCTAGGATACTAACTAAAACTAGGTTTTTGGTACGTAAGGCATTGTCCTAATAGGACGCGAATGCGCGATCATCGTTGGTTCGCAAGAATTTTACTCGTACGAACTCGCGATCAAACATATTGAACTCGAATAGGTGTCCCAACTGACAATCGCGCGACGCTTGGGCGCACGCTTATGAACACGCGATGGTCGCATCGCTTACTCGCGCGATGATCGCGGATTCGCGTCCTATTATGACAATGCCTTAGACATCTTCATATTATTATGAAATCGCATTGCATCTTAATCGGTTCAGTGATAAAAGCAGACAATTTAGTATTAAGTTCATTCATAATCTATCGATTCGTTATCAAGAAGCCAATGGTTCTGTTGGTGACACCACCTTTGATACCAGAGAACGCGGACGGGGCCTAGATTATATCATGAGTATTTGTGATTGTTCTAGTCTAAGTATTATAAGTAAAAACAAGTTTTCATGCCTCTTCTTACTTTGGAATCAGGTGATGCAGTGTGTAATGAGTAGAATTTGTTATAACCATCTCATCATCATTATCCCAGCCAGTAAAAGTTGGATATAATTCGAAAAATACAACTATATGGCTGTCGTCTGCTCTTTTCCCTGCCTATTTGTATTGTATAAAACTCACAAAGCACTTTAATGAAATTGTTTAATAAATTCCGCTCTAAAATATGTTATCACTTTACATCAAAAATTTACTTAGAAAATTTAATAAACTCCACATGACGTTGTTTTTATTAAACCCTAACGCATTATGTTAAAGTTTATTATCATCTGGCAAAATAATCTTTAAGTCAAAAATAAGTTACGACGCAATAAGCCTTGTGGAGTTGTTATGAAATTCTGCAGGCTTGTGTTAAGGCTGGATAGTTTCAAATTTAGTGCTTTTAAGTTAATCCTCTTAGTTGTTTTAGGTCATAAATTTAATGCCTAAGCTGTGCTGTGTCATTAGTTTTAGAACTGTTAAGTGTACTTAAAGTAATTCTAAGCTTATTTGATTTTGTGGTTGTAAGAATATTTTTATTAAAGATCTTTTTGAGAGGCCTTCACTTAGTGTGATAGTAAATAATAAGAAAAAAGCTCTTCTTACAGATGCTATTGGCAACAAACTATAACCTAAATTGATTTGATAGGGGTTGGTTAAGTGTTACCCTTTAAACAGATAGTAGTAGAAATTAGTCAACAAGTTCACGCACACAAAATAATATTTACCTTATTCAGGATTCGAACCTACGATCCTTGAAATAAAGTAGCTCTTTCTATTTCTACAATTACTGGCCCTGTTATTTCCACAATTTGTATAATATTCAGTCATTACAATTCATACAAGACATTTTTAATTATTCTTATTTCCCGGAACACAAAGGAATCCCGTATAATAACAAAAATTTAAGATGTAGCCATTTGTAATACACTTCGGGTCACTGAAAAGTGCACTAAAGCGTCTGCATCGCAAAAAGAAGATTTGAACAAAGTGTCACGTACTAACTTTAAAAGTTGAGCACAGTTCTGATATTGGGTGGCTAACTTTGGCACATAGTTATTTTGTTTATACGGTTTTTCATATTTCCAACAATGCAGTGACCAGTGCTTTTTATAAGAAATAAACAGGCTAGGCACTGATAAAAAATATTTTGTATGTTTCCGATGTCATTGACTTCTGCGTTACTTTGCAGAAGATAAAAGAAGAATTATTATGTACCTTGCTCATGAGTCGCCTGATAATATAAGTGTTAATGCAGCAAAAACACTTTATAATAGAACTGAATCCGATTTTATTTGTAAAAGTCAGTACAATCCAAATCTTCCAAAAAAAAAATCTATTCTTCTTCGTTCGAACCTTTTCCCTCATTTGTCGTCGTGTTCTCTCATTACATAAAAGAAAATCTGTTTTATTAACCAAATAATCGTGTAACTCCTTGCAACCGAGTGTACTGCGTCGAATGTCGAAATAAAACAAAAAGGGCAAGTCGCCGTTATTGCTTCCTTTCCGAAGTACCGGAACATTATACCCGCCTTGAGTACGTGGTGACTCTAGTTGAACTGTGTCATGCGAAACTGGTGCATTGCGAACATTAATGAAATGAAATGAAAACAAACTAGAAAAAGGTTTGTCGTCAGTTTACTATCGATTACTATTAGCAAGATGTCTATTCTTGTATTATAAACATATACATATATTATCTACGACAACAAAAGGTTTTGGTGTTTACTGATTACTATTTTTTTTTTATTCAGCGACGAGGCCACGAGGGTATGTGGTAAGGTTGAAGGGGGGTTTTTTCAATATAACGTTATAATCTATCGTTGTCATCATTTTCACTATTGAAACATTACATTTTTAAGGTTTAAAAAAAATGTAAACTCACAATCTTTGACGACAAAATATTTTTTCTGCTTTAGAGAATTTTGCATAAACCGGTCCAGTTGCTGTAATAAAAGCTATGATATTACAGTTTCGTAATGTACCCGTAAGTGTGTTTGTTATGTAAAGAGTTTTATCATTTACATCCATAAGGAAAATAACAATGTTGAATATGTGAACTTGTAAGTCTTTATGTTATGTTATAACCCCTAAATCTCAAAACAGATTATGGAAGAAAATTGAATAGAAAACTTATTTGATAAAAAAACCTGCCAAAACTGAGTACCTTGATGGCGTCTATAACGAACACGCAAGTTAAGCAGCGTCGACCCTAGTGTGTAACGGGTTCCTTCGAAGCACGATCAAGATAGATATATAGCTATATTAATACATAAATGTACCTTTGGCTTAAAGCACTGCTAGCAACTCGGCCACCGATATTGTCAAATTAGACATATTAGTTATAGACTGAAAATCTCCCATCTGGGACTCCCCTAGGCAGACACTGTAAATTCTAAACGA
The DNA here is from genome assembly GCA_905163395.2 of Endotricha flammealis. NCBI lineage: Eukaryota > Metazoa > Arthropoda > Insecta > Lepidoptera > Pyralidae > Endotricha > Endotricha flammealis. Next base: position 17,003,227 of record LR990855.1, read on the forward strand.
TGAGAGCCTTTCACTCCCGCAACTACTCAGAACACAAGATCGTAGAGACCTGGCTACAAAATGTCCATAAAAAAAAAAACAAAAAACAAATCTCTCTTGTTCTGCAATAATAAAATATACATAAAGAGATATTGTTGGTGATATAAGAATGTTTGTGTATCATTAGCAGGCAAAAACTGCAGTTTGTATGTACACACCTGTCACGGGTCGGGGAGCTATGTTCTCCACGATTTATGATATATCAGGTATAATTTTATCACTACCAGAATTTATTAAGGTAACACTCGTTATTTATGTTGTGTCAATTATTGTTACATTACGACTGGTCTCTAGTAGAAATTAAATACTTTGTCATATTTTTTAATTACATCTTCTAATGTTGATTTATTGACAATAAAATTAAAGGATGTGCTAAAATCTGGGAAAAATGATACTACGTGTAGTGAGTTTTTGGCACTTTTGCTTGCTTATATTCTTAAAATAAACCAAATCGACTAGTTTTTATTATAGATGCGATTCATTAAATCCTTTAAGACCTAAAGGACATGTTTAAAGTAAATTTTAGGATTATGCAGCTGTACCGCGCTATATGCACGAAATCAAAGAATCACCCTTCAAAGGGTAAGGTAAGTTCACTGTTTTAAAAAATACTACTAAATCTACAAAGTTTATTTGTGCATACAAACAATGTGATTTTTATTTGAACAAACCATTTCACAACCGCTGACTCAATTCAATCCTTTTCGTATAAAATTTTGTTATCTTGACCAAAATCCTGTTGACTTTGAATATTTATTGTATGTAACAAATGTAATATTCAAATAAGGTATTGTATCACTGAATATAAATGTCTGATTTAACATATAAATGGGCAATGTTTTTTTCAAAAACGGTTTAGATTAATCTATTTTAATTATTATATTATTTTTATATTTACCGCCTGAATTGGTTTAATAGTAAAGACGACTTTAGATAATAGACTTTTCAGTCAGGCAATATGTTAGATGTTTAAAATGTTAAAAAGATAATATTATTAAATTTAATAGACAAAGAAATAATACAACTTAGGAACAATGTCATGACTTCCATAGATCCTGTACCTAAACTTTATTATGAAACTAGATCAAAAATCGAGGAATCAGGTTTAGATTTAATTACAGAGGTAACATTGTTGTTAAATGTCCAACATAGACTGTATAAAATAAGGCATTAGGTGTTAATAAAACTGTATTTCATAAAATCGAAGATGTGGCTCTGCCATCAAAATTTCGAATTGTATTTTACACAAACAGGAAAAAGATAGGAGAGACAAAAAAATATTTTCAAAAATCAGTTCTTGTCCTGAACCATTTAGTCAGTTATACATCATTCATGACGACACGGGAAGTACCTTTGCAACAACAGAAACAACACCATTGATGCCAAACAAAAAACATTTTAGAACTCAATAAATAGGAATTACCTAACTCCAAACCAATTAAACATCATTGTGACTTCGAAAAAGGTGCTATAAATGCAATTGCGGAAGTTTTCCACAAATTAAGTTAACGGGTTGTTACTACCATTGGAATAGAAGAATTTAAAAAAGGACTAACAAGTTAAAACTTAATGCCAAAAAAGAAGGCTGGCAGGACAGCGTGCATTTTTGTCGCTTTTGCCTGCTGAATGTATGAAATATTGTTCTCTTCAGAAACAAGGTACAAGCATTATGTACGGCTGCATCATTTATGGAAACACGGGAAGTACCATTACAACAACAGAAACAACACCATTAATTTATGCATTGATGACAAACAAAAAGCATGACACATAATAATGCTTTTATTTTCTAACTCATTTAACAAGAACTACTTAACTCCAAACCAATTAAACATCATTGTGACTTCGAAAAAGGTTCTATAAATGCAATTGCGGAAGTTTTTCCACAAATTAAGTTAACGGGTTGTTACTACCATTGGAGTAGAGGAATTTAGAAAAGAGCTAACAAGTTAAAACCTAATGGCAAGAAAAAAAGAAGGCTGGTAGGATAGGCAGGTTTTGTCTGGTTTTGTTGCTTTTGCCAGCTGAATGTATAAAATATTGCTCCCTTAAAATAAAAATTACAAGCATTATGTAAGGCTGCATCATTCATGGCGACATGGGAAGAACCATTACAACAACAGAAACAACAACAACGACAAACAGAAAGCATGATAGGTACATAATAATATGCTATTGTTTTCGAAGTTATTAAACAAGAACTACCTAACTTCAAACCAATTAAATATTATTGAAAATTTTTCAATTAAATATATTGAACCTTTTTCAATTAAATATATTGAACCTTTTTCAATTAAATATATTGAAAAAGGTGCTATAAATGCAATTTCAGAAGTTTTTAAACAAATTAAGATAACAGGTTGTTACTACCATTGCAATAGAGCAATTTGGAAAAGGCCTAAAAAGTTATAACTCAATAGTAAAAAAAATCTCGAAACTGTGAAGTTGTCATAGAAAACTATGCAAAATTAAAATCCTGAAAAACAAAACACAAAAAGCAACGAATTTTCAAAACTGTAAAGTTGTCACAGAAAACGATGAAAAAAAAATCCGGAAAAACATTTGCAGTGTGGTGTCACGCCAGCCGTCCATCCGTGAAGTGTTCACGTCGTTAGGAGACGTTAACGACGCCGCCGCACGTGACGAGCGTTTTGACTGTGTCTGTACCCTTATTCTTTAGCTGAAACTGAAATGCTGTTCTGCTCATTTGTACTTCTTTCCTCATATGGGAAGAATCATAGTGATTAGAGAGAGCCAACCAGCCAGTCGCTAACAGTCATAATTTATGACTGTTAGCGACTGGCTGGTTTGCTCGAACCTTTTTTAAAACTTATTTATCATGTTTGAAATACCTACTCTTTGTTTTTTAACAGTCTTATTCCGTCTTTTCGTGTATTTTTTGTTATACTACTAAGGTGGCAAACAAGCATTCGGCTCGCCTATGTACCGTAGCCTATGGACGCCTGCAATACCAGGTATCACTTGCGCATTGCTGACCCTGTAAAAAGTGGAGCTCTGGAGACCTTACTCACCGTAGGAACACAACATGGACCAATACCTTTCTCAGATTGGAGCGGATTATCCGGTATTCCGTGTGCTCTAGCTCTTTAAAAAAAGTATTTATCTTATTTGGTCGGTTCTCCATATGTGTTTTATTTACCATTATTATACCACATCTTCTTCATATCATCTTTTATAGTCCATTTTGTCCCTAGTTATCAATGACTTTCTATTCTTTATGTTTATTTTAAAACATCATCATCATCTCAGCCGCAAAAAGTCCTGCTGGCCATAGGCCTCGCCCAAACATCTCCAGTGCGACCTGCTGGCAGCGGCTTCCTGCGACTTTCCTTAGGTCGTCTGATATTTTAAAACGATAAGTAGAAAACACTGTTTATTGTCGAAAGGAATTTATAGGAAGTGCAATATTAAAATGTAATAAAATTTTCCAATATTCAATACATTTTAAACTACAATAATAGTGAATCGGTCCGATACAACGGTATTCATCCGCCGTGAAATATGCACGTCGCCGAGACATAATACCGTTGAACGTGATCAGAATTTCTTATATTTTTGCAGGAATGAACTCTGAAATTATGCTATCAATACTGTCATCTGGATCAATAAGGTAAAAAGCCCCTTTAACTTTGGCAACGCCTCAGCAGCTTAGTTGTTTATGCGTGAAAGAATATACGTATAGAGGGGAGTATAATGTACTATCAAAATAATGGTTGGATTGTGGCACGCATCATCTTGATTTATTAAAGGTAATGGCCGAAAATCAGTGATTTGCTCTCCGAGTAAATAATACACTTTTATATACCAATATTTTCCAAACTAATGTTTAAAACAAAAACATTTATGATTTTAAATTCTAAAACTTCTCTAAATGCTTTTGGAGGAAAGCCAACAGTAAGTCAGTGAGTTTCATAACATACAAAAGCCATTTAGAAGGTAATGCTTCTAAATAGTTTTTACTTTATTCATCACCTTGCTGATAAAAATTAATCAAATAGGTACAAAAATCTCGCATTTTGAGCGTATGCGTAAATTAAATGCGTAAATTACGTATTAGCCGGATAAAAGTGCCAAAATAATATTACTATTATCTCATTATCGACGAAAGTCTCTTTGTACAAAGCGTGTCGCATCCAGGTTTTGGTAGAATATTTGCAAATGTCATCGGTCCATCTTGCAGCGGAATTATCTACTTTCCTCCTGTCATCTCATGGCTACCATTTAGGTAAGTTCTTGAACTTACCTATCATCTTTAATTAATTTGCTGCTCTAACTTCATTTGAGAATAGCTACATGTTCAATGATCTAGAAGTTTCATCCGGAATCGAATCTCGGTGTAACGAACTATTCAGAATATTACGCTTTATGGCTCTTTGTGAGCGACCATATTTCGGGACTGTTAGTCGAAATGGGTAGGACACATTACAAATCTAGTTAGCATGGAGGATGATGGCAGATATAATTTAATTGTAGTAGATATAGAGGTAGTTCTTGGCATTTTTTCTTCTATAAACAATGTTTAAACAAATTTTTTTGAACTATATCATAGTACCTCAACAGTTCAGATGAGACAGGCATTGCAAAAAAAATTATATCTGCTTCTCTTTGACGGTAATACAATAAATGATAGGTAAATATTAAAAAAAACATATGAATAAAAAAAGGAGCTATCAGCTATATACTTAAATGTATGGCAATTCTAATGCACAGCGATTAGATGTAGATTAAAAAGGAATTGGAATTCATCCCGCGAAATAACTGACAAACGGAATATTATAACAAGCATGGTGTATTACAGAACAATATACTCGTACGAAATAAAAAAATACATATATTTTTATGTAAAACAAAAGTTAAATAAAAATGGTTCTCGTAGACGCTCTGTATGTAGTCATTTGCTTATAAATTGAAAAAATACAATGTTGAAAGATGATAATATATTATAATAAGATAATCCTAAAAAGCAACATTTTTATATCAAAATACTTTCTATAGACTAATAGCATTTTACACCCATTAAGAGTTTACATTTTTAATACAAAAGACATTTGAAGTCGGTTTAGTAAACGGTAAACGATACTTCGACTTAAAGGTGCTCAGAAATTGAATTTGCTTAATTTTGTTTAAAAATTTCTTATATTTTTTATGACTCGTGCATTAGCAATGCAGAAAAGAAAGTTTTTATAAATAACACAGTCGTAGTTTTTCTCTTAGACGCCAATGATTTTCACAGAGTTTATTATCAATCTGTAGTTGTTGGTTGGTGTTAGTCCTGGTTATACGCAATATGTGATAACCATATGTAGTATGGTAGTCTGAAATACTTGAACTGAATCTCCAAATAAAAATATCGCTAATCTTAAAATATTAAAGAAAATATTTGGCGTTCTTAAAGCTGCCAGCTTCCTCGCTCAAGGGATTAACTTAACAATTCAGTAGAGGTCACGATGCCAGCACTTCTGAAAATACTTCCGTTCTGATCCTATATTTTATTATTTTCCTATTTTATTATAAGATTATCGATATATATGCATATTACTCACCATAGACATAGCATACGCGTTCTACCTAAGTCTGTGTTACTCACTGAAAACTTTAAATAAACTTTGACACTGAAAACTTTAAATTGTTTTCGAAATATTTTATAAGGCACTATTATTTTGTCATTATATTCCTTTCAATTATTATATTTTAGTATTAAGATAAAAACATGGGCACCGTTCGTAAAAAAACACAAAAATTATGACAAAGTATTTTTTTGTATAAACCATAAAATTATAATAATTTTTTTTTAGTTAGCGTTAGAAACCAAGGCTTATTGAACTTAGAAAATATAGTTACATTGCAAAATAAATTAAAATAAACAAAAAAAATCATTACAATATTATCGTCCAAAATATACGTTTCAGGACCGAAAAAACATTACTAAACTTGGTATTCGCTTAAATTAAAATTAAAAAATTCTAACAAATCCCACCGTTTTCCACAAAATCCTAGAACGACCCAAATAATATAGGTACGTTACTGGAACGGTTTAACTAAAATGAAACTTTTAGTTTTACAACTAAATCATTTTAATTAAAGCGCTTTATTGGCACATTTCCGTGTTTTTTTATTTTCTAGTTTATTTCAAGATTATTTACATTATTATTACCTGTTCATACTGTTTAAATCTATACTTACACATGAAATTATTTGTTCTGAATGAATGCCTAATTGCAATGGCGGATCTATGCACAGCCTAAACAGCTGATCGTAGAGACCTGAAACATGGAGGGTGTTCTTTGTATAACGTAGATATCCGATAAGGATATTTCGAAATTCCCACGGGAAAGCGGTATACAACGGGATATATATGGGGGCAAGCAAAGCAGAAAGGCCCACAGAATAAAGGATTTTTGATTTTGAAGTTGCGCGAGTTTTTCTTGTACGTTTAATATTTAAGCCAATATACCAGGGCTTTTGATATGGTTCACCATGATCTTTTGCTGAAAAAATTAGAAAAATATGGAGTGAGAGGAAAATGTCTTGACTGGTTAAGAACTTATCTCACAAATAGGCCACAATGTGTAGAAGTTGAGAAACTTAGCAGCAAAAATACAATAGAAGGATACAGATCGTCATATTATAAGCAAAACAAATTTGGTGTACCACAAGGCAGTGTGCTGGGTCCACTATTGTTCTTGATGTATATCAACGACCTCCCAACTATCATAAAATACAAAACAAAATTATTTGCAGATGATATATCAATAATTGTTACTAGTGAAACAGGCGAACAAATCAAGGCCCATGAAATGGCTATAAATAACACAATGTATAGCATAGTAAAATGGCTAGATGATAATATTAATTAATCTACAAGTGAATCTCACCAAAACTAACTACATGACTTTTAATAATTTTAGGGGTGATAAAAAATTTAATATCAATTATATCGGACAAAACATAGATAAAGCTGGAAACGTGACATTTTTAGGGATAATAATTAATCAAGATTTAGATCTTGATTAATTATTATCCCTAAAAATGTCACGTTATTAATATGATTTTTCCATGTTAGCATGGAAAAATCATATTAATAACGTTTGTAAAAGACTGAACAGATATGTTTATGTTCTTAATAGGCTGCGAAAAATTGCAACTCAAAGTACCGCTCTTTCTGCGTACTATGGATACGTCGAATCGGTACTTAGATATGGTCTGATAATCTGGGGAAATGGAGTAGATTTTAATAAAGCATTTATTGCCCAGAAAAAATGTGTTAGAGCCATCTGTGGTGTCCCGCCGTATGATTCCTGTAAACCGCTTTTTTTAAAACTTAAAATACTACCATTACCTTGCATATATATATTAGAAATGGCGAAGTTTACCAAAACACAAATGCACATGTACGAAACTGCATCTGATTTATATCCACGCAATACAAGGAATAGTAATAGACTAGTAAATCATACCCCACATACAGCATTGTATCAAAATTCTACATGTCAATAAAAAAATTTAATCATTTTCCAGACCATATTAAAACGTTACCAAAAAATAAATTTATAAACGCTGCATGTAGAATGTTAATGGAAAAAAGATATATTCTGTGAATGAATTTTTGTTAGATAAAAAATTTTAATTGTAAAATTTCAATTTCGTAACCATGTTAATTTAATTTATTATTGTATTATTATTATTGCTTTTTTTTAAGCAATTTAATGGTGTTTTATTATATTTTCAAATAATAATGCTCGACCTAAATGTAATATTTGCATGCTATACAAGTAGCAGACAAAGGAACTGTAAAACACATAAATATTATGTTAAGACCTTGTATATACCTTTATCTGAGCAAATAAATGATTTATGATTTACCATGAAACGATATTCCGAAAAACGTTTTGTCGAATTTTTCAGTTTAAAACCTTATTCTAAGGCATTGTCCTAATAGAACGCGAATGCGCGATCGTCGCGCGAGTAAGCGATGCGACCGTCGCGTGTACACGCGATCAAACATATTGAGCTCGAATAGGTGTCCTAACTGACCATCGCACGATGCTGTCGCGCGATTCAAATGTTTGTTAATCCATTCGCGCGAACTTAGTTCGTACGAACGCGCGATCAAACATATTGAATTCGAATAGGTGTCCTAACTGACAATCGCACGACTCGGTCGCGCGACTCACATGTTTGTTAAATCCATTCGCGCGAACTAGTTCGTACAAACGCGCGATCAAACATATTGAATTCGAATAGGTGTCCTAACTGAAAATCGCGCGATTTGCCTCGGCGCGGCGCAGCACACCACTCTTTCCTCCACACTTATAGGTCTTCTGTAGTTCGTAACAACATGATTGCAATCGTCTCTAATCATGTTGCATATGTAGTCAAATGATTCTGATGACATAGACATATAATCATGAAATGCAGACTCATCTTCTCGTACGTCAAAATATTGATTGTGAAATTCACCACGAATTGGTCTCATTTTTAACAAGGCACTTTGAGTCCCACGTTGTTTATTTTCATTACCATCTAAACCCGCACAATTAGTCAACCAAATATTTCCCGACAGCAAAAATTGAGCCTCTCTGACGTCCATCATTGTTGGTATCGACCGTTCTGCCTATCTACGGTCGCTTGCTCGCGTCGCCAATTCGCGCGATGACCCATTGCGCGTACACGCGACGGTCGCATCGCTTACTCGCGCGATCGCTTGCTCGCGTCGTCAATTCGCGCGATGATCAATTAGGACACCCAGTTTTAGCTATCGCGCGAACACGCGACGGTCGCATCGCTTACTCGTGCGACGATCGGGCATTCGCGTCCTATTAGGACAATGCCTAACTAGTAATGTCTTTTTTGACAGGACTACGTGTTTCGTTGTTTCGGATGGACACTTTCACTCTTGTCCCCAAGATTTAATTTCTTTTAAAATTATTTCATTAAAAAAGGCCATTATTATTGTCCTCCCTCACAAATAAACATTCAGTAGTGTATATTAACCTCTTCCATATTACAACCGGGTAAAGGTACAAAGGTCGAATGTCCTTACCGAAGTCCCTTTAAACCACGACCGCTCAGTTAACCCTGTATAAAGGCCGAAACAGAAGGTATTTTGTGACTCTCCGCAGACGAACGTAATGCCCTCATAATTTTCAGTTTAATTTCGGAATTGTTTGCGCGTACAACACTATTTAATATTTTACAGTGTCTAAACCCGTAGTTCTTCACAATCTTAATTTACATAGTGAAAACTCTATTTTAATATTAAATTAGTTTACATTTTAACCCTTGTTTGTGTCGAGGTGTGTTAGTTTTGTTGTAATTTTGTTTTAAATAATGAATATTAATAAATTATTTTATTATATTATCCTTTGTTATCAAATAATCTACATGGACCTAGAAAAAAAGGCGGACACCATCACTGAAATTAAAAGTGAGCACCCATTACTATGGGTGCTCACTTATACAACCTCACCTCACCTCCAGCCACCTCGCGTATACGTACGAATGAACAATCATACGGCCCACCTATTGATAAGCATCACCGTAGTCTATAGACGCTTGCAATACCGGGGCGCGGGGGTATCACTCACGCGTTGTCAACCCTCCCAACCCCCCCAAGTGGAGCTCTGGAGACCTTACTCGCCGTAGGAACACAACATGGCCGAGACCAATGCTATTTGCCTGCGATCTTCTGTAAAGTGGAAGTCCTTCCCCAGACGAGCTGCTCCGATTTGAGTGGATTATCCCCCCCGGGATTTCAATAGGCTTCATTGCTTATTGTCAATCTGAGGTAGGGTCTGGGAAGGGGAGTCCTGGGTCTACAGAAGATACAACAATGGGAATGTGTGGTGGGCTTGTCCCACTGTTTAAAACCGTTGCAGACTGTATAGGTAGGGACCAAGAAATGTACGACGAAATGACTCTTGCATACTGTACACAATATTTATTACTTCATTGTACTTTATAGGGCACGATTAATATTTGACCCTGGGGCCTCATCCAGTTTGTCTGTTTGAACCCCGATTTTGTGAAAGCTGCGGACCTTAGGTTATTATCTTTCAAGTTAAATAAATGGTTTTAAATGTGGCCGTAAGTAATTGAGCAAACATAAGCTTAACCCAGACCCATGTTTAACTTTCTTTGATTTAAGTGTTTAATTAAAATATTTACTTTAATTGCTTAATAGTTGTAACAAGTTTTAATTAATAGGAGCATTAAAATATTTAAGTTGAAGTTCTACACCCGATTTAATATCAAATTATCTCGATTCAGCTTTTTTCTTTATGATTTGGTATTAACTCGATGGCGTTGAGGAGAAAGTAAGTTGGGTTTAACCTCCTTGTATTATGGGTATCAAACACCAAATATATTATTGTAAATATATGCTTATAATTGTGAATGATTCGAAATTTGAATAGATCTAGTTTATTCTTTATGTGACATTTTTAGTGACTTTTCAAATCTCTCAAAATAATACATACAACATCTGATTATTATATTTGATTTCACTCTGTTTAATTAATTTATATCAAAAGGTTAACAAGCCTGTGTAGCACTTTCTTCTTCTGAGGCAGAGTATGTTGCCCTGTCGGAGGCTTGTAAGGAGGCTACACACCTCAAACAACTTATTGGCTTCGTTCGTGGTGAGTCAGTAGACAACACTAAGATGCATGTGGATAATCAAAGTGCAATAAAACTCGCTACCAACCCTGTCGCCCACCGAAGGACAAAACACATAGACATTAGAACACATTATGTAAGAGAGTGTGTGATTTAGGATGTTGTTATATTAGAATACATTCCAACGGACTATACCGGCTGACATTTTAACAAAGCCATTGGGACGCACTAAGTTTAAAAAGTTTGCTACTGATTTGTGCTTAGTGTAGTGTGCTTTTATTTTGATGGTCTGCATGATGATGTATGTCCTTAAGGGGAAGTGTGAATGATTCGAAATTTGAATAGATCTAGTATAAACTAGATCTTGAATTGTGTTTGTTTCGAATTTCATAAAGAATAATCTTTATGTGACATTTTTAGTAACTTTTCAAATCTCTCAAAATAATACATACAACATCTGATTATTATATTTGATTTCACTCTGTTTAATTAAATTATACCAAAAATAATACATAGAATACTCAAGACAAACAAAAGTGCCATAACATATTTGCCTGAACGGCAACGCACTATCGATCTGTCAGTATGGATGAACATTCACTGCGATACTGACACTTTTGCAGTGAATTTTAAAGATAGATATATGAATTTTGATGATATAGATGAAGATAATGATGGTGATGAACCTAATATAATTCATACTCCGCACTAACATTATAAATGCGAAAGTGTGTTTGTTTGTCCTTCTTTCACACAATAGGATAGGCTAAGGTCTGGATAGTCAAGACACATAAGCTACTTTTTCCCCCGGAAACACATCTGATTCTTACGGGAAAACAAAAAACTTAAAATGTAATATTGAATGCCTTTATTATTGACAATGAAACTTTTCACTCACCAAACTTAGGGACTCTATTTCCGACGGTTATAAAGTTTTGCACACAATTGAAACTGTAAACAGTAACTTTATAAATGGGAATCATAATATTGATGTAAGAAACCCTATTAAGGATTTAAAGGATACAGTTTTGAGTATTTGGACGATAGAATGTGTAAACTATTGCAATGATTACATGACAGCAAAAAATTAAAATAACCGTTAGATAATAACTTATTTCGCGAGATTACAAACTGTCGGAATATTGTGAACCGTAACATACTGCTGAAAATAATTTTTTGATAGATTAAAATCTATCCAAGTGAAAATGTCAAATTGTGGAATGACATGCGAATGCGACGGAACGCACCTAGCGTGCTGCATAGTTGAACGTCATCTGCCGTGCCGCAAATGACGCAAATTTCAAAAAGATCAGTTAAGAGATGATGATTCCTTTTTGTTATATTTAGCCAAACAAATTGACTCCACCCTGATGTTGAGCAGTAGTGGAGTCCAGAAGTGAGACCCATCGGCACCTCGGACAGAATTATAGTCAGGATGAATAATTACTGCATTGTCATTGTCACTGGAATAGATAACCATACCAGACTATGGCAAGATACTTCTGGGTCCACTACACTGTTTTTGATTTATTCATTGTGTTTGTTACAAAACCGTCACGTGATGAACGAGTCATCAATAATTCAACGTTGTCATCGTTTGTCTTGAACGCCTTTGATGTAAGTTTCTTTTGCAACTTTGCTTTGTCATTTAATATTACTTTTTGTTTGGAGATATTTTATTTATAATTCTATCATTAGCACTCGTATCATCATCAAGATCTACAATTTCAGTGTTTTGACAGACCCGGTGGTGCATAGTTACCCTGTCTTCAGCACCAGTGGGCCCAGGTCCGAAGCCACTTTATGTGATGTCATTTGAATTTGTTTCGAGACGGTATTTTCTATGTATTAAGTATGTTTTTTACAAAACTTATGTACGTTATCTGGTACCTATTACGAATCTACATAAGGAGATTAAGCCTGTCTTATTTTGGGACCAGACGACATTGTGAGATTTGTGTATAATTTATTATTATTATTTATCTTGTTTGCCCGAAATTTTATCTTTCTCAGAACATGGTTAACTTAAAATCCTAAGTACAGATGCAAATTTTTCTATGCAATACTGAACATACAGATCGAGAGAAAATAGTCGTAACTGTTTTGTGAAAGTTCTCAAAAGCACTCCGCAGAGGCAACCAAAATAAACGTACAGCTGCAATTAAACTTTACGAGACTCCAGCGGATCGACTGCGCCATGAAACTATTTGCCAGTTTTTTCCCTTTTATCGGGGTTCTGTATGTTTTTCATACGCTAAAGGGTTTACCTTTCGACTTTTTATAAATAACTTGAGTATCAATTGATCACCATCTTATTGGTGAATGTAATAAATTAAGGGTGTTGAATATCTGCATTCAAATTAAAATAAAACCTGTTCTTCTCTCCCATTTTTGTCCTCCAAAATATATGTAGTTGTAATGTTGACTAAAATTGTATTCTGTATTTTCACAAAAAAATAATCTCACATCAAGCTCTAAATGGCTTTCATTCAATTGCTTAAAGGAATGTTTCTTATGGAGCTCTTATACAACCTAAATTGAGCGAGGGCACACAGCATTACGTTACGTATACAATTCATCATCATCCTTGACTTTTACTTCATACGTTTTGCTAATACTACGTTTTGCTTATTAAGGGAAAAATTAAAGAGATGAGGCTTTGCCCACCTTACGCACTACCTCAGTGATGTTGAAGAGTTTGATAGTATCATCTCATTGTAAAATGAAGTTTATTATGCAAATAAGCATAACCATATGCTGTAACAACACTAAACTTTTAAAGTAACCAATTTAAAACTATGCACGAAATTGTGTGTAAGACTTCTTGGTAGTCCATAAATTAATAAATAAGCTATCTGGAAAAATATAATTTTGTTACTTAATCATCGCCCTTGACTTCTGGTTCATTTACTGCTATTTCACAGGACTATATATTATACTAAACATTATATTTATATGAATTACTATAATGTCGCTCGTAGCTTTGTATACATAAAAACTGTATCTCGGAAATAGCTCATTTCGGGATGAAATGTACCGTATATGTAATTCTGCTGATTTTGCAGTTTTATTTTGCATGTTTTTCATGATAATCATTCAGAAGTTGAATAGTTTAGTTTTAGTTATTTGAATTGTGCAATTTGTGTTAAAATATTATCTATATACACAAATTGAACAATTAAATTTTTTTAGGTCCATCACAAACTCTTTCGAATCTTCTTTTTTGCCCTACATCAGTTCAGACGGCAGATTTGTACTAAGAAGAGCTGGTAAGGACCTAACTCTAACCCCTTTATTAGCAAAAGTAGTATAGTGATAATAATATAGTTTATGAATACTAAATAAATAAATAATGAGTTAAAAAGACAATTCTCAGAAAATTACATTACATACAATCGTCTGCATTTTTATTTATTGAGTTTTTTTAATTATGCAAACGACCTAACATTTCTGTTGCAGCTCGATATTCCTCGTGGCGTCTCCGAGATATTGCAAAACTTAAATTAGTTGAGCAATACCAAGTTCTCGCTCTATTCGAGTTATGAAAACATGTGCACTCTAATGTAGCCACTTTTATTGTATACTGTATTATATTGTAGATGCTTTAGAAAATTAATTTTTAATTACTTTTATATTGCATTATACCGTTCTGTTTACTTTTTACATATTTTTTATTAAACACATACTAATTATCTATTTAATTCGCAAACGTGGTATTCCAAAACAGTCTTGGCGGCGGACTGTCGCTGCAGAAGTGAAAACAATAGGGAAGACTTGGAGCGAAAGCGCGAAGCTCAAGACCGATCGGGTTGGCGACGCACTGTGGACGCCCTCTGCCCCGTCTAGGGTATTAAATAAATAAATAAACATATAGGGACAATTCATACAGATTGAGCTAGCCCCAAAGTAAGTTCGAAACTTGTGTTATGGGATACTAACTCAACGATATTTTATTTTATAACAAATACCTATATAGTTAAACATCCAAGACCCGAGGTCAATCAGAAAAAGTTCGTTTTTCATCATGACCCGACCGGGGATCGAACCCGGGACCTCCTGGGTGGCGGTCTGGCGTGGTAACCATTATGCCACGGAGGTCGTCAAGGTACTACAAGGGTACTTAGGACCTTAAGTCAAAGTAAGTCAATTATCTATTTAATAAATTTTGATACATTTACCATCAGTTAAGCTACCCTCAGTGCATTGCTATGTTTGATGACGACACGTGGACAACCCCAACTCTGAATAACATAACATGTCATATTAGTGCACATTATTGCACTCTTTGTGAGACCATTATTGGTCTGTTAGTGCATCTAGATTTGTAATTTATTATCGAAGATTACTGGGTATTATTTTCAGTCAAATTCGACCACGTTGATGTAAATTGACGTTTCTATTCTTGAACTTTTTGTCCAAAAAAAATGGGGAAATAAATAAATGATTTTGTGTTAAGTCTCGGAAACGTATTCAAAATAAGAATAACCTTGTAACAAAAGGCAATGTATGTATTTACCATAATCCTGTCGTATTTTAATATTATAACAAACCCTGAAAATTCAATATCAAAGTTAAATTTACTTTTGATACTTTTGATATACTTCGCTCTCTTATGTATTCAACTTTACTAAACGATGGATTGAAGTAACTTTAAGGCGCGTACACACTTGGTTTATAGCAATCTAAGGCAACCCACAAATCCCGTCCCAGAAAGTAGGGATAAGAGCGTTTATTTGTTCAGACTAATGCACATTTTATGCGGGCCCCCGATCCTTATGACTTACGTGACGTAACAACTATGTGCAAGTTACGGAATTTAGCGATTTAAAATCTAGTTAGTTAGGCTTTATTATCAGTGCCTGCAACAACAGTATTAACACCAATGTAGGGTTTTAAATTAAAATTCTCGTAGAAAAATCCAGAATTTAATACCCAACTATTTTACAAAGCATGCTCTCTCATTGATGATTAGGTTTTTATTTAAAAAAATGTTATAAATAATGTATTCATATAAACTAAAAAAGTCGTATCCTTTGGACTCTTCTTCTTCTTTGGGTAGCTTTCCTTTCCGACTAGCGAAGGTTCAAGGCAGTCAGGTCTCGCTGTGTACTCGGTCTTGTTTTTCGCAAGCCGAAAGATCTGAGCAGCACTCGCGATTCCCGTCCATTCTCGGATGTTGCGAAGCCAAGACTTCTTTCTGCGCCGAACACCACTTCTTCCGGCAACCTTTTACATTAGAATGAGCTGAAAAGTTGATATCTGTCATTCTAAGCACGTGTCCGAGATATGCAACTTTTGTCTTCTTAACAGTCTCCATTTAAGTTGCCGTTTTTGGCTGACGCGTCGCAGGATTTCCACGTTTGAAGCCTTCTGAGTCCAACTAACTTACGTCGACGGGTCCGTAACAACTAACCAACATACGTCTGTATGCTGGGAATTAGTTGGTCATTTGTATTGTTTTCTTATTACTAGGACTCACGCAAAAAAAAGGGATTTAAAAAAAAACGCCTATATTTTATTATTTACACCATTCCACGCATAACCGGGACGAAAGAATAGGGGCCTCCTCGTAAACTTCGAGTCGTAAATATGAAAAAGAAAAGATTTTTTTGTGAAAAAAAATCCCTCTCCGTACGAATTGATGTGAGAAAACAACAAAACGGCTGAAGTGTTTTGTTCGAACTCGGGCATATATCAGTTTCAAGGTCACACGTGTATCTTGCTTTCTGTGGCTCTTTATTTCATGGACGTAAATATTTTATGATCACATACTGTATAATCCTTTCTGTTAAGTGTTTTGATAAATCTTCCTTTTCTTGTTCTGATCTGAGCTATGTATGTTAGCGACGGACTAGTTGACTGCGTATATGTTTCCTTTGAAATTTCCCATTAATATATCACCGTAAAATGTAAAAACAGGTAGATTGTGAACCGTAACATGCTGCTAACCTGCAACCGTAACATAATAGTGTGACATAATAGGTTCGTTAGGTTTACCTTGTGGCTCCAAACCAGAAATAGGAGCCCCGCGCTGCAGGGCTTCGTCGACTTAGTGTAATTGCAATTTTACGCTGACAATTTTTCAATAAATTATAATCTAACGGTTTTTACAATTTTACGGTGACATAAATATAAGATTTAAGACCAGATTACCAGTATAAAGTATTATTATGAATAATTTTGTTAAAAGTGATTAGTTTAGCACACTGTTTACATTGGCTGTAACATTAGGTACTAAACAAGCTGACATCAACAGTCTATTGTTTAGGGGGCTCGGTAGCGATTTTAAAAATCTATTTCCGATTTGCTGCTTTACCTCACTTTATTTTACAAATTTGACACGAGAAAGTAATGAAATGAGATCCCTTGCGTATTCAATACCATTAAAAAACGGTAACACATCAAAATAATGAGAAACAAAGGGTCAAATAACAATAGAACAGAAAAAGGTAGAATCAATTTTAAAATTCATCGTTCCCACATCCCCAACCTGGGCCAATATATATGTAAATGTTAAAACACGTGCGATTTGCCGTCATTCCGTCGGTTAAACGAACTGAAACAGTATGAGATGCTTCATTTTCGTCAGGTAATTTTCCGTTGAGACGGAATGTTACAATGTTTAAATTATTTTCTTATGCCCCCCTACCCTGTTTTCATTGTTTCCATATTCGTATGCTTTTTTTGAATTTTCGATAGCTAAAAATTACGTATAGTATCTTAAACTTAAAATAGCACAAACCCATTTGTAAATTATTAAATAGTTCTTAAAAAAATATATACTTTGTAATTATTTTGTGTCCTTTTTTTTTCAAATCAGAAAAAAATTCTCAATTTTTCAAAAAGTTACTAAAGAATACATAACAGTTACTTCATAAGTTACTCAATATTATATTAGTATCATGGTTCTATACGATTTTTTAAAGAGCTATTTAAAAGTTCAAGATAGCAGCCCGCATGTCAACTCATATCCCAAGACCTTTTCTACCATTACAAAGCTATTTGATATACTAACCATAAACCTGACTCAACACCACTTTCACCGACACTTAATCTCCATCATGTCTACATATGACCAGAATAAAAGGCAAACTAATTATTAAAGTGCATATTAAAGTCAAGTAGGTTCATTTAGCATATTATCACGAGAATCACGGTTCCCTTGTCGGCCTTTAAAATATTAATTCAACAAGTTTTTGTCCAACATTACCATTAGTCTCTAGGCATACTTCAACAATTACACCATCCACGTTCGTAAGTTACATAAACGTCCACTAGAGAAAAACATTAGTTTGTTCCAAAAGTTTAGGGTCTTTGGACCATTAGGTTAACGAGACGTATAATGCTGAAATACTGGCACCAGTATTCAACTGTAATTCGGTTTTATTTAGTGGAAGGGTTCCACTAATGGTATGGACCCTTAATTGTTTGTTTCGATCGGTATTGAATATGTTTTCTTATTTTTAATATTTATAAATAACTTAACATCAGGTGACCCACATGCTCGTCTGCCAACGCCTTACATAAAAGAATTAAAGTCCAAAAATATCGGCAACTTAGCAACTCCTTCTTTTTCGTAGTAAAAACTTGAGAAGACCCATAGTCCAAGTGCATTGTCCTTTTTAATTGACATCGCTAAACGTTTGCTTGAAACAACGGGTATACAAAAGGCTGGCAGGTACTTCACTCAACATATTTCTATAGTCATTCAGCGAGCAAGAATATTCGACAAACGGTTGTACTGAAGAAAACACTACTTTAAAAACAGCCATGCGAGCTAGGGTCGGTTATGCCGGTTACAGATAGTCTGATCTAATATTATTCTTAATGTTAACAGAAATATTGCTTACATAAGAAACTTCGAGGCCGAAATCCACTTAGTTTAGCTGTCTACCTTCATCAGAAACAATACGATCCACATTATAAATCTGGATTCTGGTTTGGCATGTATCTAGAATATCCACTGGGATTTCATTTCATAATATTTTTTATTTTCTTCATGCAGAATTGGACATCTGTGTTGCTCAATCAGCGAATAAAACGTCTATGCTTCACGCCGATATTCTATGAGAGAGTGGCACTGTAAAGTCTACTTAATATAATGGCTTTATTGGATATCTATTTAGTAATTCTACCAGGAATACATGTATTTAACTAAAGAATAGTACTGCTACTAAATTTGTCATTTTGTTATTTTCTTTTATACACATGCAGAAACAAAAATCAATGTCATTATTGATATAAGTAAAGCTTGAGTAAAGCTATATAAAGTAAGTATTTTGTTTACCAGTCTATTGTCGGCTCATCAACTTAAAGTCTAGTTTTTGTTCGCTGCACGCTGTAAGAGGCTTTCATTACAAAGTTTAAAACTGCTCTTGTTACTTCCCAGAATCTCGCTTCATTTTTGAATGAAGATTGAAATTTTATAGACAGTTTTGGAGTTACAAAGTTCAATTATTATGTATATAATAGCATGGCACAAAATACAAAAGAAAATAAAATTATAATGTGGCTTTTATAACCTGATGGCTTGTTTTGTTTACGTTGTAAAGATGAGGACTGTTAAGTTCACATTTTCTTTGTGCTACGTACGCCGTACGGGATGTGCCAAACGGTGACACAATCGTTGCGATTTTTATTGTCTACAAAAAAATCCTGTAAGAAGTCGCTGTTTAATCGTGTGTTTCAAATACCAGAAGTCTAGTCTCAAACCACTACAAATACCTTTTATATCATTGGCACCAAATTTCACGTGCAAATTATTTAATACATCCGCGAGGGAATAATTACATTAGTACCTAACTCATTTCGGAATGGAAAACTGAGAACTACAAAAGTTCCGAAATGAACTAATGCTTACAATAACACGAAGTAGCAATAAATCTCACATGCACGAGCGAACACGGAGGTTCTGTTTTAGGCTTAATGTATTGTCCCGTGTTATGAGAAAGTTTCATGAATTTATTGCTCCCTGGTTAGAAAGAGTTTCAGCCTACGCTGCAATTGGTCGGCGTACCTTGAATTTTCAATTCAGAATATTTTACTGGCCGAAGTTTTCTTCGTTCGATTTTTATAAAGACTTTTCCACAGAACAATGAAGCGGGGAATTTCACTTCCTAGTAGAAATGTAGTTCGCTACAAATAATTGCATGCGCACCATGTCTGTAAGTTAAACGTCAAAGATCTACGACCTCAGAAAACCACGCATTCAAAGATCAAATCAAAGTGACAGTTTTCAAATTAGCCGTTACTTTAGCACATAATATCACTTGAGTAAAAATAAACCGCGGAATCCGTCAGTTTATTTACTCATGTGATAATATGTACAGTTTCGTCAATGTTATGACCAGAGAGATCACGCCAATTTTGCCTATTTATTAGTTCCTTTTATCTGTAGAGTTTTTTACTATTCCAGAGAATATTATTTACTATCGGGATTTGCATATAATATTAGGTAGACGTGATATTCCAGTTCCAGTATCCCAGATGCAACGCTGTCGGAACGTCGGCTATAAATACAAGTTTATATCCCCGTTGAAGTGTCAATAAAATAATATTAAGTATGCTTAGATCTATTTTAACTTAACGGGCAATCGTAGCCCTCAGGAAAACTTTAAAAATAAACTAAGATGTTCTATTTATTCTGACCATCTATTTGTTTAAGAATGGCTCATTCATATTATTATTTTTTGTATTTTCATCATTGTCTATTCTTGTCTTATTTCTATCGATTTTCTCTTCTGATATTTCCATTATATTTTCTATTTTATTTTAAGTTCTCTTTTTCTTTCACACCTTCATACATTTACACGCATCATTATCCGCATCCGCGACCTCCTTGGAGTTGACAGAGCTATTTAGCTATCCATTTCGATTAAAACTACACTACTTTCTCAAAGTAGTCCTTCTTTGAAGGCGTCAACTTTAACTCACCCATGGACTATCATTTTTAATAGGGGCCTGTGGTCAGCGGCACCAGTTGTATGGGAACGAGTAGCCTTTTAACCCAACACGACGCGACGGGTAGGTTATGTGCAAAATTCATAGCAAACAGGTTACCTACACTTTGTCATCGGTACCTACACGATCTATTGAACAAAATGTTGCATACTCCCCTGTGATGTTATCAAAAATGTATAATGTTTAACCTTACAAATTTGTTACATCAAAACTTCAGCTGTGAACCATTTTCGTGTAAATTCCTTCACAAACTCGTATACACAAATGCATTTGCTACGTAAATCTTCGTTAACGCTGCGAGCTGTCACCGAGTTTATCCTTACAAACATTTTGTTGGCAAAGGATTGAAGTATTCATCTTAACGCTATCTTCAAATTGAATATGAGGCCTTAAAATAATATTTTTATATGGGAGAAGTTAGCCAACGAGCATAATGATTAAGAGCTGAGTTTCTGGGTTTCCTACTGACCTAACTTCGCGCCAATATTCTGTGAGAGGGGTAATTGTATTTTCTGGTCAAGCAAGACCCGGGGCCCGATTTTACTAACACAAATGCATCAATGGACTCTCAATTATGTCTCAATCGTGTTTCAAAAGAATGCCGATAGTGTATCAGTGGCATAGTTTTTGACATTTTGTTATGGACTTAAACAATAAGCTAAACATTATGTTATTGTTTAAGTCCATAACAAAATGTCAAAAACTATTCCACTGATACACTATCGGCATTCTTTTGAGACACGATTGAGACACCATTAAGAGTCCATTGGTGCATTTATGTTAGTAGAATCGGGCCCCAGTTCATAAATGCTCTACCACTCCCAATACAACTAACATAATGATGGTAGTGATATAGTAGTCGATTTTTTAATGGAAGTACATTTTTATTTCAAACAATGTATTTACTTTTTATTAAAACTCATCTAATCTTAAAATTGGTCGTATAATTTCAATTTAGTTTGTTAACGATGTGAAGTTTACAATGAAAACACTTTTAGTGTTCCTCATTCTAATCTCAAAGGATAATGAAAATTACACTTTATACAATGTGCAAGTAACCACCCGCGCACTAAAGCATTCTAAAGTCACACCCCCAAGACAAAAATAAAAAAGAAACATAACGTAGGAAAAAATTTCACGCCCACAAAATAAATTCAACATGAACATAGCCACAGAATTTATTCAACTTTTTTCACAAAACCATTTTTGCGCAAGTCAAGAGTCCCGCTTTGAAACAAAAACTGACTAATCTTGTTAAGAAAATTTTAACAATTATTGTTATTACGATCGTAGCGTAGATTAGAAATGTTCCCATGATGGCCCTTGTGACGTAGAGTAAAAAAATGAAGTTGAAAACTCTTTTATCGAGGTTATAATGAAACAGCTATACTGTAGGGTAGAGTATAAAATTTGTAACTTGGAGTGTATTTATTTTCTAATAGCTAAAACATAATAATTATAAGACTTAAGAAACCAACAGCATAAAATAATGTTTTTTAAATTAATGCTAATGCTATTCTTAAATCTAATGATTCTAAAATATAATGAAGGCAGAAATAATATTCAATTAAGCAGAATTTTGAATATTTTGATTTGTTTTTTTTTTTTTTTTTTTTTTTTTTTGAGTAGTTAGGTAATATAAGTAAGGGGGTGGGGAGTTGGGATACCTCCACGCGGTCCACCCTGGTAACGTCGGCGAGTAATTCCTTAGTTTCTGGACCCAACTCTGGAATTACTTGCCGACGGCCAAATTCCCGACGCGGTGGGTCTGCTCCCCGTGCTCCTACCTTGAATGGAGTACGTGGGATGCGGACAAATCCGCTCCCCCTTGCATCCGTACTGGTGCTGGGGGTGGAGCGACTGAGGAGACAACCTCGTTAAAAAAACAAGAGGTGGAGCCGGCCGCGCTTGGCTCGGCCGGCTGTATGATGAGCGGTGGTGGACTCGTTCGCTCGCTGATCCTCCCCAAAAGCGTCTTCGCCCCGACTGGTGTCCGGGCCTACTCCACCCGTTGATACCGGGGGCGACCTCCGTATGGTGGAACGCGGAGGCCCTGCAGACACTGGGTCTCGCCAACCCAGACACTGCGGGGGGCGTTAAGGGTTGGGTCACATGGGCGAATGAGACCACCCTGGAAGAGGGAGTGCGCGGTGGCGCAAAGTGTCACAGAGTCCACTAAGTACGTAGTGGACGCTGTGGCACTTGGAGTGGCGCAGGAGGCGCGGTGGAGGAAGAAAACCTCGTTAAAAAATTGAAGAAGAGGGGCCGGCGGCTCGCTGAGCCCGGCCAGAGCGGTCGCACGTTGTTGCGACCGCAGAGATGGAGGGGACCCTTGCCCAGCCGAGACGGCGAGCCGGGGAAGGCCCGTCGTCTTGAGGGGGCAATGGTCCTCGGTGTCGGCAGTGCACCTGGATGCGGTGTGCTGCTGACGGGGCGTTCCGGGGAGAGCGGGTCCGGCCAGTTTAACTTTGGCCGGACGGCCCTGGCGGGGTCGCGGATGTATCACAGTACCCGTGGCCCCGTCACTTAGGGGGCGAGTGGCATCCCGTCAGTTTTTTAGTGGTAAGTCCCACAGTCCCCACCGCATATTCCCCGGGCGGTGGGGCTGCTGCAAAGCATTTTTCTGACGATAATATAAAAAAAAAAAAAAAAAGGTAATATAAGTAACAGAACTTACAAAAAACTCTTTGTAAGAAAATATCTAATAATATAGTAGTAAAGAACTACCATTAATAGATTTTTTCTAATATAGATCTAATTCAAAGGTATTATCATCAAGGTTTTGATAATTTTAATCTTTATTTACTCAATCAGTATTTATGATCTTTGCTCTGGCAAAAATAAAATATCTCGAAAATGTATCCACGTTTCAGAGTACAAAATCCTATTCTACGTATATTTTCGTCTCTCGTATATTTCACACGCAAATTGGATAAACGGAAAAAATGGTTTAAAAAAAATATACGAAAAATTTGCTACGCTGTGGTTATTTTAGTACAAATCCACAAGTTTTGTTAATTTGCCGAGTTTATAAGGAGATTCCCGTTACAGAAACAATATCTGTTTAAAATGGAATAAAGTTTATACATTACGTTTTATCTTTGACCGCGCATTTGATAATTTATTCAGGGCTGTGGTGTATTTAATGATGCAATTTACACCAGATTGTACTGCGGTAATAAGATACGCGGATTATATTAAATAATTATTAATTTATGGTTTTCATCCTATACTAATATTTTAAAGAGGCAAAAGTGAGGTTTTAGGGTTAATCACTGGATCTACAGAACTGATTTTGAAAATTGTCTTACCAAAAGAAAGCCATGTTATTTGTAAGTTTCATAACCTATATTGACTCGAAAGCAATGGCTGCTTTTTTTTATAGCCATTTTGTGTCCCAAGGCAAAGGCCTACTCCCAATTTTTCCAATAATTATAGCTGGTTATTTTATGAAATTATTTGTTGGTAATTGATTTCATTGAGCTGCTGCCTCTTTGTATTTACTATGACACAAAGGTCTACTGAAATTTTGTTATTGTCAACTTTTTCTTTACGTATGTGTCTTAATATAAATAAATTATTTATCTATCTAAAGATGTATGAACCTGGAATCTAGGTTATTTATCAAAAGTAGTATACTCCTAAATCCTAGTGTTTAAATGAAGAAAACAGACTGCAATCTTTTATGTCTTGACAATATAATCCTAAGACACTGGCGACTGACTCTTGGATCCAGTGTGGATAGTGCTGTATCACTTGTTGTTGGAAAAAATCTAAAATTTTATTTTTGTATCATGCCGCATGTAATCTACAAGCAGGGTCGACAACGCTCGAGTGATGCAAGTGTCCATAGGCTACGGTGACTGCTTACCATCAGGTGGGCCTTATGCTTGTTTGCCACCTTAGTGGTATAAAAAAAACTAGCAACCACCTGATGAAGAGTGGTAATAAACATCAGTAATACCAGAGTTGCTACCAATACGGTACCAGCTGCAAGGAAGGGAATATGGAGAATTGCCTTTTTTTTTTTTTTTTTTTTTTCTTTTACGTCAGAAAAATGCTTTGTGGCAGCCCCACCGCCCGGGGAGCACGCGGTGGGGACTGTGGAACTTACCACTAAAAAACTGACGGGATGCCTCTTGCCCTGTGTGGCGGGGCCACGGGAAACTGGGATACAACCGCGACCCCGCCAGGGCCGTCCGGCCAAGGTACCAGCCGGACCCGCTCGCCCCCGATACGCTCCGTCAGCAGTACACCGCATCCAGGTGCACAGCCGACACCGAGGACCATCGCCCCCTCAAGACGACGGGCCTTCCCCGGCCCGCCGTCTCGGCTGGGCTATGGTCCCCGTCCACTCGGCGATCGCACCCACTGTGCCGACCGCCAGCCAACGGCCACACCACACTTATTCAGCGTGGCGCGGCCGTCAGCTCCGCTCGTGATTTTTATAGAGGTTGTCTTCCTCGCGGTCCGCGCGGTTAAGCCAAGGCCCCCGGCCCGTGGGTGGAGGACCCACGGGTTACGGTATGCGCCGCACGCCGGCTGGTAAGGCCGGCGCCCACTAGGGCGTCCGCGTCAACCCGCGAGCCGAGCGCAGGGAGTGGACACACCCGTCCGCCTGCAACCCGCACCCGGCGAAACGCAGGGACCGGACCCCGCTCGTCCCCCTCAACCCGCGGCTCGCCGCAACTCGAGCGCAGGGAGGGGACCCACGTGTCGGGACTTCAGCCGCCGGCAAGGATGCGCCGGCGTTGCCCGGGGTGGACCACGTGGAGGTATCCCGACAACCACCCCATGGAGAATAGGCGTGACGAAAGATTTTGAAAACCTCTTCCGTAATGTGGGTACACACTTACTATTTATGAAAAAAACTTTATTTCGGTAATAAACTTTAGTTTAACGAAGTTTAAAACCATTTTTCAAATCATTTTCAAATAGTGCGCCAAAACAGCGGCAGGTGTCATGGCGTCAGCTCTGACGTCACGTCTTGGTAAAAATGTCATTGTGTCTTTGGCGTAACGAAGAAGTTGTAGTAATGTTTACCGAGACGTGACGTCAGAGCCGACGCCATGACACCTGCTAGTGTTTCAATCAAAATGGCCGATTGAGGTATTTTAATGTTTTATTCTATTGAAAATCTTAATAATCTGATTTTTTTAAACAAAACTAAAGCAGTGGTTTTTTTATTTTTTATTTGAATATTCACTTACAAACATTAAATTGACGATTTTTTGATACTGTCGTCATGCCTATTGCCTGGTCACATGGTAGGGAAGAAAGGAGAAGGCTTCTTCTTTTCTTTACTCTAGAGTTCCTAGATCTCTCGCTCACCAAACAAAACGCTTTGCTGCTTAACGACTTAATTCTGTAAGAAGGTTTTAGTTCCACGGTCGACCTAAATCGCATTATGTTCTACCATTTCAAAATCAACCCTAATAAAAATATTTTTTATAAAATCACATGCTGTCTCTGTCCGTCTGTTTGTATGTCTTTTAATACACCGTTTACTTATTTAAAAAGTCGTATAGGTACCGGTACAACACTACACGACTAAAATAAACTTGGTAGGTAATGAAGCCACAGTTTCAGAGTTAATTAAGAAGAACGTGTCTCCTCTCGCGAATGAGCTAAATTAAAATATATGGCAACAGCCTATTTAGAGATTAAGCTTAGAGGGCGTTTAAGCGTTATTACTTAGCTTTTGTCGCAAATGTACAATATAAAAGTGTAGACGATCACATTTTTTCATTAAATTGTGACTTTTTATTCTTTTTAGATCCTGTTGTACGTCTGTCAGAATTACAAATGTATTATAGAATAGAATCTGTTACACTTCTGACAAAATTATTGCTTTGTATTATGTTTAGAATCTGTTACACTTCTGTTACAATAATGGCTCTGTGTTCTTTTTAGAATCTTTTATACTTCTGTCGAAATAATAGCTTTGCGTTCTCTTTGGAACCTGTTATACTTCTGTCAAAATAATGCTTTTGAAATTTCTTTTTAGAGCCTGTTACATATCTGTCAAAATAATAGCTTATTCCCTTTAGAATCTGTTACACTTCTGTCAAAAATATTGTTTTTATAGTTCTTCTATTGTTTTAATAATATTTTGACGGCCTCATCTGAATTCATTATAGAAGAAGTTAGCAAACGAACGTCGGGTCACCTGATGGTAAATGATCATCACCACCAAAGATTGAAAGAAGTCGGAGTGCACAGTTGCTTAACTTGTGTGTTCGTTTATTCAGTTTCATACCTCATTTTTCTATGTTAATAATATCACAAAATCTACAATAATTAACAACGTTATTCTTAGTTTCGTGTCGGTATAATTTGTTGTCGGTTCTGCACACAATTATTAAATTTACCCAAACGAGAATAGGAATGATTAATGACTCGCCTCGGAGATATGAGCAACTAAGTAAATTACCGGTGATAAATATTACTGTACTATAATATCTACGGTAGGATGATGGCGTCCCTGTGAGATGCTCTCTAAAACGAACACGCGAGTTAAGCAACGTCCTAACTATTTTTGGATGGGTTTCGTATTTCGAGCTTATTCGTGCTTCGAAGTGCTACTAGTATCAAATACTATAGACGAGTAATACCCACAGCTTCGGAAGAATTCGGGCAAGACGCGACACTAGCGCCCCTACGGCACGAGGGCGGCATGAGGTGAAAGATTTCAAAACTTTTGTGCGTTTTGTATGGAATGTTCACCTCGTGCCGCTAGGGGCGTTATTTCGGAGGTTGCCAAGTCATTGTATGAGAAACGTCAAGAGCTGTGGGTATTAGTCTTCTATAGTATTTGCTAGTATTTATCGACAAAGGCCGGGACCGACTTAACGTGCTGTTAAGTCGGTCTCGGCTTTTGTCGATGGATGATAATCGTTAAGCCAACGGTGGCTTTTAGGCGGTTTGAAAACACTGGCTGCCAATCGGCATTGAAGCTGCTGCTCCAATGCGGAGTATGCTCAATTGAAAGGATACCCGTATCCACGCAGATGATCATGAGTTGATATGATATCTACAGTGTTAAAATAACGCCTGTAAGCTATTCAAATCTTTTTAGGATTTAGTTTTTGAAGGTGCTCTTCATACACCATCACCAAAAAAATGGTATTCAATTTTAATTGCTATTACATTGCTGTATTACTTCGCCACGCTTAACTCTAACTTGACGGAATACTAAGTAAACCAGCAACTGATTACAATAATAAAATCGCCCTTAACAATCTTTCGGTGGCATTGTCACAATAATTGGTTTACGATTAGACATCGCTCCCTCGCGCCCTTTAACTTAATTTTCCGCGGTCCCTTAAGTGTTCTCACCATCTGTGGCCTCAACCATGACTTGATTGGGTTATTCTATTTGGATTTAAAAAATCAGACCAGCTGGATTACCTTTAACCATAATCGCATAACTGATATTATAAACGCTAAAGTTTGTAAGTAGACTATGGATTTTTGTTAGCCTTTCACACAAAAACGACTTGATACATTTCCTTGAAATTGGGTACGCAGATAAGTTTATAACATTCTTTTGTTTACTTCAGAGAATGCGTTACGCATACGCCTACCGATCTGAGCATAGTCTATAGGATTATGTCGAACTCACTCTGCAGACAGAAAAAAGGATTAACACATAAATAGATTTTCTGGATATCAGACCGGGAACAGCGAGTTTTTGCGGGTAAAACCGCGGGCATCAGGCTAGTGTACTATAATCAAATACTATAGAAGACTAATACGCACAGCTCTTGACGTTTCTCATACAATGACTTGGCAACCTCCGTTCACCTCATGCCGCTAGGGGCGCTATAACATTTTGCATACAAAAAACCTCCGTTCACCTCATGCCGCTAGGGGCGCTATAACATTTTGCATACAAAACGCACAAAAGTTTTGAAATCGTTCACCTCATGCCGCCCTCATGCCGTAGGGGCGCTAGTGTCGCGTCTTGCCCGAATTCTTCCAAAGCTGTGCGTATTAGTCTTCTATATTATTTGCTATAATGCAATTTTGAAAAACCATTTTAATTTTAATTATATTTTAAATAACGTTTGTTACATTTATATTGTATAATGAAATTAAAAGCTGTCATTTTGAACACAACAAAATTAAATATCTTTTCTCGCATTAAAGATGAAATTCTAAACAAAGACTTGACGGGTATTGTTCCAAGAGAAATATCGTTTAAAAGTTCCAGTGAATAGTGAAAATTTTAATTTTTCAAAATAATAAATCATTTCACAGTACAGTGTTTGTAATAATCTCTAGAATATACGAGACCCCAAACTGCTTACAGCTTCCCGCTGGAAGCATGCACAGTAACATTAACTGCACGTTTGTATTTTATTTTAACCCAAGGCTTTACAGTTAGAATAAAAAATTCAAGTGAATAATAAATAGTAAGAAAAATATTGTAACCGGAAAAACACCTCTCGCGGCAGCGGGTTGGTACAGAAGAAGAGAATACGATGGAAGACGAGAATTATTATAGTCGCGATGACAGCCGCGCCGCTACCGACCCGCGCTGCGTTCAGTATGATGTCGTTCACACAAATATATGAAATACAAATGCTACCGCGCCGCTCCTAGCCCTCTGCGGAAAGCAGTGTGTTTTACCCCTAACAGTATATTTTTGGGACCAGCAAGGCTACTCTTGGAAGCAATCTTGAGCGATCGGTATTGGATTGTTACGTTTAGGTACTCTTGAGAGACTACTGTATTTATTAAATACTAACCTAAATGAAATCGGATTGTAAGCTAATCAAATAGTTTGTAAAGTATAAAATTGCAAGAGTATGAAAATTAGGATTTGCGATTGATTGTAAATTGAAATTAAAATCACAATTGCATTGCAGAATAACCTACCGTGGTGGCGCTCAGCGACATAAAGCTGCCCGGTACTGATCGGAATTGTCAATTCTTATTTAACAGATCGTTTTTTGTTAATTGGACACCACTGCTTCTGTCGCTCGCTCGCAACTGACTGAAGGGTAGTGGTGTGCATGCGCACCATCGTAATGCCGCAAAATCTGAGTACCGGGCGGCTATGGTGACTCTCTGTGAATTGTGTAGAATTTATTTATTTATGGGATTGTTACTGATCAGTTATTTTTTTTATGGAACCAACAGATTGTATAATACAAGAAGAGATAAAACACGTTAACCTAGTCTCCATGGATTGTATGAATGAGTCTGACGAAGTATCTAAATAATAGCATTTATCTTGCCTCAACGATGTATGGGCAAAGAGCGACAATGATTTATAATATCATTGTTCTCAACTGGTTTGGAAGTTATTAATGTTTGGGAGCTTTGCGTGTATTTAGTTACAAAGCGTATAATAAACGTAGTATTATATTTAGTAAACTAACACCCCGCCTCGGCTTTGCACGGATTTTAGTAAAAATCCATAATAAAAAAATATATTTGACATTTGTATTTGGAGGAACTCGATAGCGTCTGTGTGTGGCACTCTAATATGAACACGCAAGTCAAGCGACGTCGACCCTAGTCAGTGTTTGGATAGGTTTCGTTATCTCGAGCTTCTCTGTGCTTCGGAGGGCACGTTAAGCCGTCGGTCACCGCCGCCTATGAACATCAACCAAGCCAAGCCAAGAGCCAAGTCGGTGGCCTTCGAGCGGCTTGAAAACACCGGCCTTTGCAAATCCATATTGGAGCAGCGTGACAGAGTACGCTCTAGTACCCTTCGATTGACGGGAGACCCGTATTCCTGCAGTGGGATGAATATGGGTTGATATGATGATGATAATTTCTAATTGTATACAAACAATATTTACGTTATAGCATAGGGCGGCGCAAGTCGGTCAGACGACATAGGAAATAAGATGCTGGATATAAACTACGACCTCCGTGGCGTAATGGTTACCACGCCAGACCGGGTCCGGGTCATGATGAAAAACGAACTTTTTCTGATTGACCTCGGGTCTTGGATGTTTATCTGTATATGTTTTTGTTATAAAATATAATTTTGTTGAGTTAGTATTCCAAAACACAAGTTTCAAACTTACTTTGGGGCTAGCTCAATCTGTATGAATTGTCTCTTTATATTTATTTATTATTATTTTATTTATTTATTTACTGCCAGCCAGTCATACAGGAAGCATTTGGGCGAGGCTTATGTTCAGCAGTGGACTTCTTAGATAGATAGAACATGCTTTATTTGATACACACAACAGTAAGACACATTTTACATAGACAGCTTACATACTAATGTAACAGCAACAAAGCGGCCTTATTGCTAAAAGCAATATTTTCGACTTCTTGTGGCTGAAATAATGACGATGAGACAAACAATAGGTACCGAAGACATGCTAAAATGTCCCAGTAAATAAATATGTAAAATGATAACACCGTCAGTATTACCTTTCCATTAAATCTACATGAAGAACAAACTCATGCAACAAAAATATGAAAGGTTTTCACTAGACGCATAATATTAAAATAATAAAGAAAATATAAATATGTTTACTTCTAAGAATCACTATTCAATACTGTAGAAGCTTTTGCAAAGACCAAAAGGTTAACAAACTCAGAGAAAGTCAAATCCCGCAGTACTGAACAGTTATAAATAATTTATGTAGATGTAAGTACGTTGATCGAAATGTGTAATATAAATACACATGACATGAAATGGTTACCGGTGGCTTCGCTCGTCTTTGATTTGCGCCTCAAATGCCAATTTTCTCTAACGCAATAAGCCACTAAGGTGGCAGACAAGCATTCGGCCCGCCTGATGGTAAGCATGACCGTAGCCTATAGACGCTTGCAATACCGTCGGTATCACTCGCGCGTTGCCAACCCTCCCAACCCCCCCAAGTGGAGCTCTGGAGACCTTACTCACCGTAGGAACACAACATGGCCGAGACCAATGCTATTTGGCTACGATCTTCTGTAAGGTGGAGGTCCTTCCCCAGACGGGCTGCTCCGACTTGAGCGGACTGTGCCCTACCTCTCTTAAGCATTAAGTTTTCATGCAAATTAATAAACTGTTTCGACCATTACTGATATTTTGTAGTGCCCTTTATTTAAATTTTCCTGTCTAGACCGGTTGCTTTAGGAACTTCCCGATGTGCTGGGCAGAGAGCTGTTGTATTTCCTCTGGAAGCAGAATATGCTTTTCTATGTATATACTTCTTTTATACAAGAGTGGTCCGCAGGAGCAGAGAATGTGCATGGCACTTTCTTCTTCTTCTTGGCATCTGCACTTCGCGGACTGGCTCATGTTCAGGTTAAACAGATGTTTATTGAGTTTGCAGTGTCCTGTTAGTTCATGCATATAGCCTTCACATTATTCGTAATAATACATATTTATTGAATTGAATTAACGTCTTTAAAAATATTACTGCTGATAATTGGCACTAGGATGCTGATAACTGGGCGTTTCATCCTAGTTTTTTTTAAATATGAAAGATTTTCACTAGACGCATTGTATTAAAAGAATTAAGAAAATATAAATATGTTTTTTTTTTACGTACAGTCAAATAATAAAAGAGGAGAGCGGAGTAGATAACTAAGCAGATTTTTTTTGTGCTAATAAATATGGGCATCGAAAAACTTTGAATTTACATAGTAAAATATGAATAGGTACTATTGATAAGTTAAATAATATATATATGGTATTGCAAGAGACGATGGCAAGAGACCGGACGGTATGAGTTTGATTCCATGGAAGATGGGCCGGGTGCTGGTATGGGATGCAACCTGTTCAGACACACTGGCCCCTTCCCATCTACATGGAACCAACAACAGAGTTGGTGCGGCTTGTGAAGCGGCTGAAAAAGTTAAAGCATGTAAATACAGGGGTCTAGGCCCCGAATATGATTTTGTCCCATTCGGTGTCGAGACCCTTGGTCCGTGGGGTTCTTGTGCTATAAGACTTTTTAAGGAAATTGCAAAAAGGTTAGTCGACATCACAGGAGACCGAAGAGCTGGCAGCTACCTCGGGCAAAGAATTAGTCTAACTATTCAAAGGGGGAATGCTGCCAGTATCTTCGGAACCTTGCCTAAAGGGACTCCTTTTAATAATATATTTTAGTTATTTTATTATATTTTTTAAGGTTTTTAGTTTTAGGTTCATTATAATTTGTTTATAATAATATGTTTAGTTTAGTATTAAATTGTTTTTAATTTAAATCTTAATTATAAAATGTATTAACAAACAATTAAAACACATAAAGCATTCAATATAAATAAAAAATAAACATATAGCGACAAATCACACAGATTGAGCTAGCCCTAAAGAAAGTTCGAAACTTGTGTTATGGGATACTAACTCAACAATACTATATTTTATAATAAATACATAATATATATATAAACATCTAAGACCCGAGGTCAATCAGACAAAGTTCGTTTTTCATCATGACCCCACCGGGATTCGAACCCGGGACCTCCTGGGTAGCGGTCTGCCACGAATGTTGTTAAAGTCCGAGTAAAACCCTTCACTCAATATTTAGAAAACTTGAATCGTATTTAAGGCCCTGGTTACCTCTTTCATTGGCCGACTGTACGAGAATATAAACAATGACAAAACTTTCTAAATATTTGGAGTCCATAATAGTTCATAAGAGGCAAACTTTGAAGATTCCTCCGTAGAAATGTTCTAACAATTTACTGTTCTTAGTGCAAATTGCTGTCCTTTACCATACGGCGAAAGTTGGCCAGTTTCTGTCACATACAGCTCTGTGCACGTATATTGGGAGATATTATCATGAGACTATGACATTAGTGTTATATGGAGAATTTGGTTACTTTGATTTTTGGAATTTCCATAGTGAAGGTATGACTGCGTCCGCAAGTTGAAAATTAAAATCTTGTCGATTGTCAAAAAAAGCCGTAACTGTTTAACTATGCATTTGCATACAGTTTACAGTCATCGGCATAATGATCAAAACGGTATACAAAAGTAACAAGATACTAAATTATTATTATTATAACTAAGAAGAACTGGCAAAAAAATTTGCACTTCCAGTGACAATTTTTTCTGACTGAATTAAATGACAATAATATGCCAAGTACTGTAATTACACATAGAAATGAAACATGGGATCGCGGTCTGTCCTTACTACATTAGGGTGACCAATTAGAGGCAATTAATCTTTCAAATTGAGAGAAAAGGTTCGGACAATCCTGTGTTGGGATCAACTAGTTTCTGAAGATTAAATCATGTCAGTAACGTGTTTAACTAGATGTGACAAAATTGAAGCGGTTAACAAATTGAACCAAATGAAACATGTAGATTTGTTACTTTTGTCCTTGATTACTCTTAAAACAACACTTTAAATCATAAGGTATGTAGGTCCAGTGCAAAAATGAGATAAGTAACCATTTTTGCACTGTAGAACCATTTTTGCACTTACCTACAGTGCAAAAATGGTTACTTATCTAATTTTTGCACTGTACTTACATACTCCCCTCACCTCAACTCATATCAACCCATAATAATCCCACTGCTGGGATACGGGTCTCTCTTCAATCGAATGTGTTTAGAGCATACGCTGATCCAATGCGAATTGGCAGAGGCCGGTGTTTTCACTCTTGGCTTAACGACTGTCATCTATCGACAATATCGACGAGTAGTATAGGTTACAATGATGAAATAACCTTAAACAAGTGCAACCTTATTTACAGAAAACATGAACACAATGGGGTGTTATCAGAACTCTAACCCTTAAAATAAAAGTACTTGGATGTATAAAGGATTTGATATGTATATGAGCTTAGGATTTTTTAAAACGTAATCAGCTGCTCACAGAGTCATACTATTAGAAACACAATATTCCCCAACCAAATGTCTTCCATATTACTGATATTGAAAAATGATTTCACGCTGAACGAACAGTTGTGCAGTTTTCCACTTAGATAATGCCATTAGGATGTTCCGATCAATCGGATAAAAAATGATTTTTGAACGTATTGGGCAGGTATGCTATGCAGAAATGTGAATGTGGTATCCATTAAATTCTGATAGAAGAAATTTCGACAGAAAATCATCGTAACGTTTAAACTAAATTCAAAGATCGCGAAAAACGTCTTCCAAAACCAGACAAACGCATTACACTAAAACCAGACAAT
Source organism: Endotricha flammealis (assembly GCA_905163395.2). NCBI lineage: Eukaryota > Metazoa > Arthropoda > Insecta > Lepidoptera > Pyralidae > Endotricha > Endotricha flammealis. The sequence goes on from LR990855.1 coordinate 17,037,976, forward strand.
GCCATCTCAATAAAACTGCTTCCATCTCGAAATCGAAATAAAACTACAAAAATTTTATATTGTTCATAATAATAAAATGTTTGTAAAATTTTATGTTGCGTTGTAGAAAATATTAAATAACGGAATGTTTCACGTTACAAGACCGTTTCATATATTTATTTTAAGCAATTTTAATAATAGCTCTTGATGATAGTTTAGAGAAATAGAAATCGTGGTGAAAATCACCCTTACTTTAACTGCTGAAGACAAGTTTGATAATAGCTAAAGCTTTTGGTGCTATCCATTGTAAATTCTTTTGAAATATAATTTTGTTTTCAGTTTAATTTTAAAATTGAATTATTCTTGTAATTGCTTTCGCAACCATTTTACAATTTTAACGTTGCTTTAAAATATTTTTAAACTATCTTATGCGTTTAGACAGAAGATTGTGATAAAATAATTGCCTTTGATTAACGAATGTTACGTACCGATAGTCAGAAACAACAGTTTATGGACCGTAGCTACGGACCGTATTCTACCATGACAGCAATCGGGCTCGGCAGAAGAGAAATTTATTTCGACATTTATAAATCCGTGAAAATACTTTATCTACCATCGGTATTACATAATTTGCTTGTTCATTAACACGGGCAACGATCTAATCAAGTTTCTCATTGTGTGAATGATATTAACCAATAATCATCACACTGCAGGGACACTGATCTCTTTTCAATCGAAGGTGTACATGCCATGTTGTTCCAATGCGGATTTCCGGAGGATGCGTTTTCAAGCCGCATAAGGCGACCGACTTGGCTTGACTAATGTCATCCATCGAAAACATACGGGACGGGACGGTTTAACATGCTTTCCGAAGCATGGAGAAGCTCTAGATAACAAAACCCTTCCAAACACTAGCTAGGGTCGACGTTACTAAACTTGCATCTTCGTTTTGAAGTGCGACACACAGCGATGCCATCAAGCTCCTCATTTTACATAAATTACTTGTTCATTAACATGAGCAGCGATGCAATCAAGTTTTTCATATAAATGTGAATATAAATAATGAATGCCATGTCCAAACACCTATAACATACTCCACAATCCTGTCCAACAATACCCTTTAGGAAACTGAAGAATGAACAATGAGAACAAAAGAGTGCGTGACGAGCCGCGTGATTTACGAGGCTTGCGTGGAATAGAACAATGTGTTCCTTTGAAGCCTGAGGTGTAATGGTCTAAGGGTATCTTAAACAAATAATTATTAACGTGAGAATGGGTGTCTCCGACCACTTTAGGAGGGGCATAAGTTTTTACGGGCGAGGGACGGATATGGGAATTTAAGCCATTATTTGTTGGATAATGGAAGGTGGAGGAAATTTACTGATATAACGTTTCAGATGGGTTAGATATTGCTGATAAGATCGTAGAAGATAATTTTTATGTTTTAAATAGTTTATTATTACGACGGAATAGTTAGATGTAACTTGTTGCTTAAAGAGAAAATGTTTATTTGTCAAATTGTAAAGAGAAACATACTTGAATTGTACTCAACAACTAAGAGATAGTCGGAAGTTTAATTAATATGTTCGTGACTTCTCTGTTCAAAGTTACTTCATTTAGAAATGCTGACAGAAAACCATGCAAATATCATAATAATGGAAAAGTTAATTGCAATAAACGTAATTTAATATATGTAGATATCTCCTTCTTCCAATAATAATAATAGTTTACTTGTAGCAGATGCAAGTGTTAAAAGGCTAAATTGTATATTACAGGTTTATTAGGAAACTAGCAAAACTCGGGCAACTTTGTTTGCATCTCACTTTGCCTTATGAATTTGAAACATCATTTCTTATCGGATGCCTATGTCATACAAAAAGAACACAGTCATATTCCAAGTTTTAGTCTCTACGATCAGCCTAAACCGTTTAGGTTATGTATTCAAAATGCTGAATTGAATGAATTGAATTCGCCTCACTGGTGCATAGTTGATGGTGCATAGATTATAGCAACTGTAAAATTTCCAATTGGAATCTAAAAGAATACAGTTTTATCCAACCTACAGAGATGGCACTTAACACAGTCATTCAAAATTGAAACCAAAGATAAACTGTGGTAGGTACAAAATTCCATGTGGAATAGCGTTAAGAAAAGCACAAGCACTATGCAAATTTGGAGAGCTCCAAACGGGATTTGCACGAATAAACCGGCACCGCTGACGGCTGAATTTAATTCAGAATGGAAATGTGCGTGACACTCAGGCTCACCAGATTTCCCCCGAGGTGTTCCAGACACTAGGAACAGCTCATTATAACAGAAAGTCGCTAACAAGAGAATTCATTTTGTATTTTTATATTAAAAAATTACCCTACATTTTTCATGCTTTATCTTTCCTACTTTTTCGTCATTATCTTCACGGACTGTTTATTTTGATATCGCGTTTGTGATTACTGAAGGAGTAGGCACGAACAAAAAGTGTGACTTGTATAGTTGTATTGTGTTTTAGAAAAGTGTTTCTCATTATCATCATCATAACAGCCCGTAATCATTCCACTGCAAATCATCCCATCATTACACTTTATTTTGTTATAATTGTTATTAAAATAATTTTGTAAATTTTTGAACCTCGTCCAATAAAATTTCAGTATTTTTGATAGTTCTTATATGACTAATAGGATAACCGGAACTTTGTACGCTAGTGATCAAACAGACAGTAATAAATTGCATGTCATATTTTTACAAATGAAATACAAATATAAAATGTCAGTAAACGTCAGTGATTTTAACTAACAGATAGTTCTGTTTTCTATATAAAATTTGTTTTAATATTTAACTGGTGAATAATGGAAATTCTCCACAAAAGGATAATTAGCATATTTTGAAAATTGTCATCCAGAGCAAGTTTACACAGCAGTGAATAAATTGAAAACAAATAACTACAATGCAAACAAAAGGGAGCTAACAAAGCGAAACCTCTAGCCGTCAGATGCATGACAAAAGTGACTCTCTGGAGACAATGTTGGTGGAATAGGTAGAAATTTGAGTAAAATACCCGTATCCTTTAGGTGATTATTTTGGGAAAGTCCCTAGAATTACCGTTAATTTTTATTGGTAGATTTTTGTCTTTACAATGAAAATATTACAGTAGGTAGGTAAGGCACATAGTGCACAGAACCGATGACCACTGGGGCAGAAAGGTTCTGTAATTTGAAAAATTCCTTATGACGGAATCATGCCGCGGCGCCAATTTTGTACCATTATGAACAGACAAGTTCTATATTTAGTTGTCAATTTAAAGTGTCGCGCAGTGCCGCGCCGCCATTGTGGAGTGACCCTAAGCGTTGCTGCGACCTAAAAGGTCGAACTAAAGAAAGTAGCAGGAAGCCGCTGTATGCAGGCTGCTTTCAACCGGTCAACAAATGAATACCTACATTAAACATCTTCCGAAATTATTCGCTTAAGATTCTCATATAAATAATCATCAACTTGTTCAAATAATCTCGGACTAGAACTTCATATTAAACTTTTCAAGAGATCCCGAAATGTCTCCAAAAAAACATTTTTTTTTTTAAGTTTCAACAAGTTACTCAAAAAGTTTGAAATTACGTGAAGTACCAAGTCTAACTCTACGCAAATGGAAATTGTTTTAATAGTAGAAATTAGTTTTAAATAATTATTATTTTAGGACGTACTGGCTAGACAGATACTTGTAGAGGTTTATTTTATTTTATACAAGCTAGAAAAATTAAAAGAAAATATTAGTAAAAACAATTTCTAAAAAATACATAGACTACACTTTGTAACAATAGGTAAGATTAATTTTAATGTGTAACAATAATTAACAAAATATTTTGAGGAAAGATTTGTATTTTTGTGTGTTTGTTTGTGTGTGTGTTTGTAACGAATAAATTTAAAAACTACTGGATAGATTTCAAAAATTCTTTCACCGTTAGGAAGGTACATTAAACTTAAGAGGCCTATGTTACCCCCGGGTAACATAGGCCTCATCCGCGCGAAGCCAAAGCGGGCCGCTAGTTTTCTATAAAGAGAACTATTGTCAAAAAAACTATTTTCATGTAAAATTTTTTACTTAACAACTTTTTTTAAACTTTTAATGAAATTTGGAGAAAGAAGTGTGTTCCCATTTTTATATCTCGAAAAACATAAATCGAAAAAGCAACATTCAGTTTATAAATACAATATATCTAGAAATGCCGAATACACAAAACGTAAAGCAAGAAACAGCCAACTGACCGGAAAGGAGATGACGTATTTAACGACGCTGTTTACGAGAGCGTACACCAATTGCTCCGTTTGCTGTTTCCCTTGACCCAAATGTGTGAGGTCATAAAGATATACATAACCCAATGTCTTCTGTGTAAATTCCAGGTTTTTCTCGTATGGCAATAGAACAGAAGACCTGCCTATTCTCGTAACAAAAACAGTCTATCTAATCTCAAACTCATGCAATATCTCGCTCAATTCCTATTTTGTATGAGTGAGACAGCGCTTGATTGACATGAGATTTGGTCGATTTTTGTTACAAGAATAGAGCCGTTGATTTTGACGCCTCAATGGCTTAGTCGGTAATGGCTTTACTCCAACTGGTGTGCGCTTTAATTCCTTACGGGGGCAATCAGGAGTTCTACCGATGTGTTACTTTTCGGGAGAAAATGGATAAAAAAGGGGTTGGCCTTTCAGCTCTCTCATCCAACGAACGCATTGCTGCTACACGCTAAGATTTTGTGAGAAGGTAGTACTCTCTCAGTCAAGCCAGCCCATTTTACAGATAAATGTAAAAACAGAAACTATTGTTTTTTTTGTCTAATTAAATGTGCTACGTAACTAAAAAAAATTCAAATTCAATGTGTTTTTATTTAAACTTTTAGATATGTCATAACTTTATCATACACTAACGTTTTAACATCATTTGCCAACATGTAATCATTATGACCAAACAATGGATATGGTACTCTGTACAGTTCAATTAATTTTGGTAATTGATTAGCTAAAAATTTTACATCTTTAAAATGTGACGCCAAATCATTATTAGCATAGAAAATCACCACTGGCGCTGTGATTTTCTCAAGAGGATATTTAGGAGGTCTTAACGAGCCGTATCTATTCAAATTTTTTATCGTTCCATAATCATATTGTCTAAATTTACCAGATATCGCCATTTGACCATAATGCCAGTATTGTTTTGATGAAGCTCCATCCATAGCAAGCTTGTAAAATAGCGGTAGATAGGTTGCATTTAACTGAGGATAATCTATTCCACCGAAGAAAAAATTGATAGTATTGCAAAATAAAGCTGCCTTTGCAGGAGTATCGCACATTAAGTCAAATATACTGTTCACAAAGGCATTCCTCCCAAAAACTTCATAGTGGCCACGAATTTCATCAAATTTGGTTCCAATCGGTGTTAACAATTTCATTATTACTCCAACTATACTCTTCGCATTACTCATATACGCAACAGCAGATAGAGCAATCATTACTTCTATTTTATCATTATATTCCGGTCTTTCTGAAGCCATTACGAAGAAAATAGTCGTACCTTGTGAATGTCCAATATATTGTAACTTCTTTTTACCAGTCTTTTCTAAAATGTAGTCAATCATTGCAGGCAGATCTTTACGTCCTATGTCGTCAAAGGAAAAATTCCAGAATTCTTTGCAATTAGGCGAGAGATTAATATGACGTTTACCGTATGTGGTGCCTCGAGCATTTCCTATCCAAACATCATGGCCAGCATCTGCAAGGAGGTAAGCTAAAGCGCGCTCTTTACCAGTCGTCGCCCAAGTAGCAGCGTTTGCTTGAATACCGTGCATCAAAAATACAACAGAACCGTTTCCTGGTATCCTGAATACTTTCAATACGTATCCGTCACTTGTTGTGATATTATGTTCTTCTACTGGATAACCATTTTTAGCAATTAATTGTAGTAAAGTCAGCTTGAGATCGTCACTTTGCAGTCCAGTTTCGTAGTCTTTTATTGCCGTCTCGTAATCAAAATCTTTTTCATTAGGCAACACAGGAATGTAAGGTTTAACAGCAGTAAATATTTTATTTTTCATTTCACGCGGTATAGTAAAATTTTGACTTCTTTTTGAACAATTAGGCTGGCCATAAATAAAATCACTTTTTATTAGAACGGACAGAAGTAAGTACCAATGTCTAACGACCATTGTAGAAAAAAATAATAATTTAATAAGTTTTTTTCATATATTTTCTATACAGTCAGTTCGAATAGTTTAAAATCAAGTAAAATCTGTGCGTACATATTCAATAGGTAATAAAATGTAAATTTCAATAAGGTTAGCAGGGGCTGTGTTCAACATAATTTATTTTATTATTTGTAAAATAACATTATATTATATACGTATAAAACATTCAGATACCCTTCTAATTTTCAATTTTTTTATTTTCCTTTTGTGAATTTTTTACAGTCAATAGTTTATTTACTAATAAGCCGTGCTTGTGACAGTAACCTCTGAACTCAAATATTGTGCAAATCAATATATTATTATGTAAAATCAGTCAAACTTTTATCTAATTAATGCTTTCTTAGTTTATTTTCAAGTTATTATATTATTTTTAACGCATAATAATATATAATTTAAAGAGATTAAAAACAATATTCAAGCATATAGATTAATAAAAAAAAAATATAAATTAAACATTTAGATATGTCATAATTTTATCATACACTAACGTTTTGACATCATTTGCCAGTACATAATCATTATGACCAAACAATGGAAAGGGTACATTATACAATTCAATTAAGTTTGGTAACTCGTTAGCTAAAATCATAACATCTGCCACATCTGATATCTGATCGTTATCGCCATAGAAAATCACTACTGGCGCGGTGATTTCACTTATTGGATAATTAGGAGGGGTCACTGAACCATATATTTCAGAATTTTCTATTGATCCGTAGTCGTACAGTCGAAATTCACCTGATTGTACTAGTTGGCCATAATGCAAATACTGTTTAGATGAACATCCATCAGGAATATGAGCGTAAAATAATGGCAGATAGGATGCATTTAGCTGAGGTAAATCGAAACCACCAGCAATCATACTAATAATATTACAAAATATGGCTGCCGTTTCCGGAGTGCCACAAGAAGCGTCAATTAAATCATTTAAAACAACACCTCTACGTAAAAATTCATAATGGCCATAGGTATCATCAAAATCAGTGGCTATAGGCGTTACTAAATCCAATAGTTTCCCAAATATACCATTTGAATTCCCTAAATAAGCAACAGACGCTAAAGAAATCATAACTTCTATTTTATCATTATACTCTGGTTTTACTGAGGCCATAACAAAAAAGGAGGTCGTACCTTGTGAAAATCCAATATACTGAACTGTATCTTTACCAGTATTCTCTAAAATGTAATCAATAGTATCAGGTACATCTATACTTCCAATTTCATGCCAGGAGAAATTCCAGAACTCTACACAATCTGCTGAGAGTGTTGTATGTTGCCTACCGTATGTTGTGCCTCGAGCGTTGCCTAACCAAACGTCAAAACCAGCATCTGCAAGTAGATAACCCAAACTTCGATCTTTACCAGTCGTTACCCAAGCGGCAGCATTCATTTGTATACCATGCATTATAAAAACAGCAGATCCATTTCCTGGTATTCTGAATACTGTTAAAATATATCCGTCACTAGTTGTGACATTATGTTCTTCTACTGGATAACCATTTTTTGCAATCAATTCTGGTAAACTCAGGTTGAGATCTTCACTTGTCGCTCCAGCATCGTATTCTTCTATTAAAGTTTCGAGATATGTATCATTAGGTAATACAGGCACGTACGGTTTTATAATATCAACAATTTCATCTATCTTCTCTTGAGTTAGAGTAAATACATTAGTTTGTAAAGTGCAAGTCTGTCCATTAACCAAATCATGTGTTATTATGATCATATATAGCAAGTACCAATACCTCACGTCCATTATAAAGAAAAATTTGTTAAATTGAATTAGAAAATTTATTACTTTCTTTGGCTTTTAACACCATAAGTAAGCACCAAAGTGAAATTTCTCACATTTTATTCAGTTGACAATTAACACGGCCAATTATAATTGAGTATGTAGGGGATGTGATGTAATTAAAAATATTAATTCATAATAAATTTTTATTTTTTCAATTACAACTTGTTTAATAAATAAATAAAATATTTTATCAAATTGGGTTCAAGTGGAATAAAGACGCCTAGGATCCATTGAGGGATCAAGCAATGGATCCAAGTGGCAGGAAGGCATTTTAAAATTGTAAATATGGATTGAGTAAAAATCTACTTACTGAAAATATAGTTCGATATTTTTTAACGTTTACGGAGACTTTCAGACTCGGAACAAGCCCACCACACATTTCCACCGCTCGCTGTGTCTCCTGTATAGCCAGTATTAACAGCGGCTTCGAAAGATCTACAAACTAACTAAATATAGAAAAAGAAAATATAAAAATTCTAATTTTTTTAACTAAATTAAAAATAATGTAAAAAATATTTTTTTCCCCTGTCTACCTTGAGTGGATTTTAAAGAGATAAGGAGGATTATTCTAATTATGTGTGTCTATATTAATTACTGCGATAGTGTTTTCAAAATAAACCATTAAAAATACCTGTTTATATGTCAGCATTACTTGTACAGTCAACAAAGGAATTGACTGACACCCTGACCAGATCTGTTACTTCCAAGAACTTCGAGATATATGAGGGACAGAGAGTTGTTGTATCTATTCTGGAAAGAAAAACAAATCAGTTTAAGAGCCCCTTCACCTTTCGATGCGCTAATTTAGATATTTAACAGAGTAGTGTGCGTGCGAGCGTCCGAAACATCGTAGTGGTACGGTGTAGCGGAAACAAACAGTTTTGATCCTAATAATAATACATTGCACCATTTCTATGGGTTATTATTTATTTATTACCACCGCACCGAATTATAAGCATTTTTTTAGAATATTTATTACAAAAAAAAGGTGTAGTAAAATAAATTTTAAAAATTTGTATTGGTTAGATAAACACCTCAAGTTTCATAACGTTTAAAAGTTGTTGACAAAATAATTGTATTTTGACGAGTAAAATGACGTTTTCGCGCACGATTTTCTTGGAGTTATTCAGCGAGGAATTTAATTTTTTTTGAGTATTGATTCAAAAATTTTAAAAATAATTTTTTGTCCACCTACTAATAAACTATACGACCAGTACGTATAATTTTTTTGAGATTGATATTCACTACCAGTTAGCTAAAAAAGGACTTGGAAAACTTGTGTTTCGTTAAAATGTTAAAACGTATGTTTGATTTTTTTGTTTTTCTAATTAATATTGAATGATAATCAAAACGAAAAATTGTCAGCTTACTAGATAAATAGGTGATGTATGACTGTGTGTTAAGTAAATTACCAGTAATCTTATAGTTATTGAGAAATTAGCCTTGAAAAAAGTAGTATTTTCGGTTTTCTGGCCTTCTAGGCTTCTAGGGACTCTTAAGCAATAAATCGTTTGTTTGTTGTTTTTTTTTTAAATAAAAAAATATGGTTACGAAAACATTTTATCATAAAATTTTACTGATAGCAACAGGTACAGTCAACAAAGGAGTTGACTAACCCCCCCCTCCCCCCGTATATATGATTAAAGATTTCTAATTATTGCGTGAACGGATTTACTTGAAAATTTGTAATTACATAGTACAATATGAATACTGTTGATAATAATAATAATAAATATATAATACATTTTCAAGTAAATCCCTTCACGCAAATCTTTAATCATATGTACAGGGGGAGGGGGGGGGGGGTAGTCAACTCCTTTGTTGACTGTACCTGTTGCTATCAGTAAAATTTTATGATAAAATGTTTTCGTAACCATATTTTTTTTTTTTTAAAAAAAACAACAAACAAACGATTTATTGCTTAAACTGATTTGTTTTTCTTTCCAGAATAGATACAACAACTCTCTGTCCCTCATATCTCGAAGTTCTTGGAAGTAACAGATCTGGTCAGAGAAATTTAGACATAGGGCACTACAAAAGACCAGCAATGGTCAAAGTAGAGGATGTACTTAGTACAAAGCTCCGCCAAATAATAATAGTACTAAAGTAAAATTTAATAAATAAATAAGTTTTAATACAACATACTTTTATTTAGGAGCGTCATTAAGCGTGTATGTGTATAGACATACTATATTTTTAAAGACACATATACATAATATATATACATACATATATTTTAGGCTATCTGTTGCAAATAAAGCATATTCTATCAATCTATCTATACGTATTGGTTGAGCTTGTGTGTGCCTAAAGTGTTTATATGAATCGTAAATCAGTCTATACTCAAACATATCAGTGTCCTCGATTTTATCAACTTTCTGTCTTGGAATTTCCACTATATCTGTCACTCGTGAATAAAATAAAAGACGGAACATGTTCGTGTCAAGATAGGAGATAGATTTTTTGATCTGAAAAATATAACAAAATTTTGTAACTGAGAAAACTATTTTGACAGTGTCTTTGTTGAATGACCTGTTTGTTTATTATTTTAATCATCTTTATGGATGCTAATAAAGATAGTATCAATATTAAACTTTGTTTTTGATACATCAGACAAACGTAACGATTTCTCGTAAGGTGTGTAGCAGGCATTAGTAAGAGATCCGGAAGCCTAAATCTATCCTATCCTTTATAATAACAGTAAACGCATTGGCAGCACCAATGGTGTTGTTTATGTTCCTAGGTTGCGGTGTCCACTTTCCATCAGATGGCCCGCTTGCTTGTTTGTCTGATGTATCAAAAACAAAGTTACTTTAATTAGCGGTAAGCCAGCCAGCCAATTTAATAAATGCTCTAATATCTCAAAAATTTGTATTAACAAAATTTGTATACTATTGAAAAGCAAAAGTTGTGTCAATTATTACACCCTTAATTATGTCCTTGTCTTTATATCTAACGATACTTAAATAAGAATATTATTAAACACTTGACCGTTATTTGAAGCTTATGTGTATATTATATACACAATGAGATAGGCCCTATCTGTTTTCCGCACATCTTTCCTCTCTTTCTACCCTGTAGCCCTCTCTCGCTCGCACACTATCCCCTCTACTCCACCAGGGCGGCCATACGGTTGGCGGCCGCGTTCTCATCATTGGCGTCCTGTTTTCCGCTGCGCACGGTCGTGCCCAGGATTCGGTGAAATAATTATTTTTCTTTTTTTTGCATTTCTTTATGCAATTTATTTAATTATTTCTTTTTATTAATAATTTTTTACTTTTTTTTTTGCATTTCTTTTTGCAATTTATTTAATATTTCTTTTTATTATCTTTCCTGTTTCAATTATTAGATTAACGGTGTCACCGTTCGGTACTTTTACGTACGTAGGCTTTTAGTAACTACCTACATATTTTTTCAGTTTTGCTTAATTACATGTTTTATGAATAATTTGTGTGATTTTCTACCCTAGGTTTCTTTTCAGCACGTATTAAGATGGAAAGTGACGATAGTGTTTTAATTCCATGCTCGAAAACACCATGTGCTAGTGCTAGTGCTCCCGCTAAAAGTGACGATAAAAATCGCGATCGCGTGAATCAATTGGACTCGAGTCCTCAGAAAATCTAGACCGCGTCACCGTAACAAAAAGGCGGGGGGGAGAGCAAACGCCGGTATCAACGTCGCGAGTCCTGTAAATTAACACGTTAAGTAGATGACCTTCGAAATCAATCATTCATTTTATTCAATTTGCAATAATAATTTTATTCTGTATCTTGTTCCGCGGTACACATTAATGGGAATATAGGTGACGGGAACGTTAGTGTCGAGCTATACGCAGATCTATTGTAAATTCTGTCGAAGTACCGCCACAAGTTGCTCAATCAGGTTTTATGTTTAAAATTGAGACGAAATTGAAAGAACCTAGTATACTTAAGACTCCTCATGGGTTTCTTCAGACGTTAAAGGATTTGCAACATTTAGATAGTAGTGATTGGTGCGTGGTTCTATTTTTATAATGCTACCCCCGGTTTTGTCGATTTAAAGATAAATGACGAAATTAAGACATGATTCGTAACTCCCTTTTGCTCACGCTCACAAGTCATTTGCTGCCTTATCATTCTGCGTTCATAAGCAACGCGAAGCCTTACAAACTTCTGTCAGAAGTTTATTACAGTGGGCGCGCGATTCGAATTTGACATACTAATAGGCGAGAAAGTTAACGAGCTGTTTTTGAAAGACGAAATTTTTAAAGTTTGCTCAGATCATTGCAATTAACTTGAATCGTCGTGCGGAGGTTATCAAAATGAGAAGTTGTTGTTACGATGTTAAGAACCACGTGAGCGTTCCCTCATTTCAAGGTCGCGCTACGTAAGATTCCCCGTCATGTCAGCACGTGTTTAATGCGGAGTTACTAGCCGCAGCACAGGAGAAGGGTGTTCGAAAAGCTTTCTTGCCTTTACCAAACCCGGCCATCTCTGCTTCCGTTGCGCAAACGGGTCAAAGCAAGGCCGCACGCCACCTCTCGAAGGGGCAGGCTTTACATAACGTACCTCTGCAGGGTACTACTCATGGATGTTGTGCACCTACGCATATTTCCCATGCCTATTATCAACCCTCGCAGGGTTGCTGTAACGCTCGACCCTCGCAGGGTCATTGATAGATAGATAGAATAAGCTTTATTTGCAACACAGAAACAAGTGATACAATAAACACTAAAAGTCACAAATATTAGTCATTGGTCTGATCACGAGCCAAAGCAAGACCGCACGCCACCCCTTGCAGGGGCAGGCTTTACATATCGTATCTCCGCAGGGTACTACTCATGGATGTTGTGTGCCTACGCATATTTCCTATGCCTTCAATCAACCCTCGCAGGATTGCTGTAACGCTCGACCCTCGCAGGGTCATTGATAGATAGATAGAATAATCTTTATTTGCAACACACAAACAAGTGATACATTAAGCCGGCCATCTTTGCTTCCGTTGCGCAAACGGGTCAAAGCAAGGCCGCACGCCACCCCTAGCAGGGGCAGGCTTTACATATCGTACCTCCGCAGGGTACTACTCATGGATGTTGTGCACCTATGCATATTTCCCATGCCTATTATCAACCCTCGCAGGGTTGCTGTAACGCTCGACCCTCGCAGGGTCATTGATTGATAGATAGAATAAGCTTTGTTTGCAACACACAAACAAGTGATACATTAAGCCGGCCATTCTTGCTTCCGTTGCGCAAACGGGTCAAAGCAAGGCCGCACGCCACCCCTCGCAGGGGCAGGCTTTACGTAACTTACCTCTGCATGCAGAGTACTACTCATGGATGTTGTGCGCTTACGCATATTTCCCATGCCTACAATCAACCCGAGCAGGGTTGCTGTAATACTAAACCCTCGCAGGGTCATGTCATGGTTCTGATTACTACCGTAACAAAAGATGTGTATAGTTTGACTATCAGCCCGCAACATTCAGAGCGTCGCGTCTGGCTCGTTGGGGCACCCCCAACTGTCCTTTTCACATCGACCGCTACTTGTAGTACCTACTACTGTTAAACGAGACTCGTTTCAATGCAATCGACGGATGCAATGTCGTCCATTATCACCCAGATGCAACACCGGTGTGTAGATATTAGATGTTGTCAAAGCCTCGCCAAGTTTGTGTACACACTGTTCCTTGTGTCAAAGGGCGACGAGTCGCACCGACCCATGTTCAACCTAGCGTCCTTAAACAGATATGTAATCACCGACAGTGTTAGATTAATAAATGTCTCTCGAGTTCCGGAGTAGTTTCAAACAAATGATTGGATGTGGAAAATAGTCCTGTCACAGACCTATTTTCACTAGCTCCATCTCACAGACTAGACGGTTCTTTCCGTAGCTCCATCTCACAGATTAGACGGTTCCTGCGTCTAATCTACAAAGGAAGGTTAGTGAAAATGAAGTGCCTCCCATTCGGTCTGAGAACGACCCCCAAGGTGTTTGCTTCTATCTAATTAGGTAGCACAGTCAATGAGGAATCAAGAGATTCAAATATTTGTCTATTTGGACTTGCTGCCTTGCCGGCGGTCTGCTCCTATCTTTAACACCGATTTAGCATTTTATATTTTAGATTTATTTTTATGTTGAGACAAATTAATGGCATTAATACCTAGTTTTAAATTTTATATTGAAAAAGAAAAGTACGATATATTTTTAAACGACAAAAAAGGCCGTAACTGATTTTCTTTCGCCATTTCTTTTTACCAGTGGTCATTTGGCTTTTGTTTCCGAAATGGTACTTAGTAGTTATAGAGTTGATTAATTTATGCAAATCATTTATTACTGTATACTCTGACAAGAGAACGTGTTTGTGAAAACCTATTCTCTGAATAAAAGTTTTGAATTTTGAATTTGAATTTGGACTATTTTCGAGGTGTGAGTTGTGCATTAAAGTACACAGATATTACAAGTCCAAATCACGGTAGAGAAGTTGCAATATCTAAGTTTTTTAGTGACAAGAGCAGGCTTCACTTTCGAGTACTCCTCTCCTTCCTGAACACAGTCGCCACAATACCAGATGTCAAACAGTTCATGTTTCCGGTTCATTGACTGAAGGAGCTAACATGGTAGTTGCAGAAACACCATTGTCTTTCCGATTCACTTCGTATTTCGAAGTGACTGACGTGACAGACCTTGCTTGGGGAGAGCAAATAGTCGACCGTTCATTCATGAGACCATAGAACTAATGAGAACTACTGGTACACTGCAACCAAAAGGAACTTTTGGCCTTACTCAATGTATTACAAGACCAGGGTCAGTCCTCGAGTCGTTCCACGGTTCTATTGCAGTGCGACAACAGAACAGCCTTATATTTCATTCGCAAGAAAGGCAGCACGAAATCAATAGTTCTCTTGAACTTGATGAGGGTGGTCTTATAATCTAAGCTAATCTGGAACAGTTCGCAACTGGACCTACTTTCATCGTTCTAGCGTCCATCTACGCGTAGTACATACAAAGCCGCATGGAATAGACGGCTAGGATTCGATTTTTGAGTCATTATTATTTTAGGAATAACACAGTATTTATACTATTGCACAAATCAGTGGTGTCTACGCTCTGTAATACCGAATTTTTGGGAGTCCTAAGTGCTCACGTACTGGTTAAGCATGATATAAAAAACCTGCAACTCATAAGAAAACTATTTGAGATGTAAATTCTCTTAATTTTTGTCTTCATAATATATGAAATTAACGAAAATAACTGTTTTGCTACCGGACACACTGTTATGTTGCTGCTTTGTTTTCTGGTAGACGTATCCATGACCTGACCCTTCTGGCAGTCAATAAAAAGCATTATATTGACAATACTAATAATTTAATTCTATGGCCCAGACTTGGTTCTAAAACTGACCGTTTGGATTTTAGGCAATCGGCCTGGAAATTGCTAAGAAATGACAATTCAATAATTGTTTTGGGTAAAGCAATGTGTTAAATTGTTAAATGAAAAACATAATTCCATTTTTATTTGTTATTTTAAGGCCCTCCTTGTGGTCCCTACCACAAGCCAGTAGCGCGTAATGTGAGCGCATAACAGAGGCTAGTATTGTCGCAACTCCCGGTAGCGTTCGCTCAGCGGTCGCCTCCAGAAACTGGCCCGATAACGTGTCCGTTGACAAATTTTGTCACGAGGTAACTAAAGGTCTGATGACACATTCCGTTGCTTCTATAGGCATGAGGTCATCCAGGCTCCTGTTAGCTCTGGGATGTCAGACTGTTTCGGCACAAATTAATCAAAATTGTGAAGAAGTTTACTATTTTATTATGTTGCTTGCATATTATTTCGTATATGTTTTTGTGTACATTTCCAGATACTATGATTGTAATTTCTATGTACATCAGAGTATTATTTGATTAAACAAATTTATTTAGTCTCGCACACTTGCAATTTAATTTATATTTTCCTAAATATAAAATGAACAGTGTAACCTTCATAGTTACCGTTTACGCCTTCGGCTTGTTCATGTGCATAACTTCACATTGGCGTCCTCCTCCACCAGGCGATAACAAACAGGTCTCATTGTGTATATAATATACACATAAGCTTCAAATAACGGTCAAGTGTTTAATAACAGCGTTTTACCCTAAAATAAAACGCTTATTAAATACTTACCTTGAAGCTTAGTTTTTAAATCTGCCTGGTTTAATTCGACACAATGGTGAGAACGCGGCTGCCAACCGTATGGCCGCCCTGGTGGAGTAGAGGGGATAGTGTGCGAGCGAGAGAGGGCTACAGGGTAGAAAGAGAGGAAAGATGTGCGGAAAACAGATAGGGCCTATCTCATTGTGTATATAATATACACATAAGCTTCAAATAAGGTAGGTATTTAATAAGCGTTTTATTTTAGGGTAAAACGCTGTTATTTAACAATAAAAAGTTCACTTTTCAACATTGACTTTAGAAATCACACTATTCGTATGAAGTATGCCCAAAAATATGCGTGCCAAACAGACACACACACTTTCCCATTTATAATATTATTGTATTATGTTAAATCAATGTCAGATGTGTTTTTCTTTCTTTGACCAAAATGCGTTATGCGTTATGCGTGGATGTTTTATTCAAATCTATGATTAAATTATTACTATTAAGCCAAGTGATTACTGATGTAGTGAGGAATTGTGTGTGTCATTTTCATATAAATCTTTATTGCTGCATGCTATCGTAACTGTACAGTCATCAGCAAACAGCGTCATAGGATGGGTGGTGAGGTGGTGACTGTAGATTGCCATGTTCCATGCAAAAAAGATTATTCGTTTCAAAATAGTTATAAATTTCTTTATTGATATTATGTTTCAAATATTTTCGAAAAAATTGAAATAAGAGCTAGGTCGGTATTTTTCTGTGTTACATTGTGCACAATTATTATAATTGGTGGATTTTGTAATTGATTAGTACCTTTATTATTGGGAGCCCCTGATATAGCCTTCCCTCGAATAAATAATATAAGATTGATTATTACCCCCCTCATTAACCCTTTTAATTTCAAGAAGAATTGTAAATAATGGAGCAGGGACTGGATGAACAGTTTACCCCCCCCCCCCCCCCTCATCTAACACCGCTCATAGAGGAAGATCTGTTGATTTAGCTATTTTTTCCCTTCATTTAGCCGGATTATATTTGGCCAGCCTTATATTTTAGGAGCAATTCATTTTATTACCACAATTATTAACATGAAATTAAATGGGTACAGAGCCCAACATAGACTACTTTTTATCCCGTGAAAGTATGTCGTTCCAATGGGAAAATATATTTTCTACTTTAAAGGGCGCTGTATCGGCCAACAGATGGTGCCACAAGTCGCGCTATGAATTGTTTTGTTGTCAAATGAGTCTATCTATGTCATAAAATTAACGCGAGCGAAGCCGCGGGGAAAAGCTAGTACGTCATAAATCATAAACCTCAATTGCTGCTACGGAACCCTTCATGGGCGAGTCCGACTCGCACTTGGCCGTCTTTTTTATTTATTAGAACGAACAGAAGTAAGTACCAATGTCTAACGACCATTGTAGAAAGATTTAAAAAAAAAGTTTTTTTCATATATTTAGTTTCTATATTTTATTTTTCCTTTTGTGAAAATGTTTACAGTCAATAGTTTATTTACTAATAAACCGTGTTCGTAATAGTTAGGTACCTCTGAACTCAAATATTGTGCAAGTTAATTTATGTAAAATTAGTAAAAGTTTTATCTAATTAGTGCTTGGAATAATTTATTTTCATTCTTAGTTTATTTTCAAGTTATTACATTATTTTTAACGCATGTATAATTTAAAGAGATTAAAAATAATATTTAAGTACATAGATTTATTAAAAAAAATAATTATAATTAAACATTTAGATATGTCATAATTTTATCATACACTAACGTTTTGACATCATTTGCCAGTACATAATCTGCATGACCAAACAATGGAAAGGGTACATTATACAATTCAATTAAGTTTGGCAACTCATTAGCTAAAATCATAACATCTGCCACATCTGATAACTGATCGTTATCGCCATAGAAAATCACTACTGGCGCGGTAATTTCACTGATTGGATAATTAGGAGGGGTCACTGAACCATATATTTCAGAATTTTCTATTAATCCGTAGTCGTACTGTCGAAATTCACCTGACTGTACTAGTTGTCCATAATGCAAATACTGTTTAGATGAACATCCATCAGGAATATGAGCGTAAACTAACGGCAGAAAAGATGCATTTAGCTGAGGTAAATCGAAACCACCAGCAATCATAACAATAGTATTACAAAACACGGCTGCCGTTACTGGAGTGCCGCAATACGCGTCAAATAAATCATTTAAAACAACACCTCTACGTAAAATTTCATAATGGCCAAAGGTATCTTCAAAATCAGTGGCAATAGGCGTTACTAAATCCAATAGTCTCGCAAATATACCATTTGAATTCCTTGCATAAGCAGCAGATGCTAAAGAAATCATAACTTCAATTTTATCATTATATTCCGGTTTTACTGAGGCCATAACAAAAAAGGAGGTCGTACCTTGTGAATATCCAATATACTGAACTGTTTCTTTACCAGTATTCTCTAAAATGTAATCAATAGTATCAGGTACATCTATACTTCCAATTTCATGCCAGGAGAAATTCCAGAACTCTACACAATCTGCTGAGAGTGTTGTATGTTGCCTACCGTATGTTGTGCCTCGAGCGTTGCCTAACCAAACGTCAAAACCAGCATCTGCAAGTAGATAACCCAAACTTCGATCTTTACCAGTCGTTACCCAAGCGGCAGCATTCATTTGTATACCATGCATTATAAAAACAGCAGATCCATTTCCTGGTATTCTGAATACTGTTAAAATATATCCGTCACTAGTTGTGACATTATGTTCTTCTACTGGATAACCATTTTTTGCAATCAATTCTGGTAAACTCAGATTGAGATCTTCACTTGTCGCTCCAGCATCGTATTCTTCTATTAAGGCTTCGAGATATGTATCATTAGGTAATACAGGCACGTACGGTTTTATAATATCAACAATTTCATCTATCTTCTCTTGAGTTAGAGTAAATACATTAGTTTGTAAAGTGCAAGTCTGTCCATAAATCAAATCATGTGTTATTATGATCATATATAGCAAGTACCAATACCTCACTTCCATTATAAAGAAAAATTTGTTAAATTTAATTGGAAAATTTATTACTTTCTTTGGCTTTCAACACCATAAATAAGCACCAAAGTGAAATTTCTCACATTTTATTCAGTTGACAATTAACACGGCCAATTATAATTGAGTATGTAGGGGCTGTGATATAATTAAAAATATTAATTACAAATTCATAATAAATTTTTATTTTTTCAGTTACAATATTTAGACTCTAATAATAAATAAATACCTTCCACCCTACATGGAAATCACAAAACTACAAAGATAAGAAAAGAAAAAAGTAATTTATATATATGTACTTGGAACGTCAGATCGCTAGTAAATAAAACAAGACTTATAGAACTACAATATAGCTTAACAAAATTTAAATGGGATATTATTGGCCTATCAGAGGTGAAAAAAGAAGGAAAAGAAATAATAGAAGACGAAAATTACATCATGGTATATTATGGCGAAAAAAGTGGAAGAAATGGCGTGGGATTCCTCATTAATAAAAGTCTGAAGTCTAACATAACTGACATAAAAATCCTTTCTGACAGAGTCATGCGATTAGACATATTATTAAATAATAGAACAGTCCACCTAATACAGTGCTACGCTCCTACAGAAAGCGCTACGCAAGAAGAACTAGAGATATTTTACAAACAAATAGGAACTGCATTAGAGAATACAGGGAAGGATACTATTGTTATGGGAGATTTTAATTCCAAGATCGGGAAGCCCACGTCGGAAGATAAGAAAGTTATGGGCCAATGGGGATATGGAGACAGAAATGATAGAGGTGCCAAACTGATACAGTTTTGTTTTAAAAATCAACTAAACATCGCAAACTCACATTTCAAGAAAAATTCTAAGCAAAGATGGACCTGGATGGCACCAAACGGAAAAGTACGAAATGAAATAGGGTTTATCTTAGTGAAACACATGAAGTATACTACTAATGTTCAAGTCATAAATACCACCTTCCCTACAGACCATAGGCTTGTCAGAATGAGTTTTTCGCAAAATTATAATATAAGAAAGTCACGGAGAGACTTCAAAGGCAAGATGAATATGTTAAACAATCAGGAATTGGAGTGTCTTAAAAATATATTCGCAGAACACGTAACTATTAACAATTTCAAAGATAAAGACATCGATTTAACATGTGGAAAACTAATCGAAAACATAAAGACTTCCATAAACCATTTACCAAAAGTAAAACATAAAAAGGCATTACCGCTATCAAGCCATGTAGAGAAACTTATTAATGAGAGAAATCGACTGAAGAATAAAGAACACAAAAACCGTTCGGAGAAAAACCAACTAAGCGCACTATACAAACTTGTAAGAAATCAAATCAGGCGTGAATATAAGGCACACAGATATAAAATAATAGAAGCCGAATTAGAAAAGAGATCCTCAGTTAAAAGAGCTCAAAAAATATTAACAACATCTAAGCAATGGATTCCTTCTATGAAAGACAAAAATAACGTTACAGTCTCTAACAGAAAACAACTTATTGGAACGGCTACTGAGTTTTATAAGAAACTATACAAAAACGAGGAAATATGTTACAATCACAAACCAAATATATGCGATGAAGTACCACTATTTTTAGAGAGCGAAATCAGGTATGCTATACAACACTTAAAATCATCGAAAAGCCCAGGCGATGACGGAGTCACAAACGATATCCTGAAAGCGATCATAGACCATCTTGTACCTATACTGACTCAACTTTTCAACGACATTTTGTTACACACAAAAATACCAAAAGAATGGGGACTATCTATCATAAAGCTGTTGTATAAGAAGGGCGATCCGACTGATCTCGGAAACTATAGACCAATAAGTCTGCAGCAAACAGTATACAAGGTTTTTGCCACAGTATTATTAAATAGAATCTCTAAAATATTAGACAACAATCAAACTCGAGAACAAGCAGGCTTTAGAAGATCATACTCTACAATAGATCATATCTTCACATTGACCCAACTTATTGAGAAACAAACAGAATACGGCGGGAGACTCTACATTACGTTCGTGGACTACTGTAAAGCATTCGATTCCATACAACACGAACCTTTATGGCTAGCACTGAAGGAACAAGGAGTAGAAAACAAATACATAGAGATACTGCGAGAAATTTACAAAACCAGTAAAGCCGTGATCAAGCTCGAATGCAAGGGAGAGCCTTTTGATATTCAAAAAGGGGTCAAACAGGGCGATCCGATATCACCAAATTTATTCACTGCTCTATTGGAACATATATTCCGACATCTCTACTGGGAAAACATAGGTATCAACATAAATGGTGAACACCTAAATCACCTACGCTTTGCTGATGATATTGTCTTAATATCCGATAACCACAAAGACTTGGAGTATATGTTAACCACACTAGACACAGAAAGCAAAAAATGCGATCTGCAAATGAACACTGACAAAACATTTGCCATGACAAACAGTGACAAGATACCCATTAGAACCGAATACCTTAATATTGGTTACGTTGATGAGTATGTGTACTTGGGACAGAATATATCATTCTTACAACAAACATCTCGTGAAGTAGAGCGTCGAATAAAGAGAGCCTGGAACAAGTATTGGTCACTAAAGGAGATATTTAAAGGTAAAATACCCATACACTTGAAGAGAAAAGCGATGGATTCTGTTGTTCTGCCAACGTTACTGTATAGATGCCAGACTTGGACATTTACGAGAGACATCGTACAAAAAATCCAAGTATTTCAACGAGCCACAGAAAAAAGTATGCTGGGCATAAGGCTTAAAGACAGAATAAAAAACATAAACATTAGAAATAAAACAAAGATAACAGATGCCGTTGAACTGGCATGTAGATTGAAATGGCGATGGGCAGGACACGCAGCAAGAATGAAAGACAATAGATGGAGCGAGAGAATCCTGCATTGGCACCCACACGATGGAAAACGCCCTAGGGGAAGACCGAGACGGCGTTGGTGTGATGACATCGTCCAGATCGCCGGCCCATTTTGGACTCGCCAAGCCAGAGGAAGAGAGAACTGGAAAGGGATGGAGGAGGCCTACACCCTGAAATGGGTAACCCAATGAAAAAGTAAAAATGAACAATAGATTATGAATAAATTATATACAATTCAGATTAAATGAATAATTGAAATGATTAGTTAGATAGATAAATCAATATATTTTATATTATTATTATTCTATTATCTTATTTTATTTTATTTTGTTTGTAATTAATAAATGAATGCATGGAATGAATATTATGTTTGGGAAATAAAGGCTTTATTATTATTATTATTAATAAATAAATAAAATATTTTATCAAATTGGATTCAAGTGGAAAAAAGTCGCCTAGGATCCCTTGAGAGATCAAGCAATGGATGCAAGTAGAAGGAGTGCATTTTAAAATTGTAAATATGGATTGAGTAAAAATCTACTTACTGAAAATGTAGTTTGATATGAAATGAAATAAAATGAAATCGTTTATTTCAGAAATTAGACCTTCACAGGCACTTTTTTTTGTCATTTACAACTTGTTTAAATAAAGAAAATAAACTACCTCCATTTCGGACACAAGGCAACCGGTAAAAAGAAATGGCGAAAGAAAACCGGTTACGGCCTTTTTTGTCATTTTGTACTTTTTTTCTCTCCTTTTTTTTCCACTCATTAGTTACAATGTAGGTATAAGTACATTAAAATTTATAAAAAGAATACGCGGAATGTTATACACAATGGTGTGGAATGAACAAGTCTTAAATCTAAAAATAAAAAAAGTGCGTACTGACAAGAGTGAGCAGACCAGTCCCCCCATGCAGCACCCGTTCACGAGTTGACGCAAGAGTCAGCCATCGCTGTGCTCAACCATATTAGAGGGAACTCAGCGACCCGACTCCCGACGCCATACTCAACCCTATCAGACTTTGTCCCAAATATTTAATCCATGTATTTTGATTACTATGATATTTTTTTACGTTTACGAAGACTTTCAGATTCGGAACAAGCCCACCACATATTTCCACCGCTCGCTGTGTCTCCTGTGTAGCCAGTATTAACAACGGCAACGAAAGATCTGCAAACTAAGTAAATATAGAAAAAGAAAATTTTATGAGGAGTAGGGCACAGCGGATAATCCGCTCAAATCGAAGCAGCCAGTCTGGGGAAGGACCTCCACCTTACAAAAGATCGTAGCCAAATAGCATTGGTCTCGGCCACGTTGTGTTCCTACGGTGAGTAAAGTCTCCAGAGCTCCACTTGTGGGTGGGCGGGGAGGGTTGGCAACGCGTGAGTGACACCCCCGGTATTGCAAGCGTCTATAGGCTACGGTGATGCTTACCATCAGGCGGGCCGTATGCTTGTTTGCCAACTTTGTGTATATATTATAAAAAATCCAATTTTTTTTAAACTAATTTAAAAACAATAGGTATATAAAATATCTTTTTCCCCTGTCTACCTTGAGTGGATTTAAAAGAGATAAGGAGAATATTCTAATTATGTATATTTGTATTAACTACTGCGATAGTGTTTTAAAATAAACCATTAAAAATACCTGTTTATATATCGGCATTACTTGTACCTGTTGCTATCAGTAAATTAAATGGTTAAATGTTTTCGTATATTTTATTTTTATTTTTATTTATAAACGGTTTAGTACGTGACCTGCGGGGTTACCACCATCTCTTTTTCCGATTCAATTTAGGACCTAAACAAAATAGAATCGTTATTTCGTACCAACATGTATTCTAAACGACTCGGTTTAGGTGACAGCGATTCAGCAGATTTTATTCATTCATTTTGTATAAACTTTCGTGTCCATGTCTTTTTTTTTGTCTTTATTAATGGCGTTTCTGTCGTGTCTTAACAACACTTAGACAATTTCGCCAATGCCGAGTATTTTAAATGAACACTTTTAACGAAAAAGTACACTTTAAAAAGGCAACGTGGTACGGTGAGGATCCGAGGTCGCCATCTTGACGACCTTCGTTGACAAGGCGGCGATCTCGAATGCACCATGTCTTTCCCCGACCTAAATTGAAACGTTTTATCTGTCAAAAGTAGCTGTCGACCTAAACTGAATCAAGGAGGACAGTGTGGCAACTCCGGGGTGAAATCGGCGTGTATGGACGGTGCTGCCATGCAGTGGCTGAGAGATGAACTAAAATTTCAACTGTGTAGGTACTTAATACATAGTATGTATACGCTACCCTTTATTTTCTGAATATATTTCTTTGTTAGCGCCCCAAAGACTAGGGTATTGAAGTATCAAATTTGTATTTTATTTACATTTTATGTAAAAAAATAACTAATAAAATAAATAACGTCAATGGTATTAAATGGTCCGCAGTCCGTCAGACGCCATGTGAAGTTGGAAAATGACCACCGCTTTTTTTATTATTTTAGTTCACCCGTCAGCCGCCAAATGTCGGTGTTGCCTATGAAAATTGACGGTAATATCTATCAAATATCTATATAAATATAGCTACTTGGTGCGAATTGTTTTACATAATAGAAACTAATAATGGTTAACCCGGGGTGAGCACAGTGAAAAAGTTTACACCAAGTGTAGGGTTGGGTCAAGATGACCCGTTTAAAACATTGATGTTTTTCCAATATAGGAAGGTATTTTAAGAAAGTGTTGCTATAATTTGATTAAGTGACTATCATTTAAAAGGTTTCAGGTAAAAATAAACGAATTCATTATAAAGTATGTCTTTAATGTACATTAAAAGAAAATAGTACGAAAAATCAACAAAATTGACATCTTCTGTCTTATGACAACAAAAATTTAACAAAACATAAACCTTCAAAATAAAATCTAACCTACGATAACACTTCTGTATAAAAACTTTGTAATAATTTATAATAACATTCTTTTTCAGTCTTAAAAGTCATCATTTTCATGGTCTGCATTTGCACAATCACCGCAGTATAACATTGCGTGTTCAGTACATATATATTTCTTACAGCTCGAACATATATTATTAGTTTTTCTATCTTTTTTGGCAGGACAGTCTTGACATCGTTTTCTTACATTTGGTATCTTTGTTGGTGGCTCCTCACCTGGGTCTCCTAAGAAATCTCTTATTCTTTTACGTAACAGTCTTGGCAACTGAGTGACATTCTTTCGTATGTGTAAATGCTCACGAACAAGATAAAGACCTAAGTTCTTTAGGAATATCAATCAAGGGTACATTATTGCTGTCATCATCGGATGCATCCTGGTCTGTGTTACTTTCATAACTACGATGACTCACGTGATATTCCTCTTCACTTTCTGAGGAAATTTGTTTGTTTTCGGAGTCCGATTCTTGTAATATGGCTAATATCCGCTGCCGTTCGCGTTCTTCGCGATCCATTTTAATATAAACCTAAAAATAAAAAGATAAACAATAAAAAAAACAGTAAAAAATTAATTAAAAAAACTACGCGAAATTATAACATCGAGTGTATGGTTGGGTCATATTTACCCTTTCGGTCGTTTGGCCACGTCTATCTCCCGGTGCAGGCGCAACCCGACTGAATAGCGGTAAGAAACGGAGAGGGGGGACTGTAAGCTCCAGCTACTGAGAAGTACGGCAACGTCGCACTGCAATTCCAAAAAACACACGCGATTCAAAATGGCGCGGGTCAAATTGACCCAACTGTGCGCACCCCGGGTTAAGAAAAAGACAACACAAAATGTATTGTTGTTACATTTATATAAATTACATTTATTGTTATGAACATTAACATTATAAAAATAATGTTATGATGTGATATGATATTTATCAGTAATGATAAGCTTAGTAAACAATAGAAGTAAGTATTAAATTATAGTTTTTTTTGTTTTTTGTTATATCTTTTATATCAAGTCGCACGCGAGCTGTTGAACGGGGTGCCGCATATCGTTGACCGCGCCAAATTTAATTGCGAATAAAATGGCAAATACGATAAAATGTAGTAATTGTAACATTGTAATAGACGAAATGTTGTCGTATGTGCAAAATAAAGTTTCAGTGATCGACGAATTAACATTAGTGCGAGTATGCGCCACGTCATATTCTAGTGAAGAAATAAAAACATCGAAATCTTTATTGTTTGATTCTATATCAACGGATTTACGAAAAATTACACGAAAAAACAAAGGCAAAGAAGAAAGGGATTTAGCAGATATCATACACCTATTCAAAAGTGCGGAACCTGATGAAATTCTTGTGTTTGTAGCCAGACAACTTGATAGATTACCACCTCTGGACTTCGATCATCTAGACTGCTCCAAGCTTTTAAAGGACCTCACAAGAATGCAATCATCTATTGAGGAGATTAAAACGAAATATGCTACGTTAGATCATGTTCAAGAATTAAAATCGGAACTTCTACAAATAAGAAACGATTCGCTGCCGCCGACACACGTTAATGTAAAAAGAGGTGCCTGGTTATGTGATAGTGGACCGATAGGTCTCCCGAATCTGCATAATTCATCTTTAGATGAGTCAAATAATACACAAAATAGTGACTCAAATAATAAATCACCTGAATATCGAGAAATATTGCGGGTGGATCAGAAACAATTCAAACCAGTTCCAACCGCCGCGCAACAACCATCAGCTGATAACGCGTTGCAGGCCGCGGTCTCTTCGAATTGTGAGCCGAGTGAGATAGAACACATAGGAGTGAAGAGTGCAACAGTGACGTCTTCGCGCTCGAGTTCGGTGGCGGCGCAGGGGCGCCTGGCGGCGAATGGGCGAACTGAGCTGCCAACTGTCATAAACAATGAACGAATGGAATTGAATGTAAACCGAACTAGAGGGCGAACGGAGCAGCCAACTGTCATGAACAATGAACGAATGGAATTGAATGTAAACAATCAGGATGACGGATGGCAAACAGTTTCACGTAAAACACGGTCAAATAGTTATCGGTATATTGGAAAATCTGGAACGGCAAGAGATTTTGAGTTTAATTTTAAAGCTGCGGATAGAAAAGTTCCAATATTTATCACGAATATACACCGAGATACGGCGGAAGATGACATAATACGATACATACAAAATAAGACGAATGACGTGGTATCCTTAGAGAAAATAAACATGAAAATAGAAAGAAGTCACAAAGCCTATAAATTCTTAGTGTCGGAATCCAAATTGTCGTGTTATTTGGATGAGAATACATGGCCTCAGGGTATTGTGTTTAGACGTTTCAACAGTTTTAAATATAAAAATGATAACAGACCAGCATCTGTTGACGGCCAGATAAAGTTCGTAAATGGATAAATGTCGGCTTGCAAGTTTTAATTGTAAAGGTGTAAAACGGTGCGTTGATAGTGTCAGAGACTTGTGTCGAACCTGTGATCTGATAGCTCTGCAGGAAACGTGGCTACTGCCGGAGGACATACCTTACCTTAGCACCATCGACAGTGGTTTCGGGTGCACCGGCACATCAGCGGTGGATACGTCCGCCGGCATACTCATAGGGAGACCATATGGAGGCGTTGCTTTGTTGTGGAAAAGCAGTGTGTTTCAACAAGTGTCTGTTTTGAAATGTGACAATGCGCGTATATGTGCCATAAAGATAATGACAGGTGATCGACCATTCATTGTGGTGAGTGTTTATATGCCTACGAACTCTAGTGACAATCTTTCGGAATTTATAGACTGCTTGAGTTCTGTAAGTGCTATTATTGATGAATATGGCATTGAATCGGTTTTTATGTTAGGCGACTACAATGCAGACTTATCGAACTTGTTTTATAGTGAACTTACAAATTACTGTACCGATCAATCTTGGACATGTGTTGATGTGGAGTTGTTGGGCACACATTCGAATACATTTACCTTTATAAGTGACATAAACGGGGCATGTAGCTGGCTGGATCACTGTTTAGTGACTCAGTCAGCGAGACGATCTATTGTGGGTGTATATGTGCAGTATGGCACTTTGTGGTCTGATCATTTCCCACTAATTATAGAATGTAATCTACATCTTATTACACCACATTTATCTCAGAAATATATTGTTAACAACAAAAACGTTATATGGGGGGTTCGTAGTGATGAACAAATTAAGAAATTTACTGCTGAGTGCCATAAAAAGTTCAGATATATTGATTTTCCATGGGAATGTGTTAATTGTGCTGATTATTATTGCAGGGAGCCTAGCCACCGATGCGTTATTGATAAACTGTATGCCGACATTGTGGCTGCTCTTAGCGATGCGTCTCGGGCAAGTCGGGGAATCACAAAGGTGAGTAGACGTGGCTCACGCATTGTTGGTTGGAACAAACATGTCAGCGACGCTCATAGGGATGCCAGAAGGTCCTTTTGTGAATGGGTCTCAAGCGGTAAACCTAGAACAGGGTTTATGTATGAGGAAATGTGTACATACAGAAGAATATTCAAATCGCGCCTTAAATGGTGTCAAGATCACCAAGATCAAATTAAGATGGATGCTTTGGCAGAGAAGCATTCCAAGGGTAATTTCCGCGATTTTTGGCAGAGCACTAAGAAAATAAATACGAGACCTGGCCTCCCTGTGAGCGTCGATGGCGTGAGTGACCCTAAAGGTATTGCTGATATTTTTAGAGGCCATTTTTCTGGAAAATCTTCTTTGGGTCCGCCGGGGCAGGGGTTCGATGCTGAAACTCGGTGTGGAATAGTAGGGGTACAATTTTCTGCCAAAGAGGTGAATAAAATCGTTAAAGGGATGACGAAGGGTAAATCTCCAGGCCACGATGGGTTGAGCATTGAACACCTCCAACACGGGGGACCACATGTTCCTAGAGCGCTGTCTTTACTCTATTCGCTGTGCGTGAGCCATTCCTATTTGCCAAGTGATTGTATGAAAACTGTTGTAGTGCCTATTGTAAAAAATAAAACCGGTGACGTCGCTGACAAAAGTAACTATAGGCCTATCTCTCTAGCAACAGTTATAGCTAAAGTATTTGATGGGTTGCTCAACTTGCACTTAGACAGACACATGAACCTACATGACAATCAGTTTGGATTTAGACCTAAACTATCGACTGAAACTGCTATTCTGTCTCTCAAACACACCATCAGATACTATACGCGACGACGAACACCAGTTTATGCGTGTTTCCTCGACTTGTCAAAGGCCTTTGATCTGGTGTCGTATGAAAAGTTGTGGAAAAAACTTGAGAACATTAACTTTCCACCAGAACTTTTGTCTATCTTCAAGTATTGGTACGCGCACCAGGTCAATAACGTTAAGTGGGCGGGGGCAATGTCGGAGCCTTACAGGCTTGAATGTGGTGTTAGACAGGGTGGATTGACATCACCGTCACTGTTTAACATCTACATGGACGAACTGATCGTTGCGCTCAGCAGCCAACACATAGGGTGTCATGTTGATGGCGTGTGTGTCAACAACATAAGCTACGCGGATGACATGGTACTGCTGAGCGCATCGATCTGTGGCCTGAGAAGGCCACAGATCGATGCTCATCTGTGAAAAATATGCGTGTGTCCATGGGCTGAAATACAATGTCACCAAAAGCCAATACATGGTATTTGAGACCGACGGTGCTAAGTGTCCACAGACTCTACCACCTGTGCGACTATAGTAGATTTTACAACAAGTGCACAAAACGAATCATTTCTATCCGAGACTTTTAGCAGCCCGAGCCGAAGGCGAGGGCTGATTGTAATGTCGAGGATAGAAATGGTTTTGTGGACGAGTTATAAACTCTGCTTTTCACTTCGATTGCGAGGAAATAAATAAATAAATGCAAGAAAAACAAGACCCTGTTTCCCATTTCCCGCCGCTTTTTTTTTTTAAATCTTACGACTTTGAAATTAGGCTTGGGCTGCAGACCTATACAGCCTACTATTAAATTAATTTTGTAATAAAATAATTTTCTTAAATTAATTAAATAACCTACCGTACTTTAATTTAAATTTTAATATCTTTTATGACTTAAAAACACCTAAGGCAAATAAATTAAAGTAAATATTATAAAATAACAAATTCTATCTCTGAACTTTTTGTTGTGTTTGGCTGTATGGCTTATTTCCTTTGTCTTAATATAGATACATTTATGAGTTTACTTTTCTGCCCTTGTGCACAAAATTCTATTTTGTGCAGCCTATATCCTGCGCAAATAAGCACTTTCTGAGCATGAGAAGTGAAAAATAATGTTCCCTTGGACAGAGTAAATCAGTTCACGTACCTTGGACATATTGTTACCGTCGATCTCAAAGATCATGCCGATATGGAACGTGAGCGGAGGGCATTATCTAGAAGAGCAAATATGTTGGCCCGCAGGTTTGCGCGTTGTTCCGCGAGTGTAAAGATTACTCTTTTTCGTGCGTACTGTACATCTCTATATACGTGCAGCCTGTGGGCTAAATATACGCAGAAAGTGTATGGCTCCCTTCGTGTGCAGTTTAACAACGCATTCAGAGCGGTGTTGGGATTGTCTCGTTTCTGTAGCGCTTCAGGTATGTTTGCATTGGCAAACACTGACTGTTTTCAGGCTAGTATACGCAAAAAAGGAGCCTCCCTGGTGCGCAGAGTTCAGGCCAGTTCCAACACCGTTCTAGATATGATAGCTAATAGGTTCGACTGTCCCTACATCCGGCATTGTTGTGAAAAACACATCCCACAATGCCGCATGGAGAGACTTTTATAGTAATAAAAATTTAATTTAATTTGAATAATTTAATTTAATTTTGTAATAATGGATAATAATAATAATAATTTAATAATAATTTAATTTTGTCAAATATGGGTGTAATTTCCTGAAATAAATTTATTTTATTTTTTATTTATTCTCCTCTACTAAATTCTATTAAGAGAGGTAGGGCACAGCGGATAATCCGCTCAAATCGGAGCAGCCCGTCTGGGGAAGGACCTCCACCTTACAGAAGATCGTAACCAAATAGCATTGGTCTCGGCCATGTTGTGTTCCTACGGTGAGTAAGGTCTCCAGAGCTCCACTTGGGGGGGTTGGGAGGGTTGGCAACGCGTGAGTGATACCCCCGGTATTGCTTACGTCTATAGGCTACGGTGACGGCTTACCATCAGGCCGACCGTATGCTTGTTTGCCACCTGTGTGGTATAAAAAAAAAAAAAAAAACCTAAAAAGAACCAATTTCTCCCTCGATAAATTGGCTTTTTCTATTGAGTCAGCACACAACGCCCTGCGT
The DNA here is from genome assembly GCA_905163395.2 of Endotricha flammealis. Taxonomy (NCBI): domain Eukaryota; kingdom Metazoa; phylum Arthropoda; class Insecta; order Lepidoptera; family Pyralidae; genus Endotricha; species Endotricha flammealis. The sequence goes on from LR990855.1 coordinate 17,069,274, forward strand.
GTTGCATCATGTTTCATCGCCGGTTCACCATCACCACGTCTCCGCCTGTGACGCGTTGTTCTGCGTCTAGGAGTTAGGTGCTGAGGCGTAGCTGCTACGGTCGCAGCTTAGATCATACACACGCATGATCTAAGGGAAAATGATGAGGCGTAAATTTATTTAAATTCGTAAAACGCGGTTTCACTTCACAAGTTTGACTTGACACTTGTGTCAGTCCGATCCGACAGGGTGCGTTTTGAACGTGTAATATTTCATTTTCGTTAAATTCCTTTTTACGCAAGTATAAGAAAATATACCCCGTTTAATCTGTCTATTAATAATCCATAAAAGATTAAATTACATTTTAAACAATTTTAAAATAGACAAATAATAAAATTAAGTTGTTTTATAAAACCGGTAATGACCAAAACGAATTAATTGTTTGTTTTGAACGTATCGGCAACTAATTAGCGACAATTTTCATTCGCTCATCCGACGAAATGCGATCCTGTTTATGAGCGATGGGTACGAAATATTGCGATTACGTTTAGGTGCAAATGAAATGTGAGTAGTTAGTTAAAAGACGGTGGTAAGTAACTCCGATGATTTGTTTTTGTTTCCCGCGAAGATACAACAACTCTTTGTCCATCACATCTGGAAGTTCTTGGAAGTAACAGATCAGAGAAATTTTGACAAAGGGCACTTCAAAAGACCAGCAATGGTCAAAGCAGAGGATATTAGTGCCAAGCTCCGCCAAATAATAATAATACTAAAGTAAAATTTGATAAATAAAATAGTTTTAAGATACAATTTTGACTTTGTTTGAAATATGCTTTTATTTAGGAGCGTCATTAAGCGTGTATGTGTGTAGACATACTATATTTTTAAACACACAAATACATAATATATGTACATATATACATACATATATTTTTAAGCTATGTGTTGCAAATAAAGCATATTCTATCAATCTATCTATAAGTATTGGTTGAGCCTGTGTGTGCCTAGTGTGTTCATATGAATCGTAAATCAGTCTATACACAAACATATCAGTGTCCTCGATTTTATCAACTTTCTGTCTCGAGATTTCCACTATATCTGTCACTCGTGAATAAAATAAAAGACGAAACGTGTTCGTGTCAAGTTACGAGTATTATTGATTTGAAAAAAAGAACTAAATTTTGTAACTGATAAAACTGTAGGAACCATTCTGTAATTGTAACATTAAAGCGGCACGCAAACCCGCACGCAAGCGCTTGTTAGATTAAAAGCGCTTCACTGAAGCGCTCTCGGGACGACCGCGCGCCGACGGCGGCGCATGACAACTTTTGGACGGCCTGTCTGAGGCGTTCTTGTATAGACGACTGCGAACCTTTGCTCATTGATGTATATTTTTATTTGTATATAATAAATTTCAATAAACACTACTTTTGTTATTAAATATAAACGCTACATTGGTGACCCCGACAAAAGTGAACACACGTGGAACGAATAATAATTACTCGCTACATTTCAAAATTTAAATTTCAAAATGGACGCTGGAAAATCTGAAACCGGTGTCACGCCCGCCACAACGAGTACGGAAGTTAATCGGATTGCAGTAAAAATACCACCATTCTGGCCACAGGAACCAGCATTGTGGTTTGCACAAATAGAAGGCCAGTTTGTGTTAGCGGGAATTACTTCGGAATCGACGAAATTTTACTACGTCACTACAGCTTTGGATTATCAATATGCAAGGGAGGTAAAAGATTTAATTAGTGATCCCCCACTCAGTAATCCTTTTTCGGTACTAAAAAGCGAACTAGTGAAACGATTATCTGTTTCGCAACAAAATAAAATGAAGCAACTTCTCTATCACGAAGAATTAGGCGATCGTAAACCATCGCAGTTTTTGAGACACCTTCGTTCGCTTGCTGGCCATACCGTAACAGATGAATTTTTGAGTACACTTTGGTGCAGCCGTCTACCTCAAAATATTCAGACAGTGATTGCCGCTGCAGCAGGTCCATTAGATACACTTGCCGGTATAGCTGATAGGGTTTACGACATAACACCGTCAGCAAATAATGTAGCGAGCACTAGTAAAAATTCGTCAATCGACGAAATGTCTAGAAAAATGGACGAATTAACTTTACAAGTAGCTGCACTACAAAGTGAGCTTAGTACAGAACGATCAAGATCACGAACTCCCTATAGGAATAATAATCGTAATAAATCGCCGAACAGAAATCGTAATAGAAGTCGATCTAAATCTTATGATATGTCTGTCTGTTGGTATCATAACAGATTTGCAGATAAAGCAAGAAAATGCATCCTTCCCTGCTCATTTAAGGATTCAGCGGGAAACGCCAACGGCAGCCGGATGTAGCGGCCAACGTCTGCCAAACTGGATTGGGCCGCTTATTTATTATGGACAGAAGTACTAAAGTGCATTATCTTATAGATACAGGGTCCGATCTGTGTGTGTATCCACGCACGGCGCTTAAGGAAAGACGGGCGAAATCCAACTACCAACTTTATGCAGCGAATGGATCAATTATACCTACATTTGGTTGGATTCAACTTCGACTGAACCTGGGCCTACGACGAGACTTCTCATGGAAATTCGTAGTTGCAGATGTAAGCAAACCTATTATAGGAATTGATTTACTTGCTCACTATAATCTTCTTGTGGATTGCAGACAACACCGCTTGATCGATGGTGTCACGAATCTCATCGTCAATGCACCGGTAACCAAGGCAACGGAAGCTATCTCCTCTGTCAAGGTACTGGCAGGAGACTCCATATACCACAACATGCTTCGTGAGTATCCAGATATAACTCGACCAGCTGGCACACATAGAGAGGTAAAGCATAACACTGTCCACCATATACGGACAACACCAGGTCCACCAGTAACGACCAGACCCCGTCGTCTTCCACCAGATCGGCTAAAAATTGCACAGTACGAATTTTCAGAAATGATGCAAGCGGGAATAATTCGCAGATCAGAAAGTCCATGGTCATCCGCATTACACCTAGCTCCAAAAAAGAATAACACATGGAGACCATGCGGAGACTATCGAGCTCTGAATTCGCGTACCATACCAGACAAATATCCCATCAGACATATCCAAGACTTCACATATCAATTGGCAGGAAGTAAAATATTTTCAAAAATTGATTTGGTTAAGGCATATAACCAAATTCCCATGTATCCACCTGACATACCGAAGACGGCAGTTGTAACTCCCTTTGGTCTATTCGAGTACAAGTTTATGAACTTTGGACTAAGAAACGCTGCACAGTCTTTCCAACGGTTTATTGATGAGATGTTGAGAGATTTACCATTTTGTTATGGATTTATAGACGATATTCTTATTTTCTCAGAAACAGAATCTCAACACCTGGAACATATTCGTCTGTTATTTCAACGCCTGTCAGACTTCGGCATGCTCATCAACGCTGCCAAATGTGCTTTTGGACAGTCGGAGATCACATTTCTGGGACATGAGGTATCCGCAAAAGGAATACAGCCTCTATCGGAAAAGGTACAGGCCATACAGAACTACCCAATTCCAGCAACGGTGAAGGATTTGCGACGATTCTTGGGTATGTACAATTTTTACCGCCGATTTGTACCCGGAGCGGCAAAGATACAAGCTCCACTCAACATCGTACTAGCAGGCCCTAAGAAAAGGAAATCAGAACCAATTACGATGACACCTGAAATGTTAGAGGCATTCAACGCATGTAAGTCAAGCTTATCCGAGGCAGCCTTACTGGCACACCCTGAGCCTGATGCCGAATTAGCCATATTCACCGACGCGTCTGATACTTCAATTGGAGCCGTTCTTCAACAAAGAGTGAACAATTATTGGAAACCACTTGCTTTCTTTTCACGACGCCTCACATCTGCTCAGAAAAAGTATAGTCCTTACGATCGTGAGCTGTTGGCTATATATGATGCGATTCGTCATTTTCGACACATGGTTGAAGCACGCCACTTTACTGTATATACAGACCACAAACCTCTCACTTCCGCATTTGTAGGAAATCGAGAAAACTGTTCACCGAGGCAATTTCGATATTTGGATTATATTTCTCAATTTACTTCAGACATTCAATATATACCTGGAAAAGAGAATATAGTCGCAGATGCTCTCTCAAGGATTGAGGCGGTGACAACGACGCCTATAGATTACGATGCTCTTGCACAATCTCAAGACTCAGATCCTGAACTGCAAGACCTCATCAACCGCAAAGACACAGCGCTGATTTTAAGGAAATTGAGGATACCTGACTCTAATAGAGAAATCACATGTGACACTTCTACAAAAGTACCTCGCCCATATGTCACTGAAAAATTTAGAAAACACATTTTTGATGCCATTCACAGACTCAGTCATCCAGGAACAAAGGCAACTGTAAGATTGATCGCAGAGAGATTCGTATGGCCAAAAATGAGAAAAGAATGCCATCAATGGGCAAAAGAATGCACTGATTGCCAAAGAACGAAAGTCTATCGTCACACCCATTCTCCCACCTCCACATTTCCTTCTCCTTCCCAACGCTTCTCCCATGTCCACATGGACATCGTAGGGCCATTACCCATTTCTTCTGGTTACAGATACTGCCTCACGGTCATCGATCGCTTCACTCGTTGGCCTGAGGCGATGCCACTACCAGACATCACAGCTGAGACCTGCGGCCGCGCATTCATCGCTGGCTGGGTTTCGCGCTTCGGGTGCCCTGAGAAGATCACCACGGATAGGGGCAGACAATTCGAGTGTGAACTGTTCCGCACTCTGACATCTATACTGGGTACGAGACACCGTCCCACAACAGCATACCATCCTGCCTGTAACGGTATGGTAGAACGTTTACATCGTCAGTTAAAGGCAGCCATCATGTGTCACTCCACCACCAGCTGGACAGAAGTTCTTCCCCTGGTTCTTCTAGGCATACGCAGCGCCTGGAAAGATGACATCAAAGCTTCTGCAGCAGATCTGGTTTACGGGGAACCACTACGTCTTCCTGGTGAGTTCATCGTGCCATCTCCTTCCACCAACACCGACCTGAGTAGCTTTACTGCACGTCTTCGTCATCATATGACGAACCTGGCTCCAACACCCGCAAGCAGACACACTCAAGGGACATTCTACTTACCCAAAGACTTGTCCTCAGCAGAATACGTCTTCCTTCGTCAGGATGCAGTTCGTCGTCCGCTGGAACCTCCCTACACTGGTCCATATAAGGTTCTACAGAGAGGAGATAAGACGTTTAAGGTAGCACTACCTAACAGAGATGCAACTGTTTCCATTGACCGCCTGAAACCAGCGTATATGGCACGAGAAGAAGCTGAGAGTAGAACTCCAGAACTTGTTCCCAGTGCTCCGGTGAAGAACACGAGGTCGGGGCGAACAGTTCGTTTTCCTGACTACTATCGACCGTAGCAAGTACCGGTCTCGGCAGGGGGGTAGTGTAGGAACCATTCTGTAATTGTAACATTAAAGCGGCACGCAAACCCGCACGCAAGCGCTTGTTAGATTAAAAGCGCTTCACTGAAGCGCTCTCGGGACGACCGCGCGCCGACGGCGGCGCATGACAACTTTTGGACGGCCTGTCTGAGGCGTTCTTGTATAGACGACTGCGAACCTTTGCTCATTGATGTATATTTTTATTTGTATATAATAAATTTCAATAAACACTACTTTTGTTATTAAATATAAACGCTACAAAACTATTTTGACAGTGTTTTTTGTTGAATGTAGGTACTGTTTCTTTTTTATTTTAGAAATATAGAATATGCTTTTATTCACATTTGGATGCTAATTATGACAGTATCAATATAAAACTTTGTTTTTAATACAGCAGATTAGCAAGCGGGCCATCTGATGGAAACACAAGCAACACCATTGGTGCTGCCAATGCGTTGACTGCTATAATAAAGGTGGATATAGTAGGGAGAAAAAGGATAACATAGATATCAGTAAAATATTATGATAAATTGTACCTATTCGTAATAATATTTTTAAAAATTTACAAACAATTAGTGCTTGACCTGATTTATTTTTATTTCCAGATAAGATACAAAAACTCTGTGTCCATCGCACCTAGAAGTTCTTCGAAGTAACAGATCTGGTCATATTGATTGGATAGGTTTAGGTTTCCGGATCTCTTACTTACGAAAAGTTGCTTCAATTAGCCAGCTAACTTAAAAAATGCTCTACCATATCAAAAATTTGTAATACTATGTATTAAAAAGCAAAAAGTTGTGTCAATTATTACACCCTGGATACTTAATCATGTCCTTGTTTTTGTAACGGTACTTAAAAATATTATTTGACAATAAAAAGTCCACTTTTCAACATTGACTTTAGAAATCACACTATTCGTATGAAGTATGCCCAAAAATATGCGTGCCGAAGGACCTGAAAAAGGGTCCACAGATATTTACTGGGTGGCCGTTGTCAAAAAAACTCGCATACGAGGATGTAGTTATGGGATCCATTTGTTTTACCGCTACCAATGGTGACACACAGTCATAGAGATGATGTCAAATAGTTAAAAACTGTGCAAGGGCGTGTCAGGCCACGTATAGTGTCATCATCATTTCAGCCACAAGAAGTCCACTGTTGGACATAGGCCTTTTTTTTTTTTTTGTTTTAAGTCAGGAAAATGCATTGCTGCATGCCCCGCCGCTCCCCAAGTGGCCCCATGTCGGGCTCCCCCTCTAACCACTTGGGGTATACCGACTAAAAACCTGACTGACTGCCACCTCATCCGCCTAGATGGGCGGGGCAGCGGGAACAATGATACAACCGCTGCCCCACCGGCGGTCGTCCGAAGATTTGTTGGGCTACGGCACGATTGGCGGCGCGCGCACGACCATTCGCGCCGCGCCGCAACACTCGGGGACTTCCGTTCTAATGGGCAGCGGTTTCCCCAACCCGCCGCCCGGAAGCCCCCGTTAGGGTGGCAGTCGCCGGGCATGGGCCAAACGCCTGCCGCCCGGTCTTTTTCGGCGGAGCGGGGGGGCGGCTGGATCCGCTTCCCTCACTCGCTCCGCTGCCTCCTTCTGCGTCATTATTTCGCCGCAGAAGGAGGCCATCGCATCCCACGACCTCTCGCTCTCGACCATTTGTTTGACAACAGCCGGGAGCGAGAGGTCATCGCCAACAATTGCCACGAGCGCGGCGCGTGGCGCAGCCCACGCCGGGCATTCCTCAAGTGTGTGCTGCGCTGTGTCCTCCACTGTTGGACATAGGCCTCCCCCAAGTGTCTCCAACATGACCGGTTGCGATGTCATTTGTATGTATATGACATTTGTACGTTTTGATTTTTTTAAAAATCCAAGTTAAATAAGTTCGTCGATTATATTTCTACCGACACCCCGCACCATTATGTTGAGTGAAAAATTCAATTATTCGCAGTGTGGAGGCAACCAAAAAAAAAACAAGATTTTGTGCTACCATAATATAAAATTATTGTTAGCATATAGAAGTCTATTATTATTATGTAACATGCCACACGTGTGGAAGACAGAGACTAAATCTGTAATTAACGAAAAATATATTTGAGAAACTTAGTTTTAATTAAATAATTTATTAGAGTGCGATTTAGGTATATTTCCTATGTTATGTTACAAAAAAGTTTGGCTTTTCAATGTTATAATTATCTCTAAATAAATCTGAATCTAGTTCTTTTAAAATATTTTTTCGACCTCCGTGGCGTAATGATTACCACGCCAGACCGCCACCCAGGTCCCGGGTTCGATCCCCGGTCGGGTCATGATGAAAATCGAACTTTTTCTGATTGGCCTCGGGTCTTGGATGTTTATCTATATATTATATATTTGTTATAAAATATAATTTCGTTGAGTTAGTATCCCATAACACAAGTTTCGAACTTACTTTGGGGCTAGCTCAATTAAATGTATGAATTGTCCCTATTTATAAAAAATATAAAAAACACATTATGTGTCCACCACTACTCATACGATCATCATACGACTACGCCTACCTGTAAATGTGTGTTGAACGGCTATCCAGGTCTAAAATGCCATCGCCAAAAATGAAATAAATAAAATCGAGTATTTTTATATACGCTCAAAGAACTAACCGTGTGTCGTTGACAGAATAGATCGCTATAAATTGTGCGAGAATTCATGCGTTTAATATCTGAGGGGCCGAATATACGTGTCAATAATACGATTCAGGAAACCTAAACTAACAATTTTTTTTATGATCGTATAGTAGACAAACGAGCTAGTTGTCTAATGGTAAGGAGTCATCGTTATAACTCAAATGTTTATGATAAGTAAGTGTAAATTCTACAATATACACGAAACTGGTCCCAAAGTAAGCTAGGCTTAATCTTGCTTAATTAGGTACTTATTACGAGACAAACACAAATGACATGTAATTCCGTCTGGGGAAGGACCTCCACTTTACAGAAGATCGTAGCCAAATAGCATTGGTCTCGGACATGCTGTGTTCCTGCTGTGATTAATTTGGAGGGGTTGGGAGTGTTGGCAACGCGTGAGTGATACCCCCGGTATTGCAAGCGTCTATAGGCTACGGTGATGCTTACCATCAGACGGGCCGTAGGCTTGTTTGCCACCTTTGTAGTATAAAAAAAGTTATTTAGACCATTATATCGCTGACGTTTGCAAAGTAAAGTTGTCGTAAATCTTGGTCCTTTAGTAATAATAATTATTATTGAAATAAATAGAGCTGTATTTAAGTATTTAATGCATAGTTTCAGAATTAAGTTCTATAGTAGATACACTGTATATCAGAGTACACTCGGAAAGTGTATAAAGCACGGACACAGAATAGCTTCTGTCATATCCAACCTGATTTATAATTGTGGTGCACAATTCGTTGCATAGCATTCGGTGCATAGCGTACGTAATAGGAGTAGACAATCTGTAGACTGTGAGATTTTGGAAGTGAAAACTTCTTTAGCGGCGCTTGGCACTTTTTTTAGACGGGTAAAAAATGTTAAACTCCCTAAGATTCCCTTAAGATTCCCTAACCATACAAAAATATTCAAAAATGCACAACGTTGATGTTTAAGTTTTCACTTCTGCCGGCACTCCCGGAGTGCAACCCGTCCTTTTTTATCTCACCATTTCAACTAAGAAAGAAAGAAAAAATGATCATTTGTAACACTAACTCATCATCCCACTGCAGAGTCTCCCTTCAATAAAGGGGGATTAGAGCGTATTCTGCCATGCTGCTCCAATGCAGATTGGCAGAGGCCAGTGTTTTCAAGCGGCATGAAGGCCACCGACTTGGCTTGACTCGGCTTAACGTACTCTCCGAAACTCGGAGAAACTCAAGATAAGGAAACCTATCCAAACATTGGCTAGGTTTGACGTGGCTTAACTGGCGTATTCGTTATAGAGTGTGACAAACAGCGACGCTATTGATCTTTTTTTTTTAAAACCACAAAGTTGGCCCGCCTGATGGTAAGCATCACCGTAGCCTATAGAGGCTTGCAATACCGGGGGTATCTACTCACGCGTTGCTAATCCTCTTGACCCCCTCAAGTGGAGCTCTGGAGACCTTATTCACCGTAGGAAGACAACATAGCCGAGACCAGTGCTATTTGGGATATTCTACGATCTTCGAGGTCCTTCCCCAGACGGGCCGCTCCAATTTGAGCAGATTATCCGCTGTGCCCTACCTATCTTTAACTGTGATTGAGCTGAGATTGTTGAAAAAGAAAGCGGCCAAAAAAAAAATTACGCGTCTGCTCGGGCCCCTTGTGCCAAAATCAAAATTACCAAAAATACAAGGAAATGAAATTATAATTTTATTTCAGAGACTAGCCCTTCAGGCACTTTCTCTGGTCGTTTACAACTTGTCAATGTCAATATATCCTACTGTTGTATCATATACTATGCCTAAAATGCGTAAGCATGGCAGCAGACAGTGACCTCCTATTTGTGGTTTATTGGTGTGATAAGTAAGAGCTATTGCTCTGAAATATGACTATTTCTGTAAATGGCTGCATTTTCATTTAACTCCCCATTTCAAAGGCATTTTCGTACATAAATGCCAGTTATCACCAACGCCTTCTAGCGTTAAAATAACCTAACTGGACAAAGTATAACATTTGATGACATAGGATTAGTCCTATTGCTAGAAAGTGTTGTTGGCATAATATTTATTACGATAATTTTTACTAAAGAAGTGATAACAGGACGATGAAACAATTCGTCCAATATTGAAGCTCCTGTGTTTTCACTAAATTCGAGTTTTCGGATTTATTAACCTACTACCTAGAAGATCAGGAGAAAGATTATTGATAGGAACAGCTTATCAACTAATTCGTCCGTTGTTCAAGATCCTGTGGTTTCACTGAGATCATGTTTTCAGATAGTAGGTATAATTATCAATTTCGGCGATAAATGCGTTTAACCCAAACAAAGTCTTTCGCTTTATAATAATAGTATAGAATCAGATACAATAGTTATTTGTTATGCAAGGCTGCAAAGTTGTTTTTTGGCGCGAGTACTTATATTGAATCCTGAGCGTAGCGAGGGTTTCAAAGGTACGAGACTCAGAATAACTTTGCTGCCGAGCGAAACACAAAATTTTTCACCTCACAACAGCGAGGAAAATCCTAGGTGCAAGAAAAACGCAAATAATAAATTAAATAAGTGTTGTACGAATTGCACAATTCGTGCATTCAGCGAATTCCCGCGCCGTCAGCATTTCACGCATTCATCGCATGCATATTACATTTTATATTAAAAATCAGTACACTTATAGCTACCAACCGATTAACATTAAACCATCAGGCCATTCGCGGGCCTAACCATCGGTTCGCGTTCGGTTATCATTATTACTGCGTGTGCTCATACTTACCATTTCATACCATTTTAATTTATCTTCTGTCTGACTGTAATAGTTACTTAGTTCGGCAATAAACGTATATTCGTGTTACCAGTGACTTTACTTTATCTACCACTAACTCTAAGGTGTAAGGTGAAAACCCCTACATTTTATGGTCCTTCGAGCAAAAAGTGACCATTCGCGAGTGGAAAAAGTGCGTCCTTCGCCGAGTGGATTTCACTGTAACCAGCGCAAGTGGATTTTACCATTCCATTGCGCAATCCAGCTGCTACCAGAAACACCAGTGAGTCGAGTAGATTCACACTACCAACCAGTAAGAAGATAGTCGGGAGACCAAGTAAGATCTTTCTGATTTACCACTCTAGTTGTTATATTTTATTCCGTCACCATGGAAGGTATAACAGACCTATTAGAAACTCAGAACCAAATTATGTCGGGCATGGATACACTTCTGATTAATTTCAAGAAGGATGGCCGTGACCGCAAAACACCAGATTATATCAGGAGAAAGTTAGATACGTTGGATTCTTATTTCAATGATTTCAAGTCAAACCATTTGCGACTTTGTGAATTTGGAAATCAAAACTATTCCTATTTTCAAAACAATGACTATGAAAAAACAAAGGAGTTTTATAATCATGCTAGGCAGTTATTAATAAATTACCAGTCAGATGTCGGCCAACCATCGACATCAATTCTTAGACCAGCAACACCATTAGCGACTAATACGGGCAAGCATTCACCTCATCCTGTAACTCAACCATCCGGGTTCGGGATTACGTCCAAAGGAACCAATAGTAAATTAGACGAAATGTTTCGAAAGCAGACCAGTAATTTCAAAGCATTTTCGCGCACCATTTCGAATGTAAATATTCAGTCGCTAAACGACAAATGGGAGTTCGAAGACATATTCAAAACTTTGCAGTCGAGGTGGTCCACTATTGACGCTCTACATTGGGAGATAGATAGTGAGATGGACGGCGAAAACGAAGCGTACGAGATCGAGTTTTCAAAATACGAAGCAATTTATGCCGACATCAAGAAAACCATTAACACAAAAATGTGTTCCGTGTCATACCGGGAGAAGACAACTCCTCAAATGGATATACCAATATTCTCCGGAAATTTCCTACAATGGATGTCGTTCAAGGATCTATTCCAGGAAGCCATCCATAAAAACCCTTCTATATCAAGCGCTCAAAAATTACAGTTTTTAAAAAGTAAGTTACGCGGAGAGGCTGAAAAGCTAATTCAGCATATGAATATTAGCTCAGAAAATTATCAGCCGGCATGGGATTTACTGAGCCATCGCTTCAATGACCAGCATAAAATTTTTACATCATATCTTAATACACTGCAGAGTATACCAGTTACCCAGAGCCAATCGTCGACATCTGTGAAGCGTCTACATGATACCACGAACGAATGTTTACATGCTATGCAGAAGTTGGGAATTAACATCTCCAGTTGGGACCCTATACTAGTACACCTATTATCTCAGAAACTTGACGCGGAATGCCATAACGAATATGTCGCATCTTTAAAAAATCGGAGAGAATTACGAACTGTGCAGGACTTCCTTACATTCCTCGAAACCAAATTTACATCACTGGAAGATTACAGGCGAAAACAAGATGCGGGTAAATCTTCTTCACATGAAGAAAATCGCTTCAAGAAACCATACAATATCAATCACCACTCCAATAAACCATTTACCAAACCATCACCAACGTTCAAGACATTACACGTGGAGTCATCCCAAAAATGTCCAATTTGCTATCAAAACCATCCATTGTATTATTGCAAAACGTTTCGCGAATCTAGAGCGGACGTAAAACGTAAAATTATTGCAAAATATAATTTATGCATTAATTGTCTTTATTGCCACCAAGGAAAGGAATGCTTATCCAACAAAACATGCCGCGAGTGTAACGCAAAACATAACACGCTGTTACATGACACTTTCGGCGTGACTGACAATTCACCAATTATTTACCAATCTACCAATTCGGAAAATAATAACCGAAAATGCAATGTGTCCCAGGATAACATAACCGAAATTCTTCTGTCGACTGCTAATATCAGCGTCCGATCAGCTGATGGGTCATACCACAATATGCGCGCTCTCATAGACCAGGGATCGCAAACCTCCTTAATAACTGAAAATGCTGCTCAGTTATTAAGGCTACCACGTCAACGTTGTAAGGGCATCATCTACGGCGTAGGCTCTAATGAAAACACCTGCAAGGGAGTCCTCAACGTAACATTATCGTCCTTACATAATGAATTTAAAATTTCAACAGATGTTTACATTATGAATACATTAATTAATTTACCAAACCACTCTTTCGAAAAACCAACTTGGCAGTACCTGGAAAATATCCAACTTGCTGATCCACAATTTCATGTGAGTCGGCCGGTAGACCTGCTGCTTGGAGCAGACGTTTACTCAGCGATTATATTAAGCGGGATAATAAAAATCGATTCCTCACTACCAGTTGCTCAGGAAACCCAATTTGGCTGGATACTTTGCGGGAACGTTCAAAGGTTTCACTGCAACTATACAACTATAACGAAAGGTTGCTCGGTCAGCAATTCACAGTGCGCGCCAGACAGCGACGCGGACTGATAAACGGAGTCGGCTATGTTGCCAACGCTTTATTCGGAGTGCTGGACGAAGACTTTGCAGAAAAATACCAGAAGGATATAGACTTGTTAAGAATGAACCAGAAGCATCTTGCAAGTTTATGGAAGAACCAGACATCAGTCGTCGAGGCTGAATACAATCTACTTAAAAGAACGGAGGAAACCATGAACAAACAACATAAGATTTTCAACCAACATCTTATGGGCTTAGAAAAAACCGCAAGGGACTTCAAAAACGATGTTCAAAGCGTCATCAATTTAAACGATTTTGCAATGTCATCGATAATTGCCAACAATCTTTTAAACAGTATGAAGAATATTCAGGATATGTTGCTTGACACCATTACAAACATCTTCTATGGAAACTTCAACATTCACTTATTGACACCAGAACAACTTCTTCAAGAACTCAACATCATCATCGGACATCTTTCTAAGGACCTTGCTTTACCAATAGACAACTTACGAACCAACCTTGCAAAAATTTACCATCTGTTGAGAGTCAAAGCTAGACTTACCAGCGAATATCTTATATTTGAGATAAAAATACCACTAGTGAGTAGAGACCTTTACGATATTTATAAAATTATACCAATACCCAGAGAAGTCAACAACAGCATGGTCACCCTAGTGCCTATCGCTAATCATATTGCGATGAATTTGCAAAAAGATTTATACTTACCTTTACCAGATTACGACTTCCAGAAATGTATACAGTACGATGAAGCTACTCATTTATGTGAACTGCATAGCCCCCTGTACCATTTGGAACCTGACCAGATCATGTGTGTGAAAACTGCGAACACCAAAAACTGCAAAACCAACGTTCATGATTGTAACAATTCATGGAGTCAACTCCACAGAATAAACACATACTTATTCTCCTGTTGCGGTCACTGTGCGATAAGAATTATATGCGGTAATATGATCAATGCTGAACACCTCAGCAAGGCCGGCGTCGTTACACTCGGCGCCGATTGCGTCATTAAAGGTGATTCCTTTACCATTATGCCACATAAGCAATTGACGAATAAAATAAACATTGAGCCAGACATTATGTCGCCTAGTATCCCGCCTATAAATAATGTTATTAACGTATCCATGCCTAACACTACACTCGAGATAGAGTCGAGTCCGAGTGGGTATAAAGATGATCTGAAAAGAATTGGGGAGAAGATAAACCAGATGAAATCTCAGGAGGGTCTTATCGACCAAATTTCGAATAATGACATACACCACTATGTTGTCATTTACTTGTTGGTCGCCGCTGCTGCTGCTGTCGTCCTAGTCTGGGGATATCGGCGGGTGCGCAGGCATCGTGCTGAGCGACGCGCTGTCGCCCGCGATGTTAGCGGAGACTACGCCTTAAACGTGCTGGGCGTAAGTGCGTCAAATAACAGTAGTGAAAGAGTGAAACCAAAACCATCTGCTGTGAGTGTTAGTGAATCGGTCGACAAAAATAGTTCAAGTGTTGATAGGGCCACGTCGCCAAGGCCATCTCGTAACCATTTCAGATCCCTAAGTGACGAACTTTAGAGACTATAATTTTAATTATAACAACAATGCCCAATCACCTTGTTATTCACCAACCTATTGTACCAAAACTTTGTACCACGTCATGCACCACATCTGCACCTGCTCTCATCAAATTTCTCGCCCGGGAGCATGTACGAATTGCACAATTCGTGCATTCAGCGAATTCCCGCGCCGTCAGCATTTCACGCATTCATCGCATGCATATTACATTTTATATTAAAAATCAGTACACTTATAGCTACCAACCGATTAACATTAAACCATCAGGCCATTCGCGGGCCTAACCATCGGTTCGCGTTCGGTTATCATTATTACTGCGTGTGCTCATACTTACCATTTCATACCATTTTAATTTATCTTCTGTCTGACTGTAATAGTTACTTAGTTCGGCAATAAACGTATATTCGTGTTACCAGTGACTTTACTTTATCTACCACTAACTCTAAGGTGTAAGGTGAAAACCCCTACAAGTGTTTATTTTTTTCATGCGGTGTCGTGCTGGCCAGTTCGATTATTCTAAAAATAAGGTTGGCGCACTAGAATGAAATAAGTATTAATGCATTTTCAGAGGACTTGCGGTATAAAAAATTAAAGAATAGAAAGGTTCGAATTTTAAAAATACTTTCCACGCTAGGGCACAAAATGCACTTTTGCGCTCAGATTTCGAATGACAAACAGATTCTTTCCGAGCTTGTGAGGTGAAAATACATTTTTTTATCATATACTAAACCCGAGTAACTTCGTTTGCATGTATCCGGCTTTCCTGTAGGAATTTTGGAATTTATTATACTTCTAAACCTTCCTCTTGAATCACTCTATCTACTAAACAACCGCATTAAAAACCGTTGCGTTAAGGATCTAAGCATACACAGGGGCAGATAGACAGTAAGAAGCTAATTTTATACTATGTAATAATTTTTATAAGTTTTAACGTGTTTTCTAAGTACCTACACCCTTACTAATAAACACTGTATTACGAGTATATAGTTAAACATTGGTGCTAATTCTGTTGTACATTTAACCAAATACTAATAGACGAGTAATACCCACAGCTTCGGAAGAATTCGGGCAAGACGCGACACTAGCGCCCCTACGGCATGAGGGCGGCATGAGGTGAACGATTTCAAAACTTTTGTGCGTTTTGTATGGAAATGTTCACCTCGTGCCGCTAGGGGCGCTATTTCGGAGGTTGCCAAGTCATTGTATGAGAAACGTCAAGAGCTGTGGGTATTAGTCTTCTATAGTATTTGATTTAACTAGACTAAACTAATTTTGACAGGATTAAAAGTGTTGCTATCCTTGTCAATAATTATAAACCAAGGAAGGACAACAACACCTTTGGTCATGTCAGAATTAGTTTAGTCTAGTTAAATGTACAACAGAATGAGGACCACTGTTGTGTCACTGACTTTCTCGATGAGAATTAAATGAAGTGTGAAAGTGACAAAACATTGTTTAACTATACACGCATTACACAAAGTTTATTAGTAAAGGGGCTGGTGTATAAAAAATATTGCACATAAAAGTGAGGGTACAAAAATATTTCCAATAAAACATACAATTCAATCGGAATACCAGTAAGACACTGCACACGATTTTAGTGCTGTATAAATCATTATTTACTGCCCATTCCGGCTGACGTTTGAGACAATCTACAACTATATTTCTCTAGTTGTCTGGTTCCGACTGTATGGACGGCTTGACTGAAAAAGGTTTTTATAGAAGGAGTATATTATATTCACGTTCTATAAAGGTAAAGCGGTGATACGCCAGGTTTTAAGAGATCAGTTTATTAATAATTTTTATTTAGTTCAAATCCAGGAGTCCATTCCAATTTAGCACCAGGAGTCTTCTCAAAATGGTTTTCATCACGGAGGAGGACAAAACGAGATGTGGGAAAGACAAATTAATAAGGCTGGACATGTAGGGGATGACGTCAGCTCCCCATTAGTTAGTCCATCGCTCTCATGTATAATATCGGTATATACAGCATTACCTGCTACATAGAAAGAGGGCGGAAAATACTACGTATAGGCAAGCGGAGCCGCGAGCTAGTATGTTAATCTATAATGTCCTGACTGACCACAGTGACTGACTAAAGGATCAATGCACAACCTATAAGGCTGATCGTAGAGACCTGAAAATTGGAGGGTGTGATCTTTGTATGACGTAAGCATCCGATTGGTAACGATTTTCCGAAATTCCCACGAGAAAGTGTTACACACGTAAACGAAGTTTTGCTAGTATTATGATATAAATAGGTACCTACAGTTACTAAACATAGATATAATATTTTATAGACAACCAATAACATAATGCATTACAATATAATAACAGCCGCGACACGGCATTCCACTCCACTGTACAAGGCAATGGCATTAACTTGGAATCGTAAGTACGGTTAGTGATATGGGTTTGACATAATATGAATTTGCATACACAAGTTTCAAATAAGAGTGGAGTTAATCAATGTGGGAGTATTGACTTCTTTTTTTACTTTAAGCAATTTTTTTTAAGTGTAAGGATGCCTGTCCACAAGAGAGGAGCGAGGCTACGGAGTGGAGAAACGGAGAAAAATCAGCGTACAGAAATCAGCGTAGGACACTGCAAGACGGTCAGACAACCTAAGGAAAGTCCCAGAAAGCCACTGGATGAAGGGTCATACAGGAAGCGTTTGGGGTAGGCCTATGTCCAGCAGTGAAGTCAGCGACAGTGAAGTCGCTGACTTGATTCTACGGTTATAATCTGTGGACAACCGTCGTATTGCATCTGACAGTTCGACGTACTGAGACTTTTTTTTAATACCACAAAGGTTACAAACAAGCTTACGGTCCGCCTGATGGTGAGCGGTCACTGTAGCTTATGGACGCTTGCAACACCGGTCATATAATTTTAAATTCATCTAAATATTTCCTTAGGTCATCATTGCTTAACTTCATATTCAACATGAGGAGCTCGATGGCGTCGCTGTGTGTCGCACTCTAATTTGAACACGCAAGTTAAGCGACGTCGACCCTAGCCAGCGTTTGGATGTGTTTCGTTATCTCGAGCTTCTCCGTGCTTCGGAGGGCACGTTATGCCGTCGCTAGGTCCCGGCTATTCAAGCCAAGTCGGTGGCCTTAGGGCGGTTCGACGTAACACCGGCTAATCCGCATTTGATCATCGTGGCAGAGTACGCTCTAATCACCTTCGATTGAAGGGAGACCCGTACCCCAGCAGTAGGATGATAATAATATGATGATGATGATATTCAACATTGTTCAGAATGATACACAAAAATTTTTGTTATTTAAATAAATTATATGGAAATCTTTAAAATCATGCACAGTAGGCGGTTAAATATTTCAAACGTAGGCTTCCTAGTCCTATGGGAAATCATAACTCGTCGGGCGCCTTTCATTACTTGGAGAAATGGGAAATATAATTTTTTTCCTGTTTTTCGCGATTACTTCCTGAGGATCTTGTGAAGTGGCTCACGACGTCGTAAATTAATTTTATAGGCTTGTTATAAAACAACTGGATGACAGAAGGGACAGTTTTTTATATAAAAATTTGCATAAAAAATTATTATAGTTAACCAAGCGAGAAACATTTATTATAAACCTTTTACAGGGTCGGCAACGCGCGAGTGATACCCTCGATGTTGCAAGCGTCCATAGGCTTCGGTGACTGTTCACCATCAGGCGGGGCCGTATGCTCGTTTGCCATAAAATAAGCATACCTTGTAACTTCTAGCTAAGTTAAACATTGTAAATTAGTATGTAAGATCTTAAGAACCTTAAGAAGGTTAGGTTTAGGTTCTTAAGAAGGGAAAATAAGTTAACTGTAGCCAAATAGCATTGGTCTCGGCCATTTTGTGTTCCTACGGTGAGTAAGGTCTCCAGAGCTCCACTTTGGTTTGGAAGGGTTGGCAACGCGTGAGTGATACACCCGGTATTGCAAGCGTCTTTAGGCTACGGTAGGTACCTAATGCTTACCATAAGGCGGGCCGTATGCTTGTTTGCCAACTTTGTAGCATAAAAAAACAACATCCTAAAAGTTAATAACACGTTATATTATGGCTGTCCCTGTCAAACTAAAGAGGAAAAGAGAGAGATAGCTTAAGACTTAATCATATCAACCTATTATCAGCCCACTGCAGGAATACGTGTCTCTCTTCAATCGAAGGTGATTAGAGCGTACTCTGCCACGCTGATCCAATGCGGATTGGCAGTGGCCGGTATTTTCAAGCCGCCCGAGGCCACCGACTTGACTTAACGACTGTCATCTATCGACATCAACCTGGACCGACGGCTTAACGTGCCATCCGAAGCAAGGAGAAGCATACTTTAAAAAGTCTAACGGGAACTGTCAGACTGCATAACCTGGCTATGTTTCACTTAAAAACCAATTCGTCTCATTTAAAACGTGAATAAATAACATCCTATGAGAATACCCGTAAACCGTGCAGGAAACGTAACACTAATATTGTGGGTCAAAGTACGAGTCTCCTGACGATACAAGGGACTTTCTTGGTTCGCCATGAGTTATATGGGTTTTTTTTCATGGTTACTCCCGAGACTTTCAATACGACGAGTATTCCGCGGGGGTTTTGTGTAAAACTTCGAAATACGTGAGTTGCTGTATGTCGAATTAGCTTTAAATACAGTTTGTATAGATAGATAGATAAGTAGAATATGCATTATTTACATTACACAGTGTATATGCAACAAGGCGGCCTTATTGCTACAAGCAATCTTATCTTGTGCACCTACTGGCGCCAAAATTTGCGCTCACAGTATAGAAAACAATTGAAAATCAATTGTCATTATGCACCGAGTGATAAGTATGAGTTTCGAACTTCGTTTTACGTCCGTGCGAGCCAGCCGTGTTGGCTACTAGTACCTATATCAAATTATTTTCACTAGTTCCTTCAAATGTACTAATGAAGCCATTTTGCATGTGTAGAAATGGTGGTAGTATATTTTCTTTATTTAAACAAGTTGTAAATGTCAAGAAAAAGTGCCTGTGAAGGTCTAATTTCTGAAATAAACGATTTCATTTCATTTCATTTCGAAGGGACTTCTGAGAATAAAGAATGCTTAAACATAAATGATGAGATATCGAATGGATAAACACAAGGGATGCGAGGGTAATTAATCTAAGGCTTATTTGTCTTCCTTCAAGATAAAAAAAAACAGTAAATCAGAAATAATCAAAAATAAAAAGAGATACACAGTAAAAACTAAAAATTTTTTGATGTAATGTGAAATATTAAAGCAAATAATATTATTTAGGTATGTTATTTCGATAGCTTCAAGAATCGAACCCGCGCCGAAGGTAGAAACACTACCAACGCACCAACGGGCTGTCAACATGAACCAGTGTATACAAACAGTACAAAGAGCAGATAATTAAGGAAAAAAAAAGCGTTTTTAATTTACTTCAATATCAAAGTATTGTTTGTCTCAAGCTTCACTACAAAACTAATTTTCCGAACCAGTGACGGATCAAACCATTCATAAATAATTTGATGAACACACCACTGAATAATTTGACTGAATTTTCTAAAGTTAAATTAGCAGCTTCTAATAGGTACACGGAGTTCTAAATGAAATGACAAGAACTCTTAATATCATATCAATCCATCAAGTAGTCATCCAAAGCAGAGCTACGGGGATAAAGGAAAGGGATAAGAGCGTAATCTGCCACGCTGCTCCAATTCGGATTGGCTAAAGCCAGTGTTTTCAAGCCAGACACGCCCGATTTGTATTACCAAAATCATCCATCGACAACAGGACCGAAGGCTTAACTTGCCCTCCGAAGCACGGAAAAGCTCGAAATAACGACATTCATCCAAACACTGGCTAGGGTCGACGTTGCTTGACTTACGTATTTGTTTAGAGCGCAACGTGCTATAACAGATTTTCTATTTCACGAAGAGCGTTCGGCTATAATGTTGTAAGGCGTGCACGTTTTAAGAGAGGTGGAGCACATCGGTATAGTCCGCTCAAATCGGAGCAGCCCGTCTGGGAAAGGACCTCCACCTTACAGAAGATCGTAGCCAAATAGCATTGCTCTCGGCCATGTTGTGTTCCTACGGTGAGTAAGGTCTCCAGAGCTACACTTTTTGGCAACGCATGAGTGATACCCACGGTATTGCAAGCGTCTATAGGCTGTCTAGATGCTTACCATCGGGCGTAAGCTTGTTTGCCAACTTTGTGGCATAAAAAAAACATGCACATTGTTTTAATGTTCGTGATCAATTTTACAAGCGTTCTCGAGGTTGCGCACAAAATAACATAATACGCATGTGAACGTTACAACATTCAGAGCAGGACGCTCTTCATGAAATGGAATATCTGTACATATTGACGGTAATGACTGAAAATCAGCGTTTGCTTTCTGAGCAATCTTTATCGCTGAGTTATTGCCTTTTTGTGTCACTGCGGTACAATATGTAGATGTAAATGTGTATTTGTATGTTTGTGCCTCAATTATGCGAACTATACTATACATCATTGCATTATTGCTGCCGTGTGCGACGCGCTTAATCGAATAACATCAAATCAAGTAAAAAATCGAGCGAATCCATTCGATAAGAACGATACGACGCTCGATTTAGTCGCAACAGCGATATTATCAGTTTGAAATGGTGTACTATTTGACTTTTGAATTTATTGTAGGCAGTGTTACCGTCGCAAATTTATTACCTCGTAGTCTCTCAACTACTTCCTACCTAATACACCAGTGGGCCTAGTAACAAAATCAGTTAAAATATGGTTTCAAACTCACTGACAGTTTGACAGGCCCGGTGGTCGAGTGGCTGGTTAATGCATAGCATGGTTTATCCCAAGGACCGCGGGTTCGAATCCTGCGCAAGGCAAACATTTGTGTGCATGAACATGTCTGTTTGCCTTGGTCTGGGTGTTTTCTATGTATAATAAGTATTTATTTCCAAAAAAAAAGTATTTTAGTATATTTATCAGCAATTTAGTACAAACTTAGTTGCTTAGTTTGGGACTAGATGGCGTTGTGTGATTCGTCCAAGAATATTTATTTATTATTTATTTACTGTCTCATTCATTTTACTTTTCGTATGAGCGAATGGACGCTTTGACAAGTTTAAGGTAAGGTATACCCTCTGAAATGTAGAGCATTGATCAATCTAAATACTATTTAGTACCTCGGCAAAATCCTAATATAATGTGTTTATTTATTCAGACAACAAAACAAATTAGAATCATTAGTCTAACATGACAATTTTTATTTTAATTAAAAAAATAGTATTCTTTCCTATTTTATTGGCTTAAAAACGGGTTAACATTAGGGTAAAGAAGGTAAAGAAAAATAAATAAACCTTTTTGTTTTTGTTAAAACCCTTTTAACACACAGTTAACTTTTATTAGCAACAAAATACTTATTTGTCATAATATTTTTGTTATTTTTCGTATAGATCATAATAACATTTTTAATTTTTTATTGCTTGTTCTGTGGCTCAGACATTGAGTTATATAACTTTATGTTCAATAAAAGTTTCCCGACGTTGTTGTAAGATTTTACTACTCTGTCATGATACATAGTATATACTAATTCTATAGTTTTCTTTTTATTAATTTATCTTTATTCGAGCCATACATCAACAGCAGCCGAAAACGACGGCTTTACGAACCACTGAAAACTTCGTTTGTAGTGAGTGTAATGTAAAGACTGTTTTGTGCCAAATTGAGGAGAAAAAAAACTTAAGACAACCAATCCCATCCAAACACTGGCTACGTACTTAACTTGCGTGTTCGTTAAGAGTGCGACACTCAGCGGCGCCATAGAACTCAAACAGGTATTTAATTAATAAAAATGTCAGTAAAGTAGAAATATTGCTACGAGCTATTAGCCTAAAGCACGTATTGGGGACTTACTGAACGGTTTCCATCAATTTCAAGTGCATTGAAGAGTTTGCTCGATTCATACAATTGTTGGCATCGAATAGAATTTTTAGACGCAGCGTAAAAGATTTTAGTACTTAAAGGAAGAAATGCAACATACCCCTTTGTTCTATTGTTTTTTTCTTAATAATACGCAGTTATCCAGTCAATAGTGAACTATTGCCTGCCTATAAAGAAGAACCTTTCTTAAAAAATTTAATATTATCTAAACCTAATTGACTTAAAGTTAGATAAAGCACTAATAACTGTTTTTTTTATTTTTATACAACAAAGGTGGCAAACAAGCATACGGCCCGCCTGATGGTAAGCATCACCGTAACCTATAGGCGCTTGCAATACCTAGGGTATCACTCACGCGTTTATGTTTAAATTTAATAAATTCAATCAGTTTAAATGGAAAATAAAATAAAATTCAATAAACGAATAATAATAATCCTTACTCATATTATAAATGAGAAAGTGAGTTTGTTTGTTTGTTATTCGTTCACGGCTTGACTAAGCAACCGATCATTATGAAAATTTGCATACATATTGTTAGGGGTACAGAGCCCAACATAGGCTACTTTTTATCCCGTGAAAGTATGTCGTTCCGATGGGAAAATAATTTTTCCACTATAGAGGGCGCTGTATCGACCAACAGATGGCGCCACAAGTCGCGCTATGGGTTGTTTTGTTGTCAAACGAGATCTATATAGTCATAAAATTAACGCGAGCGAAGCCGCGGGGAAAAGCTAGTTTAACTATAAACTAAACTATTTTTTTTTTAATCAAACATAAATTAGCGGAGATCCTGGCTATGAATATTCTCTTAAACTATTATAAGAACTTGTATAACAACGAAAATAGTTCTTCTAGTAATTTGGCTTAATACCAACTCCATTTAGAGTTAGCCTCATATTTCCTTTTTTTTATACCACAAAGTTGGCAAACAAGCATACGGCCCGCCTGATGGTAAGCATCACCGTAGCCTATAGACGCTTGCAATACCGGGGGTACACTCACGCGTTGTTAATGGTGATGATCATGCATGACCAACTCCATTTAAAGTAAGTCTTATATTTCCTGCAATTGAAATAGATTTACTTAATATTGGCCATTAATAAAAATATGTTTACACAACAAATTCACATTGTACAAGCCTTAATCGTCGATGGCACGCAACAATAAATCTTGTTTAATGCGAGCAAAACATGTTTACACTGCCGCCGACATTGGCATGTTTTCTACAAATTATTTGGTAGGCAATTCATTTTAAATGTATATTTGTGTTGAGTTGTTAAGTTTTTTATTTGAAACCTATCGGTAAAGTAAATCTACAGGATGAATATAGACATGAATCAGTGAGTGAGCTTCATTTTCCTCCTATACCATGTTATTGATAGGGAAAGTTAATTTTTTTGTTGAAAAAAAATATTGTATCAGTCAATTTTTGACATGGACTTCAATTCACAGTAAATGCAAGCTATCATTTTTTTTTCTTAGTTTGACAGTGACAGCTGTAATTTAAGGTGTAAATAAAAACGCGTTACGGAAATTGGCTGAAACGAATGTCTTCTAGTTGTACATGACATGTATAATTGTGTTGACTCTCGACTCATTAAAACTCTGATAGATTAAGGATAGATGACTAAAATGTGTCATTTTGTAAATCTTCTTTGTAAATTTATGCATATTACTACATTACTATCAAATCATATAAAAATATGTTTCTTAATTTCATAATAACCAGAATGGTATCAAGCTAAAGTCTCCATTCATTGATGCGAATCGGACAAGTTGGACCGTCGACGTTGCGTGACGGTTGGCCAAACAGACGGTTCCCAATATCCGGAACGATGTTTGTTAAGACGAAACACAAAATATATTAACGACCATTATTTGACCTTAACTGACAATTTATTTTATTGGAAAAAAATACTCTCTCAGTGTAGTTTGAACATATTCTTCTTAACTTAAGAGTTGCGGTCCTGTCGGTGTAGCAGCATTCATTTTTCTGTCCTGTACCATCTCTTTCACCTTTTTATAAGACATGATTCCTGCCTTTTCCTTCACTTGATCCATGTGAGCTCTTTTCCGCCTTCCCCTTTCTTTTATACCTTCTACCTTTCTGTCTTGTAAGATGTCCTACTAGTAAATACCATTTTTTATGTAAAATACACGCTAAAAATGAGCCAAAATTTTAAGTTTAATATGGAGAATTCTATATCCAATTAATAATATCGTAGAATAGTAAACACTCACAAATAAACTTTTGATTTAGGTTTCTCAGTTTATAGGAAGCATAATTTAAATTTTCCCATTAAACAAAGCTGCATAATCCCCACCGTCCATTTTATATCGATGCGGTAATCGAAATTACAGCCGTTATCCGATCCATCTAAATTGGGGTAAGAACCGCTGTTGGCTTAATTAAGTCTCACTAAAACCGTTACACCCGAGAGTGCTATTGTTTGCTCTAATTTTAAACAACAAAGTAAATTTTGATGGAATTTATTTAGTTACCTTCCAACATTGCTTCCGTCCCTCGACCGTACTTATCATAAGCGTCTATACTTCCGAACGGCATCTAAAGCGCTTTCTCCAGTGGTTTACCAACACTTTAGTCTAATGATTTTTAAATAGTGGTTTTCATGTGAATTTGGTGAAAACCTAGCGCTATTACATTTACTAGCGCAACTTGTCTCTTCTCTGTATTGTTTTTACTCATAGGTGTAGTGTAAAACACTATGTAATCTTCGTATACTTTTTTAGGTCACTTTTTTCTCATTTATGATGTCTCATTTATGATAAATAATAACATTTATCTTCACAAATTATATAACCTTTATATGATTATAATTTTTCATGTCAACGATACGAAAGTATTTTAATGAAAAAATAAATAATCAATATTTTATTAATAATTTAGATTGTATAAATATTTAAAACATTGTATTAGTTATATCGTTATTAATCGTTATTCCCACAATTTAAATCAATGCTTAAAACATTAGAATAGGTTTACCCTTGATCGAAATGTGCACAGTAATAAAGTGGTGCGTGTAAGCACTTATTAAAGCTGGATTTATCACTGTCTTGCGTTCGTTCAATTATCTCTAGAGAGCCTACTGTTCACTCAAAGAGTAAATTCAGAGGTCTCTATCGAAACATTTATGTCTACCAAAAGGATTTTTAACCCGTCGCGCGCGTACGAAGTGCCAGGCGCTAGTTACGAACAAATCCGTTCTACGGTTAGATCACTTCGCGCGCAAAGGATAAATAAACTATTATCTTTCTTACATAACTAACACTCCAAGTAAGTAATAAAACATTTTTCTTTTGTTTACGTAATACTCTACTTTTTAATGCAACAGAAATCGTTATTTTAAAACATACAAAAATGCAGAAGAAATTGTAAATGATGTCTAAGTATATAATAAAACATGAGCTTCGTGAGTTCCTTTCTCCTATTCCTTGTCCCTTCTATTTCTATTCCCTTTCTAGTAGTACAATGCATTGGTAATATTACACATCTCATATTATTAATGTAACAAAATTTATACCAAAACAGCCGAATGTAATATCCTAAAACAAAATGGTAGTATATTCATATAATTAATTGTTGCGAAGATTAAAAAACAATGTATGCCTCTGGCCCTGAATATTTGGAGGCTGGACATTGTCGGGGATATATTAATTTAACCTCCCCAATTGTTCGATACATAGCCATGTTTGACGTTGAAATATTTTACCGCATTCCAACATTCTATCGAGATGTGGCATGTGTCACAGATTAAAATATGAACGCATACAGGCCAGGTCATTGACGTCGCTGTTGATAAATTAATTTCTGTGTCAGGCCAGTTATGTTTTGAAATCCTTCATAATACCTAACACTTTTTAGTTTTGTTGTATTATTTCACCTCAAAACTTAAACGTCAAAAACTCATATCAAACTTTTTATTTCTTTCAATTTATTTTTTTCATGGGGAAGTTCGTCCATATAAGATGTCGATGTCGATATTTCATTTGGTGAAAAATAAAAGATATACAATAGAAACTGGCTTTCCCAGCCAAGTATTTTAGTTATTTTATTTAGTCTTTCTGCATAAATTCAGCGTTTAATCTTTGTTTTTCAGCATCCACAGACATTAATCTAAGTAAGTGTCAATTAAGTAGAAATACGAGAGGCGTGGAAGCTTGTAAATACGTTTGTCTTACTTTTTCAAAACGCAAATTCCATGATACCATTTTGAACTCACTTTAGAGTACAAGGCACAAAATTTAATAATAAATTTCTAAGTAGATTTATGTTGTTTACTTCATAGTTTTAAGTAATAGAAATTGTTATAGCTTATCTTTTTTTAAGGACAAATCACACAGATTGAGCCCCCTCTTCGTCCACACCAACTCGCGTATTCTGAACCGGAACATACCTAACCGTGCCGCCTAGCCGTCAACCAGTAGTCGGCAAGCCGTAAGCTCGTAGCCTAGGCGATATGGTTACGATCCCTTTCCGACCCGATACGTTTGGGCGCATTTTAACACGCATTTATAGGTCAAGTTCGAAACCTGTGTTATGGAATACTAACTCAACGATACTATATTTTATTACAAATACATACTTGATATAAAGATAAACATCCAAGACCCAAGGTCAATCAGAAAAAGTTAGTTTTTCATCATGACCCGACCGGATTCGAACCCGGACCTCTTGGGTGGTGGCCGTCCGGCGTGGTAACCATTACACCACGGAGGTCGTCTTATCTATCTTATCTATAACATTACTTTTATTTATTTTAATTATTATTCAATGTTAAAAAATACGTTACTGCTATTATTGTTAAAATAAATAGATACGGATAGAATATGCTTTATTTGCAATGCACAGACAAAAATTTAACTCTTATAAGCTTACGCATGCGTAAAAAAATTATATGTAGGTATAAGTACATAATTTACACACTAGGGTATTTGCAACAACGCGGCCTTATAGCTGACAGCAATCAATATAAACTAGTCGAATACAAAATTAATAGTAGAATTCCATAGCCCGTAGAGCCTAATAAAATTCTTTGCTCAAAAAATATATTATCAGAAAAGAGAAATAAAATAATATCGAGAAGAGGACCGCTGTGATGACGAAAATGTCAAAGGAAAATATAGGAATAATAAATAGAAATGACAGAATAAATTCCTCTTTTACGATTATAATATGCTAATTTTCACTCTACCCCTCATAATAAGAAAGACGAAGATCTCAAGTAACCTTATTAAGGCCCCTGATCAGACAATTAACGTCCTATCCGACACCTTAGCCATTATTTTAATTGCCTCTCGCACAGATAGCATCCAAAAAGAGGTACGAGTATCCTCAGAAAATGAATATTAATCCAATAGCAATTAGATTTCGTAGCACGTCTCCCGTACAACGTGTTAATCTTTTTAAGGGAAATGAGAAAACTTCGACTTGGCTCTCCCGCTATTAAACATTGCGAACGTTTTTCTAATTTTCGCCTTCTATTGTGGCAGAAAATGGGTTTAAAAATAATCTTAAATGAAAGTGTTTGAAAGTCATTTTTGGAACCCGTTGAGGGTAAATTGAATTCGTTTTTTCGTCACCAAAAGTGAGGTTTATTTTATAATTTCTGGTTTCCCAGTGTGGATCGTATCGCGTGTCATCTCGAGGCGGCATGTCCTCTCCACCCTTGTCTGACGTCTATAGTCAATGCAGTATAGCTACAAGGAAAATTGACGTGTTTCCAATATAGTTTCCAATATCACTATGTAATCTTCTGCGACATTCTCACTATTCAGAATTACCTTCAGGATTTTATCTACACAATGTAGCATCTCAGTTCAGCTGACATTATATTTTACGTTGCTTTATCTGGCCACCCCTCGAGATGTGCGATTTGGCCTAATGTCTCCGGAAAATTCACTCCACTTGATGACTTTTATATCGTTCAACACGATTGCCAGATGTCGCCACTTTGTTAATTAAAACTAGGCTTAGTGACCATAACTTTAGAAATTCTTTAATAACTTTTAAACTTCCGTTTGAAAATTTTCCATAATAACATTTAAATAAATAACGTTGTATTTGATGAAAAACACAAAATTTCGGAGTGTTCATATTGTTTAAACCACTTGTCTTTTGGGTTATGACATAGGTATCTGGATTATTGTCCATTAGTAGTGATAAAAATTTTGCAACTTTGTAAAAAACAAATATTATTATTATTGTATAACTACAGACAAATTTCGACTGGTCGTAACAGTATTTGTGCATATCCTACAAACACCATGATTTTTGGTGATTTTGGCATTCATGACAAAAATCGTGTCTGCGTCATGTTGATCTTATATCGTATCGTATCTAATGAATCGCTGCATTCTTATCTGGTTCCCGACTACGCAAAGTTAGGTAGGCAGAACGAGTTCTGAGTTCCAACGTAGGTACGGTATGTAAAATTTATGGCATGCTATTGTCAAGCAGGCGGCTGTTCTTATGCATGTATTAATACAGCTTTCATACGCAAAACATTGTTTCTAGTAATAGATGTGTTCATATTGGAATTTTTTTCTTTTCACGTTTTATAATCGTCATTAAGTTTCAGTTTGTGTCAATGTATTACTGCTACCTCATTAAGTAGAGACATACAACATTAAGGCCCACAACATGGTTTTAAAACCCGTTTGTAATAAAGGTCCAGTCTTCACCTTCTTCGTCAAAACTTCAGTATGTATCGTTGCGTCAAAAGCATTCCCTGCTACCAAGGGCGTTTGAAGGTCTAGCGTAATTGGTATAAAAAAAATTGTCTACACTGTTTTAAGCCTCGGTTCGAAACCAATGCTTTAACCCGCAGACATAAGGATTATACGCAGAATGTCAGATTAAATAGCGTCAGTAACTAACGTTACAAAAAAATTCGGTGGTGATAAAAACAGCGTTCATTCAACTGTGTTTGTCTTTTGTCCATAGAAAATGTTTTTTGTACGAGAAGCATTTGGAAAGGCAAACGGATGCATGTATGCGACTTTTGCATGCGTACGCAACATAAACAAAATAGCTTTTTTTCTATGAACAAAATCCGAGAGCTTGTTCTTGTAACAAAAACAGTTAAAATAAAATAACAATATCAAGTGCTATTTTGCTCATACAAAAAAAAGGAGCGAGATAGCCACTTGATATTGAAACTAGATTTTAAATGTTTTTCTTACATGAATAGGCTCGATGAGCGAAGCTTAAAAAAAATTGTAAGTCCAAATTATTATTCTTTAAAATTCCATTATTTTTTTGGGGTCACTAGAATTTACATTGCTCTTGCCCCACTTGACTCATAAAATTGCAATTAACTTAATTTCATTTAAACACTCGAATTTATCTCAAGTGAAATTCAACGAATCTGGTAATTGAATTTCGGAGCTGTTCTGATGAATTTACTTGACCTCCTTAATTTACTTTTTAAAATGATATTTATAAAATAACCTTGTACTTGAGAGGATTTTACCATATTTCGTAGGGTTAAGTTTGTAACACAACAAATTGAAATAATTATGTTTTTATATAATTATCATCTTCTCAGTCAAAAGGAGTCACTCCTGGACATAGGCATCCTCTAAACGTTTCCAGTAAGACCGGTTGGCAGCGACCTATATATCCAGCGGCTTCATGCAAAACTGATAATGCTTCTAAAACAACACAGTAACTTAAGGCCCATTTAGACGACGCCAGTTTATTGCCTGTTTCAACACGGTGGTAAAAATATTCCCTCTGCCCGTGTGGCTTGAGGTTCTGAGGTCTGCTGAGTACCAGATTATATTGGGTAAAATTTTAAATCTTGCTGCCCGCCTAGAACGATCGCGTTGGGATGGGACGACGGAGGACGGAGGGCTAGATGAAAAATCAACAGATGAACTGCTAGGTTCGACTTTCGAGAGGTATTATGCTGCTAGGTGGATCAGGTGTCGGTGCCATAGGCCCGTCATTAGGCTCGTCATAGTTTTTTAGGATCGTTCAATACAGTACGTATTGTACGAACCTCGTCTTCAACAGATTCAAAACCAAAAATGTCTTAACCAGTAAAGCGTACTATACTATCAACGGAAAGGTCTCCCTGGCCCCCTTGCGAAGGTGAAATACTAAAACTTGTCGTGAAAAGCCAGTCAATGTTCAATAAATTATATAAATAAAAAATTGTTTTTAATATTGTAATATGTACACGCGTCGTAGTGTCATCCAAATGGGACTGTTTTTTATATTATTTACATTTTAATATAATTTAGATTAAATAATTACACCATACTAGCAAATTGTCCAAACAGGCAGTGGCGTTGTGGGTCGGGTTACTGTTGTTCCCTTCAATATTGTTCATAATATTGTTGATGGTGAGCCCAGTAATGGGGGCTGGCAGGCTGACTCTCACGTCAACTCGAAAATACACGAGAACGATTGCTGCCTTGCGGGCCTGGTCTGCTCCTATCTTTAACACCGATTTTGCATTTTATATTTTAGATTTAATTTTATGTTAAGACAAATTAATGGCACTATTTATTGACGTAATGTTGTATGTACCTAGTTTAAAATTTTATGGTTATAAAAAACACGATATATTTATAAATGCTAAAAGAGGCCGTAACAGGTTTTCTTTCGCCATTTCTTTTACCAGTGGTTATTTTGCTTTTGTTTCCGAAATAGTAGTAGTATATAGAGTAGATTAATCCCACCAAAAACATTTTCATGTAAAATGTTGCCAAGACGAGACCATAATGACTCGCATTGTCAAAAAGTTATTAGATCTCATGTAGAGACAAGCTTCTAACTCTACACTCCCTACCTCTACAAGGCCTAACTTCACAAACTCTACACCTTCAAGTGACGAAATCGGGGGTTTTAGGACATTAATAAAATCTAAAGTATAATAGCTACGACATTCAAAGTTTATGTTTAATGATTGTACTGGTGTTATTATATCTTGAAATTTTTAACTATTTAGCATCATCCAAAACAAAGTTATGAGAGTTCAAAAAAACGACGAAACGTTTCGAGAAAAGGTAGATAGTGCCCTTGCGCTCCGCTTGGCTCGTCTCGTGCGAGATTTATACAAATCATTTATTACAACTGTATACTCTGACAAGAGAATGTGTTTGTGAAAGCTTATTCTCTAAATAAAAGTTTTGAATTTGAATTTGGTCACCCCACGGGCAAAGGGAATATTTTGACCACCACAAAAAAAGCGTGTAAGAAAAGCCTCGTAAATACATAATGAAAAATTAAACTTATTCCAAATGCAATATACATTAGACATTAAGTTTAATAACAACTTATCTTTCGAAAGTCGCAAAATTTGAAGATGCATAAAGATTTAACAGCAGGTGTCGAAATTCAGTTGTTTTTATTAACCCCCGACGCAAAAGGAGGGGTGTTATAAGTTTGACGTGTGTATCTGTGTATTTGTGTACTTGTGTATTTGTGTATCTGTCTGTGGCATCGTAGCAACCAAACGGTTGGTCCGATTTTGATGTAGTTTTTTTTGTTTGAAAGGTGACCTGTGCGGGAGTGTTCTTAGCTATGATTCATGAAAATCTGTTCAGCCATTTGAAGATCACCAGCTCTTTCCTATTTGATGAAGGGAAATGAACAACTTCCACTGGTTAGAACGATTTGAAATTTGGTATACTATAACTGTCATAATATTTCAAGAATATGGTAAACTTGATCTGATGCTGCAGCATCATCTGGAACCTGCAGTACACTCAACTCCTCGTCAAATTACAGCAGATGTATCGTGTTTGGGCTCATTGGAATGGTCTCATTGAATAGTTCATTTATAGGTATAATTCACTAGCTGGATTCGCGGCTTCGCTCGCCATACTTAATGTTTATTGCTATTGCGCTATATTTTTTTCCAGACCCAAAAATAGGGGTGTTATAAGTTTGACGTGTGTATCTGTGTACTTTGGTGCTAGATGGTAAACAGGGTCTGATGATGGAGCTGGAAGGTGGCCATAGGAACTCAGTAATTAAACGACATAACACCATCGAGTTCTCATACATATTTCGCAATACCATTTATACATATTTCACAATACCTCTCATACATAATTTGCAATACCCTAATACATAGTTGGCAATACCTCTCGTACATATTTCGCTCTCATACATGTTTCGCAATACCTCTCATACATATTTTGCAGTACCTCTCACACATATATCGCAATACCCTCATACATATTCCGCAATAACTCTCATACATAATATTTCGCAATACACTCATTCATATTTCGCAATACTTCTCATACATATCTAAAATACAAATGAAACGGATAGAGATTAGAATAAAATAGGAACGAAACTATAAAAAACGTTTAATAAAACTTAAATTTTAAATTTTAAAAACCCCCGACTCGAAACCTCTAAAAAGTAAATAAATAATAATTATGTACCCCCTATTCGACCTTTTAATTTTATGATAAAATATTTATATTAGTTAATAGTAGTTAGTCATAATACTTCCAAAGCCTCATCACGTCGGGGGACCGCTAAGTTATTAAACTTGTAACTGTCACAGATAAAAAAAATATTATGACGTCCGTTCTTAACTCCTAGATAAAAAATGTTAATATGAAATCCACAATTTGTTGCCTTAAGAATATTTTCGATCACTAGTTTCGTTTTTAAAAAAAAATCAAATAAATATGGTGGGAAATATATTCCCGCTGCCTTATAAAGAAAGGGTCGTGCCCACGGGTCGTGCCCTCCGAAGCACGGAGAAGCTCAAGATAACAAAACCCATCCAAACGCTGGCTAGAGTCGATGTCGCTTAACTTGCGTGTTCATATTAGAGTGCGACAGACCACACAGCGACGCCATCGAGCTCCTCGTCGCTCAGCGACAATATTTTTTCGAATTCCGTAGATTCATTTCCAATGTGCACGATAGTCGTGTGAGGCACGAAATCTGTGAAATTTTTTTTAATAGCTCTGCTGTTTAACTACTTACAATGCAATTTTTTTTTTACTGAATCCTAAAGCATTATTTCCTTGCTTAAACGATCATAATATGTAACCTATATAGGTAGCAGTGGCGAGGGGTCCTAATAACACGATTCCTGTCGGCTTCCCTTTTAAAAATAGTGAATTATCTAACAGCATCGACTCTATAATAACATGATTTCGCTTCATACATAATAATGATACCCAAACCTATACAATAATAAATAGCAATATTGTGATATTGCTATTTATTCGTCGCTTAGCCTGTGCGTCGAAAGCCGGTAATTCCCGAGTTGTAGCTGCATACAGTTTTAGGAGCGGCTGTCTCTTTCTTACACGTACATTTTGTTCCTAGCGCGGTCTCTTTCTCACGCCGATCATATGAACATATTAAGCCGGTAGTCGCCGAGTTACGACAAGGATGGCATGTATCAGATTACGTTAGTGCGACAAAGATAAACAGAGGTATTAACCTGAGAAGTAAAAAATATTGTTAATTATGTGTTTAGTGCTTGAATAATAAAACAACTATAATTTTGTCGCGTTGTAATTGTCAAAATTATGACATTTTTTCAAGTCACTTTCGCCTGTGCTTTCGCTCGTACTGTTGTTAGTTTTTTTTTATATGTTTGTTGTTAATTTAGTAAATTTGAATAGATTAGAGTGACTTCGTGGTTAAATGTTGGACAGGGCTCGGTGTGAATTGTGTTATAGTTATAGAATTTATCGGTTTCAGTTGTAAGTAGTTAATTGTTTATTTTGGTTTAGTCTGTTTTGTTTACATTCGTAATGGCTGCAATTTTAGACGTGGGTTGTTGTCTCACAGACTTTTTATTAGATAATAATTTTCAAACATACAGTTTTGAAAATAAAAACATATTATACAGCGCGCCCGTGCTTTTTCTTCTATGAAAATAGATTATAAACGGAAAGATGGCTTTACTAAACATTTTCATTGTAATTTGTACGAAAAGTATTCGTGGCTCACAGGTAGGTAGTGTAAACTTAAAACACTGTTTTGGTTTTCCATATTATACCTATCAGTGCTTTTATGTATGGTAATGGTAATATGGTATTCGGAATTCTCCATCCCTGTGGTAAGATAACACTGTATTTTTTTTTTGCTCCGGCTTCCCCTGAGTAAAATTTCACCCTTCGCCACTGATAGGTAGTTATGTGTTTAAAAGGAAGTTCTATTAAAGTAGGACCTTATATAAGTATTCATTTTATAAATTTTAATCTGAAAACATGGTGCTGTGAATCGTGTAAAAAATGTGTTATTAGGTAATAAGCGTAATCATTTCTACCACTTAAAGTAGAAAATCAAAGAAAACGTCTTAATACTCAACCATAACGACTTAGCTCAAGGTTTATGGCCCATTATTAAAACATGTCGCTCCATAATTATAAGTCCTGTTGCTAATAATGTAGCGTTATTTCCTGGATTGCTAACATTTATAATGATTTATAGACGGGTTGGGATAGCATTGATTTCTCTTTCTGTGATGTTTTAGCTAATGAAATTTTCCATAAAATTATGTACCACTTACGCATTTTAACGTATTCTAAAATTAATTCCACATTAAGTCTCAAGCTATCTTTTTTTCTTCTTCTTTTGTTTGACAATGATAGCTATAATATAATGTGCCATTAACTTTGTTATAAAATATAGTATCGTTGAGTTAATATCTCATAGCACAAGTAGTTTCGAACTTAATTTGGGGCTAGCCCAATCTGTGTGATATATTTATTTATTAGTAAAATACATAACTAAATAACATGAAATGAAATAAAATTAATTAATAAACAAAAATTAAAAACTAAACTAACAATAAAAACTAAAACTAAGCATTAAAAAGACATGGTCCCTGTGGCAGGGTGCCCAAAATGCTAGCAGCGTTACCTTGCTGAACGGCAATAGATATCCGTTGAGCGAAGTAACTGCCAGACTTTGGGTCACCAGTGGTTTGTCGCAGCCTTTTTGCGATGTCCCTAAAAAAAGACAACGCACTGTAACCCCACGGGCCTAATGTTTCTACACCGAAAGCCACAAAATCGTAGGAGCCAGTCAGCTACTGATATTTTATGGCTTTTAGTTTCTCGGCGGACTCCGCCGCCGCTCCCGCACGCCTACTCGTACAGTGAAGATGTGACGGGGCAAGTGTGTCAACGCATGTCGCGTCCCACACCAAGGCCCGTCTCATACTCCACGGTATGAGGGACATTCCGTCTGGCCTCTTACCATCGTCACGTGCGATGCCGTTCGGCTCAAGAATGGCAGGCACGTTGACAGTGACGAGAGACCGACGGATTATATCGTTGATAGAAGCGTGACGCGACAGGCGGCCGGCGCTTCTGGTACAAGAAAGCCCGTGGTGTCCCAATGCGTTCACCATTGTGCCATAAGGACAGATGTCCTTGTGACACAATGGTAAACGCGAATGGTGAATGTGGAACACAAACTTGGGCACCAAGACGAAGACCTATCGCGACTCGGAGGGTCTCGGAGTCAAGGAGGGTGCCCACATTGGCACATGGGTAGGCATGCAACCAGTGACCGGCCTCCTTCGTTGACACAGCTCTGAGTCGTGCTTGGTCGGCGTCAGTGCTGTTATTCAAAAGTAACAAATTTTGAATTTCTTCACAACAAATCTATCCCAGCTCCGTTGTGAATTTGGGTTTTCTGGTAAGTTTTTGGTTGGGTAGGCCATTTTCCAGGCGTCACTGGCCTCTACTAAGCACGCCACCTCGAATGGTGCGGGAATTCGCATCAATATTTTGTTAATAAGCGTGGCTGTGCTGTGGATAGAGGACAATTATTATTTATTTAATCAGTATTAGGAAAAAAGACTTAAAATATTTTTGGATTATCAGGGATTATCATCATTTGAGGGATTTCATACAAATTTAATATTTTGATTTCATAATGTAGGGTCTAATGAAAATAAAAGGACGGGAACTGGTAATCTCTCGGTTGTGAAAGTCAGTTGCACGGCGATCAAAATATCAATTGAAGCACCAACTATAGCAGACGTTTCTTTAATTTAAAGTGTCGCAACTTGTTTTCGATCAACAAGTTATAAGTTTCATTAATACAACAAGCTTTTTGATTCCATTTCTATCTGATGGAAAAACAGCAGAACTTTTCAAGTCGAACTGCACTTTTTCTTTATTCAGTTTACAAGCGCTAACGCCTTTTATAATTCTAACGAGATAAAATCACAAACATTTTCCAGCGAATTGTATCAAACTTTGCAAAATTTATGCAATTGACGTCTCCCTGCATTTCTGAGTTGTCATAGCAACTTGATATGTAGGTCAGCGAGATAACCTTGTTAGTGAAGTTCCCGACGCTATTAAAAATAGATTTAACAAGAACGTATTATAAGTAAGGGAAGATGAAGATTTGCAAAATACAAGTCTTGAGACGTAATATTGAATATTTGTAGTAGTAGTATAAGTATAAGTATTGAATGTCTAACTTCATACAAAATTAAAATTATTGGTTAAAAATACTCGGCTATTTTTGCTTTCTCTAAAGTCGGTTATCAGATAATATCATATTTTGTTTATAGTCAAGAAAATGGGGAATCGCATGTATAGTTACCGCCCAAATGATGTTAAGAGAACATTCTGAAATGACGTTCGAGCAGCAGATTTTTAAAGTAATCAAACAAAAAATTTGTAGCATATTTCCGCATTAACAATGTCTCTCGAAGTTTTCCTCTTAATTTTCGAGTTAGGTAAGTACAGATAATACAATCTGACAAGCCCGTCCGGTCAGTAATGAAACTCCATTAGCGTGCTACAAGGGCTTAGCAATTAATTTTAAAAATAAAACGGAAAAACGTTATCTGAGTGGCAGTCAAAATCGTTTTCTGCAAAATGATTATAGCTGGAATGACTCTACTACTGTTTGGGAAAGTGCTGAAAACGTTTAGGAGAGGCCTAGGTCTAGCAGTGGACTTCTTGTGGCTGAGATGATAATAATGACGACATGCGACACTATTATAGCACTATGCATGTTTTGAGTTTGTTTCAACAACAATAGTTGAAAGTTTCTCGATAATATTATTGTTAATAATTTGGTAACGTAATTTTTTAAAAGTAACCTACTGTGTGAGGAACAAATTATTGAAACTTTTTATTTACAGGATTGTTGCAAAGGCATGATTCTTATTTTGGGTAGTTTAATATGAGTATACATACCAAATTACAGCTTTCTAGCATCAAGCGTATAGACGCTAGCCCGCGGACGGACAGTCGGACAGACTGACATGGCGAAACTATAAGGGTTCCTTGTAGTTTACTTGGAAACCTAAAAATATTGTTAATATCCAATAAGTTAATAAAATTAGGTCTCAGAAGAATTTTGACGGTAATACAACACTGAATTTTTAAACTAATCCTCTAGGCGAGGTAGCTGCCAGCCAGCTCCCTGGCGGTTTGGAGGCGTTGACTAACCTCATTGAAATTTTGCGAGCTTTCGTCACAACTTTGAAGGCAACAAAGTTAAACTAGAAGCCAATAATCTTATTAATAAATTATTAAGTGAATAGTTAGTTAATAAAGTTTATGGGATTATCGTTAGAATTACCTTTTACAATTGCTACACATTATAAAATGTTATGGCTTTGGTAAAAATATTTTTCTTCTAAAAGTAGAATATCGTTGTTGATGTAAACTTTTTCCGCTTGTAATCCTAATTTTAACCCTTTCCACACTATTTAATATAAAATCATTTGAATTTCCATACAAACCCCAAAGAAACATGGGGTGTAATTTATTTTTTCCGCAAAAGGGTCCCCTAAAAGGCACTCCAACTACCCGCTCTTTCAGTATATTTTCAATTTCCTTCAAGGTCTCAGTGCGACGACAAAAGGGTTGTTCGGAGGGAAAATTTTCTTAAAAACATGTTATTCGGAATAAACTAAAGTTGTTTGAGTGAAATGTAATATCATGATAACAGCCCGTATGCCTGCTTTTTTAGGGATACGGGCCCCACTTCAATTGGAGAGAGTATACTACTATACGGTGCAATATATTTTCGTTCAGTTTCCGTAGAATCTATAAAGATAAAAGTACTTTTTACAATATTAAAATTAGCTGCAATGGTTGTCTAAATTCTAGTTGTTTAGTCATTTTGGTTATTAGTGAAATACATAGAAAACACCCAGACTCGAGGACAAACACAAATTTCATCACATAAATGTTTGCCCCTAGCTGGAATCGAACCCGCGCCCTCTGATGCCAAAGGATCACTACCTATAAAGGACGCACCACCGGGCTTTCAATATCGGTACCAGAAATCATGGAATCATTATAATTATAGGTCTAATCACCATGTCTATGTATGTAAATCGTCAAAGTTTACATGAGAAGTGTTGCTTGTTAAAGTTTTAATCAATTTGATGCTTCATCAACAATTCCCTCAGCAAGTTGGGGAAGCAGGAATCAAATCAGTGATAGTAGTAAGGCCCTTTGCATAAAACATACCATAGATCACTAAATGGAAACTTTGAATAAAGTATTTCACATGGAAATAACTTTTTAAGACAACTTTTACTGCAACTAGCCTAATTATTTGCAATTTCGTTTCCTCAAAGAAGAAAAACAATTTGTAATTCTCATCTACGTCGTGTTGATGGTTTCATTAATACAATGATGTCTGTAATACAATTACCTTGATTACGATTAGACACTTCCTAAGAAGCAGGCTCATTAGATTTGCATGAGTTAAAACCGCTTTGTCTACACCGAACCTTAGTCGTCTGGAAACTCTGACGTTTCGTATCAGTCGGCATAATTTACTTACAGTTGGAACGTGCAACTCGCAATCAAAGTTACCTGACCGGGGAGGTAACATTGTTAGTGGCACTTCAAGTTTAACTACTAACGGTGTTTATTTCATCGCCTTCTGATTTGTCCTTTATGTATCAATTTTGATTTAGATAATGGTTTGATGTTGATTCCAATTGACAATTTGCGGCTATATGTAAATTAGTTCATCGTCATTATCATTATCTCAGCCACATAAAGACCACTGCTGGATATAGGCCTCACCAAACATTTCCAGCGCGATGAGTTGGAGGCGCCCTGCATCCTGCGACTTTTCTTTGGACGTTTGACCGTCTTGTAGACGGTCGGCCTACGCTGCGCTTTCTGGTACGCGGTCGCCATTCCAGAACTTTATTGTCCCACCGGCCATCGGTTCTGCGCGCTATGTGCTATGCACACTGCCACTTCTAACTCTTTATTAAGTAACTGCCATTCTAGTTTATCATAAAACTGGAAAGTGGACACACATAATGACGACGTTCTAATTATTACTATTACATTTTCTACTGATGTCATGTGTATTTAATTTTGTACTCTACTAACAGATATTTTAGCAGCCGTAATGATTATGAATCATTGAACGTTTTGCATGCCTATTCCTTACAGATACAACTTCTTATTCATATTACCTCTTTAATAGTACATGAATATTTCATTAACACAGTGAAATAAGAAAAGTAGACAGAAATTTAATACCGGTCGTTCTAAATTACAAATCTATGGACATTGTAATCGATACCAGTATTCGACGATTTAGCGATTTGTCAGTTATATCAGTTGAACGGGAAAAAATTAATCGGAATGATATACGATTGGGCTTGAAATCGAATCGACGAGAGATCGATAGGGGACCGAGAGGTCTCGCCCATGTTGATTGATTACCATTGGGGAACCTTTTGGGAATTCCCACATTTGTCAGAATCTGACGACTAACGTATGTTGTAATTACGCTTTTTTCATGTTTGCCGTAATGGTGTTTAGAGTTTTTTTAAATATCAATATTTTTTTAAGGATTTGTGTTATTGTGAAGCGAGGGAGTCATGTCCGTCGAGAATGATATAAAATATGAGTTAATTGCTGACGCGAGATGTTAAAAATTATTTTCATTAGACACAGGTACCTACGTTAACGACAAGAAATTATTAAAAATATTACATAATAATAATAAAATAAATGTCAATATAAACACAATAATTACTTAACTTTTTCCAATTTTCCTGCTAAAAAAACTAAATTAAAAAACCTTTTTAACACTGCAAAAGTCTAATTA
Source organism: Endotricha flammealis (assembly GCA_905163395.2). Lineage (NCBI taxonomy): Eukaryota > Metazoa > Arthropoda > Insecta > Lepidoptera > Pyralidae > Endotricha > Endotricha flammealis. Next base: position 17,110,296 of record LR990855.1, read on the forward strand.
AGAAAAATCACGAACTACGCCAAAGTCGAGATTAAAGGAAAATAATAGCTTAAAGGTAGATGTTATCAGAATGAGAAAAAAAATCTTGTACCTTGAAAGTTTATCGCGTGTTTGATAAGTTTTTTGTAGGGGCCCAAAAGGACACTGGGTCATTAGTTATAAGACTTACAAAGAAATTTGAGGAAAGTTTTATTTCTTTGAGAATTTATCTACTATCCTAAGTAATTTTTGATTTAGACTTATACATTAGCAGGTATCTGCTAATATTAGAAATATGAAAGTTAATGCATGAGGCCAACAGAACTTTATTCTCAACGGGCCTTTATCTCGATAGTGTTAGTATTTGTAGTAGTATGCAGTAAAGATTTCTTGTAAATCTACTTGCAGTTCTTCATTCTTTCAGTCAAGACACTTCTAGTTTTGCCATCATTATGACTATATTTTGGCCAGGTCACTTATAACTTTCAGTTAGCATATATGACAGATTATTTTATTTTATGACTAGTATAATTAGTCCTAAAATGTTATGTAAAACCAATGTTGTAATTAATATGATAAATGTAGTAGTTAAGATGATCTGAATGAATTTCAATGATATCCTCGATGAAATGATTTCGTAGATGTAATAGAATACATCACACACCACCTAGGTAATTTAATCTCACCGAAAGAGCCATATAAAAGTAAAAATTGGCCGTAAAGGAAAGTGGGTAAATTGTGGTCTGACTTAAGTTACAGACGTTAGTACGAATAATAAAGATTAAAACAGAGAAATGGTTTCAAAGATTCCTACAGTAAATTAACAGACTTTGAAATAGAGTGCGGAGTTTTAAGAGGTAAAATATTATAAGTTATTATTTATTACATTTCACTTTTAGACAATTTTTGTAAAGAAGTGAATGATTGAGGACTGATTGACTGGGGCTGGGAAGAAAACCATTTTTTTGATTATTGAAAAACCCACCTAAACACTAGTTAGAGTCGACGTTGCTTAACTAGCGTGTTTGTTTTTAGAGAGCGATACACAGTGACGCCATCGAGCTCCTCAGCTTGGCGGCGCACTCAATCACACTTATTATTTGACACTATTTTGTTTTCAATAACGCTTTTAACTTAAACCAAATTATTATCCAACCAGTTTTATCGATGTCATAATCCTCGTATTACTGCTCTATTACAACAATGTTGACTTAAAATTTATGTACTTTTCATTGTTTACTATTAAAATAGAACGGACGTACCGACATTGCTCTCACAGTCCCGTTGTTCCTGTTCCCACGGGAATTCTGAAAAATAGATTTGTAGGGATTTAGGTACAAGATCTATACATATAAAATGCTTTATTCTGACTGACTGATGGATCAACGCACAACCTAAACTGATGATCGTAAAGACCTGAAACTTGGAGTGATCCTTGTATGACGTAGGCATCCAATAAGAAAGGATATTTCGAAATTCCCACGGGAAAAATAGACGCATCGACGAAATAGAATGACAGTGACAGAATAAGCTTTAGTTAATTCTGGCTTATTCTGTTTTGTTTAGTATAGGGCAATATTTGAAAAAGTCTAAAATAGTTCAATAAACTTAGACTCATGGCGTAGAAAAAAAGAAAATTCATCACCCCTCTCTTAAGTGTTAAAGATAACATTTTAACTACCTATAAACTGCCATATCACATCAGCGTCTTTCATAAAAAAGACGTATTTTTGAAATTCGCCAAATGGGATAACAATCACGCCGGATTTCCGTCCAGAACCCTCATCCTGCCAGTCAATTTTCAGCTCTATTGTTATAGCCGTAAAATTGATGAGATAATTCCCTATACAAGGATGGACGTGGGCGATATAATTTTCCACTCAATCACCAGAAGAGTGAGTGAGGCTTTAAATTAATATCCACTTCATCACAAAGCCGTCAGTGTAGCCTTACCTAAGTGAAAGTCTAGTATTTTTTTAATACCTGATGGATTAACAGTTTACCTTCTGTAATTTACTTCTTTTTTTACTTACAAACTATTTACAAACTATACTATGATTTCTTTATGAACATAATAAACTTCTTTAGCAATGAAATCATTATAACATACTAGCTTTTTTGCCTGCGACTTCGTCCACGTGAAGTTCCGGACCCGTTTCCGTGGGAACCACATTGAATTTCGGGAAAAGCTATAGCCTATGTCACTCCCTGATAATGTAGCTTTCTACTGGTGAAAGAATTTTTAAAATCGGTCCAGTAGTTTTGGAGCCTATTCAATTCAAACAAACAATCAAATCTTTCCTCTTTATAATATTTGTATAGATCAACCGTTATCATCCCACTCCCAGGGATACGGCTCCCGGATTAGAGTGTACTATGCCATGCTGCTTTAATAATCAGTGTTTTTGTGAAGGCAACTGACTTGGCTTAACGACTGTCATCCATCGACAACAGTCGGAGTCGACGGTTTGACGTGCCCTCTAAAACACAGAGAAGGACGACATTACAAAATCCATCCAAACACTGACTAGGGTCGACGTTGCGTGTTCGTTTTAAAGTTCGATAAATGGCGACGCCATCCCTGCAGTCTCTGCAGTGGGATGATTATGGATTGAGGCGCTCGATCTGGCGCCATCTGGATGGATACTTGTCACAATGTTGAAATGAAAACTATCATCTCATTGGAAAAAAAATTTCTCAAAAATTTTCAACTTTCCTTAACCACTTCTTACCTTTTCTTGGGATAAAAAACCCGATCTCTATTAGGCATAAATTCACTTTTTATTCATAAGCAACAATGGATTGAGTCATGAATATGCGATGCTTTTGTCAACGGTTTTAGGCGCGTAAATAAATGACCCTTTTAAGGAGAAGCGGACACTATGGCGAATGATTTACACCTAAAAGTTATGTTAAGGGTTATAATATCTAACTTTCTGAACGCCGGTGACATATTTAGGCGTCAAATATCAATGGATTACATTTGTCGTAGTCTGTCGACGTAAAAACAAACTATGTCAGTAGAGTGTAGACTGCTGGAGTTCGAAATTTTATCATGTAAGTTCCAATTTTGCATGCCTTTTGCCTTTTCACGCCTAGTACAAACGTAGGCAGGAAACCAATTATCTTTGTGAATATTAATGCACCTATGTGTTCCTAGCAAATAGAGAATTTCATTTCAACCTTCTATCTAACAAGAAGTTCACAGCTGGACATAGACTAATCCTCTATGAAAACATTTAATTTTAAGGAAATGTCATCCAAATTATTATTCAAAGCTGCGAAAATCGAGAAATTAGATTGTTTAGGATACGATTGCTTTAGTTTACTACTAGCTGTTACCCGCGGCTCCGCCCGCGTGGTCAAGCGAAAATGCCAATAAGTTAGTTCCCGTGGGAATTTAAAAAAACCACTTTATCTTTGTCAACATAATAAAGGGAACCTCTATTCAAAATTTCAGCTTTCTATGTTGAGCGCCTGCGATAATACACTTACAGTCCTATTACTCCCTTTCCCGTGAGAATTCTATAAAACGCCATCTTTATCCTTGTCATCATCATAGAGGGATCCTCAATACAAAATCTCAGCTTTCTAGGTTGGCGCCCCCGATAATACACATGTAGTCTTATTTATTATTCCTGATCCTGTGGGAATTTTAAAAAATCCCGTCTTTGTCCTTCTCTACTTTATAAAGGGAACCTCAATACAAAATCTAAGTGTTCTAGGTTGAGCGCCCACAATAACACACGTGCCGTCCAATTTGTCCAGTACCCGTGGGAATTTAAAAAATCCCGTCTTCATCCTTGTCTACATCCTAAAAGGAACCTCTATACAAAATCTCAGCGTTCTAGGTTGAGCGCACCCCATAAAACACGTGTAGTCTTATTATTCCTGTTCTCGTGGGAATTTAAAAAAAGTTACGTATCTATCCTTGTATACATCATAAAGGGAATCTCTATACAAAATTTCAGCTTTCTAGGTTGAGCGCCCTCGATAATACACGTGTAGTCAGTCGCCTAGGTTACTACCTAGGCGACTACACGTGTATTATCGAGGGTCACCCCATTTCATTCCTCTAGGGGTTGGATTTCGAAAAATCCTAAAACACGTACTTACGCATTTACCGCCAGGAGTATTCCTACGAAGTTTCAAATAAAATGGTCCAATTAATCTAGTTTCTTCATACTAACTTTGCGCCCCGTTCAACCCCCTAAGGGATGAATTTTGAAAAAAATATTTTACTCATGTTTCATGCCTTTCAGTAAATAACCTTCATGCTGAATTTCATTCGAATAACTTCAAAAACGGCAAGTTTCATACTAACTTTGCACCCCCATTTAAGGGATGATTTTTGAGAAAAATATTTTACTCGTGTTTCACGCCTTTCATTAAAGAACCTTCATGCTGAATTTCATTCGAATAATTTCAAAAACGGCAAAGTTTCATACTATCTTTGCACCCCCGTTTATCCCGATAAGGGATGAATTTTGAAAAAATATTTTACTCTTGTTTCATGCTTTTCAGTAAAGAACCTTCATGCTGAATTTCATTTGAATAACTTTAAAAACGGCAAAGTTTCATACTAACTTTGCACCCCCGTTTAACCCCCTAAGGGATGAATTTTGAAAAAAATATTTTACTCATATTTCATGCTTTTCAGTAAAGAACCTTCATGCTGAATTTCATTTGAATAACTTCAATAACGGCAAAGTTTCATACTAACTTTGCACCCCCGTTTTTACCCTCTTAGTGGATGAATTTCCAAAAATCCTTTCTTAGTGAGCACCTACGCCCCAAAAGGAACCCCCATGCAAAGTTCGAGACTCCTGGCACTTGTAGTTTCGGAGATTTCGTGATGAATCAGTCAGTGATTTTCTCTTTTATATATATACATGACAATCGATATATTTTCTTCATTTAATTTTTTTTTTTTAATTTGTCTCAAATAAACTGCAACCACCGTTCGTTTACAAAACATATACACAATAAAATTTACCGTAGACTGAACTCACATACAAGTTTTAGGTAACTTTGTGTCTTCTCTATAGTAAAAAAAAACATGACAAACTTCCCTTTAACAAAAACACTCAGCAGCAGCTTAAATGATTCTTTGTCGCTTTAAAACTTCCCTTAAGTTCATGAAATTTTCAAACATTAAAATAATAAATTAAGGCTTATAACGACATTTATTTCGATTATGTCTCTCTTCATACTTTGCAGAGACGCCATTTATTAAGTTTTAACTGATATACATTACGGAAACAGTAATTAAAATTTTAAGATTGTTATTTAAGTGGTCATTATTTACCATCAGAAAACAGTGTGGTAGACCATTTATAGCTAGGATAAACTTGCTCGTGTTATGGTTCCCAGGCACCGAAAATTTCTTTGTTATGTTTGGCCCGAGTGGAAATCGAACCGGCGCCTTCTGATGCCGAAGGTAGGATCACTACCAACGGACTAATAATAAGTGTTGTATTCAATTTTACATGTAAATCCGTGATGGAAATAGTAGTTTTAGAAAACTATCAACTATAGGAATATTAATTTTGCCTGTCCCTATTCCAATGTCATCTGCTTCGTATTTCATAAAACTTTATTCGCTTTCCTCGAATACAATGATTTCAGTTCATTGAACCATCCGAACTATTTGAAACTCGGATCCCGAAATAATAATGAATGTGATGTGCGTAGTAATGTACAGTGCGTCAAACTTATCTGTGTTGGTGGCCAAACCTAGAACTAATACTTTTACCTTGAAAAGTCTTCAATACTTTGACAATTACCTTCAATAGCTTCGATGCTACTTCCGCCATCGGCACATACAGATAAGTTTGTGACACTGTATCTGACGGATTCTCTCAAAATTAAGTCCTCTATTGTCGTCTGTTTTGTTTCTATCACCTCTCTATAACAGACGACATCCTCCATTTTCTGCAATTGATCCATGTAACTTTTCTTGGCCTTCCTCTTCCACCTTCTATGTTTCCTTCTTATTTCTGATAATGTCGCCATGTATATAAGTTACTTATAAGTTGTCCCACAAGTATTTCCCTTCAAGTTTATAGACAGATGATAGAAAATGTTCATAATATTTTTTTTTAATTATTATTTTTTGTTGTATATTCGACCGACATCACTACACTAAATACTCTTTAGGCAATATTTTCTTGAGATAGGTTAGTTCAAAATAAATGAAGCCAATCAATCCAAGCCGCAAATATAAAAAAAAAATAACCATTTACTGGCAACAAACAATAAAATTGATTAATATTCCTTTGTCGTATCTCTCCTATACAGGCCCATCACTAGCACAAATAGAGGTTCAATCGAAAATAAAACAAAGATTTTTATAGGCTCGATATAGTTGTAAAAACAGAAAAAGTAGGTTTTACGTTAAAAGGCTTTAGGTTTATTTATGTACGCTCCCTGTTGGCCGGTTCTTTTGCACACACGTCAAAGTTTACTCCGAAAATGTAACACGCCCCTGGGTATTTCTAGGAGTAACAATGCGGGTCGATTTTTCGGACGTTTTTTTAGGATTCAAGTGTTCGACTTGCCCCTTAGGTATTCTCGTTTGATTATCATTTGTATCAGTTGCTATTTATCCAATAAAATTAATGTCTGTAGCAGTTTTCACACATACCTACTTCAAATTGAAGTAGATTTATTCAGTGATAATTAATGGAGAAAATATAATAATATTTTGGTATCTATTTTAAACTGTGCCGGCAACTTTTTTACGTGGATATTTTTTACTTGTACTTAGTACTTTCGGTACAAGTGATATTCTATGAGAGGGTTGACTCAATCAATCTTATTTTATAAATTCTCTACGACTCCAAAACAGATAAACACGTAATTCTTTGAGTTCTGAAGCCAATTTTACGATAAATAAATCAACGATAAATTAAAATAAAATTTTAAGCATAAGCATTATTTTGCGTGTTCCACTCAAATATTGATCCGTACATTTACAACATAATTTTTGGAGTGCTTAACAGCATCTGAGCTGAATCGTGATTAAAATTGAAACTTTTTCTCACTGGAGATTTGAACGAGGATATTCTGACGGACGGCGATAAAAGTTTTTTATGATAAATTATATTACCATTGGAAAAAAAAATTAAAATGTTTCATGTTGCGCTTAATAAAACGATTTGATGAAAAACAATTTAGTTTATAAACATCTTACAATTTTTGAATATACAAATATGACTCAATTTGAATACTGTTTTTAGGGTTTCATAGTAAACTAAACCCTTATACTTATATAGGTTCGCCATGTCATGCTGTCCGCGGTCTAGCGTCGAGACGCTTGATGCTAGAAAGCTGTAATTTGGGAAACTATGCTAACAAAGTGGTAGAACAAAATCTTGAAATATATATTTTTTTTGGTTTTTGTTGGAAGTTCTTTTCATACGGTCACTGTTTGGGAAAATATTTGATAATTCATAAAGGCTATCTACCACCGGAAGTGTTAAAAATAGAAAACTCATCAGATCCCCAAACACACTCGTGATAATCCAAATAGAATGATAGGATTTAGCTCGTCAAATCCGTCGCAGTGATAATTCGGACAACGTGACGTGGGTCCTTTGACGGCGGTAATCCAATAAATTTTTCGCTTTAGATTCCACGTAGCCAGATAAAAGCGAATCTCAAATAATCAACTGGTAATTCGATGACCCCACCGTAAAACCATGCAGACATTATTATTGATATCAGTAGTTATATTCGTTACCCTAAAGTTTCCTTGTAAATATTGCCTTTAGCACTAAGCTAGCCTTGCATAATATACTAGTCTGTAAGTTTTCCGTCTTAAGGTACACATAGACATGCTCTGGAATAGCACGCTGGTGAGCAAGGCATACTTATGAGTACGCTTAAAACTATTATGCTCTGCAGTTGTTCACGTTTGCCAGTAAGGTACTGTTACACTAAAATAGCATGCTAAAAATACGAGCATGCTTATGAGCAGTTTACATTTGCTGGCAATAGGCATACTAGTTTTAATCATACACCTTCACATTTGGTTAGCAATAATCATGCTAGTTTTAAGTTACCTTTCCACCCGCGTCGCAGGTAGCATGCTCAAAAATCGCGCACCTTTTGAGCTACATTGCGACACACTTGCTACTAAGTAGAAAGTGCTCAGTAGAAGCATGCTTTCATGCTTGAAATGAGCATGTGTAACTTATCACTAGCAATACATGGACACACTTTGCTACTAAGTAGCATTGGCTCATTAATTTGCTTCGTACTATTATATAGCAGGTCTGGAGCTTTATTGTATTACTTGTAATTGCTAAAATTCCGACAGCTCAAATCTCTCTGTCATTGAAACTGTACACGAGTCTGTTAAAATGGATTCGAGATCGCCGCCTTGTCAACGGTCGTCAAGATGGCGACCTCGAATGCTCACCGTACCACGTTGCCTTTTTAAAGTGTACTTTTTTGTTAAAATGTGTTCATTTAAAATACTCGCATTGGCGAAATTGTCTGTGTGTCGTTAAGACACGACAGAAACGCCATTAATTAAGAAAGAATTAAGAAGAGAAGAATTGTATTTTGTAAGATTTTTTAATCTGTGTTTAGCGTTAAATTTATTATATAAGTATGGAGCGAGAAAGCCGAATTGTTTCTGCGCAAATGTAGTTTTGACATAGGGGACGGGATGGCGGCTTGTTCTTTTAGATAAGTCCAGTTTTGAAGCAGTTGTATGGTATCGCTTTATGCAGTGAAGTAAGATAGGATAAAAGAAAAGACGAATTTTGAAGCCACTAAATTACACACACACAACAACGTCATCGAGCTCTCGGACAACAACGTCATGATTCACCGTAATCACGATTTTTACTTATTTTTATTTTACTCTTAACAGACTGATAACCTTAAAAAAACAACAACCGGGTCTTCATTCTCACTGCCCTGTGAGAAGGAGGGAAAAATGTATCTACTGTAGGTAATGGATTTTCATACATTTCTCTCCCGCATATAAGGAACCACACACTCTCCTCAATTTCAGAGCAGACAGGTATAGAATAAAAAATAATAGGGTGATTTTTTTTTAATAATCTCCTGGCTTATTGTTTTAAACCATGACCCGGGCGCGTTAACCCGCCAGTGACGTGAAAAAGGGGTCAAATTATGCGGTGGCCGTCTCTTTGACGAACATGATCATGATAGCTATAATTATCAGTTTTAATTTTACTTATTAATTTGTGAATGTTTATGTTGATAAAAGCATAATTTATTATATACTACGCCTGCTCAAAAAGTACCATCTTTCTCCCTTAAAAACTTAAAAAAGACGCGATTACTTACCTAGAATATGCGGGTGGAAAAATTTACATCATTTAGTTTTGTAAATATATTATGTACAATCATAAATTATTGTAAATATAAATACAACTTGTAAAACCCGCGCAACTTCGTTTGCATGTATTTATTTATGCACAGTAGCGCCATCTATATCGGACTTTTGATGAAATCCTACGGGAATCGCGTAATTTTCGGAATTAAAACAAAAGTACCCTATGTGTTAATCTAAGGTATCAGCTACCTACATACCGAATATTGACCTGATATAGCCAATTATTTTAAATTAAAATAAAAGTTTTATTTCTGAGAAATCAATAACGCCAGCAGTATGTTTAAACTATAGATTTTTTATGTACTAGCGTAAGATTGGCAATGCAAAAGAGATAGATCATAGCCATCGAAATAATATTACTACGTATAGAACGGACACCGCGAACAAAATTTTTGTCCCCATACGTTGAGGCCAATAGACATCAACTCGTTTAGTCACTTGTCTATGCTCATCGCGATCGGTCCTCGGACTTATGACAAAAAAATCATTGAAAAATGCCGTCATGTTCGATAAAAACGTGTAAAACCGTTCAACAGTAAGGAAGAAAGATAGCGGCGTGACTTATCATCGCTAAGTATACAAAAAAATTAGTAAAACCAACCAAAACAATTTTTTTTCATTATTTTCTATTGCATCATGATTGCATCCGCCATTTCTATGTGAAAATCATAGATTATTTAAATTTAATCGTACAGATGGGATACAGGTACTAAGCGTGAGTCAATTTTATAATATAATTTAGGTATTTCTAATTTTATTTTAGCTTTTTTTTAACCGACTTCAAAAAAGGAGGAGGTTCTATATTTCATTGTTTTTTTTTTGGAGGTCCGCCGATTACTCCTATTTAGGACCGATTTTCATAATTCTTTTTTTAAACTATATTTCCAAAATATTTTTATATAGTACCTAGGTAAAAAATATGTAAATGTGGATAAAGTTACTAAGTAAAAAAAATAGTTTCTAGAAAACAAAAAGATGGAAAACGAAACAGCATTTTAAATTTCGACCAACCATTTTCGAACAAATGAAATTCGGGCAAACAAGTTTCGGAGTAAAGATACGTTACCATTCAACACAACTCCTCTTGTCTGGCAGGCGACCGTCTCCTAGTTATTGCATATATTACAAAATACTTCAATATATAAATAGCTTCATTATAAAGTTTTGATTTAATCTCAGTTTATTTTTGACTAATATTAAGTTAAGAACAAAAATGTAATGTAGCTTCCTACCTATAAAGCTAATATTATACCTATTTTCTATTAAGTTTATTCTATTAAGTAAAATAAAATATTGTAATAAAATAAAATAATCAGTTAGATGTCCAATAGGCAGAATATAAACAAAGTGTCGCCCCTGCGTAGTAATGTCATATTCTATGACTCGGTTGGGGGCGGGGCCAGGGAGGGGCGCGCCCCGCACGGCCGAACGCGGCGCCAAAATTTGAAGGCGCTGTCATTTCTATACGTAGTAATATTATTTCGATGATCATAGCATACACGTTGGTTAGGCGAGGCCATTTTCGTATCGGCCTGACGTCAGTCGTGTTAAAAACAAATCCTACTTATTATTACAAAATTTATGGTTTTTAGTGTAGTTTTGATGTTATCTAAACATGATTAAATATGGATGTTACTCAAACAAAAAGAAAAATCCACAAAATTATATATCTTGCTTGCACATATGTACATTCCACGCACACTAGTGTATTTTGTTTTTGGTCGCGCCTTAATCAAACCAAAGCCGATCTATAGGTACGCTAGTATATACTAAATCTATGGTTTAAACGATGTACATAATGTTACATCAGTTAAACCTATATTGTTGACTCAACATTATGCAAAACGTTACCAACAGAATAATACGTTACAAAGTGTCAAACAACTCGACACAATGAAACTTCATGGTCTTGTAATTACAGGGAACTAGTAGTCTCTCATACAAAGTTAACTGAACACGTTCCGTGTTGGATGCATTCACATTTAAGCACGCTTAACGCCATGATAGTAGTAGCTGTTTGCATCCATCTAAATTGTTCGGAAGATTTATCATTAAGGTATGTTCTAAGATGTAAGCCGTTTTAAGATTTTGGACATACCAAAAGTATATCAGTAGATTGAAAGTTGGCTAGTTAGAAATCTTTAGACGACTTCAAGGTTTTCTATACACAAAATTATGTCTGTTGATTCATCATCATCATCTCAGTCACAAAAAGTCCACTGTGAACATAGGCCTTCCTCAAACGTCTTCAAAATGACCGGTTGATAGCGTCCTGCACTGCCACTTCAGCTGATCCGACATAAACCGATCTGATCCGATCTTCTGATCCGTTGAGCTTTGTCGGTTACTTTCGTCCTGCTACGGATCTTCTGATTTTGACCTCGTAGTTAAACACCGAGCCATGTGTATAGCTGATACACAAGGGAATTAATGTTATTCCTAACTGGCGTCTGTTGTGACAAATGCTTTATATTTATTACCATGTAACCGTACAAAGTGATAAATTTAGTGTAATTGGAAACGTTATGCAATCAACAAAGTGAAGGAAGTATTCTAATTACCTGGAAGTTTCTGTATCGTGTTTGAGATTAAGTTAATCAAAGTTGTGTGTGTCTGTTTACATTACTACTAGTTGACGACCGCAGCTTTGCTCTTCGACAAAAATTGATCTATATTAAGGTAGAATTTGACAGCCCAGTCGAGTATGTTACCTTACCTTCCGTACCAGAGGAAAAATCCGCTTGGGAAAAATATTAACCTCCCAAAAATCCATGTCGATGGATAGCATTTCTGTATAATGCTCGTGGATCACTAATCACTACCAACGCACTCAAAATAACAATCGAAAATTCTTTATTCTGTGGACCCTCGCCAGCACTTGGACGTTTCATTTACAATGTTATACATATATTTTAGACTAGCTGACCCGTGCCCACTTCGTAGGGCATAATGTTAATAATCCTTTTTTAGTACAGGCGTTCGTAAGAAACTCTTTCATTCGACCGTTTTTTCTCCGATTTACTTTGCAAAACCGACTACCACAAAAAAGCCTTTTTATTTTTTGGTTTTTTATATAACCTATGACACTCAGCAATAATGTGGCTTTCTATTGGTAAAAGAATTTTTAAAATCGGTTCAGTAGATCCCGAGATTACCCCTTACAATTTAACAAATACACAAACTTTACCTCTTTATAATATTAGTATAGAAGTATAGATTAAAATCTAGCAGCATTTCGGAATGACCACTACCAGGATGTCACTACTAAAATTCTTTGACTACCCTAATTTCAGTTTGCTTACATAAATTCTTCCGACATCTTGACTTTACCAAACTGAAATTCTGTTTTAAGTACAATCATTCTTCCGACATCTTGACTTTACCATAGCTATACTAAAATTCTGTTATAAGTACAATCATGTAAATTGCTTAAAGTATTGTAGTTAAAAATAAACTGACACTGCAATGCAGAGTTCAAAATAACCAAAGAAGTTCTCAAAACGTTCAACTTGCATAAAACAAGCTATTTAAAAGTTTTACAGGGCATTACCAAACTACCGTTATGTTTTAACTAAAAGTGTGATGACGCAAAATGCTACTAGCATCTTTACGCTTGAATTTTAATCACTCTGAAACATTTGCGCTATTCTTAGTGCTTCCTTTAATACCTCAACTAACAGCATTATTGTGAAATTAAAAGCGATATGTTGACGATATGCATACAATGCTTTGGCAAAAATAAATAATAAATGTTAACATAAATGAGAATTATTCAATATACATATTATGTTCACACATATTATGGTCGTTAATAATCAATAAAATGTTTTTGGACAAATCACGCAACGCCATCTAGTCTGAAACTAAAGCTTGTAATGTGGGTACTAGATTGCTGATAGATATACTTTTTTTGTAAATAAATACATAATATACATATAGAAAACATTCAGACCAAACAGACATGTTCATGCACACAAATGTTTGCCTTGCGCAGGATTCGAACCCCTTGGGTTAAAGTGACCATTGCTAGCCACTCGACCATCGGACCTGTCAAAAAATAAGATGGTTCAATTATCCAATTTTCGATCCCAACTCGCATAATCAAGAAAATTATCCTTACTAATATTATAAATGAGAAAGTGAGTTTGTTTGTTTGTTATTCCTTCATAGCAGCCCATCATTATGAAAATTTGCATACATATTGTTAGGGGTACAGAGCCCAACATAGGCTACTTTTTATCCCGTAAAAGTATATAGTTCCAATGGGAAAATATTTTTTCTACTATAGAGCCACAAGTCGCTCTATGGGTTGTTTTGTTGTCAAACGAGATCTATATCATAAAATTAAGGCGAGCGAAGCCGCGGGGAAAAGCTAGTTCTACTATTAAAAAGAAAAGTAGCTGGTCTTCTTATGTCTCCATTTTCTCGGCCTGATATTCATTTAAGAAAATTAACCGAAGTAAACCATCTTTATTCCGCCTATGTACTATCTTTACAGACGTCATCGTCTACAACACAGCACAGAGCAATGTGCATTTACGATATATCACAGGGAATATTCCCAGTGGGTGCGTTTTCAGTTGAACGTAGCTAATTAAGTGCGTGAAGTGACCATATTACGAGTACATTTGATATAAAACAAGGGTGCTCCGCTGAGACCCGACGCTCGTATAAATTCAAAACGACCATGCTGTTTTACGACCAGTTTGGTACTGTTTGGTCTATGTTATAGAAGATGTTTTTTTTTAGGTTTTCACAGCGCTCGGTTCAATCTCCGGTTAATTTCATTTTGTAGCTTACAGGCTTCTGTAGGTACAAAGCTTCGACGACGTGATTTAGAATCATAGTGCTCAAATACTAGTTATACAAGAACGTGACTTGTAGATATTTTGGAATTTAAAGATGAACTATATTTTTGAGCTTTTTTCAATTCTAATCAATTGCATAATGTCTGTACCATTCTATACACTCTTTGTTAAACATATATAAATATAATATGCTAAATATATGCACATAGGTAGAAGATGACTATTTGTTGTCTAAGTACTACATTATTTTCTTATTTTTTAAGTTGTTGCATGTACAAACGGTTCCAGTGAGTTAGCCTTTAATAAGGCATCGCCAAATATTGCGACAAACCACTGGAGACCCAAAGTGCCCAAAGGCTAGCAGTTACTTTGCTCAACGGACCTCTATCGCCATTCAGCGAGGTAACGCTACTAGCATTTTGGGCACCCTGCCACAGGGACCGTCCCTTTTAAATTTTAATATTAGTTTTAAGGTTTGACATAGTTTAATTTCTGATGATAGTATAGTTTTTATATTTAGTAATATTTATTAGTTTATTCATTTTAATAAAATAATTAATACATAATAGACAGTAAATAAATCTTTCTTTCTTTACAAAATAATAAACACCGCTATAATTTCTCAACTTGGACCAACTTTCAATTACTACTGTGTGGTTTCTGTCAAACTACATAAACGTGATAGGTAGCCACTAATATTTTATTCGACATGACCAGGCATCACAGTGATTAACTATAATGTTATTGCCCCTACTTAAATATATTGGCTGATTATTTTGATTATCGATATTATTACGGTCTGATTGATCATTATCATCAAATCAACCAATAATCATGCTACATTGATACGGATTTCTCTTTAATCCATTAGACCGTACTCTGCCAGACTGCTTCAAAGCCGATTGACCGAAGTCAGTATTTTCAGGCCGCCTAAGGGCCAGGCTTGGTAATCCGTCGATAACAATCGGAACCGACCGACTTAAGATGTCCTTCAAAGCACGAAGACGCTCGAGATAACGAAACCCATCCAAACGCTGGCTAGGGTCGACGTTGCTTGACTTTCGTGTTGTTTAGATTCTCTGATTAACATTTATACAATCTATATTAACCAAGTAAACAATAGTTCACAGCTTTAACAATAGACTGTTGTGTTGGGCAATCGAGCTTCACTTGATTTGCGATCTCACTCATGTAAATTGCTATCTCTCACATTGCAAAAGAGGGAAGTTATTTCATATTCTTTTTACTTCGTCTAATATCTTTATGGTGTATATCGTACTGAATTCCAAGAAAGGTTGTCTCACGTGTAGTTTTGAGATCTGAATTTTATCTGGTTTTTTGTAGCGTCACAGGTAACAACGTATCAACCAATAAGTCATCCCACTTCTGGGATCAGCCATGTATTCAATTAAAAACATTAGATCATTTCGGTCAGTCACACAGTCGGCTATGTTCCATCATCATTCATCTCAGTCTCAAGAAGTCCACTGCTGGACATGGGCTTTCAGTATGACCGACTGGCTGACTCTATGTTTGCTTAGGAAAAATCCCGGTCAACTAAATAATCACATAAATGTATCAGTCCCAAAAGAAACCTGTTAAGATCCCGCGTCACGCGTGACTTGCGACGTCACGTTGCCGTTATAAATAACAGCAATGAATCCCGATCTAAAATGTTTATGTGAGTTAAGCGCATGTTTAAATTACAAGGAAGTTGCCGATAAATGGGAATGGTCTGAATAAATAACTCGGGGACGTGAATTACTGCACGAATATAAGAATTGATATGGTTGGTGACGTAACGTCTAACAGCTTAAATGGAAATTGCAATGGTACGATGAAATAGGTCATATAAAAAAATACTGTAACGTTTTTACAGCCACAGTAAAGGCGATCTTCTGATCACCAATGCGAACAGGTCAATATGTATGCAATGAAACCACGTCATACTCAACGACGATGCTATACTTTGTATCTTGATACGTGACATGAGATATAATGCGTGTACCTACATGGCGTAAGTGTATCATATAGGTTAAGCTTACAAGTATCTGTGGCTTACGTATCGTATGCTATGGCTGTAAATCTACCTTGGTCATGGTTGCAGCATAATTAGAGGAATCCTTTCTGTTATAATTGGATCATTATCTTTATTCTTTCACTAGCTTTTCCCCACAGCTTCGCTCGCGTTAAATTTTATGATGACAACAAAACCCATAGCGCAACTTTTGGCGCCATCTGTTGGCCGGCAATTGCGAATTACAGCGCCATCTATAGTAGTAAAAACATTTTCTCATTGGAATGACATACTTCCACGGGATAAAAAGTAGCCTATGTTGGGCTCTGTACCCCTGACAATATGTGTACAATTTTTCATAAAGATCGGCTGCTTAGTCAAGCCATAATTTTAAACTGTTATGTACGGTTTGAAGTTAGGTTGAATCATCAGTATTCGGTTAAGCAAGTTGATACGACCCGGTCACATGATCATCAAAAATCAACTTGATTGAAAGATTAACCTAAAAATTAATTTAATTAATTAATCAATAAGAAATCGTGAATATATACTAGGTTTTATTTATAAACGTATAGCGTACGATAAGCAATTAATTTTGTAATATAGTGATAAAAAAATGGTTTTATAGGATTGTTCTAGTAAATGACTGACAATAACTAAACGCCTGAACCCGAGGGAGAACTAAAATCCCTGTCAAACGTCGCTCCCTCAGCGCTGACATATGGTAACACACAAAGTAAGATAAGAGTATCGCTGATGGGTAACGTATTTTCCGTTTTAAACAAGTCCCTTACCTATTCTTTTGAAAAAAAATCACTTGAATTGGTCGTAGCACTTAATTTTATCATTATCTATTCGAAGCAAATGCTATTTGATACTTTTAAATCTATACTAATCGGGACAAACCCACCACACATTCCCATCGATGTGTCTCCTGTTTAGTCAGGATCAACAACGGCGACCTCCGATTGACAATAAGCGATGAAGCTTATTGACGTCCCGGGGTAGAAACTACAGCTGTCTTGGGACTCACAACGAATTTAATCAGAAAGATAGTCGGAGTAGGAAGTATTGAAAGGACTTCCCTCCTTAACAACTTCGTGAGAGACAGCAATTTGAAGCAAAAGGCATTATACCCTAGAGAGATGGTAAATCAAGTGAGGCTCGATTGCCGAGAATATTTATACTAATAATATAAAGAGGAAAAATGTGTCATGTCGTCTTGTCTTTAATTCTTTCTGGTCTATCTTTCTTTTTTCCACTTTATTTATTTCCATCCTTTTTATATGCATTAACTACATGTAAAAACAAAATATCTCTCCTCATAATAACTTATGGCACATTATCAAAGCCTCTCGTTTCATTCAAACGCAATTGATTAAAATAATAATATACCCATTCGCCGAAAATCAAATAACGCTACGCGATGGCCATTGAAAACTACAACACCGTTTTCATATTTAATTGGCACATTTTAGTAACTACGAGTACAATTAATTTTAATCTCGATAGCCTCGTTGTATAAATTGGGATCAATTTTAACTTGTAAAGCCAATCGTTAGTGAATTATGAAATTAAAAAGTTTTATTGAAAAATTTATGATTTTTAGGAATTCTGCATTTTTTACATTAGTTTAGACTTTTAGATGAATGAAGTCGGAATACCTAAAGCTAGTTCAAGTAGTCAAGAGAACAAACATATATATCTACAAATTTAGACATTGTACACGATCAATCAAAATTTGGAAAGTTTGTTGGGAGATGATCTAAGATTGAGCTTGTGATATGACGATCAGTGCCGGAGATTGACTGATTACGTACACATTTTCCAATAGTTGCTTGCTTTTAAAATAAAAAATATGAGAAGCAGAGATATTAAACAGTGTTGTTTTGTACAGCTGAAAATGTGAAAAAAACATTATACTAAACTTACATTTCAATTTCATAATTTTGTTGAAAATCATTACCTGCGTCGCACACAATACATTTAATGTTATGAAATCACTCCTTGTGAAAGGGCACAGATACCCGCCTGTCTGTTGTGGTCCAGAAAAATTAGGCAAATTCTTCGATCATATTATTTTTTTAAACCCCTTGAATTTAATATCCCATCATTAAATTTTAATTGATTTTAATAATTATCTATTCAGTTATATGGACAAACTACAGATAAAAACAAATAACTCTCCTCATAATTCATAGGAAAGCGTAAAATTGAATAAACGGCTCTCATAAATATCTCTTGGGCGCACTAAAATGTGCAAAAACAATTATAGAAAATCGATTCGTACAATAAAATCAGCACGCTCTAGTTAATGGCGAATGTGTTAGCAACCGCGATACGCGTAATGTGGACATTACTCAAAATTTCTACTACAATATCGGTAGGTACCGATTTAATAAAATACAGATAGAAGTTTTATTTGCAATAGATACAAAAAGGTACAATTAAAATGTGCTTTTATATTAGTGTATTAGCAATAACGCGGCCTTATTACTATTTCATTTTGATTATTAAAGATAAGAAGTGAATCAGATTTAATAGAACGACAACAGCCTGTAATTGTGAAAAAATAGAACACGCAACTAAATGTTTCTTGTTCCATATTTTTTACCAGCGGCCATTTTTCTTATGCCTAAAATGAAAATACGTGAAACATAATGACCAATTGACCGTATTATCCGAAGTCGTTTGCGAGTCTAATCTTGTTTGTATTTAAAAAAATGTTGTCACATAAAATTTGGTATAACGCACCTGTCCTATATTCAATTTCTTCGCCAACCTTTTCCAAAGCTTATGACATAGCGTCAAGAGTAATCCTGATTCATAACAGCCCGTGGATGGCGTCATTTTTTATCTCTTAATCTCGTGTATTCTCTTAGTTTGTGTTTATTAAGACATTTGTTATGAGAATTTTGGCTAAGAATTTATTATGAGCATTTTGCTGCATATTAGTAAAAATCTATTTCTTCACCAAAATGAAATAATGTATTAATGAGGTTTTTTCTTTCAAAAAAGCTTTCACATGGTCTTTCTCTCGGTCATATTTTGCCGAAGTAAGCTGTCATGATGAGCAGAGACCTTTTCAACTCTCACAATGTTCGATATTTTTTGACCATTTACAAATAAAACAGTAAACATTTTATTTTTGCTGTCTGAAATCTGTCTCTAATATAAAGCATAGGTAAGTCTGTTTTTTGATGTGATTCACTTTGACAAATTTGCAACTGAATACAAGAAATCAAAATTGGAAAACATTTTTATCCCAGAAAAAAGGGAAGACGGAAAAAATATTAGGAAATATCCACCAAAAATTTCACACCACCGTTTATAAATCTCATTTGAATTCCAACAGCGTAGATACCCTTGGGATATAGGATATAATGCAACGTTCACATTGTACTACGCGGAAAGATTTGGCTGCAAATTGTGAAAACCTCTTTACGTTATATTGACTCAGCTCGCTTTTTCTGAACATTTTTATTACGTGTCCCAGATTTGAATGCCTTTGTTGTATATCTGTGTTCTATTTGAAATTCACCGATCAACAATGCCTCAAGATAGACATGGAAATGAAATGTCCGGTCAGCTCGAATCTCATACAAATACTAGACAAAGTTAAATTGTTGTCTCTACTAACGTAACGTTTTTAGCTAAATACCAGATTTTAAGTAGCACTTTTAATCCTAAGTTTCCTTTTTTTGTAACATACGACAGACAAACAAACAAGTTGGTCAACCACCGTCGTCTATGGTTATGAGCAACATCAGGAGTGCTGCCAACTCGTTGTGTACAGTCAACTAATCAAAGATGCGAGAAGGGCCATAAAATATGATTCAAGTTTTCTAAATAATGAGTGGCCTTGAGACGGCTAGAAAACTGACTTTGGCTAATCCGCATCGGAGCGAGCAGCGTTTCAGAGTACGCTTTATTCCCTTTGATTGAAGGGGAGACCCTGTATCCCTGCAATGATGATTATCGGTTGATATGATGAATCGCCAATGACCACGGTTATCCAGTAAGCTTGTTCTTTGCTTTCCTAGTTTTATGGTACAGGATATTCTATTTCACGAAGAACATTTGGCTATCAATGTTGTTACGTTCACATGCACATTGTTTATGTGTGCGTGAGCGATTTTACGAGAATTTCCGAGGTTCCGCACACTACAATAATGTGCATGTGAACGTAACCACATTCACAGCCAAATGCTCTTCGTGAAATAATATCTGTATCTCAATAAGTTTCCCTTAATAACAATGTCAGACATACAATCCACAATGATATATACACTGTGTACGCAAACAATTAATAGAGAATATTGCGATGCGGAAACTAAGATTAATCGCTTACCGATACGCCCCGTGTTCAGGACATGTTGCGTCATGTTCAGACGTAGTATGGATGGATGTGGCGCCTTGGTGTATTCAAGCGATATTATGTATCACAATAAAGTGTTTTTTTCTTCTTATAAACAATACAATAAACTTATACCATTTAATCACAGCATTCGACAATTGAGCGTCATTGACTGCACTCAATTTTCCATTTTTATAGGCTACAAGAGCCTAGTATTACCCGTTTTCCTCGTGGACCAACAGATATACACAAATAGTTGTATCATTAGGAATATTTTTAAATTAAAAGCTAACTAATATTCTAGTTATAATAAATTTCAATATTGTTATGGGACCAAAAAGGTTTCCACTCAGCATGATCTGGTTTGAAATTGCTATGTTGTTGCTAACAAGGAAAAGAAATAATCACAATTATATTAGTATTTTTATGATTTGTATTGTCAGTATACAGTAGTTTTTAATCTGTGGTCGTTGTTAATTCTGTTTTTGCAGGAACACAGTTGTGAAAATATTTTTTTGAATTCATTAGAATTCTGGATTAGTTTAAATATTTAAAATAAATGTTGAATATCATAACCTAAAACCCCAATTAATAACACGATATCATATTTGTACATACAAATGAAATTAATTTGGATGATAAATTTTCTCTTTTAACCCAGGAAAATTCAAATGAAACCTACATTAACCCTTGTCAAAGTAAACCTATTTTATTGTCCGCTGCACACCGTGAAACAAATAGGGGCCCCAGGAACTTCTCTATCAAGAAAATTGACCTCGAAATCACCCCTTATGAGGTGTAACAGAAACCACTGATGTAAATCTGAACAGATAACGGAGCGCGGAGTTTTTCAGGCCGACAAAGTGAGACTGATCGGTGACTGCGCTTCCTGTCCGCGGTGCCGATGGGTCTCACTTCTGGACTTTACTACTGCTTAACATCAGGTGTGTTGAAGTCAATTTGTTTAGCTAAATAAATAAAAAATTTGCATTGACATTAGACTCGAATTTTAATTCGCGAGACGCGCGGCTTGGCCGCTGCCCGCTACCGCGGCTATGGGTTCCGAACAACTCATAGCCAACGAACTGTTGGCGTTCATCCAGCACGCTATCGACACCATGGACGAGGTTAGCATCTTGCAGATCTGCAAGTCGAACTTCAAGGAAGATGAAATTTGTAGTGGCAAGGAGCTGCTCTACAAGGTGCTCGGCAAAGCCGACCGTATGCCGTCCCGGCGAAGGGATGAGAAAGGCGAGAGGAGCCTTCAAGATATAATATCTTTATTGAAGGTCACCGATCCGGACGACGTGCCTGCTTTTGTGGCGAAGGAGCTGCATCGGCTGCCCCCCGTCACTTTCGACCACGTCGACGTCACCAGGCTGCTCAAGGACATAACTGCCCTGAAAGCCAGTCAGGCCGAGATGGAGTTTAGGTTGGCAACTTCGGAAACTACCATCAAGGAGCTACGTGCCGAATTATTATCAATAAAAAGTAATAATTCGGTAAGTAGGTCAGACGAGTTTGCTAACGTAAACATGCGTCGCGGAGCGCACAATGCGACCTTAGGCAGTTCTGCGTCAGCGGAATTCGACCGCTCGCCGCCAGCCGCTGTCGTAAGGTGCGATGAACTTCGTCCCGCCGCCCGCTCCACCGCGCCGGAGCTGACATCCAGCGTACGTTCGTCGACTCCTCAACGTCCATACGCTGCAATTGCCGCTGGTCCACCATCGCAGCGGCCATCTCAAGAGGGGAAGAAGCTGGGTCCTAGTCAACGGGTCCAACGTAAGGCTGTTCCAAAGAAGAGCCAGTGCGACGAGGAGGGCTTCACCAAGGTGGAAAAGAAGAAAAGGAAGCCCACCAGTCGCAACCAGTGCGGCACAGCACAGACCGGAGCAAACCACCTTTTGCGTCCAGCGACACCGTCGACGCAGGTGTATGTTTCCAGATTGCACTGGTCTACAACGGTAGAGGAGGTTGTAGATTATGTCAGGAAGAAGTCCAATTTCACCTTAAGGGTCGAACGGTTGGAATCCCGCCACAAAGTGAATTTCAATTCTTATGTGGTGAGAGTTCCGACTCACCATCTGGCGACCTTTATGAAGGAGGATTTCTGGCCGCAGGGCGTCGTGTTTCGGAGATTCCGCGGGCGACTACCTACGGAGAATGCGCGTTACATGTCGCCGACATCACATGTGAAATAGTTATAGTGTTTATATTATTGTATATATGTTAGTCTGTAAGGTATATATTATATGGGCCGATAATTTGTTAAAATTTTATTTGTTGCCTTAAATAAATGACTATTATTATTATTATTATTATAAAGACGCTCTGTGATAATTTTTTTTTTTGTCATTTTTATCGTTAAGTGTTAGGCAAATAAAGCGATAAAGCTATCTATCTATATAATTTGCTTTATCTACTTGACATTTTGAAATACTTTCAGTAGTCACAGGTGACTAGTTTTTTGATTCCACGCATATCTGTTTTGGAATAAAATAAATTAAAAATAATAAGCATCAGATCTCCATATCCAAGAACTATTTCAGATTGAGTCACATGTCGCTTGGTGACTTCCAGCTAACCACCGATTAAGTGATTAATAGAATTATGTGCACAATATCCAAAAACTTGAATTTAGTCTTTCTTTCTTACATGCCCTCAAACGGTTTTTTATACAATAAAACTAGGAACAATAAAAATAATAATAATAATAATAATATTTATTTATTTCTCTCACAAAATAGCATTTACACAACAACAGATTAACAA
Organism: Endotricha flammealis; assembly: GCA_905163395.2. Taxonomy (NCBI): domain Eukaryota; kingdom Metazoa; phylum Arthropoda; class Insecta; order Lepidoptera; family Pyralidae; genus Endotricha; species Endotricha flammealis. The sequence goes on from LR990855.1 coordinate 17,133,605, forward strand.
GTGCATACTCATAATAATCATTCAACTTAAGGTAGGTTAGTCAAATATATTCTTACAACTAAGATGTGAGAGACTGGTGCCTAAGCTAAGCAAAAGCCTGTGTTTCAGGACACCAGGTCTCAACCCCAAGGAAAAACTACAATTACTGACAACTAAAAGATTACAAAATTTTCGAGAGAGAGTACTTATAATAAAATATATGATGACGTAAGCAACATAATTAGTTTGTTACTCTAATCACGTTACATAAACTTATAATATAATATACAATATCAAATAACTTCAAATAATTTCTCAGTGTCCTCATAATTCAAACTCAGAAGCCAATTCTTCACTACCTTCCTACAAGTAACCTTGTTCTTATCATAGATATTTAGTTGCCTATTTAACTTATTGTATAAATAACAACCCAAAACACAAAAGAAACGTCTGGCAAAAGATGTGGAATAAACCTTGTTAGTTGTACAGACGATATCCTTACGCCTTTTAGTTAAAATTGCAGGATCGTAAACAGTCCTGGAATGCTGGTTTAAAATTATGGATAAAACAAATAATTGACGGACAGTTAGGACATTCGCCCTATGATATAAGTCGGACGTTGGGAATCTGAACGGAAGGGAAAACATAACCTTTAGTATAGATCTCTGAGTTCTTTCTAATCTAATAAGTGTGGTTTTTGGTGCTCCACCATAAACATTTATACAGTATGTGATTAAAGACTGGCACAAAGCAAAATAAACTGACAGTAGTACTTTCTCACTGGCTACGGCTCTCAAATTTTTAAAAACATAAATTAATTTTCTCAGTCTGTCAGACAATTTGTCAATATGCAATTGAAAGTTCAATTTAGAGTCTAACAAAACACCTAGATATTTTAGTGAGTCCACTTCTTCCAAAGAGGGGCAAGAGCATCTCACAGAACTGTGACAGGAATGAGCCATTATTGAAAGTCGGTCAGTTACCGGACTACTAGCAATTAACAATACAAAACAGAGAATAAATTATTACCCACAAATATAATATTAGCGTCATCTATTTGTATTTATATCTGTAGGTGTAACCGGAACGCACACTTGTAATATAAATGATACTCTCATTCTACGTTATGAGGAAAAAGTGATCCTAGCAATCGGAAGGTCTTAGTTGTGGGCGGCCATTACTCAATGTTACACGCTATATTGTGAGAAATTTATAGTTCTGTTAAAGGATTTACTGAGGATCTCTTTTGACATTGACATTTTCTTGTGAAATTATTGTTGGGTTATTATATTGTGACTGTTTTTGTTATAGTTCACACATGAAACTTTTAAATATTTTTATATTATAATGACTTTATGGGTTATTATATTGTGACTGTTTTTGTTGTAGTTCACACATGAAACTTTTAAATATTTTTAAATTATAATGACTTAAAAACAAAACTATCTATTCAGTTACTTGCGGCACTTCTTCCCAACTAGGCCATTCACGCTAAAGTGCTAGGTTTAAAACTGATATAAAGCCTGTGCTAAACGGTTTAAAAGATTTTGTTGATTGGTTTGCAACAGAGATTTGACAAGAAGATTTAGTATGAAAATATTTCCACTGGTTTAAAACTCTATATCAAACCATTGACGACCTCCGTGGCGTAATGGTTACCACGCCAGACCGCCACCCAGGAGGTCCCGGGTTCGATCCCCGGTCGGGTCATGATGAAAAACGAACTTTTTCTGATTGGCCTCGGGTCTTGGATGTTTATCTATATATGTATTTGTTATAAAATATAATATCGTTGAGTTAGTATCCCATAACACAAGTTTCGAACTTACTTTGGGGCTAGCTCAATCTGTATGAATTGTCCTATATATTTATTTATTTATTTATTTATTTATTGTTGTAAACCGTTTGCAAGGCTTTGGTTTTGTCTTTATCGTAAGAAAAGAAACAGAAATGCAAATTAAAATCACAGTTGAACTAGTTACCGTTCAATTTCTATTTAATTCTGAAAAATCTTGTATCTCTTAAGTTTGAATTGAAGAATTGAATTTGAATTGCAGATTACCTTAAGTCTGTCCAGTGCTTTATACAACTTGGAACTTTCTGGAATATATTCAGAAACTATGCTGTTTTACCGGTGGAAATTCAATGTAGATTTTACAAGTAAATTGATTTTCTTTTACTGTGCTATATCCTACTAATCATACTAATATTACAAATGAGAAAGTGAGTTTGTTTGTTTGTTATTCCTTCACGGCTTGACTAATCAGCCGATCATTATAAAAAATTGTATATTGTTAGGAGTACAGAGCCCAACATAGGCTACTTTTTGTCACGTGAAAGTATGTCATTCTAATGGGAAAATATTTTTTCTACTATAGAGGGCGCTGTATGGGATGGGCTATCGGCCAACAGATGGCGCCACACACAAGTCGCGCTATGGGGTGTTTTGTTGTCAAACGAGATCTATGTCCTAAAATTAAGCGCGAGAGAAGCCGCGGGGAAAAGTTAGTAATATTAAAAAGGCGAAAGTAATGTGTATGTTTGTTACTTCTTCACGCTTCAATGGCAAGGCCAATTTTTATAATATTTGGTATGTGCGTAGCTGATACCTTGGATTACTACATAGGTTATTTTTAATCCCAAAATGTACACTACACATGTAAAAATCTGGTGTAAAATTCTTGCTTCAAATATAGACAGCCGGTGCGGTGGTGTGTTTGATAGTGATTCTTCTGTGGTTCCGATTTGTGTGATGGTATTTGTGTATGCTCTCTGGGCCTGTATGAACTGTGTAGAAATTGTTTATTTAAATATGACTTTACCTCTATTAAATATAACAGAAATAGGCCAACCAATATTATAAAATATTGGTATGGTGACCTATTTCTGTTTCATTTTGATAAAACAGTACAATAATAATGCTCATAGACTCAGAATATTATGTAGTTTCTATCTTATCTAAATTGATTGATAGACACATAGGCCAGTGAACCGTAATAGGTGAAATTGTCGAGATAAACCAATTTGGATTATCATCAGTATAACGCTGAGCTTGTAATTATTACAGGGTTTATTGAAGGTCTTGTTAATTGTTAATACTGAAATTTTAGAGGTAATTTAACTAAATATTTTTTTTGACAACACAACGCCATCTAGTTCCAAACTAAGCATAGCTTGTACTATGGATACTAGATTGCTGATAAATATACTTAAATACTTTTTTTGTAAATAAATACTTATTATACATAGAAAACTCCCAGACCAAGGCAAACAGTCATGTTCATGTGCACAAATGTTTGCCTTGCGCAGGATTCGAACCCGCGGCCCTTGGGATAAAGTGACCATTGCTAGCCACTCACCCACCGGGCCTGTCAAAATTAGATCTTTCTTTTACTATAGTCTTTTTCTCTTTGATTTCACTCACAAATGAAATCAAAGGAGGACCGGCAGAAATGTATGGATCCTGGCCTTAGAACCAAAGCGATATGTCGTTGGAAAGGTTATTTTTTTCATTATCTACAACTTTTACAATGGCAGCAAGTCTCAAAAACCTTTATACAGTTGCGTCTCAACTCGCGCGGTTTGATATGCCATAACTTTTTCCCAAAGCAATACGAGACTTGCTACCATAGTAAAAGTTGTAGATTATGAAAAAACCTTTTCAACGACATATCGCTCAATGTTTTTGAAAGAGCCGTTTGGCTCTAGGCTTTGGCAAGTAGGTCGGTACTGTTGGTTTGGTCAGTACTTGACAACGGCAACTTTGTCGGTTGCCATGAGAAGGTCCTCCCGAGAACATTCACTTGGGCAAAGTGGGTTAGGTGTCTCCATATCTTGGACTATCTCCACAGTCGCAGCTGATCTGGGATGATCTGCTGTGACTGTAGACAATCAGGCCAAGTGGGGCTTTATTGACCTAATAAAGCCCCACTTGACCTTATTGTCCCGTCAAATTGTCTGTCAGTTATATTATTAAATTTATGGAATGTTAAATAGGGATAATTTAAACGCCGGCAACACTTTTTATTATATCGAAAATCAAACTAAAACTTCTTTGTATCAGTTTAAAACGAGAAAAACTCAAGATATATTTTCATATTTCACAATATTAGTTCAGAAAAAACTACATATTTGAAATTATATCAAAAATGTTGAATTCAATACAAGTAAATACAAAACAAAGAGTAATCATTTGAACAATAATGTCAATATAGAAAATGTTTGATCCATCAATGTCTAGACAATACAAATATGAGGATTAGGGTTCAGTGAAATATTCAAAGATACGAAATGAGAAATCACTAGTTGAGCAGCGTACCCCACCCTCGATCTTTTTTTCGAAATCATTAGAGTGATAGGGCTTAATTACTTGAATAGATTGATGGGTAGGATAGTGATTTCTTTTTATACCACTATGGTGGCAAACAAGCTTACGTCCCGCCTGATGGCAAGCGATCACCGTAGCCTATGGACGCTTGCAACATTGGAAGTGTCACTCGCGTTGCCGACTCTGTAAAAATCTTTTAATGTGATTACTTACCATAAAGGAAAACAATCAGGCTCTGCAAATAACTAATCGTTTCGTTCCGTCCTATTCCTTCAAGTTTTCTGCCCCCTTCTTTTATCATTGCTTATAGATAAATAAATAAATATATAGGGACAATTCATACAGATTGAGCTAGCCCCAAAGTAAGTTCGAAACTTGTGTTATGGGATACTAACTCAACGATATTATATTTTATAACAAATACATATATAGATAAACATCCAAGACCCGAGGCCAATCAGAAAAAGATCGTTTTTCATCATGACCCGACCGGGGATCGAACCCGGGACCTCCTGGGTGGCGGTCTGGCGAAGGTAGGTAATCAAAGAATCTTTCTCTTGATTTATTAATGACCTTCGTGGTGTAATGGTTTACCACGCCGAACCGCCCCCCAGGAGGTCCCGGGTCCGAATCCCGGTCGGGTCATGATGAAAAAACGAACAATTTTTTCTGATTGGCCTGGGTCTTGGATGTTTATCTATATAAGTATTTGTTATAAAATATAGTATCTTTGAGTTAGTATCCCATAACACAAGTTTCGAACTTACTTTGGGGCTAGCTCAATCTGTGTGATTTGTCCCCATATATATTTATTTCTTTGAAGTAGTAGATAGTAGTCGTAGTAGCTTGAAGATTATGAGCTGTGATGACTAGTGGGTTAAATCAATGAAACTCTGTAAATAACTAACCAATAATGTCGCCTATTTCTTTAACTTTACGCGCAAGTTTAATATTATTTTAACACTTAAACTTAATTCTTTATAATAGTTTCCAAGGTAAGATTATAGTAAGATGATGCACTTCCCGCCACAGGCTAAATGGATTGGAGGATCCTACCAAGTTTAGTCGTGACATTATAATGGAGAGCAGAGTAAGTTAACATCAAAAGCAATTTATAATATACTAGTGTTTGCCCGCGGCTTCGCTCGCATTAAATTCGGAGTAACACGGTTCAGGGGAACCGTGTGAGTAGTTTTCAAGGTAAGACCTGTCAAAGCGTATACCGGCAGGTAATAAAAACATAGCTTTCGATATTCGAAATTGACACTTGTATAATCTTTATAGTCTGTACTGTTCTCTCTGCTAATTTATAAGTTTACACATTTCTAATTAATATATTCTTCCTTTGCTACCACTGTTTTGTCTACTCAATTCTCCTATTTAAGTGGTTATGGGCCCAGACCATATAAGTGCAAACATTTGATACGACGAAGTTAAAAAGTGAAATGTCTGCGACAAATTCTTCAGACGCCTGCTCGTCCAGTGAACGACCCTGAAGTTTCAAGAAGCTAATAGGTACCAATTTTAATATGTGGGCCTTCAGTATTCAATGTCTTTTACAAGACCTCGACCTATGGGATGTCGTTGAGCATCCTCATAATCCAGAAAACCAGGCCGAAGTCAGAAAAGACATTAAGGCGAGAGCTAAGATATGCCTGGCTTGTGATGAAAGCATATATCCTGTAATAAGGTCAGCCAAAAATGCTTTTGACACTTTCAACTGCTTGAAGAAGGCGTACGCTGATAGTGGCCTCACGAGACGACTGTCTCTTATGAAGAAACTGCTAGCCATCCAATATACGGAAAATAACATGCAGCAGTACATCACCAGCATGTTGAATACCCAACAAGAACTTCTGGCTATTAATTCTGGAGTTGATGACGAGTTTCTGGCTATCATCATCCTGGCTGGACTACCGGATTTTTTCAAACCGCTCGTCATGACTCTAGAACACTCCAGCATGCTCTTAACTTCGGAAAATGTAGTATCAGCACTCTTAAAGGAAAATAGCAAAGAACAGAGAGTACCGCTACCAGGACCTAGTAACACTGTGTTTAATACCCAAACGATTAAACTATTTTGTAAATACTGTAAAAAGTTAGGGCATGTAGTCTCACAGTGTAGAAATTTAAAGAACAAGAAAAATTCGGCAAACATTTCATTTATTAATACATCCGAATTCACACTTTCATCTTGTTTTGCTAATATTTCTTCCACAGGTTCTCATTCTCAAAACTGGTACATTGATTCTGGTGCAACTTCCCATATGTGTAATAGGAAAGAATGTTTTTCCACTATATCCCCACACATCATTCCTATTACAGTTGCCAACAACAATGAACTGTTGAGCCAAGGTAAAGGTACTGTACATATGAATATATCTAATAGTGTAAATAAAATTAGCGACGTCTTGTATATTCCTGGGTTAGCTACAAATCTACTATCTGTAAATAAAATAAACCAAAACGGTTTGGATGTTTTGTTTACATCTGACGGAGTCAAAATATTTCCGAAGGGTGGCTGTCAGGTGACAAGTTCTGTCATCGCCACTGGCTCTGTACATAGAGGTTTGTATAAATTAGACGTAAGTTCCGATAACCCGCATGCCATGCAGATTTCAACCAGAGAGTCTGGAATATTATGGCATAGACGTCTTGGGCATTTGAATGCCAATACCTTAAATATTTTAAAAAATAAAAATATATTGGTATTAACTTTACGGGAAATCTTAGCACACCTTGTATTTCTTGTTTACAAGGTAAACTTTCGAGAAAGCCTTTTCCCAATTCTACCAGTAGGTCGAGTTGTGTGCTACAACTCATACATTCGGATCTTTGTGGTCCTATGAGTACACACTCGTGGGGCGGAGCCCTATACCTCCTAACTTTCACTGACGACTTCAGTCGTAAAACTTTCGGATATCTTTTAAAAACAAAAGCCGAAGTTTTTAGTAAGTTTGTAGAATTTAAACATTTAGTCGAAAACCAAACCAATCGAAAAATCAAAGTCCTGCGTACCGATAATGGTGGAGAGTTTGTAAACTGCAAATTTTCTACGTTTTTAAAAGAAAACGGAATTATCCACCAGACTACGATTCCATACACACCCCAACAAAATGGTGTTTCAGAGCGCGCTAATCGAACTATTATCGAAAAAGCTAGATGTATGCTCCAAGATTCGCAACTTTCGAAAGCGTACTGGGGAGAAGCGGTTAATACTGCCATATACCTAAAAAACCATACACCTACACAGGCCCTAAACAATCAAATCCCAGAAGTATTATGGTCTGGAAAGAAAGTTAATCTTTCTCATTTGAAAGTTTTTGGATGTGAAGCTCATGTTCTCGTACCAAAAGAAAAACGTACGAAACTTGATGCCAAGACGCAAAAATGCATCTTTGTAGGGTATGCCACAGACAGCAAAGGGTATCGGCTAGTAGATTCACAGAATCCACGAGCGTTAATAGTCGCAAGAGACGTTGTCTTTATTGAGGACAAAACGCCGTCGGTTTCTGAATCCGCCTCAGTTCCAACCCCCATATCGACAGAAGTCCTAGTACCCATTTTTGAAGAAGTTCCACAAATGCAACCTAATACTGACTCTAGTGACCTTCAACCAGTGACATCCACAGAGTTGGACGATCCTGCTCCTAACACTGTATGTGATGATATTCCTCTACAGGCTCCTTCACCAGAATCTTCACAACTTGAAGCTACAGGAGAACCCATACCCGAACGGAGGTATCCTGCCAGGGACAGGCGTGCCCCTGACAAATACGCATGTAATGTAAATATAGGTATAAGTGGTGATATGGAACCTGAAACATACAAGGAGGTTACAGATCATCCTCAAAAGGAAGAATGGCACGAAGCCATGCATGCTGAATTTCACTCATTGCTGAAGCACGGAACTTGGACACTAGTTGACAGACCTAAAGATAGAAAAACAACAAAGTGCAAATGGGTATATAAACTCAAAAAGGACACAAGTGGAAATGTTGTGAAATACAAAGCTCGATTAGTAGCCAAGGGGTTTACCCAAGTTGCAGGAGTAGATTACGGCGAAACTTTTTCGCCCGTTGCTCGACTTTCCTCGGTTCGACTACTTATGGCAGTTGCTGCTGATTTAAATTGCAAAATCGACCACCTAGATGTGGAAACAGCATTTTTAAATGGCGATTTAGATGAAGAAATATACATGGAGCAACCTGAAGGCTTCTCCAATGACCCTAAGAATAAAGTGTGTCTACTCAAAAAGGCACTTTATGGCTTGAAACAAGCTCCACGCCAGTGGAACAAGAAGGTTTGCCAAGCTATGGCTGGCCTCTCGCTCAAACAAGCCACAACAGAGCATTGTATATATTATAAAAGGGTCGGTAACGATTTCATAATCGTTGCAGTATTCGATGATGATTTCTTTATCCTTTCAAATAGTGACAATCTCAAAATGCAATTCAAAGAGGACCTTAAGAAAATGTTCACAATAAAAGATTTAGGCCCTGTCAAAGATTGCCTTGGTATGAGAGTTACGCAAACTCAAAACTGCATAACACTCGACCAATCAAATTATATTCAAAAAATAATCGACAAATACAACATGAGCGATGCGATTTCTGTCACAACTCCTATGGAACCTGGACTTAAACTTAGTTTACCCGAAAAAGAAGACGAAATTGATGTACCTTACAGGGAACTCATTGGCTCTCTAATGTACATTTGCATTGGAACGAGGCCTGACATTGCACACGCAGTCTCAGTTCTGTCCCAATTCAATGCACATTACGGGGGAGTACACTGGAAGGCGGCTAAAAGAGTTCTTAGATACCTAAAAGGTACTAAGGATCTCAGTCTTCGTTTTTGTAAAGGTGACAACCAACCTGTTGTTGGTTACTGTGATGCTGATTATGGGAATAATATAGTGGACAGACGTTCCTTTACGGGATATGTATTTATGGTGAGCGGAGCTCCTGTCTCGTGGGAAGCGCGTAAACAGCGCACAGTAGCCCTGTCTACCACGGAGGCAGAGTACATGGCCTTAGCAGAAGCTTGCAAAGAAGCAATGTACCTCAAAACTCTCATCGCTGAAGTCTTCGCTGTCACACATCCCATTGTCATCCACTCTGATAATCAAAGTTCCATAAAACTCGCTCATAATAACACGTTTCACTCGCGTACCAAACACATCGACGTCAGACATCATTTCATTCGTGACGCACTTGCACAGCACCATTTTATCATCAAGTTCATTCATTCATTCTACAAATGACATGGTTGCCGACATTCTAACCAAATCTTTGGCCAAATTAAAACACTGTAAGTGTACAAATTCCCTAGGCTTACGTTAGGTTAGATGTGTACATGTTCTTAGTAGGTAGGTGTTGTAGTGTTTAGGTATATTTTTAGTGTGGTGTTTGTTTGTTGTACATTTGTATATACATACAGGGTGTTTTTATTACGGGGGGGTGTCAAAGCGTATACCGGCAGGTAATAAAAACATAGCTTTCGATATTCGAAATTGACACTTGTATAATCTTTATAGTCTGTACTGTTCTCTCTGCTAATTTATAAGTTTACACATTTCTAATTAATATATTCTTCCTTTGCTACCACTGTTTTGTCTACTCAATTCTCCTATTTAAGTAGACCCATATAAAATTTCACCCCCTCTTTTAAGGGGTGGGGGGCAGATTTAAAAAAAAAAGGATGTACGATTTTTTTGTTAGTCACAAATAGTCCGCAGACAAATTTTTAGCTTTCTTCCTTGAAAATTGCGGAATTCACCATACAAACTTCCACCCCCCATTTTAGGGAAGTGGGTTAGAAAGAGACAAAAGTAGCCTATGTCACTCTCCATCCCTTCAACTATCTCCACTTAAAAAAATCACGTCAATTCGTCGCTCCGTTTTGCAGTGAAAGACAGACAAATAAACAGACACACACACTTTCCCATTTATAATATTAGTAAAGTATGTACTATACTTTCTCTTGTGTCGGAGGCCAAGACTCACTTTGGGTCGCTGAGCCATTGGAGTAAGTAAGTATGTACTATACGTATAAATACACTAGGTATTCTATTGCTACTAATATTATAGTGTAGTAAGGAAAAAATATTTCTGTGTCAATATCATGTATTGTGAAACATGCCTTTTAATGGAACGTGATTAAAGTTTTTACAGTCTTTTTAAGATACAAGTACTGGGTATGTCCATCGCACATTTTCGATATTGATAGAGTGAGATGGGTGATTGTATCAGCCAATAACAACGCTCGCAATGGTAATACAATAAATAATAAGGACCAATAGCGAAGCAGTAAAATTTTTCGTTATTCGTTTGTAAAGACCAAAAACTTGGTAGGGGTCTAAAGTAAATGCGTTACAGCTCCGCCGAGATGTACTGATTATCCAGGTTTATCTAATAACGTAGGTCAGACGCCATTTTGCAGTTTAGCAGTTTAAATTGATTATTAGTTTCAAATCTTTTTACACTTATCTTTTTACATGGGGTCTGTCTGTACATCATGTTTTGTAATTGTAAGCAAACAAATGATTAGCGAGAAGTGAAGAAGTCACTTCGCGCTAATCATTTGTCACCTCAACCATAACATTCTAACTACACATACTATCTTTCATACTGTTAATCCATCTTTTCTTATCAATCATCAAAATAAAATTCTAAGAACACGAAAATGTGACGATTTCACAATAAGGTCCCTTGCCCCGTGCCGTAGCGCCGCCGTGCACGTCAACAAGCTTCGAAAGTAATCGGTACAACACGCACGACCGTGCCTAAACACGACGAATTAACTTAATTTACTGTAGATTTTCGAGATTCATAAGAGGCCAAGCGTCTTTCTGCAATAATATCTTTTCACGCAAAACAAAGAAACTGCCCCAGCCAGCATACATTACTATAGTCCACTCATCTGGCATAGACACACACACTCCCACTAACACACACTCAAACACAGGTACATCACATACACATCTTCGTCGTCATGACAGGCAAGTGTCACGCAAACTAAGAATCGGGCCTCCATGAGACAGCGTGGAAGCCATAATATAGTGAAATTGTAATTTGTTTTGGAATTGAATATGAATACTATTATTATAGACTCTATTAATAAATGCTATTTAAATAATATTACATCATTATACATTTTGACATAAAATTATAACAGAATTACGAGCTGTCAAGAAAACACCAAGTTCAATTAGGTAAACAAATTGGCTTACAAGGAATTTTAATTACTGTCATGACATCGTATTTTGCTATTTTCAATGTTCAAAAACAGCGATTTATTTTAGGATTATTAAATTTTATTTATATAACATTTCAATAACATTATAGTTTAGTTGTAGGTCCGTTTTAGACCTCTTGTTAACGACATCAGACAACGTTTTTGTTAACGGCGTTATAAATAACGCGCGTCGGCCCATCGCCCTTCGTAAAAATCGGGGCATTTCTCAGTTGGTCACCGGACGGTAAGTGTATTTAAGTAACTGAAGTTCTTTCCAAGGAGTTCAGAAACACAACACACTAAAATTGACATCACTCTTTTTAAGAGAGGTAAGGCACAGCGGATAATCCGCTCATATCGGAGCAGCCCGTCAGGGGAAGGACTTCCACTTTATAGAAGATCGTAGCTAAATAGCATTGGTATCGGCCATGTTGTGTTCCTACTGTGAGTAAGGTCTCCAGAGCTCCACTTGGGGGAGTTGGGAGGGTTGGCAACGCGTGAGTGATATCCCCGGTATTGCGTCTATAGGCTTCCGGTGATGCTTACCATCAGGAGGGCCGTATGCTTGTATGTCACCTTTATGGCATAAAAAATGTACTTCCCTAGAAGTTCAAAAACACAAGTGAACACTGAAATTGCCATCGCTGCTGTTCCAAAAGAGAGTAAGCAACAGTTTAACGTCATATTAAATACTCGGATAAACTAATTTATTAATTTACACACATAATAAAATGTGTAGACAGCATATTGTTATTAAAATAATTAACAGTATAATTATGAACTGAAACAATATTGCTTATGTTAGTAACAGCTCCGCAAATTCTAATTTCTAATACACCCTTGTCAAAATGTGTCGTCACGGGCTCGCAATTAATTATTTCATGAATTTCTCGTATAAATCATTAAAAATTCTCTTCACAGATGCTCTCTCTAATTACCTACTGCTGACGTAGGTTGGTGCTGTACTCCCTGCTATGTGATGTGAATAAATAAAATCTACTTATTATAATGTATATTATTCGGTAAAGTGTTTTTATGTAACTCAAAACGAACCATTTTTTCAGAATTAACGAAAAACTTGGAAATACTCCTGTGAAAGTTTGTAAAAAATTGTCTTATGACCAATCTTGGTTTGTTTCTGTAGTTACTATTGATGCAATATCGCACTATTGTAGTGTGAGCCATACAGCCTTAAGTATACACACTATGATCAAGGCGGCAGATGTGATTGAAAATTCAGGAATTGTGAGTTGAGTGGCAGACAGTCAGGTTAGTCGGTATCCCTCATTGGCTAGAGAGGTGAGCCTGACAGACCCCCGTCGCTTCCCCAAGTGGCTGGAAATGCACTAATGCATTTTCCTGACTTTAAACAAAAAAAATGCTATTTTTATTCTGCAGTACTCGGCGTCGATTTTTAAGTGCGGCAAACAAGTTTTAAAACGAATACTACAGTCTCCTAAGAAGTCACGATTTACAAAATGTGAACTTTTCACCATTTAAACGGTCCTGCTTAAACGGTGCTATTAATAGTATAAGCTTTCTGTGTACAATGATCCTAATTACCACGAAGCAACTTTGGAGTGTTGTCAAATCATCGTTTAAGTCATTAATCATTCACATGTTTCAAAGGTTTTATTAATATGGGTGGAATCATTTTGGAAAACGTGCCGAAGTTTGCTATTTGACCTATCTAATATAATAGCCATAGTGATTGGAGTTTTTTTTAGAGAATTTGGTAGATTGTCAATTACAAATTTCAAAACGTCGACATAGTTAGTGAGGGAAGATAGAAGCCGCTAGATGCAGGCCGCTGCTAGCCAACCGGTGCTGGAAACGTTTGCGTTGGCGATATCTAGCAGTGTGGACTTCTTATGGCTGAGAAGATTATGATGATATATTTAGGTCTTTATGTACGAATGGATGAAACGAAACGCACCCTATTCATTAAGTTGGCAAGTATATTGCAGATTATTCTCAGGTTGCCAGGACTGTATGTGTGTGAGCGTCGTCGAACGACGCCATTGTTTTAATGTAACTAAAGAATAATAAAATAATAAGCGTTTTCACTCAGATCATATCGCTACACAAACTGTTTTATTTGTATGTACCGTTGCACGTGACTGTACAATGTTTGATCATTAAACTAATGAGTCAGTATCTAATGATTATCTATAATAACAATTATTCTGCTTTACGCTTATAGTATTTTACGCTAAGGGACAATATACTCCCGCTCATTGTGATGCAAATAAAAATCCTCACGATATTATGTGCTTAGCTACAGGCCTAAATCCATACTCGTATAACAAAGTGGCTTCAGGGTTGCCACCAGACAGCGGTATCTTATACCTAGTATGCTTAACAAAGACAATTTCTTAAGCTAAACAATTTCTTGTATAACACTAAAGAACAGAACCCCAATGACTTCTCATCACATTACCATCGTTGCGTCTCCTGTAGTAGTACAACGGCGACTGACAAATAAGCAATGAAGCTTATTGATGTCTCAGAGGAGATACTGCAGTTGTCTTGTAACTCACAACGAAATAAAACAGAAGGAAATTAGATAGAGTATTAAGAACTAAAAGGACTTTAGACCTTAGCAACTACATGAAAGATAGCAATTTGAAACAAAAGGCATAGGTACGAATCTCGTTAGACAGCCCTTCCCGCACAACTTGAATATAATCATTGTTACCAAAAATAAAACATGCACTTACGCACGGTAAGCAGTCAGAAAATTGTTCTCAAGCAAAATATTTAACCATTTTCCTTCAGCCCTATGTAACACAAACGTTATGTCCCCGTGAAATCATACAACGTTAGATTTTACGAGACAGAAAACGTTAGACCCGTAGCTTGAATAAATTTTGCTGCATATCAATTTTCATGTTCTCACAAAAGCCACCGAATAACATTCACCACGACAGAAATACCAGAAGGTTTATTCTTGAATTTAATAGTAATTTAAAATTCTAATGAGAAACAATGTCAAAAAGTAGTATGTATAATATTTGAAATAATAAGTTCCATTTCGTACCAGTTAAAGCTAATGCACGGAGTACTATACTAGTCGCCAACACGGCAGGCTCGCGCAGACGTAAAACGAAGTTCGAAACTCATACTTATTATGTACCTACTCAGTGTATAACGATTTTCAATTGTTTTTTAACTATTTCAATTATGCAACCACTTAAATTGTACGTACTCAAAATTTAAACTAAAATGGTTTAAATTGTCATTACGAGTATTTATGGACAGTTTCAATACTTTTGTCATCACAAACTACGACTGTAAACTCACAGGCAGTATGATTTCATTTTAGTATGAAAATTTTAAAAGAATGACCAGCAAAATGTGGACAAAATGCAGCCAAATTAATTTTGAAGTTTGTCACTTTAACAGCCATGCATAGTTCCGTCCTGAGGTAACTTTTGAATTATAACTTTTGGACACGCATTGTGAATATAAAGAATGATATTATTACTTCCTGCTGAGCTGGAATAGGGAAAAAATGCTATTATTCCAGTTTCAAGGTAGGGGCTTGGAGTTTGTTTGATTTTTGTAAACTTTTTGGTTTTATATTTTACTTGCTTTTCCCCGCGGCTTCGCTCGCGTTTAATTTTATGACATATGTCATTTGACAACAAAATAACCCATAGCGCGACTTGTGGCGCCACCTGTTGGCCGATAGCCATCCCATACAGCGCCCTCTATAGTGGAAAAAATATTTTCCCATTAGAATGACATACATTCACGGGATAAAAAGTAGCCTATGTTGGGCTCTGTACTCCCACCAATATGTATACAATTTTTTATAATGATCGGCTGCTTAGTTAAGCCGTGAAGGAATAACAAACAAACAAACTCACTTTCTCATTTATAATATTAGTATGATATCGCCCGGCCATGCTAAAGAAGTTTAGGGAAGGCCTATGTCCAGCAGTGGACTTCTTGTGTCTGAGATAGTAATGATGATAATATAGGGATGAAATTATTACATTTAATTTTGTTATTATCTATACTAATATTATAAAGTGGAAAGATTTGATTGTTTGCATTGAATAGGCTCCGAAACTACTGGACCGATTTCAAAAATTCTTTCACCAGTAGAATGCTACATTATCAGGGAGTGACATAGGCTATAGCTTTTCCCGAAATTCAATGTGGTTCCCACGGGAACGGGTCCGGAACTTCACGCGGACGAAATCGCGGGCAAAAAAGCTAGTAACAAATAAAACATCTTGACTGTTTGTTAGAAACTTATTAATAATGGAGATAGGCACGTTTCCGTTGTATTTCTCTCTCAACATTTTAGTTCTAATTAAATGTAGCAAGTAAATTATTTGACTATCCCTGAGATGATGATGATGATCCCTGAGTTGACGCCCTTATTGTGAAAGAAAAAGTGGCGTGATGACTCAATCAAAATAATGTTCGATCCAAAACAGATTTTCTCAGATTAAGGTTTTAGCTGCTTTGGGCTTTTGAAAAAAAAAATCTAATAAAACGACTAACCTCGAAAAACCTTATCATCAAACCGTTCATCATTCACAACACAAACATCTTAGCACTTTAG
Organism: Endotricha flammealis; assembly: GCA_905163395.2. Lineage (NCBI taxonomy): Eukaryota > Metazoa > Arthropoda > Insecta > Lepidoptera > Pyralidae > Endotricha > Endotricha flammealis. The sequence goes on from LR990855.1 coordinate 17,149,729, forward strand.
CCTATACCAAGTAAGTACAGATTATTACTAGCGATACAAATACCAACAACAAGTTTACGAACATACTTTGAAGTGCATACTGTTTTGATATTATCTTGTTGCATCAGTAATATTTCCTACACGGTTACGAATCTAAATAGATTCCGCTTCTGGCTCAGTGTAAAACCAAGTAAGTATAATTTATTATTTTACCTACTCTATCTTCTTTTTGATTAAATTTGTTGTGAGTTGTAAGACAGTTGTAGTTTTCTCCCCCGGGACGTCAAAAAGCTTCATCGCTTATTGTCAATCTGAGGTCGCCGTTTTTATCCTGGCTACACAGGAGACACATCGGTGGGAATGTGTGGTGGGTTTGTCCCGATTATCTTCATTTATTGCGGCTGTGTGTGATTCGATTTTGTTAAATTTTTTCGGCCACCGTTTTAAGTAATTATATTATTTGCGCACATTTAAAATGCGATACATTTTGTATTTAATTAATTGTTACATTCAGTAAGTAATAATTTGTAAATTGTTTTATGGGAATGAACATTATTTAGAAAAAACCTCAGTGTCGTTTTTGACACGCAAATGTTTCGATCTACACGTCAGATTTAAAAACTCTTTTTTTATATTTGATAAACCTTTATAACTGTAGTGTTCTCTAAAATAAGAGGGGGGGATATGGCTCGTTACGTCACCAGTAGTCAGGGTAGACCCGCTTGCTGTCGCCCTCGGCTGTCGCTCGACTGTTCCCCACTACCCTTGAACCCGAGAGAAGTTACAAAAACACTACAATAAATAGTTTTGTTCTTCAGGAAGGTATGTTGAAGAAAGGCATGAGCTTTCAGCACATTAATTGCATTAGCTCAATAGTTTCAGAATAACTTAATTTATCAATTGTTTAATTTTCATTTTGGATCGGAGAAATGACGATAAAAATAAACATCGTCACAAACGACGTTTATCATTACTTACCTTATTTTTAAAATTTTGACAGAATCACTCGCGTCATCTATTTCAATTTATGCCTCGTTGGCTCAGTATGTAAACAGTATTCTCTGGCTATCAAACTACAATAACACAGGCAGTTTGCATAACGAAGTGGATACTATCCTTACTACATTACAAATGCGAAAAACGATGTTTGAGGATGTATGGATGTTTCTCTTTCACGTAAAAACGACTTTATGGATTTGCTTGATGGTAGTAGTCATTTATCACTAACCTGCTACATTATTTCGTAAAAATATAAAAAGTATAAATTAAAAAAAGAATACAAAGAAAACGCCATCATTAGAGTGTCTGAAGATAAGAAAATTTGAAATTAAACTTCATAAAAGGGGAGCAAAATTATTGCCATATTTAAAAATTCCCCAAAGTTCAGTAGAAAATTATAAAAAAAAACTTCATCCCGATGAAACCATTAAAAGTTTTGTTAAATTTATTAACGTTCACGGCAGGACGCGTATTTTGCTTTAGACAAGGTTGTCATGAAACATCTTAAGCTACAACATAGGTACTTTATGATGTGTTCTGTTGTAGCGGGCGACGGCGGCGGCGAGACATGTGGATAGTGTCACTAACATAATGAATGCACTGTGACGCGACTATCCAGACGAGTAATATAAAATCGAGAAACCCTTTGCTATATCATCCCGGCTCTGTATCAATAGGTGACAGTCATTAAGCCAAGTTTATGGCCTTCAGGCGCAGATTGGCATAGTACGCTCTTTTTTTTATACCACAAAGTTGGCAAACAAGCATACGGCCCGCCTGATGGTAAGCATCACCGTAGCTTATAGACGCTTGCAATACCGGGGGTATCACTCACGCGTTGCTAACCCGTCCAACACCCCCAAGTGGAGCTCTGGAGACCTTACTCACTGTAGAAACACAACATGGCCGAGACCAATGCTGTTTGGCTACGATGTTCTGTTAGGTCCTTCCCCAGACGGGCTGCTCCGATTTGAGCGGATTATTCGCTGTGCCCTACCTCTCGCTCTAATCTCTTTCTTTTAAGTAGTACCCCTGCAGCGGAATGTGAAAATTGTGGGTTGATATGGATTTATAGAAACTACCGGAAAATGCTTATCAACCACAGTCATAAGCAAAAGAAGTCTTTGACGACCTCCGTGGCGTAATGGTTACCACGCCAGACCGCCACCCAGGAGGTCCCGGGTTCGATCCCCGGTCGGGTCATGATGAAAAACGAACTTTTTCTGATTGGCCTCGGGTCTTGGATGTTTATCTATAATGTATTTGTTATAAAATATAATATCGTTGAGTTAGTATCCCATAACACAAGTTTCGAACTTACTTTGGGGCTAGCTCAATCTGTATGAATTGTCCCTTTATATTTATTTATTTATTTAAAAATGATGATGAAGTTTAAAAAAAGGGAAAAAAACTATCCCAGAAATGCGTATTCATTATCAAAATAAAATAAAAACAAAGCAATAAAACTAACGGAATACCAGTAAGAACAGTTTATTTGCTACGTTTCCGAAGGCAACACAATATCTAGCAATAATAAATTCTAAGCAAAATATGGTAAACGATATTCTTTGGGGACCTTTAAATCGTGCGACCTACGCTGCGTTCGATGTGATAAAATTTAAGCATAAATCAAAATATACCGGTTTATTCATAAAAGATTTTCATGTGATGATTTCATGACATGGTCGTGGGATCAAATCCCGCATAAAACCAACAAATGAATGGGAGTTTTATGTATTACTAGTGAAACACGCGCAACTTCGTTTGCGTGTATTTATTTATGCACAGCAGCGCCATCTATATCCGACTTTTGATAATCCTACGGGAATCGCTTACTTCTTGGGAATTGGGAAAAAGTACCCTATGTGTTAATCCAAGATTTCAGCTACATACCAAATATCATAAAACTTAGCCCAACCATTTGAGCGTGAAGAAGTAACAAACATACACATAACTTTCGCCTTTATAATATTAGTATAGGTATTAGGATTAATAAGGCTCAATATAATGATAATAGAAGGATGGCGTCGCTGTGTGTCGCACTCTAATATGAACACGCAAGTTAAGCGACGTCGACCCTAGCCAGCGTTTGGATGGGTTTTGTTATCTCGAGCTTTTCCGTGCTTCAGAGGTTAAGCCGTCAGTCCTGGCTGTTGTCGATGGATGATGAAAGTCGGTGGCCATAGGACAGTTTAAAAACACCGGCCCCTGCCAATCCGCATTGAAGCAGCATGGCAGAAGTAGAGAGTTCTAATCATCATCGATTGAAGGGAAACCCGTATCCCAGCAGGATGATTATGGGTTGATATGATAATAAATAAATTGTGAAATTAATGGTGATATGCCGCTATCGTACGAAGAGCGATAGAACCAGAAGCCACCAGTTTCCTAAGCTCTTTCCACTGTCCTTCTCCCTGTCCTTAATTTTTCATTCCTCAACGCATCCAATATCTAAAGACAACCTGTCGTTGAGTTAGTATCCCATAACACAAGTTTCGAATTTCCTTTCGGCTAGCCCAATCTGTGTGGTATAAAAAACATATCTTGTCGCGTGGATATCCTGCGGTCATTGCTTACCATCAGATGACGGGATTAATTGTTTGTCTTCTTCTGTAAATTAATTAATAAATTCTGGAAGAAGAAAACTCAAAAATAGGATCCACTATGGTAACATACAGGCAAAAATTAAATACAGAAAAGAGGTCTAAAATAAAACAGTAAACAAAGGCTCCTATGGAAAATAATGGAAATTAAGACACTATAATTATAATACAAATGAACGTAATTACAGAACGGATCATTAGTTCACTCGGATGCTGCTTAAGAAATTGTGAGAGAACTGTTTTTGGCTCGAAAACTGCCGCGTTCTCTAATTAAGTTTCCGGATTCGTAATTAACTTAACTTGCTGTAAAAGTTGCATTTTCTTTTACTTTGAGTGGTTTTTCTTTAACTATTCACGTTAAATATATTTCTTGTACTCTTATTGATTTGCATTCTTTTACCTGCCTTAGGCTAGGTTCCTTACAAAAAACTTTAACTACTGAGTTTTATTTCTTTTTTTATTATTTTTATTCTCAATCTCTTTTTACCTGTCTACTTACTTTGCCTTAATGCCGCTAACGCAAATGCTCGGTGTAGTAGTACAAGATCGCAGCTATCAGCAGGTCAATTATTTTGTAATAATCTCGTAATAATAACAGTTAAAATCCTAGTCTCAATTTTAGCGCTATTTCTAGACTATCTAGCTATAAACGTCTACGTTTTGTTGTATAGATACATCCATTTTTTGTATAGATACCTACAATGTATCGTAGGTATCTATAAAAAAATGGACATTTGTAGCCAGATCCTGAAGTACCCAGAATCACTCTATAAAACAGCTTACTAAATAAATTGTGCTCGTATCGTAATCGCATCTGGTAATATAAAAATAAATTTCGTACAAACCGCACGGGCCATTCCAAACGTTGTTTTGGAAAAATATGACGTGATTAAAGTAAATTCTCAGCGCGTATTCTTACGTTCCACGTTCTACAGTTCTACTAAATCTGTATTTCTATTATCGCTTATGTTCGACCAGTCAAGGGATTGGTGTTTCGGAATTTGATACCGTTAAGATTTTTATCAGAGAGACAGACAAACTTACGGGTATAGTCCGAAAGGTCTATAATTTTTTAAAGACACAATTGTAAAGAGAAGTTTAAGATTCATCATCCTCAGCTGTTATCGCCCTTTTGAAAGATAGGAAGAATAAAAAAATAAGGTATGAGAATATTGATCGCATTCTTGCTTTACATGACAGACATTCCCTATTATTTCGTATAAAACTCTGGCATTTCTTTTATCAACTTTTAAATCCTGCATATAGTATTTTTCTTTTCTTCTATTATTTTTTCCCATTTGTCATAATGGCTGTTAAATTTTAGTGGGACAGTCTTACCTAATCTTCATATTTAATAATATAATAGTAAAAAAAATATAATAGTAAAAACTTTCTCTCTATAAAATAAACATTAAATTCACAACAACCTTAAATTCCAATTGTAAAAGCATTTTACCCTAACAGTTTGCCTAATATTGTTTATCTATTTTAATAACATTAGTATACTAGTTCTAAACTCTAAAACTCTTTACTGAACTATATTAAAACTTGTACAGAATAAGTAACTCGGCTTAGATGAAGTCCTGATTGCTTCGAAGGCTTGGAAATTGTTCGATAAGAACCGTCGAGACTACAATAGCGTCTCATTTTAATAACGCCACCGTTGGCTAGATCAGAATTTGTTGGTTTTTTAAAGTAAGATAAATTTAGGATAAATCCAGATCTTTTGTAAGTTTTTTATTGACTTCAACTGATATTTTGGTTTAATTACGATAAATCTAACAAGTTAGGTATGAATTTTTCCTTCTTTTTTTCTGAAATTTTGTATACATATATTCCTTTCTACTGTGAGGAAATTATGAACGAGTTACTACATAGACGACTTACGTTAGCACCGACTTGATACCAACGCATATATTATCTGTTACATGTGTTTTATGTGTATTGCATTGCAAAATACAATTATGTATGTCGGTATAAACTGTGATGCTGGATGCAGATAAAATAAACATAATATATTTAAAATCTATTAGGTAGGTAGGTAAAGGACATTCGATATTCAGTTACTTTCTTACTCGTTACTTCTTAACGTAACGTAGAGACGTTACGTTATTACTCTTCGAACTTGTAAAAAACACAAATCAACAACAATTTTATATAACCAGTTTCAAAAGTAACATACAAAGACAATGTTTCATCTAACTACTTAAGTTTGGATTCATTGCTGTGGGCTAAGATCATTGGCTAATCGTCGCGACTTGACGGGGGGCTCCTCGGAATCATGGCTTCAGAATTACAGTTGGCAACTCAACCCGCGATAACGGACTTTAATACCCATTCAAATGTTTCGACACTAGGCTCATGTCATGGGAGTGCGACGAATTATTTCAGAGGAACTGTCGTTATTCTGAATAGGGATTCTAATTCATCAAATCAAATCGATAATACATAGACTAGATCTTTACAGGCACTTTCTCTAGTCATATAGCAACATCTATAACATTCAATAATTAATTCTAAATAAATAAAATACATTTTATATAAATAACTCTATGAATTACCACAATTTCGGGAACAAAGCAAAATGACCACCAAGAAATCGCGAATGAAAGCTGGTTACGGACATTCAAAATCAAAATATTTTTATAATCGTCTTTCAAATCGTCTTTTCTTAAACACCACCAGTTCAGATGGCAGATTTGTACTAAGAAGAACATGATGATCATTCAATCAGTAACTCATCATCCCACAGCTAGAATTTGTCTCTTCAATCGTAGAACTTAAAATGATATTCACCATTGAAAAAAAAAATCACGCCTGCTAATCTCACTCTAAGATATAGAATCTGCTGCTAATAGCGTTTTCTAGTATACCTTGGGACCTATAAATCCAAAGTGTATAAATCCCTTAATAGTTGGTAACGCGCCAACGGCTCCTGGAGCTAGTGTTTATGGGCGACAGAAGAACTAGTGTAGTAGATTACCTATCATCAGATAACATTCTGGATTTCTCTGCGGTTGAAATGAAATAAAATTGTTCAGACAATAGCAGCCAGTTTATAAAACTCATTTTCAAAATTAATGACGCATTAAAGTATAGCTGTCAAACTAAAGAAGAAAAAACCGGGCAAGTACGTGTCGGGCCACGCACAATGTAGGATTCCGTATTGGCTACGCATTTCTTGCTTGCAGTTGAGTACAATGCCATATTCATTATTATTAAATTGACTGACTTGACACGTAAAATGTAAATAATTCGCAATTGATCTTCCCACACCCTCGATGTTTTTAAAAGACCTATCTAACGATACCCCACAGGAAGGGGTCGGTGCGAAAAAAAATTAATTCCCACTTTACGTGTAGGGGAGGCACCCCAAAAAATTTTTTTTCAAAATGTTGTTCTACCACTTTGTTAGCACTGTTATTATAAGGCGAAACTATAAGGGTTCCTTTTAGTTTACTACGGAACCCTAATGAGATAATACCTGTAAAACTTAATGTCAAATTTAAATGCAATTCATAAGTAGCTGCTGTAAGTTTTCAAACGTTTTCTATCAAAACAAAGTGGCTACTGGTAAAAAAAATGGTGATATAGTTACGAGCCTCTTTGGTCAATAATATTCGTTAGTATTAGTGCTATAACAACTTAATATTTGCTGGTTGAAAAGTGAAAATTTTATCGTGACGTGGTAGTTTCTTTGTGGATTTTTTATTTCATATGATTGATATGTCGCACATCTTTTGTGGTAAACATCATCATCACCATCAACCTGTATCTACTGTTAATGACTTCCCCTGCCAATGCTTTCTACCAAATGTGAACGGTCAGTGTGGTTTTGTGGTAAAGCAAGAAAAATTTTAATCACAGTGTAACATAGTTCTTTAATTTTGCAATATAACCGCTGTCATTTATAATTTAAGCCGCGTCAAAGATCAAACGGGGGCCTCCAAAAGTCAAGACATTTAAAACGACCATAAAAGATCTGAGATGTCACGAAAGATTGGCTAATTTCTTGAATTTTATTATACAGATTTCATGAAACTGCGTGTAAAGTTGGAAGGGCTTATTTGTGCCCGAAATAGCTTATCGTAGATGAAATTATATTGGTATAAAATATAATTGTTCTAATAACCATAAAGACATACTAAACGTATAATAATATTTAAATGGGCCTTATGAAGGATACCATAGTACTTATCATTTTTTAATTTAAATAAATTGATATGGAATTAATTTACAAAATTATGTAGAGTGATTTTAAATAATTATATTTTTTTTAAATTTGTGATTTTGTATCAAATCGATTTGTGGATTTTGTATTATTCTATTTTTATGTACTACTAGCATGCTGGTGGGCCATTGCAAAATGCAAACTTGTTTTACCGTTTTCATTGATTTTTTTTAAAACTGTTATTTTTTCTTGGACTTCATTTTTCTTGTGTCAAGAGTTCAGAGTAGGCATTAGAAAATCAAATAGGTCGATATACCAGGAGCATATTGCGAAATTTTACTGCCAGCGGTGACTGCGTAGCATCAGGAGTTTGTGTGCTTGTATGCCAACTTAGTGATGTAAAAAAGAGACGAGATTTAATTTTTTTTTATGATTTAATTATTGCTAAGTTTTTTATTAATTAAAATTGAAAAAAAAACAATTCGTCAAAAGTTGTAAAACGTTATATTTTTCTAAATGCGTTACATTACAGTTATGTTTTGGTGTACATAAGGTGATTCATTTGATATTCACTAGCTTTTGGCTTAGAAAAGCTTACATTGCTAAGAAAACTAATGGACCGTTTCTTCCAAATAATATCGAAAATGTACCTAGGTTTACAATTTCCAATAAACAGGAAAAAAAATATTTTGTACCCAGAGTTGGTAAGAAATGATTCCATTTTTATATTATCACTTTTTAACTTCCATTTTCTTTACTGTACCAGTACTGGTTTCGGTATCGTTAGATGATCCGGAATTAGAATACTCTAAAGTACTAGAACTACTCTTACTTCTGTCACTACTCCTTTTGCTACCTCTTATACTCCTATTTAAAATAGAACCAGGTTTTATTGTCCTCTTTTGTTTAACTTTTACAGCCTTTTCTGGTGGTCTATGTATACTCTCCGTTCTATGCTGTAGTTTATTCAAACCAAAATTAGGTTTGATTTGGGCAGTTTTCTCTAAATCAGTCACATCTGGTAAATGTAAGTCTGTTATACATACATAGTCTTCTGCAGTCTTAGGTGCAATAATACCAGTATTAAGTTTTACAGGGACAATTTCTAAATTTTTTAATACCATATCCGGACCTTTAGAGTCCAACTCATCAGTCATATTTGTCGGAGATTCGACACCTCCTACTAATTCTTTTATAAGTTTATCTTCGGCGAGATCATCTAGAAAATCATCATCAACGTCATCATTGTCGATGTCATCTTCAGAACAGAATGATGAAAATGAAGTCATAGAACCTGCCTGGGAATGGAAATCATCGGGTAATCTGACTCTTGGAGCATTCGTGAGTATATCCACTTGACTTTGCAAGGGAGTTATAATAATTTTAGGATCTGAAGAAGTTGGAATGTTACTGGATGCTATAATTACTTTCGGGTAGTCTCTTTCTTTCTGAGGCATTAGAACTTGATCAGTGATAATAATGTTATCAGTTCTATCAAATGACTTATTTAATAATTTACGTGTATCGTAGTATGGTGATAAAGTATCAATATTTTCATAATTTTTTGGTGTATCTGTTTGTGCTATTCTTTTCACATTTGATGTTTCAAACGATGACAGAGGTTTAGTATTTTTATAAGCAAGTCGCCTTTCCAAAGTCGTCGTTCGTGGTGGAGGCTGAGGTGGTACTTTAGACCTTTCTTGGCTTTCCAAACTACCTAAGTAGCTTCGGAAAGTTTGCATCGTACCAGGTTGTAAGGACAATCTCTTTTGTGCTTTTGGTAAATCTGGTAATACTTTAGGAAAGTTTCTTCTCTTTATAGTTAACAAAGCTTCGGCAGCTGACATCGGTTCAACTTTTGTGCCATCATCTCTAGAAGTAACGTTTATGTCATTTCTAAAAGTAACTGGTGGAAGAATATCAACTATTTGTGTACCGCATTCCATTTTTTCTTTCATAAGCTTGTCATAATTAACATCAGTCACAGGGTCTGATGTGGAATGTTTATGTGATATTTTTAGTGGTTTATCTTTTTGTAGAGACAATGTGACAATGTTAGTAAACATTTGGTTATCTTTTTGATTTGAATTATTTGTTTCTATGTCAATATTAAAATCACCATCTGTTTTAGATCTTCGTAATTTACTGCCACTGTCGGAATGTCTAGGTTCACTTTGATCGAATGATTTTGTAATTTCTATCGGCTCTTGTCTAAGTATTGAATTAGTTCTTGCTGATGGTGTAGCGTCAATAGCTACAGATACTTTCTTTGATTTAATACTTTCAGTGCCTTTGCTTTTCAAAGAGTCATTGGATTTTCCTACGTGCCTACTTATTGAAGAATTTTTGTTACTCCCTATTGATGAATGAGATCCTAAAGCAGAAGTTGACGTAGTCTTTTCAGAAGTTCTTGTTTTAGTGCCATCAGATCTTCTAGATGTCATGTTCTTTATGTTTAAGTTATCGTTTACTTTAACAGTATCTTTAGTTGGTCTTTTGGCATCAGATAATAATTCTTCCGACCTAGTAAAGGGCTTAACAACAGTCAGCCGCTTGTCGTTATTCAAGTCTGAATTTGACTTTCTCAGAATACCTGGAGAGCATCTATGCATCACTTCATTGCTAATCCAATCTCTCACTTTGGTATGAGCATCTAAGGTACTCGTAGACAGATGTCTCCTTAGTTGAAATCTCTCTCGAAACCCACCGGAATCATCCGACTTCGGCGTTTTGCAAAATTCCAATTTTTTCTTATGTTTCTTACTACTACCTCTTATTTTATTAAAACTCATTGATTTGATTACGCTGCAACCATTTTTGAATGTCTGTAAGGCGCTTTTGTCGTCCTTAGCGCTCTTTTGACCGATCACGTCCACTTCCCCAATCTCAGGCCGAGGTTGTCGAGGAGTTTCAATGGTCCTCTCCCTCAGCCGTAACCTGCGTTTCTTGAAGTACAATATTGCGCAAATGCCAACATTTACAGCGAGAAAAAGTATACCGAGTGATATTATTAGGGTGATAGTGGCACTTGAAGTTTTTACTGGTATTGTTGGTTTGGGTTTTATTGTAGTTGTATGTTCTGTTACTTTTTCCATTAACCCCGGTGGCATAGGTCGAGATGGGGTCTTAATTGCCTGTATTTCTTTATAGATTGTATCTGGGTCCGGTCGTGATTTTGGAACATAGTATGTATGCTCCCGTCCGTAGGATGGAGCGCTGTATTGGCGCGTGTAAACCTCTCGTGGCTGCCATATCTTTTGGATGGGATCTGTGAAAATTAAATGTTTGTAAAGGATTATCGCAACAGAGATAATGGTAACAATTGTTGATATAGGATAGGATTAGCATTTTAAGCTGAACCGCTAATACTTCAGTTATGCCGACTTAGCTTGGCTATGCCAATAATTATATTTATAAAACTTTTTTAGGTTTATCCACTTATAATGTCGTGGGTAGAAGATATTTTGACAGTAACCATTGTTATAATGACAAAAAGGAAATCATAATATTATACTGTATTTTTTAATTTCCACTAATGATTATAAACTTTTTGATGAAGTTAAAAATAGACGTATTCATAGAAAAGGCTGGTTGCTTGGGTTCTAAAAAAAACCACTTGAATACTGTTTATACCCATTAAACCAACAATATCTACTCGAAAACTAAATCAAATTATCGGAAATCCCCAACCCTATTCCGAGGGTCATCTTGATCGAGTACCTACACCCTCTCAAATAAGTTCATTACAGTTATTAACCGTGTTGATACAAGTTCAAATCACCTGGGTCCCGGCGTATTGACTTAGGCTTAGGGGTTGGGGCGGGCGTATACTCAAACATAGGATCCAGCATGAATCTCGTCATATTTTTCGGTAATGTATCCAGCCAGAATTTTGTATAATTTGACCGGTATAAGCTGCTGATGTATGGATGGATACCTGAAAAGATTTATTGAGTTGCATCAAATTCTTTTTTACATTTTAGATAGATAAATAAATAATTTATTTATATCTCCAAGGCACTCAGATGGAACGACAGATTATCAACACACTATCAAATTTATAACATTAGTATGAAGGAATTTACATTATAATTATTTTTAGGTTCATAACATTATGTGATTGAAGGGTTGTTGTATGGTTTTAAAAGTTTTTTTAATTGATTTTATCTCACTTTTATTCTATCATGAGTCATGCGAGACTTAACATCTATACTTAGGATAAAAATACAAAAAATATTCTTAATAAAAAATGATATATTTTTATGTGTAAAGTTCACGTTCACACCTTTTTATTAAGGCGCTGTCCCACTGCTGCGCGAGGCTACGCACGTGTGTTAACCTTTGCTTTGCAAGAGAATGTACGTGATTGTTTCCACTGCAACCCACGGACACGTTAACCATCAAGTGACGTCATTGATACACGCGTGGCTTGCTCAACATAGCTCAACGCTGTCAACGCCATGCACGCAGTGAATGCGGTACACAGCTTGTTCCACAAAGCGTGCACATCGCTGCGCACGCTGTGGAAACGTAGACCAACGTAGTCATCCACGCAGCTGTAATGTGCCACGTGGCCCACGTGTCCGTGCACAGCGTGCGCAGCAGTGGGACCGCGCCTTAAGATAAGTCTAATCCTCTGTCACTTGTAACTGTTAACTAAACACATTTTTCCTTGATTACATGTATTATTAACTTGACAAAATTAATTTTAACCTGGCTAGCCGGGTTTCCTCTAAAGCGGAGAGATGTGCCGCCCGGTTACACCCATCTCCGCTCGTGCTGCACAAGATTCTATGGAAAAAATTGACATCTCTCCTCTCCGCTTTGGTGGAAACCGGGCCTGACTCATGAAGTCTTAATTATTTAAACAAGCGTAAAAAGTATTTACTTACCAATTCCTAAATAGGACTGATGATTGATGTCATATTCTGGCCAGTCCACGTTGTATTGACTCCATTTCTTTTCATCAGACGTAATATATCTGTTTTCGCTCTGTGTATTGGGAGTTCTAAAAATATACAAGAAATTTTATATATTTTCACATTTTTAAAATAATGAAATATGTAGCATGTTATTTAGTTGTCTACTTTAACCTTTAGCTTGACTTTTTAAATTATAAATGAATAATAGCTGATTATGTTGTCCCAGAAGTGTTTAAATCTATAGAGAAATACAAATAGCAAATATTGCAGTTAAAATAATTACGTGAATGAATTGAAAAATAAAAACGATTTTATCTAAATTATTTTAATTCCTCTCTTTCACTTAATTCTAAAAAAGATTATCCTATCTTTTATTTTTCTTTTAAATGGCCCTCCCTTACCTTATCATTAATCACTCAGGTGAGGTCAGACCTCCAACTGTGCCCTTTAATGTCTGTTTTTCTCCTATCTCTAAAATTCGCTCGCAAATCTGATATTCGTTTAGCCTACGTAAATGCTTTAAATTGCCCCAACTAAAGGCAGTAATATCAAAATGCGCAAGCTTAGCAAAATTTGATATATTAATATTATTATACTGTATTAACTTTCAAAGAAAGACAAGGAAAATTCATTTAAGTAAACGATTGCCGCGGTTTCACGAGATCCCAATAATGTTTCCTTAGGATAATATTATAGTCTGTAAAAATAAATAATAAAGAAATAATAAATATATGGGGACAATTCACACAGATTGAGCTAGCCCCAAAGTAAGTTCGAAACTTGTGTTATGAGATACTAACTCAACGATATTATATTTTATAACAAATACATAAAATAGATAAACATCCAAGATTCGAGGCCAATCAGAAAAAGTTCGCTTTTCATCATGACCCGACCGGGATTCGAACTCGGATTCGGACCTTCTAGGTGGCGGTCTGGCATGGTAACCATTACGCCATGGAGGTAGGCAAAAACTTTTGACTTATCAAAAGTATTTCTTATTTATCCCGCTTTTCTGTAAGAATTTCGAAAAGTTCCTTCGTCTTGTCAATTTTGTTAAGGGAATCTGAGCAAAATTTTAGCACTGTTGATTTAGGAGTTTGATTGAGCGTAGATTACTAAGTACTATATTTTGCTTTTCTAATTATTATTTTTAAATGTATAATAAAATAAAATAAAAACAAATGTTTAAATGGCTTTTAAAAAAAGATTCTTTTTATTCACATTTAAAGTGCTAGTAGGATAAAAAAAAATTGACGCGTAAAAGTATTTCTTGTAAATCTACTTGCAAAATAAAGTTTTTTATTTAAGTAAGGAAGGAATTAGTAAGAATTTGTAAAACTTATGGGAACAAATTGTTACCACTGGCGTCCATATTAGCAAATTTCGTAAAAAAACAAGGACTGTTGCTAGATTTTTTGAATTTTTTATTTGAAAACGGTTTCCACAGAAATAAAATAGCACGGATTTTGCTAGTATTAATATTAAAAAAATACTTACCCAATTTTAACAAAATTAGTCCATAACCTCATCATTACTTCACTTAGCAGTTTCTCTTCTGGAGTATATTCAGGATGAAAATGTGTTGTCTTTGCATCACCTAAAGGTATGCCTAGAATGTAAGGCAGCTCTTCGCCATGAACACTCTGTTTTAGCTAAAAATATATAACATAATTAATAAAGCTTAATCACTCCTCAACTTCCTCTTTCCACTTGGACCCAACTGTCTCGATCCGTCAGCAAGTCAGTTAAATAGTTCTTGATGATAATTATTAAAACACTTTACAAATTATTTATTAATTTCATGTGCTTCTAGATGTATAAAAACAGTTTCAACAGTAATTTTATAGTCACTGATTTCGTTTAACGATTGCCTTCTGTCGACAACAGCCAATTCAATTTAACGTGCCTTCTGAAGTACGAAAATTCTGGAGATCTTTATCAATAATCATTTTAGCCGAGAATCATACTAGTCCAGATCTTCAAGCCTATTCAAATACTAGCTAGGGTCGTTGTTTAACTAGCATGTTCTTACATCCATAAGGACATCGCCGCGCTAATTAATCAATGTTGATGAAATACAATAAATTATGAGCAAATAATAATTTTAAAACACATACAATATTTTACAATATTTTTAGCTACGTAAAGTCTTTATGTCTGTAGTTCTATAAAACTTAGTTTAGCAACTCAATGGAAAATTTAAAACTTTATTAATAGATAACCAAGTGTCTCCAGTAAAATATTGTCGAGCTCTATCTCAGGTAAAGCCATTTTATCTAGAGCTGCCAGTCGACTTTCAACAAAGGTGTCTTCATTGACACCAAAAAAGGAAGCGTTGGCTGTCAGCGGTTTCTTTTTTATTTTCATTCTCAACCGTTCCGATGCACCTGTTGCGGGGAACTTCGAAACTGAAAAACCAGAACACTGTCCTTCACATTGACGTGTATTGTTTGAAGTCAGCCAGACTGACGCTTTGAAATGCTATGTTCTTGTTCTATTCTTTCGTTCACTGGACAATTTTGTATGTTAAATTGTGTTATCGTATCTTTCTGACCCTGCCCACTTCATTCAGAAATTATTCGTTACATACCTCAAGGTTGCAAGGTTGATTTTATCAAACCGTCTTGTTACGTCGTAAGTTTTTCGTCTATTGTATTACTGAAAGTAGTATATTACAAATAAAGCATATTCTATCTATTAAATTTTTTTTTAGCTTACGGTTGAGTTCCGACTTCCGACGCCTATGCCTGTGGTTGAAAAGCAGCTTAGTCCTTTTCGAAATAGTAAATAGATAATAGAGTCAATACTTACCGGTGCATATTCAGTGCTGACGGAGTTATGTTTAAAAACATAAAAGTAAGATTGTCTATTAGACTGGGACTGATAATTTGCAATGCTGACAACAGGAGAAAGAGTTCTCACGTCACTGAAGAGATTTAAAATAACATCTCGATTGGTTTCCACAGACCACCGTTGTGGATCTAACTTTGATGGAGAGTATCTGAAAATTCATCAGATTTTGTGTAAAGGATTTAAAAAATCACATTCGTATTATTAACAAGATTACTTACTGTTTTAGTATTTGTTTCAAAATTTCTTCACTGGAATCACCAAATGCTACTTTACAATATTTCTTTATGAAGTCATCTCGCTGATTTTCAAGTATTCCATGATTTAGTTCAATGACACCAAAATCATGGTATCTTTCTAACTCTGTCACTCCGCTTAGAAGTTGATACCTTGAAAATGAAAAATGCTTTTTGTAAATCATAATCTATTTTACCTTTTGGTGTTCTGGTCAATTTTCTGGAGGAAATTGTAATAACTTTTGCGTCACCCTCGCACCCATAATGTCTAATATCTAATTGTTGAAGGTTTGCATAACTGTGGAAGCTAATTTTTCGGTATTCAATTGCCTAATATCTAACTTTTGCTTTGTTGAAAAGATGTGTTATCATCATTAATCTCAACTATAAAAAATCGCTGCTGGACT
This sequence comes from Endotricha flammealis, assembly GCA_905163395.2. Classification (NCBI taxonomy): domain Eukaryota; kingdom Metazoa; phylum Arthropoda; class Insecta; order Lepidoptera; family Pyralidae; genus Endotricha; species Endotricha flammealis. The sequence goes on from LR990855.1 coordinate 17,165,899, forward strand.
TAGGCCTCCCCTATTTGACTCTCTATCTCATTACCCGAACCCACTGATGATAGCTGCAGGGTATTATAAAGTTCAAGGCTGTCCGATCTCCACTCAAAAAAGTCCCCAAATATTTAGTATGATCGGTTGGAAGCTGCCTACCTACGTCGTGTAAGATTGTAATAGTATGTATTACATTTTTTTTATTTGATGACGAGAAGAATTATTTCTAAATTCAAAATATATTATTGGACATAAAATGACATGTTATTTGTCATAATAAGAATTTAGGTCAGAGTACTCCATCAAATCCTTTAATACGGAGCTCATCCTACACAACGTATGGTCTCACAGATCAACTATAGGTACTGGAGTTATTCAGAGAAACACTCAACACAACATACCTATGCTAAAAACTTTTTAAAATAAAACAAGTCATCCTTGTCAATGTTGTAATTTTAAAAGTATTTGCCATATTTTTAAAATTTTCATAATATAATTATCCGAAATACTGCTTTAATACTGCTTTTAAAAAAATGCAGCTTTATTCTGTTTTGTTAACGAATACGTAAATTAAATGCGTAAAAATGTTACTAACACAATAATAATCTGTGTGTTTTTCTTTCTATAAATAATTGGCATTTAAGATATTTATATAGTTGATCAATGGAATATACGTACAAAGGCTACAGCAAAGCGCTCCCATCAATATCTGTCGCCACGTAAGCCCTCGAGTCTGCTAAAGGGTACCTTTGTTTCGGCGCACTGAATTGGGATGTTTCAAATCCTTTGCGATTCCGTGCCTTAAATTGTAGGACCTAGTAGCTACCGATTAAATAGAATTCAATTTTGCAAATTATTTTCATAGCTGGAATCTCTAATTTATTTTTCACATGCTACTAAAAGATGATTTTAAATGGTCCGTCAATTCTAACTTAAACGAAATTGAAAATATAATATATCGTAGCTTAAGTTTTAATACCACGCTATTTTTTGTAAAATTTTGAAATTATTGTGCCATTTGCTGGAAAATAAAAAAACCCTTGATCCAATCCTAGACCTATATAGTTCTGTCTATAACAGGATGGTTAGTCCCAGGTCTAACGTAGAAATCTTATAAATTTAATCGTTTTTGTTACAAATATTAGTAAGAGTTAAGGGATACCTACGTGAGAGCTAGTTGGTGAAAACGCTAATACCCGTTTTAGAATTTTAGATATTCCCTGGGTCTTTGGTAACACTGCTCGTCTTTGATAACGTGAAACCGTGTTGTTTAAAGTTCTAGCAGCGCGTTACATAAAACTATTTTAAAGTTAATAAAACAGTAACTACCAAGCTTTTTCCTTCCTTATTTTAACAATTATTAATTTACAAAACTATTTAAAAGCAAACTTCAGACACATCAAGTAAAGCTGACACCAGACAGCTTAATTACGCAATAAATCTTACTTGCTCAACAATTTCGGAAAAGATTTCATTGTCTCCGCAGGTTTGTTTGGTATGAATGACCCTGCTTCGATTGGTCCCAACGGTGTTTCGAACTCCCGTGCCAGGATTTGCACTTTTTTGATTTCTGATAACCTGCAACAAAAATTTAAGGTGCAAGAGTCTGCAAGAATTGTTACTTGTATCATTTTTTCATCATCATCATTATCTTCGTTTCTGCCCAATTCTGAGCATTGGCCTCGCTTTTTGTACGCCAACCTTCTCGGTGTAAAACTGAAAAGGTTTTCTTATGAAATGGTTTTGGATCTGAGTGTTTCTCCAGAAATGTTTAAAGGTGACCCACTTAGCACACCCAAAACATAATTAGATAACATAAATACTTTTTATCGTATAAGAATACCTTCTAAAGGATTAATTTGAATACGGTCCTATTTAAATATCTACATAAATAACTCATATATCCACTTGATTATCCTCAGCAACGTGCCCAGTGTTTCAATGAGATCACAAAGAAAATTCAAATTGAAAAAGGCTTGGGATCCGCATCGTAATTATAAAAAAATGTTTTCAAAGGTCAGCCTAATTTCTTCAAGTATCTTTTAATATTCAGTTTTTTGTTCAAAAATTAAAATCTTGAAGTTGGCGTTATATAAATTATACATTTTAACAAAGTAAGTATTCTCGTAATTTAAAACAACAAAATTGCCTGAAGGATAAACTAATATTTGTATTTATTTTGTTCTAAATTAGTTTGAAAGGAACGTCTCATCAAAGTTATTGACATAATAATGATATAAATATACAAAGTGTTTGTCTACCATTTGAGAGAATTATAATGTTTTTGTGATTCTTTCAAATGGGAGATAACCAACCAATTACATTTCTTAGATGTTTAACCAAAGTGATACTTATGCAAACTGTTTTTCTTTTCCTCAGTAGCGAACTAACCATGACTATTACTATAATACTAACGAACTGAACTAAACTGTATCACTATAATAATATTGCCTTTTAGATTAGTAGTTGTTGGTTGGCACTGTGATAATAAAATTATGTCTAGGCGTATGAAAATATCAAGACTAAGAATAAACTCTTATGTTAATGCACACACAATGTTTTGTCTTGTACGTGATTTGAACTTATATCGCTTTAATTATAACCACACGATCAGTCAACCAGTGAACGGGATACTTACGATTTGTTCTGTAGACATGTCATCATATTTTTAGCAATAGGATTACAACCTAAACTCTGAGCAACTTGAAATGTATATTGGCCTGGATCTTTTGTCATTGCCCAATCTGATAGCGCTGATCCTGACATCAATATTGCTCGGTGGAATAAACCTGGAATTTGGTTGAAGGATTTTTAAAGTGTCTATTTGAACATTCTTTACTCTCATTTACACAATCCGTAACGTAATCTTCGTAACGTGTCTTTAAAGCACAATATTAGACCATAATGATGAAAGTTAAATTTTGGAAAAAATTAAAATGTCTGAAATTAAATGATATTATACTGATATCATTTATTTAACTGATATTAATTGTTTTTTTAAATGTTCCTCCTGTTTTTTATGAACAACATAATCAACTTCTAGTCATCATTTTCATATAGAAGTTTATATCTTACAAGCTATCCCACTTAACTTCTGCGTAGCGTAACTTTATTAAAATAAAGCTAGCCTTTCTCTAAAAATGACAATACTAAAACAAATTTCCAATTTGAAACAGTGGTTCCTGAAATTAGAAAGTTCAACTAAACAAACGACCAAAGTCTTCAGCTTTAAATTTATTAATTTAAAGCTGAAGATAATTTAAAGCTGAAGATAGGCTGAATAGATTTTTGAAGAATTATTATAAAGGCTTTTACCTATCTTTACTATTGTATATATTGAAGTATACATAGGTAAAAGCATTTATGATAATTCTCCAAAAATCTGTTTAATCATATCAGTTCGCCTGACTATATTTTTTATGCCTGATTGTACTTATGTTCTAGGGTGCATGTAACAAACAGTATTATAAGCATATTACCATCGGATATAGTTGACATCATTAGATAATTTACACAGGCAGCACCCGTACCATGTCCCATTAAGGTCACGCAGGTCGGGTCGCCATTGAGGTCTTCAATGTTGTCCTTAATCCATTGTAGAGCTGCCAACTGATCTAGCAACCCGTTGTTCCCATATTCATGTTCTGTTAGACTTGGTTTCAGAAAACCTGCATCAACATAGTGACATATTATTGTAGATAGATCAAAAGATTTAGAGAAATTAAAGATTAATATCGAGACGTGCCCACCACATATTCCCACAGCTGTGACTCATGTATAGCCTGGATTAAGAACGGCAACCATAGATTGACAATAAGCAATGAAGCTTAGTGACGTCCTAGTGGAGAAACTACAGCTGTCTTGGAACTGACAATGGTGCTAATTCTGTTGTACATTTAACTAGACTAAACTAATTTTAACAGGACTAGAAGTGTTGCTATCCTTGTCACTATTTGTAAACCAAGGAAGGACAATAACACCTTTGGTCCTATCAAAATTAGTTTAGTCTAGTTAAAAGTACAACAGAATTAGCACCACTCACGAATTTACGATACAATAATAAAAGGAAAGTTTAAAGTATTATTATTTAATGATGAAATTAATAATAAGTTTTAGATTATAAGAGGATGCTTACCAAGGATTCCCAGTCTGAAATTGATTGTGATGACCATTACATTCCCATACGATGCCAAGACCCTGGCATCATATGAGTTACCAGAGCTCCATTCAAAGGAATCTCCATGAATGAAGACTAGAATAGGATATTTCTTTGGTTTTTGTTCTGAAACAAAAAATAAATAAAAACTAATTAATTATACTAACATCAATAACAACTCAACGATTTTACTCGTCCAATATCCACGAGTACAGAGAGTAATCGAGGTGATTTGTTAAATATCAAATGTTTTCCAGAAATTTCCCCGTTTAAGCTAGCCCATTTTATAAATGCTCTACTACTCCAGAAAAAGTTAATACTCCAGTTAATTTTAGACATACCTATCTTATTTTTATACATTTTTTAAATTAATACTAATTGGAGGCGTTTTGGGGAGGCCTATGTCCAGCAGTGGACTTCTTGTGGCTGAGATGATGATATTACTAAATTTATACCTGCGTATCACACAAGCAAATCTGTCGAGCCGTTTCTGTATAAAAGTTTAACATACTCAAACACATCACAAAATTTCGCACATCATAAAATATTACTAGATTTTTTTATATTCCATAAACGATGAAGTAATCATTAATTGAAAACAGCTTGTAATAATATAAGCGTCGTTATTTAATTAATGTTGAAAATATTAAAGAGTGAATTTTGTGGAGCCTTGCACTAACTGTCCAATTCAAACCTTTAGTGGCTAGTGTGGACAAGTGAATCCTGAATATTGACCACCACATCTTTTCCAAAACAGAATACCTTACATTATGCGTATAATAAAACAGTGATCCTAACTAATATTATAAATGAGAAAGTGACTTTGTTTGTTATTCCTTCACGGCTTGACTAATCAGCCGATCATTATGAAAATTTGTATACATATTGATTGATTCAGGGGTACAGAGCCCAACATAGCCGTGAAAGTATGTCATTCCAATGGGAAAATATTTTTTCTACTATAGATGGCCCTGCAATTCGCAATTGCTGGCCAACAGATGACGCCACAAGTCGCGCTATGGGTTGTATTATTGTCAAACGAGATTAACCGTGAGCGAAGCCGCGGGGAAAAGATAGTCTATATTTATTATAAAATGTGAAAGTGTGTTTGTTTGTTTGTCCTCCCTTCACGTCGAAAGTAATAAACGGATTGATATGTTTTTTTTATTGGGGATAGTTTAAGGTCTGGAGAGTGACATAGGCTACTTTGTATCCCGGAAAAACATCTCATTCCCACAAAAAAAAATAAACATTATTTTTTCCTAATTTTTTAACGGGGATAATTTAAGGTCTGAAAAGTGACATAAGGCAAGTTTTCCCACGGGATAAAGAGATTCCCAAGGGAAAATTATTGACATTTACTCATGACTACGCAAGCGGATCCGCTGGTAACAGCTAGTTATATATAAAAGCCTACATTTCGATATCCAAAGCGTGTCTAAGAAAAGATTGATAACGACACCTTTTTTGATCTTTACATCAGTGATTAGCTTTAAAGGTGTTTTTTCATTTTCATCAACAAATGGATCTTTAGTATCAAAGTCTTACTTTGATCGACGAGTATGAAATAAAGGTTCTCTTCCCATTTTTTTAATCTCGGATTTACACTTTGTCCAAAAAGGGCGAATTTGCCGCGTGTTTTCGTCGATATCCATCGCGGAGTTGTAATCATTTAATTTTCATCGTAAGTTCTAACATACATAGAGTTCAATGTAGCACAAAACGCGATGCCAACGTATACATTTTGTGTACAGGGTCTTATTGATTTATTATTGTGGATATTTCAATTCGTACAAAACTTCAAAGATAAAAAATATGAGCACCAGTAATACTTTAAATAATATATTTTTCCTGTTAATTTTTTTATGATGGAGAACTTCGATCGAGGAGAAAGATGTATCACAATATAATAAGCAAATGAAGCGTCTAGGCGCTAGACCGCGGACGGACAGACAGACAGACAGACAGACAGACGGACATGACGTTGTAGTTTACTACGGAACCCAAAAAAATCAGAGCTACACTTACGACAAACGAAAATTTAAAAATGCTTTGTTTATATTTAAATAAAATAGATAAAAAGAAGGAATTAAGTTGATTATTTTTTGCTAATACATAATGTATGTATAAGTAAATAAAAAACCAAAACACTATCAAATAAAATGATACAAGTAGCGCCATCTCTGAGTGATATTTCAAACTATAATAAACGCTTCAGTGAACGAGACGTACTGAAACTGAACGTACAACAAATTTTGCGAGTGCTTTCAGCTTAGTGTAGTAATTACTTTATTTACACACAGATGGCGTTGTAAATAATTTCGAAATTATACATCTTATTTAATTTTATCGGGTGGAAATATTGTATGCTTAAAGTTTGTTTGATTGATCATGCTAAAACCAGCAAATAAAATAAAAATATCAATGTCATTGTTATCTTTCTATCGATCTACAGCCAGCTCCACACGTATTTTAATTTAATTTCACCTTTTTTTCTTCTTTATATTGACAGTGATATCCAAAACTATAATATAACGGTGTTGATAACCTTAAAAATGCAGTTCAAAAACCTTCACAAACACGTTCTCTTGTCAGAGTATACAGTAATAAATGATTTGTTTAAATTAATCTACTTCATAAACTCTACCATTTCGGACACAAAAGCAAAATTACCACTGGTAAAGGAAATGGCGAAAGAAAACCAGAACGTATTTTTTCACCTCACAAGCTCGGAAAGAATCTGTTTGTCATTCGAAATCTGAGCGCAGAAGTGCATTTTGTTGCCTCGCGTGGAAAGAATTTTTAAAATTGGAACCTTTCTATTCTAAAATTTTTTATACCGCCAGTTCTCTGAAAATGCATTAATACTTATTTCATGCCAGTGCGCCAACCTTATAGGATTAGAATAATCGAACTGGCCAGCACGACACCGCATGAAAAAAAAAACACTTATTTAATATATTATTTGCGTTTTTCTTGCACCAAGCATTTTCCTCGCTGTAGTGAGGTGAAAAGTTGTGTGTTTCGCTTGGCAGCAAAGTTATTCTGCGTTTCGTACCTTTGAAACCCTCGCTACGCTCAGGATTCTATATTTGAACCACGAGCGAAGCGAGTGGTTCAATCCTAGAATCCTTCGCTATCTCGGGTTTCAATATAAGTACTCGCGCCAAAAAACAACTTTGCAGCCTTGCATAACAAATAACAATTTTTAACACATGTCATATAAAACTAGGTAGGTATATAATACAACATTACGCATGCGAAATATCAATAAATAGTGCCATTAATAAATCTAAAATTTAATGTGCAAAATCGGTGTTAAAGATAGGAGCAGACCAGATTTGTGGTGTATTGAGAACATTGACGATAAATAGTGACAACTTGAGTATAGTGTTCGTGTCATGAAACATTTTGGAAGTGGAAATCACAAAAACAAGACGTTACTTGCTGGTCATAAATATACAAGTGCCAATTAATATTTCAACAGTGTTATATCTGATTCACCCACATCTTGATAATAAAGTATTCTGAATGTATTTTTTTCACATATTTTTCTTTATATCTTGGCCGCACGTACGTAACGTACTCGGGATAACAGGATCTTTATCCACAAACCACTGGGGATATACCTTTCTCAAGCTAACATAAGTACACTTTCGAAATATAATATCGTAAGACATTTTAATGTGTCGGTTCCTTATAGACATTTATGTAAAACTGAATATTTATTAATTAATTTAATTAGTTAGCACGTTTTTATACGCTTGCAACTCCGGGGGTATCACTCGCGCGTTGCCGATCCTGTAAAAATATTTTAATGCCCCTTTTGAAGAACCCCGTGTTATAGTCAAGAAAAGACCTTGTCGGGGATCTCATTCCACAACCTCAGCGTTCGCGGTAGAAATAAATAAAAAAATCAACAATAATTTTAAAAAATAAACAAAAAAACCTCTTGTGAAACCGCGCAGTACGTGACCATTTTGGTCCAAGAGTGTGAGGTTCGATTCCCCGCCGGTGTCGAGGAGGTCGATGGTAGAAAACAACACTGATAATGCCCGTTCTCACTAACCAAATCTTTTTTTTATGTCAGAAAAATACTTTGTTGCATATCCCACCGCTTGGGGGTAGCGACGGGGTTGGTCGGGTGGTCGGGCTCTCTCCTAGCATATCGACTCATCTATCTATCTGTCTATCTACCACTCTTTCCACCGCGTGTGGTGGCAGGGCTACGGGAACTTTAAGAGAGGTACACAGCGGATAATCCGCTCCAATCGGAGCAGCCCGCCTGGGGAAGGACCTTACAGAAGATCGTAGCCAAATAGCATTGGTCTCGGCCATGTTGTGTTACTACGGTGAGTAAGGTCTCCAGAGCTCCACTTAGGGGGTTGGGAACGCGTGAGTGATACCCCCGGTATTGCTAGCGTCTATAGGCTACGGTGACAGCTTGCCATCAGGCGAGCCGTATGCTTGTTTGCCACCTGTGTGGTACTAAAAAAAACTTCTACTACTTCTGGCTTCCGCTACTCACGAACCAAACCTAGCAAAGGTATTTCGTTATACAAAGTTAGAGTTACATGGCATGAGTCTACTTGAAGACAGAAAATAAGAAAAAAAAACTGCTTAACTCTCTCTCTTTAAATTAGTAAGTTAGATTGGCATAAAGACGCCTTATTTATAGGTCATTTTTAACTTCAGTTTATTCTTCTGGGTTTTAAATTCTTGAAAGTGCATAATTCTTGAAAACACATAACACTTTACCGTGTAAATGTACATAAACAAATCAGTGTTGATATTCCCACACTGTTAATAGAATAATTTTATTCGTATTTCGTTGAGCGTATTCATAATAATACTTTTTCTTTCATTAACAAATAAATGTACGAAATTAAATTTATTCAGTCCTTCATCATTCATTCTTTCATTCATCCGCATTCGGAACATTCTACGTTTGTGTACAATTATTATACTAAACTCCTTAATTATTGTAATGAACATTCTCAAAAGAATAAGTAATATTAATTCACTCATAATAACAAATTGTTATCTCATTACCATAATAATTTGTATTGAATTATACAAAATTAAATTTTATTCATTTACAATTACATCTTAATGAATGTTGGTATGCGTTAATAAACCGAACGTTATTCTCAATAGAATATCTTACTCGTTAAAAGCAATTAAAGCTTTGAGTATATTGTGTTCCTCACTGATAATATATATTTTAAAATACATAATAAAATTTAACTTATTCTTTGACTTTCGGCACTAAAAAGCGCGGGTTCGATTCCAGTTCGAGCAAAAATTTAAATGATAGCATTTTTGTTTGTCCTCGAGTCTAGGTATTTCTGAGTATTATAAGTATATATCTGTATATATTAAATACAATAATATATTTATGTTGTCTGGTATCCATAACATAAAGCAGGTTAAGCGTAGTTTAATTTGCGATCAAGTGACGTTGTGTGAAATGTGTAAAAATAAATTTCAATTCACAAAATAATTCGTTCATTCACAACATTCCACGTTCGTGTACGTTTGACTTTGCTTACGTGTATTAATTGCTCTGAATACCCTTCTCTGTCTGTCTCAAAGTATAATGGGTCTCATCCGCCAAAGGCTATACTTCTGAAAGGGCCTCATTAATTACACTAAACAATGGAAGGAACCAGAGGCGCGTCAAAAAATCCCTTCATTCCGTCTCAGTTGGAGACGCCATTTTGGATAGACGTTTCCATTCGTTCAGTTAATAATAATAAATTTATTTCATAAAAAGTTTCAGTAGTATCATAAAATCATTCAAAATGATAATTACAAATATTTTTACTTTTTATTATTCCTTTGCGCACATATAGGTAGGTACGTGGTTAAATCTAAAGGTTTTATTCTCAGTGCTAAACCTATAATGTTATTAAACATCATACTCATTGTGATAATTTATTTCATCACGTGTCAGTACAACTTAGGTTGTGGCGTGTATGAACAGTTGAAACTTCTTTATCGTTCATTCTTTCAAACCAATCAATCAAAAGGATTTCTTTACAGTTGCCTTCCACCGTCTGTTCTGGGCCTTAGACTTTCACAAAATGGATTTGTTGCTGCGACATAATTCCTTTAAACGATTTTTTAACCGACTTCAAAAAAGGAGGAGGGCACCGACTTCAATTAGAACAGTAGGTACCTAGCACATTAAATTATATATTATTTAAATTTATTTTTGAAGTCGGTTTGTTTTTTTTTAATAAAAATTGTTTTTCTATTTTTAGTCCATTTACAACCCTTTATTTTGCGTATAATAGGCAAATTTCACGTTATTTCCCCACAAACAAAGCGGTGTTGAAACAAAGAAAGTCAAGAACGGGTGGACGGTGAAGGGACTCATTGTGGGATTTCACATTTTTTTATTGTGTAAAATATTCTTAATTACCCGCTGAGACGTGTTCGAGTTTATATATAAATTAAAATTATACGCAGATTCTCATATAAATTAACAAATAAATTGTTTATACATTGTTTAAGAAATCTATATAAGTATATAAAAATGAAACCCGTTTTCCGTTGTCACGACATAACATGAAAACGGCTTGACCGATTTGGCTGATTTTTTTTTGTAGTTTTCTAATACTCTGTACAAGGTTCTTACGGAAAAAAATATTAAGAAAATCTCTCAGAAAGATTAAAAAAAAACGAAACAGTACCCGGGCGAAGCCGGGCCGGGCAGCTAGTTTTAAATAAATTCACATGGCACCACCCTGGTTACACAGTAAGTTAAGCCAAAACCTGCTTGTGTTATGGGACCATGGATAATATAAGTCAAACACTAATGTTCAACAAATTAAGGGTTGCCCTTTGCGGGGATCGAACATGCGCCCTCTAGTGGTATCAGTAGCAGGTAGAGTTGTTACCAACTGAAATATGTAGATGAAATGTTAACAGCTATTACACGGTCAATCCAGATCGAAATCCATGATCATAATCAGTGCCCTACATCCATGTAACGTAACTGATATTAAGGCCTTGATCGACGTACGAGCCTATACCGCGGCTTTAAAGAACGACGGTTTTACTCGCGGCAAGTTAGTGCTGAACGACTAGCGAGCAAAACGTCGCGCCTGAATGAGAGAGGTAACATGTCTTGTTCTGAGTCTGAAGCTTTGTTTATCTCGCCATCTCGCTTTACATGACGAGCCGAATAAAAAATATAGCAAACATGACGAGCCGCGAGCCAGGCTCGTCGGTGTTTAAAACCGCGGTTTTGCAGTGATACACCGGCGAGCTTTACCGCCGAGTCATAAAACCACGGTTTTACTCGCTCGTCGATCAGGGCCTTTAGATTTGCCAACAAATTACACAGTCAATAGGACTGGATCACGGATCACGATCTGAATTAACTGTAAAATAGCTGTCATAGACTGTCATCAACAATGTGACTATCGGCACAAGCTAGTACGTAGCCATGGTACAAGCCCACCACACATTCCCACAACTGTGTCTCATGTGTAGCCAAGATTAACAACGGCGACCTCAGATTGACAATAAGTAATGAAGCTTATTGACGTCCCGGGGGAGAAACTACAGCTGTCCTGGAACTCACAACGAATAAATAGACTGAGCAGGAAGTATTGAGAGAATAATGTTACAAATAGTTATTTTGATGAGCCAACTAGGTTATGTACGAAAAGTTAAATTCATTGCTGAATCGAAATTAACTCTATTATTACCCACATTCCAACGATACTGGGTCCGCTTTAGTTTAAAGCAAACTATTTATAAATGAGTTAAGAATTTGGACACAGAAAAGGGGACGGAAGTGTATAAATAAACTACTAAGAACTGGATACTGGCGCCCGCTCGCTTCATTATAACTAGCTTTTATCTTTTATTATCATATTTTCGGGTTTATTTTATATTTTTATGATATAATTTTTGTACTAGAGTGGCGAGTGATGGCGTAGGCGTGTGAGTCACCTTGGTAACTGAAAGGTAACGAATTCAGATCCGGATTAACTTTGAAATATTTTTGTTCTACTCACTTTTAGCACAGAGTAATACAGAGGGTTGACTCCCGACTAAATGAAAAATTTATACCTATTCTCATAGGGTTGACACCTTTGGCACGGTATTATATTCAATATAAAAATAAAAACAACGTTTATAATAAAATGTTTTATTTAATAATGAAATTTACAATGTAGAACCATTCAAAATATTCTTTTTTTTAAACATTTAGGAATATAAAAATTATTATAATTAAAAACTTTATATTTTTTTTTTTATAACAAATTAAATCTGTACTTATCTATACTACTATTATAAAGAGGAAAGATTTTGATTGATTGTTTGTGAATGGAGTGTGTTTATGTTAAAATTTTAAATTTTGTTAAGTACCCGTGCGAAGACGGAACGCGCCAGTGCTTAATAAAATATGTTTCATAATGCTATCAATTAAACGGTCAGCATTATGAAATGTCAATAAATAAATATTCTTGGACGAATCATACAACGCCAGCTAGTCCCAAACTAAATTGCTGAAACTAAATATACTTAAATACTTTTTTGTAAATAAATTATACATAGAAATCACCCAGATCAAGGCAAACAGACATGTTCATGCACACAAATGTTTGCCTTGCGCAGGATTTGAACCCGCGGCCCTTGGGATAAAGTGACCATTGCTAGCCACTCGACTACCGGGCCTGTCTATAAATGAGTGACCCGAAAATATTTTATTTTATTGTTTCGTTTAAATTCCTTATTATTTCTGGTTAAACATTTGGTTCTATGTAATTTAGGTAAGTATACAATACTACTTATTAAAAATAGGTAGTAGCTGTGATAGTAAGGTAGTAGGTACTTACAACAATATACAAAAATAATAAATTTTCGTAAATCGTAGGTACCTACTTACTTCACATCATTTTTAGGGTACGAAAAAAAGAAATGTCCTTGTCCTTTTTTGAATTGGCCACTACACGAACTTGGCATTGTACACGTCACAGAACGTGCGGCGCGGCGCGCGAGCGGCCGACGTCCCTGGCGTAAATACGGAAACTGAGCCGGTTCAAACCAGTTCTTACCGCGGTCGGAGCGTACGAGACCTCGTCGGTGAGAGCTCACGCACACATCGCCGTTCTTTGTATGCGTATACCTATTCTGGACGGTTGTTTGAAGCCAACCTTCTGTAGTATTCTGTGCTTTTAGTCTGTGTTTAATGATGATTCAAATATATTTACAAAAACTGATGATGCTAGAGGTTTGAGCTAAATCATTTACTTCGGTAGTAAGTGATTCCGACCGATTCCGACCGACATGTTTTCCGACATGATAAGGGTGTATTTTATTGGGTTTTTACAAAGATTTTATTCATAAAATAATTATTATATAAATATGGAGTTTTTAAAACGTTTTACTATACTATTAAGCCACAATTATTACGACACTTTCCGTTATTTATGAGCAAAATTTACTATGAAATATGTAATTGTGGTAACCGACCGGTCGCATAAAAATGGTAACAAGTATGTCTATTATTTTATAGAGTACTCAGTAATTTGTTCGTATATTACAGGCACTCTAAATTAACAGAGTTCAAAATCAAATTACAATTTCATATAAATAACTTGCAAAATAGAATTTTAAATTATATTCGATAATACTAACATCACTCAATTTTCTACCACTTTGTAGAACAGTGAACGACAAAAACCAATTTAAACTTTTACTCCAATACAAATAAGGTGTATATTTCGTTCACTCATTGAAATTTAAATTCGCCTAATGGATTGCGTGGCCATTAAAAAGTTGAATTGCCTATTTAACTGCTGAAATAGGGAGCTCCTCTGAATAACTTCCTTAATCGGGAGGAGCCCATCAAACATTTTATTACAGTTTAAATTTTTTATTCATATTTTCCAATTAAATGTCATTAACATCAGTGTTACTGGGCTGCCAGTATTATTTTCAACTTATATGCCCTTACTATAGAGAATACATTTAAAAGGCATCGCTATATTAATATCCATTTCTAATATGAATTCGTTTTAGGTTCATTTATTTTTAACAGTTTGACTTTTCTTCTGCCATATAATTTCTAGTCTATCCGTCTTTAATATAGTGTACTATTCAAATAAATAAATAAAATAAATAAATATATAGGGACAATTCACACAGATTGCGCCTAAAGTAAGTTCGAAACTTGTGTTATGGGATACTAACTCAACAATATTATATTTTATAACAAATACATATAAAGATCCAAGACCCGAGGCCAATCAGAAAAAGTTCGTTTTTCATCATGACCCGACCGGGGATCGAACCTGGGACCTCCTGGGTGGCGGTCTGGCGTGGTAACCATTACGCCACGGAGGTCGTATTCAGTTAGTTCAAAGCCTCTGACAATAGTATTTCAGTATACTGTGATCTATCTACAAATTACCGCATACCATCGAAATTCCACCATAATTCGACCCGTGTCAACGTAATGCTAAAGCAGAAAGAATATGGTTTCTAAATCCTAAACACATATTAATACAACATCGTCTATTTCAAGAGTTAGTTCAGTGGCACACTGTTGAGTGATTGACGTATTTAAACAGAGTTTGCTTGCTGGCGCCACGCTTACATTTCTGTTTAGAAAAATAGAAAACGTATTGCGGAATTGACGTTAGATTTTTACAGCTGATTCACTAATTGCTTTTTCATTAATTAGATTTGTAGGTTCAAATGCATTACGGTTTAAGATCGTTTTTCTCTTATGAATCATTTAACACATTGATCATTTCACTTCATTACATACATTGAAATAATTGTATTGTATTAGTTTATAATTAAACTAGAGAAACCCGCGCAACTTCGTGTGCGTTTATCCTTTCCCGTGGGAATTTCAAAAAATCCTTTCATATCGGTTGCCTACATCATACACCACACTTTTCAGAACACACCCAAAAAATTGTCATATGTATAATTTTTGTTTTCTATTTTTATACTTCTCATTACAATCTTTGGAGTGGGCGTTTATGAAATAGGCTAGCCCGACCGGTGAAGAGCCACCCTTTTACAGAATATTGACGTGAAGCAGCAATGCGTTTCATTCGGCGAGTGAAATATCCGAAATTCTTGTTTGTCACCTTTGTGGTATAAAAAAAAATCTAACTCATTCCTTATACTATTTCTCGCTATATCCTGTTTTTTCCTATTATAGGTCGGCAACGGGTTAGGGACCCTAGAATCTATGTGCTCCATAGTCGACGGTAATCACCTAATATAAAAATGATCCATATTCCTGAGCTTGTTTTCCAACCACTTTCGTAAAAAAAATGTATAAGTATATCGGTAATTCAATACCTACAACCTCAGCCTACAACAACACTACGAAATAATAGAGCGAGTCGACGTAATGAGATTTCCTATAAGTGAGAAAGAGACAATATCAAAATGTATGCCATTTAACCATTGACCAATTTAACTTGAACCCTGTCAAATATTATAAAATTTAATATTGAATTACTTACTTACTATTTATTATCGATGAATATGATTCAGTCCGCTTTATACATAGTTTGAATTTTAGCTGTTTTTCCGATATCACAAACAGAATAAATAGACGACATTATGATTAAATATTCACAATTTATAATTACATGACAGATGACACTTCACTTCATGGATGTGTCAAAATGAAATGTAATTGAAATCAAAAGCATTATGGAGTATGAGTATTGATATCAACTCGAAGAAAATTACCTACGAAATACATTTTTTTCAAGAATTTCAATAAAATAAGAATCACATCTTCTATCAATTCTTTTAAACAATTTTTATGCAAAATTTGAAGTAGATTGGACCAAGGAATCCAGTTGTCCCATAGTAACTTTACCCCCCTTTTTTACCCCCTTAGAGTTCGAATTTCGAAAAATCCTTTCTTATCGGACGCCTACGTCTTATAATAGTTCCACCTGCCAAGTTTCAGATTTTTACGATGAGCGGTTTAGGCTGTGCGTTGATTCTCAGTCAGTCAGTCAGTCAGTCAGTCAGTCAGGACAAAGCATTTTATATATATAGATGACAACAATAATAATTCAACTATTGGAGGCTACTGCCATCTGGTCATAGGTACTGGAAATATTTGAGGGTAGCCTATGTCCAGCAGTGGGTTTGGTTCCTACTTATAGCTCAGATGATAATTTTATTGATGTTGGTCAATTAAAAATACTGAGGAGCTCGATGGCGTCGCTGTGTGTCGCACTCTAATATGAACACGCAAGTCAAGCGACGTCGACCCTAGCCAGTGTTTGGATGGGTATCGTTATCTCAAGCTCCGTGCTTCGGAGAGGACGTTAAGCCGTCGGTCCCGGCTGTTATCGGTAGATTACAGTCGTTAAGCCAAGTTGATGGCCTTCGGGCGGCTTGAAAACACCGGCCTGTGCCAATTGGCATTGGAGCAGCGTGGCAGAGTACGCTCTAATCACCATCGATTGAAGGAAGACCCGTATCCCTGCAGTGGGATGATTATGGGTTGATATGACGAATTAAAAAGACAATAGATATTGGTATATAAATCTGTCACCTGAACTGGTGATTGAGAAATGACGATTCAAAAGTCTTGTCTTGTAATGCCTATTCGAACTTAAATATAAGTTAGGGGAATCTAATTGCAGTTCAGAATTTTCGATGACTTAAGTCCTTCTTTATGTCAGGGCTTCCAGTGAGATCTAGCATCTGTTTCATGCATCATGCAAAGACTGAACTAGTACAACTTTTACGAAAATCATCCACAAGGGCTTTTTCTTCAATTAAAATTCTAACAAATATGAGAAGAAATGAATAAGGAAAATGAAAGAGAAAGAAGTAAAAACACTTTCTCTGTTGACTTTGAAGTAACTAACTAGTAGAAATGTAAATAAGACTAGAACTAGAAAGATCTTTAGCTAAATAGGTCATCATTCTTTGCTACATCGAACTCTGATAAAGATAAAAATGTTAGCACCAACTGAATTACTGACCTATTTGGCAACCGTATAGAAACGAAAACTATTAACACCTAATTGATAAGTATTTAATTTGTAAAAGCATTTGAGTTACTAAATGTGTACTTTAGTATAGCTAACCGACCACATTTTATTTCCGCCATTTGTTTCCTATAAAGCCAAAATAAACCTTGACCGCAAATCCTTACTTCCTTACTAATATTATAAATGAGAAAGTGAGTTTGTTTGTTATTCCTTTACGGCTTGACTAAGCAGCCTATCATTATGAAAATTTGCATACATATTGTTAGGGGCACAGAGCCCAACATAGGCAAATTTTTACGCTGGCGAACAGCTAGTTAAAAAAACCTTTTTATCCCGTGAAAGTATGTCGTCCCAATGAGAAAATATTTTGTCTACTATAGAGGGCGCTGTATAGGCCAACAGATGGCGCCACAAGTCGCGCTATGGGTTGTTTTGTTGTCAAAAGAGATCTATGTCATAAAATTCACGCGAGCGAAGCCGCGGGGAAAAGCTAGTTGACAATTAGCAATGAAGCTCATTCGTGTCCCCGGGAGAAAACGACATTGTTTTACGTATGTACAACGTCTAAGAGATGTCCTAAATGTGGAGAGAAAATAAACGATTTATTATTGTCTGAAAGGGATCTTGCCCTCCTTCCACTTAAGCTCTAACTCCCTTATAACGGTGTCAGAAATATGTTAGATGTTATATTATAGATTGAAATAAATAATCAGCGGTTAACCACAATAAAACAATTCTTTTCAACCCATTACATATTATTATGATAAAAACAGTACAAGCTATAAATCTTGACGTACTCTTAACTGATATTCTTTGCCATAGCATTGCCATTGCAAAACTTTATTTGCCCTTGCTGCCCCACGAATCTTTTAGCAATAATAGGATTTTAAGAAAAAACTCACCTTTATAAGGCACGTAAATATTCAAATACAGGCAATCCTCAGACTCATTTGTCAGGAAAGGTCTAAGCCTGTTCATGTAGTTCTGCCGTCCCATAGATGGTGGGTTGCCTTTCTTTTTGGAGGGCAAAGACTGCGGACAAACTGGTGCGAACTTTGTTGCCATCTTCACATCGTTCCAGGGTGGAGCACTGGCTGTAAAGATATTATTACATTCTAGAGTTTATACTTTAGATTTAGACCACGTTCTATTCTATTGGAATAATTATTTAGTGCTTTTCTTCATCATTTATTTTATACGTAAGTAACTATTTTACTTTATTTCTGAAATAGGGGATATATTTTAAAATATTTTTATACAAACATTATAATCTAGACTAATATTAAAGGGGAAAGATTTGACTGCTTAATTTGTATGTTTGTTTAAAGACTCTAAACGTAAGTTTAACTACGGGACCGATTTAAAAAATTCTTTCACAATTGGAAAGCACCCAGTGACACAGGATTCTTACTTGAATCAAGAGCTATGTTAACATTTTTGTAAATATAGGTACAGTCTGAAGTGAAAGGAAGTTAAGTGCACCTTTTGCATAGTAGTAGACATTGGTATTTGCCTTTAATAATAAAATGTTAGGTTTTAGAAAGTAATCGACACAACATAATTATAACCGAAATTGAAATTATTAACACTTAATGAACCAAAATCAACGTAAATAGACGTTAAGAGTAAGCTTAGGGAAACTTTAAATAAAGTTTAAATTTACCATTAACATTGCAGTTTTATGGTAAACAGTCTTCAGTTTGAGACGGAAAGAATTTTCAGAAATTCACGCTCGCCTCAGTTCATTTTAGTTTACTTTTCATTTCTATGTTAATTTTGTTCAACCCCTTGATATTAACAAAAGTTTTATCACTGGCTATATAAAGAGACTCTTTGACTTCGTTTTATTTAGTTAAATTTTAAAAGCTACCTGATTTACGGTGAATTCCTAACACATTATTATTATGGCTGTCACAGTCAAAAAATTCAGTATGCGTCTCGGCGTTAGTCCGCGGGCACATTTACATGGCGAAACTGGGAACTGAGGGTTTTTTGTTAGTTCGCTAAAAAGGGAATGTGGATGTTACGAATGGTTAAAATTGTGGGAGTTTATGTAAGAAAATAATATCATGGGCAAAATAGGTGTACTAATAATACAAGGAACAAAATATGTCATATAAAATATAGACAATTAAAAAATATAAGACTGTAAATGTCTATAAAAATGGAGTTCGGCTTACAGTGGAATTAAATAAACAATCCACAGAATAAATTAGTAAACGCTCAAAATTTAGAATTAAGATTTAAATTATAATATAAGCACCTGTTAGATCAAGTTCTGGAAATATAAAGAGGTGAAATGGAAGGAGGAACTTTATATCCGTATGATGTCGGAAATTGTTGTTAGTTAGTTGTATTGAAAATCTCTGCGATGCTTGCGTAGAGTGTAAAGTATGTTCTTATACAGACATAAAGAAAGTTCATGTACTTAACGGAAGTACTACAAAACTGAATCATATTCTGTTTTAATATAAAGTTTTTTCTCTACTAGTCTTATTTCTTTGTAGAATCAAAATATCATGTTCTTTCTCTCTAATTTTTTCTCTAAATTTTTACCGAAACCCGTGCAACTTCGTTTGTGTGTTTGGCTTACCCGTGGGAGTTTCGAAGGATTCTTTCTTATTGGATGCCTACGCCATACAAAGAATCACAGCCTCCAAGTCTCTAAAGTTCAGCGATTTAGGCTGTGCGTTGAACCGTCAATCATTCAAGACAAAGAATTTTATGTGTAAATTACTGAATAACCATGCTTTTGGATAACCATGTCATTGTGTAGTAGTATTTTAACTAACCTGGTGGCATAAACCTATACACTCCAACAGGCGGAGCAGCATAGGGAATACCAAGGAACATTTCAACAGGTGGCAGCTTGTATGTTCTACTTGGTTGCACAATCAACCCCCTCAAGGCGCCCTGCCTCAACTGATATTCCCTTGTCAACCTCCTTCCGTCATTCTGGAAGTTTCGTCCCTGATCGGTCGCCTTCGCCGCACCCTCGTTCACCATCGGCAGCAAGAGCGAGACAAGTATACAAATAAACATATTGTGATTTATAATCAGAGTCGCGTGCCGGTTAGAAGCCATTTTGTTTATGCGTTTCTTGCTCGTTTTATGCTTACTGATGCTCAAAATAGTTGATGTTTTATTGTTTGTTTGCTTTTTGCTTTATCGTCTGTGTATATAGTGAGTCATTTTAGATTTACGGTCGTTTTGATGATTCATAATTACTATATCATTATCACATTTATTAGTCTTCATTCAGAAATCTGTTGTTACAAAGAAATTTAGATTATGGTCAATTTGTATGTAGAAGATCAATGAAAACACTTTTTAATCACTTCGCACCAAATCTTTTCTCATTATCACCAAACACTACGCTTTCAATTATATCCATTATCACATTTTTGAACTCGTAAAGTAAAAATATATTTTTAAATTTCGTTTCACAAAGGCATTTCACAAAATGAATTGTCCATTTCACTACAATTTTAATAAACTTGGTTTTACGCGCGGCATTTAAAATTTATTTAATTTTGACATAGATATAAATTGTTTTTTTTTCTTCGCAACAGAATTTTTTAAATACACAATCAATACATTTGTGCGTTCGCGGCGTAAGCTCAACTGGATTGAGTCCAAAATGTCCCCGCGCGACTCTAATACAGAAATACTACAGCTTCTGCTACAGACGAGAAAAGATTTTTGGGATAAATTTCTCAAATTAATATTTATAACAAAGTAAAAGAAATCCTAAGTAATAGAAAGATTTCATAATCAACTTTTGTTTTCGAAATGGTAGTACTAGTTATAGAGTAGATTAATTTAAACAATCATTTATTAATGTAAAGACCTACTTACTACTCTTATAATAAACTTTTTAAATCTTTGAAATCTGAACTAAGTAATGGGTAATGGGTAATTATTATCCATAATAATACTTATTTCAAATACGTTAATGATTAAGTCTGCGTAAATAAAATCCTAAACATATCGCGGTTAGTTTCCTAACTGCAAATTAGTTAGTGATCCATTCTTTTTAATAATGTTCCTGAGAAAAGTTCTTAAACAGAGACGATCAACAAAGTGTTTCTAGGATTCTATTTTATCCTTTTGAGGTAACCCTAATCCTATTTACTAATATGTTTTTACACTATCCATACCATTGCCACTGCACCCACTATGACTGCATCATCAAATTTAACCAATCCATCACTAAAGTTACTGAACTGTCAAAAATATCTTAAGATCTATTCCAATATCGCGGCACGTGTACAACCGCACTAACGCGGGTTTTCTCTCATCGTCGCACGCGCATCATTATAACCGGTGTATTTTGGTCCCCTATACCACGTGGCCATGGTAAACATCCGACCATCAGTAAGGAAGTCGTCCGGAAATATTTTTTTTTTATACATCTATTATTTCTAGTAATCCTCTATGTAAATTCTCTAATTTTTCTTCTTTGTTTGTTCTGACATTCCCAAAGCAGGGAGACACTAGTAGGTATACAGATCATCAAAAATAGGTAGTGGTGAAATTTCTAACAAAAACATTATCCAACCTGTTTGGAATGGTCGTCTTCATCATCAGCTCAGTCACAAGAAGTCTACTGCTGGTCATAGGCCACCCCTAAATGCAAGTCAAATATGACCGATTTACAACGGCCTGAATCAACGGTTTCCTGAGACTTTTCTTAGGATATTTATCTTCAAAATAAATATCAGTTAGAGAATGGAAACAATGGAATTTTCCAGCAAAACTGCAGGCATCAGCTATTCATAAATCTGGTGGTCTGGCGTGGTAACCATTACGCCACGGAGGTCGTCGCATTCGAAAACATAATTATGTTATCATTCGAGTATTACGTGTGGTCTCTAGAGGTTATGTGCGATTTATTATGGTAGAGTAAATTTAATAGTTTAATATAGCTTCAAGCAGATTCTATTCCAGCTAGCTATAAATCAAGCGAATCAAGTCTGGATCACACAATAATTCCTGGAAATGCACTCCATATGGCCAAAAATGGCAACTAGCGTCATAGGGTAATGATTAAACAGAGAGGACTTCTCAATATTGTTTCTACCTTCGTTTAGAAGCGTAATTATATTCTTTGCCTTTGTGTAAACAACGACTGTAACAAGCGAAGGGGGAGGCATGTTAAGGTGTTGGTCCAGGTTATTGTCGATGGATGACAGCCGTTAATCGGTGGGCAATCCGCATTGGAGCAGCGTGTTAAAAATATTACTTGCAAAATAATTCATACAAAATATTAGTAAAATACAATTTCTACAAAACTCACGCAAGAGAATGTCCGCAAAAACATGTTAAAATTTATATAAGCTCTCCCTTTTGTACATATTTTAGTCTTTGAAGCTATTTATAACAAGATACTTTGAGGGAATAATTTTGTTAATTTAGAACCGGTATCAAGCAAAGTTTGCAGAGTTGAGATGAGTCCTGAATGACCTTTTTCGTTATTTATGTTTAGCATCAACATAAATACAGCCTTTATTTTCATATCACAAATTTTAGCAACATTTAAAGATAAAGTTTTAACAGTCTCTCTTGTATCTTATTTTTTAAGCTTCATACATTCCTTGTAAAATTTCATACCTTAGTCGTGTCCTTCTTGGTACAAACCTACTATATCAACTGCTGACAAGTTAAAAAGATTAAGTCAAAAGAGTTTGTGATTGATGAATAAAAATGTATTTGGAAATGTTATATTGACTATGTTTAATCTTACATAGTAATAATCCAAATTTTATTTTGAGGAGTACTGTAGTAAAGATACTTGAATCTAAAAACACAATGAGTTATCTTTATGATAAATTCTGATGGGGTAGATAGACTGAGTGAAAAAATTCACAATGAAATAGTCTAAAGATAACGCACTACGGCCAAAGAATGCCTTGACTCAAATTGTGACTCACTCGAAATGTTTTAGATATTTTCACAGTTCAATAGTATACTTTGCTATTAATAAATTTCCTGGTTCAAAATAGACGTTATCAAGAACGAATGATTAGTTTTTATTAAGTAGTTTTATGGAGGAAGTCAAATGCGATACCGAGTTTTGAAGTAAAAAGAGTAAAGGGAAGATCAAGAAGCTCCCAGTCAAATTCGAAATTTCTTTATTCTGTTGGCCCTCGCAGGCACTTAGACAAGTGTTTCGGGAAGTTGAGCAAAGTGAAGTAAAAAGGCACAAAGTAAGCAGACAAAGGAAAAGTGCAGACGATGTGGAAGTCGGAGAGGAGAACCCACCCGTCCACACTCTGGTTTTTGCTCAACTTGGACCCTCGCGACACAAGTCCTTTTCAATGTTCAAATTATCAATACCCATAATACAGAAAGATACAACTCCTGAATACTGGTATAGAACCTATAGAGACTACAGTATTGATAATATTGATAAATTTTGCAACTGTTTAGAAAAAATATCATGGACAGAGGTATTTGATGAAAATGATATAAATAAAAGCTTTAACTCATTCCATGAATATTTATTATTATTTTTTAACTTGTGTTTTCCTGTATACAAGAAAAAAGTGATGAAAAAAAAATTCTCTGCGAGATGGATAACAAAGGGAATAAAAAAAGCTGCGATCAATAAACGTAAACTGCGATTTGCATACTATAAAAAAAGCACCGAACAAAATAAAATTATGTACCAGAGATATACACGTGTTCTAAAACAATGTGTAAGCACCGCAATGCGCCTTAGCAACGAATCCTATATTAGTAAAGCAACAAACAAGTGCAAATCGTCCTGGCATGTAATCAAATCAAATCTATCGATTAATAAACCTAAACCTACCATTAATAAGATTCTATGTAACAACGAAATAATCAATGAACCAAATGACATAGCCAATAAATTCAATGAATATTTTATTAATTTGACAAATGATAGCAGCGAATCGATTGTTATATCAAAAAATACGTATCCTACTGATATTAGAACAAATGATCATAGCATGTTCTTATACCCTACAGACTCCGATGAAATAACTAAACATATCAACTCATTACGCAATACAAATTCAGTTGGATACGATGAACTACCTACCATAATAATTAAAAGGGCATCATATATTATAGCGCCGATACTTAGCCACTTAATAAATCAATCTTTGTCAGAAGGAAGTTATCCAAAAGCATTAAAAATGTCAGTCTTAAAACCGATCCATAAAAAAGGAGATAAACTGCTCCTTGAAAATTATAGACCAATTGCTCTGATAACTGTAATCGCAAAAATATTTGAAAAAGTCATGCATAATAGAATCTTAGATTTTCTAACTAAACATAAAATTCTGAATGAAGAACAGAATGGTTTTCAAAAGGGCAAATCGACCACATTAGCAGCTTTCAAACTTATAACTAAGATATTGGAATTTGTTGATAGAAAGATACCTGTTACTACCATTTTCTTCGATATGAGCAAGGCTTTCGATTTTGTATCACATAAAATGCTACTTCACAAATGCGAGAAATATGGATTACGAGGACAGGCACTGAAATGGCTGGAAAGTTACTTAATGGACAGAACCCAATATATTGAAATAAATAACTTAAATCATAACCAACAGGAACAAGTGTATAAATCGTCATTCAAAGTGAACAAAGTAGGCGTACCACAAGGCAGTATACTGGGACCACTGCTGTTCCTTATTTATATAAACGACATACCGAAGGTAACAAAACATATGTGCACTCTCTTTGCTGATGATATATCCATAATAATTCCAGACAGCTCTCAAAATCTGAACACTTATAATAAAGACATTAACAATACTATTAAGGATATTATAAATTGGCTAACTTACAATAACCTGAAAGTAAATTTAACCAAAACCAACTTAAGAGAGAGAGAGAGAGAATATACTTTATTTGCAATATACATCTTTAAATAATACAACATACGGAAAGCTTATAGACTAGTATATGTGCAACAAGGCGGCCTTATTGCTAAAAGCAATCTTTTCAAGGCAACCTTAGGGTAACGAATTTCTGAATGGAGTGGGCAGGGTCAACAAGATGCAATAACACAATATAGGTACTAAAGCTAAATAAAATTATTGCTAAATAAAAATAATAATAAAATAAAAAATTAATAAAATATATAAGTCAGTATTCATATAATATACTGTATATATAATATATAATTACACATACATAATTTAAATACAATATAATAATATATTATACATATTGTCGGTGAATTGATAGCAATCAAGACGCAAGAAAATGATTTTTTACTTGTCGTTTAAATATAACGATAGACTTGGCAGTTCTAATAGTCACTGACGGTGAAGGAT
The DNA here is from genome assembly GCA_905163395.2 of Endotricha flammealis. Taxonomy (NCBI): domain Eukaryota; kingdom Metazoa; phylum Arthropoda; class Insecta; order Lepidoptera; family Pyralidae; genus Endotricha; species Endotricha flammealis. The sequence goes on from LR990855.1 coordinate 17,191,365, forward strand.
TGATCGAAGAATTTGGAAGAATGAACAGGGATTAGAAGAGTGAGTTTATAAGTGGATCGGAGTGCTAGGCTATGAGATGAAGAGGTAAATGTAAAGCATTCTTTAAGATATGAAGGAGCTCGCGGATTAAAAAGAATAGTGTAGAGGAAGGAAAGTATGTGAATGTCCCTACGCTGCCGAATGGAAAGCCATTTCAACTTAGCTCGATAATCAGAGACGTGGTCGAATTTGCGTAAACCAAAAATAAACCTAATGCAGAAGTTTTGCAAGCGATCTAACTTATTAAGTAAGTCAACATTAAGGTCTGGATACGATGCATCAGCATAGTCAAGGATGGGGAGAAGAAGGGATTGTGCTAGAGAAACTTTGGTGGCAGTGGGCAAGAAATTTCTGAGGCGTCGAAGTGACGCAGAAGAGGCAAACATCCTCCTACTTACCTCAGCCACCTGAGACTTCCAAGACAATGTAGCATCCATCACTATCCCGAGGTTTTTAACGGTGCTTTTAAAAGGGATGCAGATGCCATCAAGCATAACCGACGGGATTTGTGAGCTATCAAGTCTAGAAATAAACGCCTGGCTACCTACAATAATGCACTGCGATTTCGCGGGATTAACTTTCAGACCAAAGCGCTTACTCCAGGATGAAATAGAGTTCAAATTTACATTAGTCTCATCAATAGCCAAAGCAATATCATTCAGAGATGTTTGACAGTAGATTTGTAAATCATCTGCGTAAAGGTGATAGGAAGAAGTAAGTGAAGTAGTGATAGAGGAAATAAAAATAGCAAATAATAGAGGAGACAGCACACCACCCTGCGGCACGCCAGCTGTCGTATCACACCAGGTAGAAATTTGGTGATCAGTTTTGACACGTTGCCGACGCCCGTACAGGTAATTATGAAACCAATCACACACTGCCGGAGATATGTTAAGAGATGACAGAACTCCTATCATGATATCAAAATCAACGGAATTAAAAGCGTTACTAAAATCGAGTAAAGTTAATACAGTGAGCTGTTGATTTTCCATGCCACGTCTAATGTCGTCAGTAATTTTGACTAAAGCAGAGGTCGTACTATGACCAGGACGGAAACCAGATTGGAAAGGATTATGTATATCGTTAGAATTAAGGAACTCATTCAGTTGCCAGTGGACTAGCCGTTCCAATACTTTAGAAAGGAATGGGAGTATTGAGATAGGACGGTAGTCACTGAAAGCAGAAGGATTGGATTTTTTGGGTAGCGGAATGATGTGAGCCTGTTTCCAGCACTCGGGAAAGGAACTTGTAGAAATAGAGAAGTTAAGGATTTTTGTCAGGATGGGAACGAGAAGGTCAATCAGAGGAATGATCATTTTACGGCTGATACAATCACCCCCGACGGCATTAGACGCGATGGACAATATGCTTCTCTTAACACCACAGTCAGTGAATGATTTAAAAACAAACGGTGAGTAATTGGGAGTAGGCAATGAAGAAAGTTCAGTTAACGTATCTGATTTGACTTTATTATGAAGAAAAATGCAAGAGGAGAAATGACTATTTAGTAAGTCAAGATCAATGTCTGAAGTACAGGAATTACGAGATTTGCCAACTCCCATTGTTCTCAGAAATTTCCAAACTTTCGCTTGATCTTCATTCTCAACAGACTGGTGAATGTGGCGTCGCTGTGCGTCCCTACACACCTTGTTGCAGAGATTTCTGGCCTGATGGTATTTGTCGCGCTTGGTGATGCTTGATGGATCTGCTTTATGACGGGCTTTAGCGCGGTTTTTTTTCTCCCGAAGCAACTTAATTTCATCGGTCAGCCAAGGAGCAGGAAGATGCTTGAGTTTCACCGGCCGAATAGGAGCATGAGTGTCGTATAATTCAATTAAAAAGCAATTAAATAACCGAACTTTTTCGTCTATGGTATCAGCATCATCGATTTCCGACCAATTTATTACCTGAGCATCGCGACGTAGTTGCTCGACATCCATTCCACCAAAGTTACGCTGCATAAGGATTTGGGGTTTTAATTTAGGAGGACGCATTTTATATGAAAGGAAAACCAGGTCGTGATAGGAAAAGGCGTCTGCACTTAGTTGTCCATGTTTCACAACATGATCGAGGGAACTAACCATAATAAGGTCTAAAAGAGAGGGGGTACAATTAGGGAAATAATGCGTAGCATTTAGAGGAAGTATATTCAAATTAGTTGAATTAACCAATGTTTGAAGGCGACGAGCACGAGAATCATTTCTTAAGAGACATGTGTTAAAGTCGCCCATTATAATAGAATGATTGTACAACGGGCAAAGCTCTTCGAGAAGGGTCTCATACGCAGAAAAATAATTGATTGACATATTCGGGCTGTAATAGACGCCGAGAAGGACTTTGGTACCGGAAAGCGATACTTCTAAGAAGAGATGTTCAGCCGTATCTGGTGGTGGAGGCTGCGGAGATTTACTAATAATAGTGAAGGAAAAATGACTACGGAGGTAGATAGCCACACCACCGTGGGAGGAACTAGTTCGATCGTTGCGAATAAGCTGGAAACCTGGAAGAGAGTAAGAAGTGGAAGGCAATGAGGGATGAAGAAAGGATTCGGACACTAGGATTGCATGGATGTTATTATTGCTACTAAAAGTAGAAAGCAAATCTACATAGTGCGCCGGAATGCTTTGCGCATTTATATGTACAACATTAAAATTTTTAGGGACATTCATAAAAGTGTTAAGAAGAGAATCGGTGAGAGAAGGAATATCAAGACTATGGAAACTATCATTCGAAATCGACGACATAGACAAGAACTCATTACTAGATTTACTATCTGTATCCGACATAATATTATAAAATAAATAAAAATAAAATAATAATTAAATAGATTATAAACAAAGTAACTTTGGGTACAAATTACAACCCTACCCCAGTCTAAAAGAGGCTAATCCAATTTCATAATCAACACGGTAATAATACTAGAGATCTCACTATTACTCATGACGGTCACATAATCAAGGAGGCAAGCTCAGTGATATTTTTGGGAATTGTTCTGGACAAACATTGTACCTGGAAACCTCATGTGGAAAAGGTATGCAAAAATTTAAATAGTTTCTCATATGCTCTATGGCGATTAACAAAAATTGCAGGTCAGAAATCTGCTATGCTGGCATATCATGGCTACGTTGCTTCCAGATTAAGATACGGCTTATTACTGTGGGGAAACTCGGTTGAAATCAATAGAGCATTCATCGCGCAGAAACAATGTGTTCGTGCCATATTCGATGTATCACCAATAACAAGCTGCAAACCACTGTTCAAAAAGCTTAACTTATTAACCCTTCCATCTATGTACATCTTTGAAACGTGCCAATTTGTAAAATCGCACCCTGAGCTCTTCAAATCTAGCCAAGACGTGGTCAGCAAGTACACTAGAAGACGCCCACATAAACTCACATACCCGACAATAAAGACGACATTGTTCGCATCAAATTCCTGTGCGATGGCTATCAAAATATTTAACAAGCTACCGGTCAAAGTACAAAATTTGAAGAAAAATAAATTCAAAAAGGAATTATATAAGTGGCTGGTGGACATTGGCTTCTACAGTGTAAACGAGTACTTATCTTTAAAATTGTAATATTGTTGTAACAGATAGAGTTATTGTAACACTGGCAATCATTGCCTTTTGCATGTCAGCAATGACTAAATGTGTGAAACAAATTTTCTGGTAACTACCTACTTATCATCATATGTACCACGTTTAATGCAATAAAAATTATTTCATTTCATTATTTCATTTCATTTCATTTCATTTCATTTCATTTCATTTCATTTCATTTCATTTCATTTCATTTCATTTCATTTCATTTCATTTCATTTCATTTCATTTCAATGTTCAATATCATTTTCTATTTGATTATTACGGCATAATAAAAATTATGCTATGAAATTTTAAATCAAAAAGAGTGGCAGACTTGTAACATTTATAATCACATATGTAAAGACGCAATTTTTAGACTCGCTATTGTCTAGCCGGTGATTCATAATCAGTTGATATCATCGTACCACGTGTGTGACTATTTTAAGTATTTATCGCCATCGCCCTCGATTTTTTGTAATACATACTGTGTGACTGTACTGTATTTTATTATTCTAAGCAAAGTTGTACAGAAAGCCGTCTCATTTTTGCTTGGGACCACGAAAGTATCTAAAAAATGAAATAAGACTAGTTTCCGTGAGACGTGGTAATCCTTACCTTGTAATTTCGGCATGCAAATGGCCTTTCTGCATGTACGCTGTGTAGAGGATGAAGATAAGGGAAGTGGAAACAAGAGAGCTGAAAATAACATAAGAAATGTAATAAAATAAAGTAATACAGATCCGAGAGAGAAAATTGATAGCAAAGAAACAAAAGCAATAGACAAAGATAATAATAACAGTTACAAATTAAAACATAAAAAATAATATGAAATAGTACATTGTTCACCAAGGGAAGAAAGTCGCTGTTTTCCGACGAGGGAGTCATTTGAGGCCCGACGCGCAGTAATACTCCCGAGGTGGAAATCCCACTTTATTCCCGAGGGTTACATAGTACTTTATACCACACATACGAGGGAAATAAAAAGTACACCTCTATTTAATGGAAGTTTATGTTGAAATTATTAAAATTTAATTTAAAACATTTTGTTAGGCAAATTAATATTAGTTTGAGACATTTGATGATGCCGAAGAAATGTCAGGTTCTTGGCACTGTGTTCGAACAAATCTGCGGTACCAAATGGGCAACTAGCTGCGCATGTGCCACTGACGACGCCGCCGCGATTGTTGATGGTTTTGATAATGAAATTTTGATGCAAAGTAATCAATTCTGATATTTGATTATTTCTTTGTTTTTTGTTTCCCATCGAATTTTCGATGAAGCCTTCTGCGACAGTCGATGATTTCCAACCACCGTGACGGTTTATTATTGTTACATTGGCACCCGTATCTGCCAAAATAGGCGCAGATGTTCTACGAAAGCAGTGTCCAGTTCAGTGTAATCTTACGGATTAGGTAAATGTAGATAGGAGGCTTTTTACAAACTAGTGCTAGTGAACGATTACTGGCTTATTTTGGCCACGCTGTTCTGGTGTAGGCTGTTCTTCGACTTCAACAGCTCCGTGTTTATAGTTAGCATTTAGAACTGGCAGGTACTACTGTTTGATCATTTATAAAACCAAGAGCAATCTCTGTCTAGTTTTTTTACGCGTTTTCTGCATTGTACAGAAGACAATGTTCCAAGGCATATTTTGACCACGCTGTTCAGGTGCAGCTTGTTCTTCTTTGAGCTTTTAGAACTGTTACTACTATTTGATCATTTATAAATCCATTTAAAATAAGTATATTTATAAGTATTGAACTAGGTGATCTTCTTTATCTCTAAATATTAAATTTCTTTGATCTTGCTTCTTTAAACTTCTGAAGTTTGACCATAGTTTTTGTTTTTTCTTCCTGACTGAACTATTCGTTTGTATACCTTTTTTGGCATTTTGTTTTACAAAATAACTTTAAAACATTTTTTTCTTTCTCGATTTCAAGCCGTTTTAATGTGTTCTCTGGCACTGACTGTACATCTAATCTACAAAGTGATGATTATGTATTATTATCTACCATCATAACAGGTATCGAGTTTGCAGAATTTTATAAAATGACCAATTCTGTAATATGTCTGTGATTTTATGACGTAGATATACTGTCATTAATATTCGCTATAAATCAAATAAATTAGAACAATTTTACGCCATATCCAGATTCGTATATTAAATATTTCGTTGGAAATCGATCCAACAAATGTTAATTTTAGTAGAGTGTGTATCGCACACTGAACGAACACGGCAGTTAAGCAACGTCGGCCCTAGCCAATTTTTGGATGGGATTTCATTATCTCGAGCAAAAATATATTGTAAAGTAACTATCAATAGTATATTTAACAACCCACTTGCAAAGCGAATGGAATAATTTTAGACCTAGTATTAGAGCTATATATATTCCGAGATCGAAATACGCCACAGCTTATTAGAGACAAGAAACTGGATTGACAGTGACAGTTGACAAGCTGTCACTGAATGTTAAGGAAATATATTATTTAGAAAATCTGTGTGAGTAAAAATAAGTATTCTTTTTATGTCATACGGTAGGCAAACAGGCAAACTGGTCTAGCTTACCAAGAGTATCACCAAAAGCGATTTCAATAAGTGCCACCAAGAGATAAAATAAAGGAGAACGGAAAGCTGTCTGATTGCCGCCAACATTCTGAAGGAGGGTAATACTTCCTCGACCGAGTTAGTCCATTTCGTACATGCTCTATCACTCTATACCATGGTATCATGCTAAAAATGTGTGATTGGTGTTGTGTGACTATAGTTAAACAGAATAATGCTTTTTTACCACCTTAGTGGTAAATAAAAAAAAACTACAATCTAAAAACAAAAGTGACGACCATTAATAGTATGCACACAAAATATAAGATACACTGCTGGATTTCGCTGACTATTCTGAAAATACCCTCGATGTCGACTCGGACGGGAGGAGCAAAAAGACCGCTTGTCCGCGCCACGCGAAATCAATCGTACAAGAGATGATTATTCCTAAGATAATTATGCCTGTGGCAAGCCGATCTTTTTTTTATACTTACATCTTTATATTTTTTAATTGTTTATGTTTTTAAGTTATATTTTTGACATTTGGTTATTCTAACTCAAACTTTTTTTACGAGTATAATTTACGTAGTTATTAAATTTTTCCTGCGTTTCATATTATTTTCCTTCACAATTCCCACAATCCATAACAATACCCTTGACACTAAAGACTAAGTGGCATAATTCAAAACTCATGTTTTATTCAATTATTTTGCCTTAAACTAGTTAAAATGTATGTTTCACGCATAAACCTTTACAGTTTTGTTGTTTTTTGATAAGCTCCGTTAGAATAATTAGTAAAAATTGGAAAACATACACTTAACTAACTTTAAAGTGTTGTGTGCGCTGCCGGCTGAGGTTATCTTTCCGCTGAAGTGAAAAATTCCGAACAATTCAATTGGGAAACACAAGAAATCTTCGACGGTGAGCCTTAATTTGCTACTTCGTATTTGAAATCACCGTTAATTACTCACTTAAAAAACCGTGAATTTCAACAACAAATTAATTGCTACAGCTGATTGGACTAATCTACATTGTGACATCTGACAGCTAGTTGTCAAAAAATAGTTGCCATACGCAAACGTCGTTCGTAAACGCTTGCTGATCCAACGATATTTTTAATCAACGTGATTTTGCTAGTATAACTGGTGGCGCTGAAGTCGTATAGTTTGCAATAAAATATAATGGCTGTCTGTGCGGGATGCAAGCAGCACTTGATTGGAGATGATGTTTGTATGGATTGTACTAAATGTCATAACACATATGACCTCTTATGTGCTGGTTTAACTGAGGAAAAATACGCCTCACTATCGAATGATGCTGTAATAGCTTGGATTTGTATGTCATGTCGCAGCAGAATGCCCAAAACAGGTAATGTGGACACACCTGTTCGCCAGTTGATTGGTTCTAGCATGTATAATGACACTATCATTGATAACTCTTTTGCCGAAGTGGATCACGTGACATTGCGCCGTGGGCAGAGCTCTCAGAACTCGGCCAGGGATTGTGTATGCGGAAATCCTACTCTTCTTAGAGAAATTATAAGGGAAGAACTAAGCACCATTCTCGCGGGCCCACTACTTTTAATCCCTCATATAAACACAAATATGCAATTACAAGCATCTGCAATAAAAGAATTAGAAAGCACTATGTCGTCCCTGCGGACTGTGTTGAATAATTCGGTGGGCGGAGTTACAACTGCTCCATCTGCCACTCCTGCAAAACCAACGTCTGCCAATGTTGCCGAAAATTCGGTAAAGACCTTAGCAGTAAAGAAGAAGACAGAGGCAGTGAAGAAAATGAAACCGTCTATCCCAAAAACGACTTTGACGCAGCCGACTCCTGAACCAACCGGTGACGCTCCAACTGCTTCGCCACCCCCCACAACTGCCAATGCGACAGATGACTCGCATAAGTGGACCTATGTATCGCATAAACGTTCGGGTCGTGCGTCTCTCCCGGGTGTACTACGTGGTACAGCTGACCCTGCTGTTGCCTCGCTGAAGGCTGCTGAGAGGAAAACACACCTACACCTCTACTATGTACAACAGGGCACCACAGTGGATCCAGTGCGGGCTCATCTCGCTACTATCTGCGGAGGCGACTTCTGCACGGTGGAAGCACTCAAAGCCAGAGGTGACTATGCATCTTTTAAACTGGGAGTACCTACGAAGTTGGTTGATCGTGTGATGGCTCCTACTTCCTGGGCTGAAGATATATGCATCAAGCCCTGGCGTCAGAATTTTCGTGCCCAACAGGCAAATAAGGCATAAGAAGGTTAGTTGTTACTACCAAAACGTACGAGGATTGCGCTCTAAAACTGCACTATTCTACAAAAATGTAACACCATGCGACTATGACATTATTGCGCTAACTGAAACTTTTCTCACTAGTTCTGTATCCGATGGTGAGCTGTTCCCTCCTGACTACACGGTTATCCGCAAAGACCGTCCAGGTGATAGTGGGTGGGGTGGTGTACTTTTAGCTGTACGTAATTGTTACAATGTACGCGGCATTACAAATATAGATGGTCTCGCATCGGATATGGAATTGGTATTTGCCATGATAAAAAGTACTAATGTTTGTTTTTTGTGTTGTGTAGTATATTTACCTCCAAACTACAAAGACAAGCAATATTTAAGTGTCTTGACATGTATCGAAAACGCTATATGTTCTAATCCGAACGTAAATATTCTGGTATTCGGAGATTTCAACCTAAATTCATGTAGTTCTAATGTCAGAACATATTTTAATTGTTTTCTAGAATTTTGTGGGCTCCGACAGCATAATAATATGCTGAATGGCAAGGGAGGTCTGTTAGATCTTGTATTAAGTGACGTGGCATGTGATCAGTTAGTGGTTTCTAAGGGTGATCCTTTGGTTCCCATAGATGAGTATCATCCTCCTCTGCACTTGTGTGTCAGGCTACATGGTGCCATCTTCCCACCCGCTTCGAATCGCCCGACGCCTACTAGAGACCCACTTGATTTCAACTGGCGGAAGGCTGACTACGAGACACTGTATCAGTCAATAGCCAATATAGATTGGTCAGACTTGTTAAATACAAAGGACGTAAATTCAGCGGTTGATATGTTTTATACTTTACTATATGATGTTATAAACGTAACTGTGCCATGTAAAAAGCAATCTTTGTCAAATTCAAAATACCGGTACCCGAATTGGTTTACATCAGAGATAGTACATAATATCAAGTGCAAATATTCACATCTCAAACAATATAAATCTAGAGGATCTGAATATAATAGTGAATTATATAAATATTACAGATGGCGGGTTAAAAATTTGATTGACAAGGCATATCGTGAGCATATAAGAAAGGTCCAAGCAAACATAATAGAGGACCCTGCAAAGTTTTGGGACTTCGTAAAGGAAAAGCGGAAAAATAGGTGTAGGACTGATGTTTATAGGGATGGAGACGTGGAACTGACAGGTCAAGCGGCTGCCGATGCCTTTGCCCAATATTTCCATTCTGTCTTTCAAGCTGGTGAGCCGCTACTGGACGCTACTCTTGCTGCACAGCACACTAGCGTTGACTCCAAATCTGTCTGTGTTCCGGCTGTAAATAATTGCGACTTGGTGTCAGTAGTGCGGCATCTTAAAACGCGTTCAGCTGCAGGACCAGATGGTATCCCAGTGTTTCTTCTCAAGGACTGCTTATCAGTTATTATTGACCCACTCGTATATCTCTTCAACCTCTGTTTGTCCAACTCAGAATATCCAAACTGTTGGAAACGATCCAGAGTAACTCCGGTTCCTAACGGTGTGCCTGACGGATGTATAGCGTCTTATAGACCTATTGCTGTCTTGCCTGTATTTGCCAAGGTTTTCGAGTCCATTCTCAATCGTCATATTAGCAGACAGATAGAAGTAACTCTAAATGACGCTCAGCACGGTTTTCGTAGGGGTCGTTCTACCACTACAAATATTGTCGCATTGGTAGACTATGCATTTGCTGAGATGGATGCTGGCCGACAGGTGGATTGTGCATACTTTGATTTTAGGAAGGCATTCGACTTGGTAGATAACGACATTCTGTTGATAAAGATGGCTAGATTGGGATTTATGCCCAATCTGCTCGGGTTTTTTTCAAGTTACCTCCGCAATCGCCGTCAATTTGTAAGGGTTAATGGATATTTGTCACAGGACTTTTATACCAGATCAGGCGTTAGCCAAGGCAGTACTTTGGGGCCAACTTTATTCCTGATTATGATAAATGATCTTCCCGACACTGTTCACAATGCTGAGTGCTTATTATTCGCAGACGATCTTAAGTTATATATGGGTGTGGGTAATGATTCTGATGCTAATGCTTTGCAGGAGGATATTAACTCGGTATCTAATTGGAGTATACTTAATCGGCTTCCTTTCAATGACTCCAAATGCAAAGTCATTAGTTATTCGCGCAAACGCTGTCCAATAGTGACCCCGTATACTTTGGCCAATATTCCGTTAGATGAGGTAGATCACATTCGTGACTTGGGACTATTGTTGGACAATAAACTGAATTTTCATCAGCACATAATAGATGTTTCCAAAAAAGCTAGCAGATCTCTTGGCTTTATTATTCGTACCGCGTCAGAATTTAATAGTATCCCAGTATCAAATGTATTATACAACGCTTATGTACGTAGTAGGCTTGAATTTGGTGCAGTGATCTGGTCCCCCTCTGAGGCTAAATATAACATCTTGGTTGAGAGGATACAGCGTAAGTTTGCCCGTTGGTTGTATAAGAAGAGCTATGGCTATTACCCCTACCTATATCCCTCCCTGTTTGTCTCTGGTATGGTTGGCAGAGAGACACTGGAACTAAGGAGAAATATACTTCTATTAAAATTGTATTTGCTCATCATACACCATAGGATGCATAACCCAATTATACTGCAGAGGATGGGCCTTCTAGTTCCTCGTATACCCCAGGACAGCTCGGGAGCAGTAGCGCCCCGTAGACGTCCACGTCTGTTGCAGACGCTTCCTACGCGCACTAACCACGCCGCGCAGGCACCTACCGTACGCGCATTACGTCTTATTTCGGACATACTTGCCCATAGGGATGACTTAGACCTCTTTGCGGACAGTGTAGGAAAGCTGCTGAACGGAGCTCACAAGTTCCTGGAAATATTGTGATTTCGGTAATTATTAGCATGTATGTAATTCATTTTTTTTTTTCTCTCTAATCTTAGTAATTTTAAATTTTGATATTAATTTGAATTGTATTTATATCTATTAATATTATGTCGCGTTGGGTCTGTGACCTGTAATGATGTAATTATGTATGAATAAATAAATAAATAAATAAAATAAAATAAATAAGTCAAAACTATTACATTAAAGAAATTTATACATTTTTTTCCATTCCAAGGTTCTTTTTGCTTGTTTTATTAGTACGATTACACGTTACAATTTTATGAAATGATTTCATAAGTTAATCGTGTAAAGCGATAGTTTGCTCCTAAAATCATATTTACAACTTTTATTTATTTCGTCATCATCATTCATCTGTTGATCAATGCATTAAGTTTAACTTTCATTTTGATTTTGGAGTAAAGTGTCCAAATACACTTTATATTTCGAAACTAAAACACTATTATATACACGCCCATATCTTAGGATCAAACAATTCTTAAGATTTTCAAAAGAGAAGTACAAAATTATCTCAAGACATATCTTAAAATACATCACAAGAAAAATTCGATCTTATGTACCAAACTTTCAGTCGGCACAGCTGCTGTGTTCCAGAGATATCGATTGCAAAAAGTACAGACAAACGGACAAGCTTAACGGTTTGTACACAAAGCGAGCTCAAGTTACCGAATGCCAATCGAGATGTGGGTTCTCGGGAATCTCTAGGGGATGTTTGTGCAAATTCCTTTACTTATTTTGTTACCTAAAAGTTTCAGCTATAAACTCACAAATAACGAATGTTAGAAATAATGTTTTAAAAAGAATTTTTATTTGCGATTTGTTAATGTAATTTTCTAAATGCAGTGCAGTGACCGTTTTCAACAAGATACCAGTAATTACAAAACTATTTTTTTAAATTATCAAAACACAGAGAATAAATTACAAACACTTATCAAAATAGATTGAAATGTTATTAAGTAGAATAAAAAAAAAACATCCTCTACACAATTAATCATGCATTAGCATAGTTTATATGTCTTCTCTTGTCTAGGTTTAGTACTAGATTTCCATAAAATCTAAAATGTTTTTTATGTTCACCACTTGAATCTCTCCATGAAATATTCTCTTTCTCTTCGCAACACTCAAAACCTGTCCAAATTTGGTATTCAAGCGTTCTAAATGATAAGAAGGTCCACGAGGTGCCAACTGCTCCCAAGATATTAAGACTCCATTAACGATCGCACCACGATAAAACAGCGGTAGAATTTCAAATGTGCCATTAACTTTTCTGTTTTTTTACGTATTTATTTAAATTAATTGCGTTTTTATGGGTTCGTTGGAAATCTCTTCCGTTTTGTTGCAAAATTCGGGGGTGCGAATATCTATGTTGTTAGATTAGCGTCCGTTTGTACGGATCGATTGTTGGTCATATTTTTTTGACCATGTGAAATGTTCGGAGTGTATGGCGAAATGATAGGCTTAGGCTCGATGGTTCCAATCCCGATAACACATTATAAAACAAGATAACCACTTCATCACATCCAGATAACTGTCTATCAAATGAACCGGTTTTTGTCAATTCGTCTGTTGACAGTTAAATGACAAATAGGCAAACATGTTTTAACAAGATCATACCTAAAGAAAAACATACATACTAGTCAATAGCTAAGTTAGTTTGCTCATGAAAATATAACATGAAACATTTAACTCAGAGAGTGATGACAATAAATTAAGACGAAAAGGTCGAAGATATAGATTGACTGCGTGAGAAATGAAAATAGCTGAAATGACTGCAAGAAGAGCGTTTTCTAAGAAAAAAAGTTGCCGGTTTGACATCAAGAAAAAGACATGAAATAAATCAGAAATGATTAACATCCTACACATGCCTTTATTTCTTAGTAAATCCACATACGAGTATAACGGTAGAAGGCCAATTCCACAAAATTAAATTTTCGCCTCGCAGAAAACATTCTCCTATTTTCACCACTAACGAACAACTACGTTCCATTATGAAAACCTCAAAATATGAACATGGAAAGAAATCTTTTTGCTCATTAATTTTTAATTCGAATTTATTATTTCGAGAATTAATTAGGATTAGAGCTTACGTACTCCGCCACGCTGCTCCAATGAGTATTGGGACAAGCCAGAGTTTTCAAGCTGCCACTGACTTGGCTATCGACTGTAATCATCGACAACAGCCGGAACCGACGGCTTAACGTGCGCTCCGAAGCACGAAAAAGCTCGAGATAACGAAACCCATCCAAACACTGGTTAGGTTTGATGTTGCCTAACTTGCTCATTCGTTTTACGTTCGTGTATGAGTGCGACACACAGCGAAGCTATCGAGCGTCTAAGTTTGTTCATTAAATCTTAATTCAAAATTAACTCGAGAAAATAATTACTCAAAACTTCTTTCGTTTAATCCCAAGTTTATCGGCCATTAAGGAATTGACTGCGGAAGTTATGGGTGATATTTCGTTTTGACAATATTGAGATGCTTTATCACGAGTTTTTATATCGTCGTTGTCTTTTTCATTTTGTGTTATGAGACTACACTAACAGCGCGGGTTTGCACGGCGTTTATGGTCCAATAATTACTCTGTATTTTATCGTCACAGAAAAGGATCTTTTCTTTAGATTCAAAATGGGCACTAAAGATTTTTACATGGCCGGCAACGCGTGTGTGATTGTGATACTCCCGGTGTTGTAAGCGTCTATAGGCTGCGGTGACCGCTTACAATCGGCGGGCCGGCAGCTTGTCTGCCACTTTAGTGTTATAAAAAAGGGATGAATCCTATTCATAAAAAAATGTTAGTGTGTCAAACCTTATTAGTCAGCCGATGGTAAGTAATCATAGTTGTCTAATACCCATATACAGGCTGCCCCAGAGAATTTCAAAACACACTTAGAATTGAATGAAAATAATAAGGCGCCCTCTAATTGGTCATCACTTGCACTATGTGTATTGAAATTGTTATTATTTTATAGCTAAATGAAATAAAAGTAGTCTAAATGACATATGAATTAAAACAATAAATAAATCTATTACGTGGTCGTGTGCAATCACAAAATATTAAATCGAATGCTTCAATGATGACTAATAAAATTAGAACCACACACAACCACTAACTGGTTACGAAACAGCAAAAAAAAATCTCTTTCATAACATTTTTTTTATACCACACAGGTGGCAAACAAGCATACGGTCGGTCTGATGGTAAGCCGTCACCGTAGCCTATAGACGCTTGCAATACCCTATCACTTACGCGTTGCCAACCCTCCCGACCCTTCCAAGTGGAGCTCTGGAGACCTTACTCACCGGTTACGAGATTTTGGATGAAAATGGAGTAAGATATAATAAATTACTGTCAAGAAATTAATTACTGTTAAAAAAATATCGCTAAATAAATGAAAACAGCTACCCAAGCTCACCTTGAGGAAGTTTAAGGAAGAAGAATAATGTACATATTTTGACGAAAACCATAAAAATGAGCGATGGACACTCAAATTAAACTGCACTCCTCGTGGTTTGTTTGCGAAATCCTCAGTAAACAACTTCGTGTAATGAAGATTCGACAGTGTATATTTTTGTGTTGGCTCAAGTCAAAAAAATATGGCGGATAATATTTCTAATTTTATCTTCTTAATTATCATTTGCTTACTACTAAGACTCCAGGCAAATATTGAGTTTATTATTTGATTCTAGTTTTCCCTTGTTCCCAGAAGTTCCTTTATTATATAGACTTCTTGTCCCATTATGACCTTTAATTCCTTTTCCTACGTCACACGCACGTAATGTCACAGCGTCTTCGATAGAGAGAGTTTTTACGCTGGCGTCATCTCTTGTTTTGGTGCCACTTCTCTGATCATAATAAATAAAAAAGGTTTTATTCCTTAGAGCATGAGTACAAAACACACTTGTTTATTGGTAACGCATAATAACATTCTTTGAACCAAAAAGAAAACTCTTTTCTGAGTAACTCAGAACTATTCAGATGAGTATATGCCATGGTATATGCCCAGTGCTTTCAGAGGCGACTGTTAGATAAATCTGCAACAAAAAAAAATCTAATTGAGAACCTTTTTTTGGAAGTCGGTTAATAAATATATTGTTAAATTCATAAAATCGCTGTTGATTACATATTTGTGCCACAACCATTCGCTTTTATGCTTTGTGTATTCGCGAACTGTTTAGCCATTAGAGCGTTCACAGGCCGTTTTACGCGCAAAACGTGTAGAACGAGTGATATAAAAGTAAGTACGTTGCTTCGATTAGACACCATTTAACAATATTTGCACAATTTCTCATCTTTCTATAAATCAATACTTACAGGTCCATCCAAATCAACCCATAATCATCCCAATGCTTCAATCGAAAGCGATTATTGCGTACTCTGCCAAACTGCTCCAATGCTGATTTGCTGCCAGTGTTTTCAAACCGCCCGAAGGCCGCCGACTTGGCTTAACGACTGTCATCCATAGATAACAGCCGAATCTAACCACAATCCTCAAAGATGAGGACAGTCTCCAAAAATACAAAAATTTTAGATGTTTTTTTGGAAACAGAGCTGACATGATCGTTGAAGAATATGATACAGAAAACATAGCAGGCTTGTCACTACATACAACCATAATATCTAACATTACTTATATTGAAAGAGTTTTTAAATCAACACAAAGCCAGTTACAGTCACAGCTACTGAAAGATAAAACTCTTCTACGACAGGTAGAAAATTAACTTACTTCCAAGGAACCTACACGAGTCCATTTGCCAGAAACTTGTACCAAAAACTTTGTTTCTTGTTAACTTCTAAGAAAGGATCTGTCGGTTTGCATTGCCCGATAACGGCAAATGGCCTGATAAGGAACCCGTCTCTGGCACAGAATAAAAAAAAACAGAAGATTCACTCCTATTACTTTAGATTGAAAGTGGCTTACTCCTTTCATCGGGGTCTATTCTGTCTGGTTTATATAAACGTTAAGGAGGTATGTGATGTGGGGTTTTACTTTAAAATTAATTCCGCTAAATTGGCATTTGATTATTACGTTTAGGTACTTATCTGTGTGATTTTTGCTTGAATATATCTTTGTACAGTCAAGAGCAGGTCGACCGTTACATATTGGACTTTATACCGTTCTTACATAAGAGACAAAATTGTACTGCAAGTGTAAAGCTCGACGTGCACCTGACTGTACTTATACATAACTAGCAAATCCCTCGCAAGTTTGTTTGCGTATATCTCGCTTTTCCGTGGGTATTTTTAAAAATCCTTTCTTAGTGCTCCCCTACGTTATAAAAGGAACCCCTGACCAAAATTTCAAGTTTCTAACCCTTATAGTTTAGGCCCTGCGTTGATATGTCAGTCAGTCGGTCAGTCAGTTAGCTTCTTCTTTTATATATTAACTAGATGTACCCGCGGCTTCGCCCGCGTGGGAGTCGGATATCGTAAGCAATGTCTATGCAGTCAACCGGGCCAATTAATCGCGTTTACCCATACAAATTTTGCCACCCTGTTTCACCAATTGGATACAATATTGGATCTTAAATTTCATACTAAATATTAATATGTTGTGCGTTATTATGTTGTGCGTTATCGGCGCTCAATCTTGATTATCTAACACTTCTTTATATACCACATTCCGTGTAATTTTATCCGGTTGCAAAATAAAAAGGCTATTCGGCGAGCTGACTCTCGAGCAAGCGACGTAGAGTTGACCATGGGAGAAACAATCGCTGCGCAGATCTACACCAACCGCTCTTAAACTTTATCCCTGTGCTTTATTAATGGTCATAGCATGGCGACTTTAACCGGAAATTGTATTCTTTTAAAATTAATCTCATAATCAGATGGAATTAGAGGAATCCGAGGGATAAAGACGGTTTCTCCTTGACCGACGCCTGTAAAAATTGTTGCTTCTATTATATTGCTTTGAAGCTTTTTTATATGTAACCTCGTACCGTTGCACAATTTAGGAGGCTGAAGGTTGCGCAGCAGCATTATTGGTGCTCCTACTTTAAGGAGCAACTCATGTGGTGGTAAGCCTGGGGATTGAGACTCTGTAAAAACTCTACAGGGTAGTGGACAGCATCATCCGCCTTCAGCACCTGGTCAACAGATTGATACTTTACCAAACTGGATGGCAATTTTTGAATTAAAAAATTATTGATTGAGTGGACAGAGTCGTTTGTTGTTGTTAATATGGCCCTCTCTCTTAGCCATGTAGTATCAATTAAATCAACAGTATTTTCGAGATTTGGATATATTTTATCGGATAAACTAATAAGGTCACTTACAACTGTGCATAGACTGCTTGGAATGATTATTCTACCATCAATCTCTTTAATACTGCCATTACCAATTTCTAGCAGTAACTTTGAAAATCTATCTGCTACTAAGTCCTGATATAGATGCACCCGCATATTTACTCTCAATTTCAAAACTTTAAAGTGAGGCCATAAAAACGACGACTTAAGAAATGCTTTTACTTCATCTGCCCGTGTTCCCCTTGGTACCACGGGCAAAATTTGTCTGAAGTCACCAGCTAATTAGAACGGTAAGTCCACCCATAATAAAATTAGGACGATCTTTCATATCCTGAAAAGTTCTGTTGAGTGCCTCAATGCCTCCTTTGTGAGCCATTGTGTACTCATCCCAAATAATAATTTTTGCCTCACGTAGCACCTTAGCCATATCACTTTGCTTTGATATATTGCATTATTGGCGACTCACAACGGTTCAGATTTAGCGGTAGTTTAAACGCAGAGTGAGCCGTTTTTCCTCCATCGAGTAAGGTAGCTGCAATATCGAAAGAAGCAACGGAAATTTCCCCATGTTCTCTTTCAATTTGTCTTTTTATGTCTTCTGATAGACTTATTTTATGATTTTCCCAAAGAGAAAGGGGTTCTGATATTTGGCAAAAAATTTACATGATGGCAAATAGTTGCCGTATTTTTTGGGAGATTCTGAAAGAGACTCTTCCTCCAAAGTACGGTTCCAATGAGTATCATCTTCCAGCAGGCCACGTACCCTACATGCCGCCTGAAAAGTAGGTTGAATCACGCCATTAACGGACTTTAAGTCAACGAATGATGTGGGACCCCTAACTTCATGTAAGAGAATGCGAAGAAAATAGCATTCTCCATTATTGGGATGCACAGTGTACACCCTTCCCAAAACTTGATCTTTTTTACACCGGGAAAACCGCTAACTGGCTTTCCTTTCTTCCTCCTAATGAACTTGTTATTGTTCCATGTATAAAAACATGGAACTTCGCAATACAGAAGCGTCTTAGCAAATTCGTCTACTTTACAAAGGTCAAAAAATTCCATTAATGTCGTTTTGCGTGGGTGGTTAATCCTATCTACAACACTATCTTCGGTAAAATAGAATCTTTGGCCATTTTTGAGATGCACAGCGAGATGAGTTACGGGGGGAAACCTCTCATGAATAGAAAAGCAGAGTATTCGCAAAACCGCTTCAGAGCTGCTAATGTAGTCACATATTTCGTCACCTCAACAAAATCTTCAACTGTGAATGCCGCTTGGTCAGATCCTTTATTTACGTACTTACAAATGTATTTTATTGACTTCACAGAATGACAGTATTCAACATTAATGTGGGCAGAGAATGTTCGTAAAAGTACTGGGTTATACGGTACAACCCAGCGATTATCAATATCAATTCCACGTATATTTGCAGTAAATCCGTTATCATCCGGAGAACGTCTGCGATATTTGGGATACTCATCCTCGCCAGTTTGAGTCTCTTTTAAAAACGGTCTTGGGTATTTTTTTGCGCAGCAGCCATCCTTCATACATGGCGAATTTCTGTTTACCGCACCGCAAGGCCCATGGATCATTTTCGTTTTGACAATATTATGGAGGACTGGGTCATGGTTTAAATCCGGAATCTCAGCAAGTATTACTTTGTCGATGAATTCTGGCCTAATCATATCCTCCAACCATAACAGGATGTGTACGTGAGGGAGACCACGTTTTTGCCATTCTATACTATGCATGTGACTCCTGGTTGCCCCGAATATGGAACCCTTAGTGAGGAGTTTCATCAGGTGTTTCACTTTTATATGAAACACCCTTGCTACCAAATCGTGCCTATCCTGCGTTTTTTGTTCTTTTTTTAAGTTTTCCGTGATTTTAGGCCATTTTGGGTTGCAGGTGAAGGTTATAAATAAATCAGGTCTACCATAATGGTGCACGTAGGTCATAGCGTCCTGCGTCCTTTCGTGCATGTATCTTGCCCCCCCCTGTGAAACATGATGGTAAAACAACCATTTTTCCAACCTTCATCAGCTGACAATCAGATCTTGACATCGTACTCCTCACTTCTCAGCTTTTTCTGATTGTGACGTATAAAATTAAGCCTTACAGATTCGATTTTAGCGTACATATCCACCAGAAATTGGTTTAGAAGACTACGGAACCTTAGCAAATAGCATTCTTCGTCATATTCCATAATTTTAAAGCTATAGAAATCCACTGCAGATACAGTTTTACTAAGGAGATCTTTAGTATTTGGATTTCGCTGCAAAATATTTGTACAATAGCCATCTTCTCCACGGCAGAACATAAGAGGGTACTAAAGGGTATCATACGCGCGATGAACTTCACTGATTCTTACCAGTGTATTTTTTCTACTGTGCAGAACAATATCTGGATTCTCTTTTCTCAAATTCTTGAGCAACAATAAGAACTGCTACTTCTCTTACAGCAGGGATATTAAAACGACCTTGGTGTTCTCCGTGTGGTTTCTTATCAGCATTTATTATTATATGAAAGTCCTTTTGACCCACAGCAATGGACTCAACAGCTGCTTTAAAATCCAAAATGTATTTATTATGACAATGTAACATGTTTTTTTGCCAAGCCCGGTTTAACGCCAGGATAAAATCCACATCGAATGTCGCTCTCACGTTCATGTTCACCTACAAAATAAATTTGTAAAAAGGACGGTTGTTGCTGGTGTTCTGCTAATAAGCTTCCTATCCTATGATAAACTTGGCCCTAAACTATGCAAGTTGGCATAAAATTTCCCTCCCTTACCTCTTTAGCTCCAAAAGATGTCATCTGGAAACATCCATTATAATTACGCACAGAGGAAAGAAAATGCTCTGATAACGGATGTAGATCCGTAAGCAGGCTATGTAAGGGCTCAGGGTAGGTCTCAATAGTTTCTAGCTGAACTTTACCACCATTACAGCACAACCCAGGTGGCTCATCACGCCATTTCAGGGCGCGGCACCAGGTACATGGAATGCGAGATCCAAAAGTAATTGTTTTATCCGAGCAGTAGTCAATGAGATGTTCATAACTGTAATCTGAATTATGTTTATTAGTCCAAGGTAATAATATCCTTTCCTTGTATCTTGCAGCAGAAGCTTCATTAACGTGGGAATTATTGGATGAATACCGCTGTACCGCTTGTCAATGTACGTCGGGATTTTTTTCAGTATACCTTTTAACAGCTTCTCGATAAACATCAAGATTATGTTTTGCGTATTTTGAAGACGCAGTTATTAATAACTGCGTCTTCAAAATACGCAAGAAGGTTCACCAATGCAATCCGTAATAAACAGTTAACTGTTTATTACGGAACCTTTTCCTGCGTTTCCTCCCTTTTTTACCTATAGTCTTACTTATAGATAGAATAGACTCTTTTGAACAGTAACTACCAATTGTAGTTTGTGAGATATTCATATAGATCTTCAATCTCAGGAACAAAACTTTCTTGTGTATAAGTCGGTGACTCTTCAACATTTGAAAGAATAATTTCTTCCGTATAAGTTGGCGATTCTATCTCGTTTACTCCTCGATCTGGCAACGCGGTTGGTGTTAAATTGAGAGGAATCATCTCAGGAACAAAACGTTTTTGTGTGTAAGTCGGTGAATCATTAACTTCTGTGAGAGAAATTTCTTCCGTATAAGTTGGCAATTCCGTCCCATTCACCCCTTGGACGGGCAACGCGGTTATTGTTAAATTAAGAGGAATCATCGGAATAAGGACATCAAAGTGTCCCGCACTGAAGTGTCCAGTGAATCGCAGCATCTTGACACCTTGCCGTACCTCTCCTAAATCAAGAATAAGGTGGCCATCACGAAATACCTGAAATTTGTACAGATATCTATATATATAAAAGAAAAAATCACTGACTGATTCATCACGAAATCTCCGAAACTACAAGTGCCAGGAGTCTCAAATTTTGCATGGGGGTTCCTTTTGGGGCGTAGGTGCTCACTAAGAAAGGATTTTTGGAAATTCATCCCCTAAGGGGGTAAAACGGGGGTGCAAAGTTAGTATGAAACATTGCCGTTTTTGAAGTTATTCGAATGAAATTCAGCATAAAGGTTCTTTATTGAAAGGCATGAAACACGAGTAAAATATTTTTCTCAAAAAACATCCCCTATGGGGTTAAACGGGGGCGCGTAGTTAGTATGAAACTTTGCCGTTTTTAAAGTTATTCAAATGAAATTCAACATTAAGGTTCTTTACTGAAAAGCATGAAACACGAGTATAATATTTTTCTCAAAAATCATCCCTTAGGGGGTTAAACGGGTGCGCAAAGTTAGTATGAAACTTTGCCGTTTTTGAAGTAATTCGAATGAAATTCAGCATGAAGGTTCTTTATTGAAAGGCATGAAACACGAGTATAATATTTTTCTCAAAAATCATCTCTTAGGGGGTTAAACGGGGGCGCAAAGTTAGTATGAAACTTTGCCGTTTTTGAAGTTATTCAAATTAAATTCAGCATGAAAGTTCTTTATTGAAAGGAATGAAGACGAGTAAAATATTTTTCTCAAAAATCACCCTTAGGGGTTAAACGTGGGTGCAAAGTTAGTGTGAAACTTTGCCGTTTTTGAAGTTATTCGAATGAAATTCAGCATGAAGGTTCTTTATTGAAAGTACAGAAGGACAAAGACGGGATTTTTAATCAGGATAATAAATCAGGATCAGGAATAATAAATAAGACTTCATGTGTATTATCGGGGGCGCTAAACCTACAAAGCTAAGATTTTGTATTGAGGATCTCTTTATGATGTTGACAAGGATAAAGATGGGATTTTTTGAAATTCCCACGGGAAAGGGAGTAATAGGCCTGTAAGTGTATTATCGCAGGCGCTCAACCTAGAAAGCTGAATTTTTGGTAAAGACTCCCTTTATGATGTTGACAAAGATAAAGTTGTATTTTTTTTAATTCCCATGGGAAAGAGAACAATATGACTGCACGTGATTTATCGTGGGCGCTCAACCTAGAACGCCTAGATTTTGTATTCTTCCCTTCATAAAGTAGACAAGGATAATAAAGACGGGTTTTTTAAATTCCCACAGGATTCGAAATAATAGGACTACACGTGTATTATCGGGAGCGCTCAACCTAGAAAGCTGAATTTTTTATAGAGCTTCCCTTTATAATGTTGACAAATATAAAGTTGTATTTTTTTTAAATTCCCACGGGAACGAATTTAGTGCCATTTTCGCTTAACCACGCGGGCGGAGCCGCGGGTAACAGCTAGTATTGATATATATCTGTCGCAGGTGATCCTGCTGCCATAATTTCGCAGGTAGTTCCGTACGTATCGAAACGCGACATTTCGACAATGTAACGCCTTTTTGTGTCGTATGGAGCTCCCGAGTGGTCCTGCGTGTACGGCTGAAATCTCACCCAGTTCTGAGATATGTGACGAACAATGTCCCGCCGTATCTGTGAAGATATTGATATATCTTCGTGTATTACATAGGGAAGAGGGACAAGCAAGGGAAGAGAACAAACATGCCCCATCCCCTTGTATATTTATTTTCCGGCAACGGATTTGCACGTTATTCAAGTAGACTATTTCAAACAGCATTTTTATCGAAAACCGTGTAGAAAGCCAAATCAAATCAATCCAAACAAATCCAATTAATAAGCAGAATCAAAATCCGTGAAATTTAATTTAAGTCATAAAATGTTAACAAAGTTTAACATGTCATGTCATA
Source organism: Endotricha flammealis (assembly GCA_905163395.2). Taxonomy (NCBI): domain Eukaryota; kingdom Metazoa; phylum Arthropoda; class Insecta; order Lepidoptera; family Pyralidae; genus Endotricha; species Endotricha flammealis. The sequence continues at coordinate 17,214,661 of LR990855.1, forward strand.
AAATGTTAACATTTCATGTCATGTCAAATTGACAAAATTTGTGAAAAGACTATTACCGGGAAAATTAAATAGAAGTTTCAAATGTTTCAATCATAAAATATTACAATATTCGTCTAATATTGTAGAATAAGAAAATTTTCATACGTATCGACATTCAATTGTTTTATGCCGCGTTCTAATATTCGAATTACTTTTCAATAAAAAAGATAATGCATTAAAAACTATTTACAAACAAACTTTTTAAACGTAGAACAGAGGCGCGTTGACAAAATAAAATTAAATATTATTTATTTATTTATTTATTAATGCACAATGTTACAATATATCATTCTACAGACATAATGTATGTACTTACAATCTATAGGTACATTATTTTGTAACATAGACCCTGGTAGGGTATCGCAATTTAGGTACAGTAAAACTATTGCACTCTGTCATCATCAATAAAGACTAATATTTACGACGTTCTAATTTGGAATACAGGGTTCAATACTTTTGAATACAGGGTTCGACACAACCAAAAACCTAACTATTAAAGTCGATAGACATGACAATCAATGACAGAAATGAAAAATCTAAATAATAATAATTTATCATCACACTGAAGGCAAGTTCGTAACAGAAAACTGAAATCAACACCACAACAATGTTACATATACACATGGAGCACATTCGTTATTGATAGGATCGAATAAATAAGTTCGTTTTAGAAGTGTAATAATATCTTCAAAACTTTTATAAGTTTCGTGCCACAGGTTTTCGAGTTCTGTATATTGCCAGCAGCATAAAATAATTTTCTATCATTTTTAACGATTTAAAAAAAAAACGTGGTAGGTGTATTTAATTTAATATATTTACCATAAAATGTTCATACATTATTTTACACTTTTTTAACAGGTGAGAATAATTCGCTGAGTTTCATTTGAATAACTTCAAAAACGGCAAAGTTTCATACTATCTTTGCACCCCCGTTTAACCCCCTAAGGGATGAATTTTGAAAAAAATATTTTACTCATGTTTCATGTTTTTCAGTAAAAAACCTTCATGCTGAATTTCATTAAAATAACTTCAAAAACGGCAAAGTTTCATACTAACTTTGCACCCCCGTTTAACCCCCTTAAGGATGATTTTTGAGAAAATTATTTTACTCATGTTTCATGCTTTGCAGTAAAGAACCTTAATGCTGAATTTCATTTGAATAACTTTAAAAACGGCAAAGTTTCATACTAACTTTGCGCCTCCGTTTAACCCCATAGGGGATGTTTTTTGGGAAAAATATTTTACTCATGCTTCATGCTTTTCAGTAAAGAACTTTCATGCTGAATTTCATTCGAATAACTTAAAAACGGCAAAGTTTTATACTAACTTTGCACCCCCGTTTTACCCCCTTAGGGAATGAATTTCCAAAAATCCTGTCTTAGTGAGCACCTACGCCCCAAAAGGAACCCCCATGCAAAATTTGAGACTCCTGGCACTTGTAGTTTCGGAGATTTCGTGATGAATCAGTCAGTGATTTTCTCTTTTATATATATAAATACATAATAAACCTATTGAATTTCTATCTATTGATGAAAACTGCATTATAATCCGATAAGTAGTTTAAAAAATATAAGCAAACAGACAGCAAAAGCGTTTATTTTATGCTATGTATATCATTATCATTTTTATGTCGTTTAAGAAACACGATTCCACTTACTTTCTTCTATAATATGGTGTAGTATAACTTTATTTGCATAGAGGCACAAACATATAAATACACATTTACATTACATCTATGTCTATAGACTTGTTATTTCATACGAAAATACAACATTTTGTTACAATTTGCTATAAATAAAAATCTCGACATCCATAATAACCTTTCGCTCCAATTTGCATAATATTATTGTGCAAATTGATGAAATCGCGCAGAAACCTAGCGTCTACATAATTTTTATGAACAATAATAATTTTATTGAACGTGGGGGCGGATTTTATTACTTAGATATGGATACCTCATGTTGCTTTTTGTATTAGAAAATTATTTATTTGTTTATCCGACTATAATATTATAAAGGTGAAAGTTATGTATTTTTTTTTATACCACAAAGGTGGCAAAGCTTATGTAGTAAATTAAGTAAGCTTATGTACTAAGTTAGCGTATGGTGAGAGGTCACCCCCGGACGCTTGCAACACTGGGGGTATCTCTCGCGCGTTGCCGACCCTGTAAAAATCTTTGAATGCCCCTTTAGAAAGTGGTCGAAGGCATCAAGTCAAACAAACCCCATTATACAAGCTGTATGTGTATGTTTGTTACTCTTTCACGCTCAAATGGTTGGGCTAATATTTATGATATTTGGTATGTAGGTAGCTGATACCTTAGATTAACACATAAGGTACTTTTTATCCCGAAAAGTACGCGATTCCCGTAGGATTTGATCAAAAGTCTGAAATAGGTGGCGCTGCTGTGCGTAAATAAATACACGCACACGAAGTTGCGCGGTTTTCATTAGTTTCTTTATAAAGCGTTTTGTTTTCTGAATAAATAAATAAATAGGTACACTTGGACGAATCACACCACACCATGCCATCTAGTCCCAAACTTAGCAAAGCTTGTACTAGATTGCTGGTAAAGATACAATCAAATTATTATTTTTGGAAATAAATACTTATTATACATAGGCCTACCTGCCCACTCCATACAAATGTTACCTTTAACCCATATAATAAATAATAACCCGAGGACACTCTCCGCCCCCGCACAGGACCGAGTTACCGCACCCCTGCCGCACCCGAGGAGCCCTCAGTTGCAAAGGTGTGCGTTTAGTGAACGAATATGTTTACGTGTGCGCATACGTGTGCGCATACGTGTGCGCGTGTACAGACGACATTGGCCGACATTGGCCTATGTAGTAGTAATAGGTGATTATTTCAGAGTGTCCGGGCTGTGCCTAAGGTTTCTTTGAAAAGATTGCTATTAGCAATAAGGCGTTTACACTACTAGTATGCAAGTTGTCCATATTCATATTTGGTTCATTTTATTAAAGCATATTCTGTTTAATATTAAGCAAACACTTTTCTTTTTTATTAAATCTTTTTCCCTTTTCTTTATAATCGGTTAAGTCGGCTTTAAGAAATTAAAACATTTTTTAAGTGACAGTTTACCGAAAGAAAACTTTTATATGTACATGTCAGATACACAAACAGCCGAAATTGACGAGGGTGGACACAGGTACCGCTATACGTTTGCTGACCTTAACGCGCCATTCATATACATACAGCCATTAGAATTTTATTTCCGAACGAACAAAGCAGAACGACCACAGAAAGAAATAAAGAAAAACATTTAATCAGTACAGTCACCATTACTAATCTTCCGCGTAGCTCAGTTGGAAGAGCTGTCAGTCAGATTTTAAGAGGACGTGGATTTGAAACCCACCTGAGGCGGGAGGCAAAAAGTTTTTCTTAAAAAATGTATACAAAATCTTTGCTAATTTCCTATTTAAAAAAATATATATTTGTGATTTCCGAATTTTATTTTAAACCGACGATATGTTCAAAACTATATAATAATACTGAAATTACATCTGAGATTTCGTTTGAAAATTATTAGTAAAAGCATAAAAAGTTTTTTTGTCAGCCTATAGACACCACTGCTGGACATGCCCATGGCACACCAACCAGCCCAATCGGCCTCCCTTATCCAAAGGCTTTCCGCACATTTTTTGTCATCAATTCGTCTAACAGTGGTCGACGAAAAACAATCTGAAGTAACATAAAAATATATTAAAGCTAATTAAAGCTAGTAAACGACACACTTTTTGCGCGATCGAGTCTGCGGCGCGCAAAAAGTGTTCGTCGCAGGTTTTTCACGTACACTATGAAAATCTACTTATATGTATGTATGAGTAAATATGCGTCGTCTGCATTAGTGGGTGTTAAAGCAATCTTTGTATTTTACTTATTACCAGATTAATCTCGGCTTTATTTACCTTATCTGTGAATCCTTCATGAACACACTACAGTTACAAAAACACTGAATACTCGATCAGTAAAGTTTGCCAAACGAATAAGTTTATAAAATACACAAAAATAAATTAAATCATAATTTTTTATCCAATTCTCTGCCGCTTTATTGACGAATGCAACCGTTGCGATTGACGTTTCCATTTCACAGATAACATTGCGTTGCCACAGTTTAAAAAAATCAGTGCTATCAATTAAAAAAAAACGGTTATTTTTCTTTATTATTTTTTGATAGTTTTCCTTCTAAATAAATCGCAAACGTTGTTAGTTGTTAATTGCAAACGAATCAACTGATTTACCAATAACCTCAAAGTTTTTAATCCTATCCCCCAAATGAGAGTGGCCCGAAAAAAAAAAGATTCTATTTCAACGACTTTAATTTACCACTTTGTTACCATAGTAAATTATGTATAGACGTGCTAGCCCGGTGAAAAACGAACAGACTATCATGGAAAAACTTTGAAGGTTCCTTGTTTACTACGGAACCCTAAAAAGCCTACGTATGCTCAATCTCAGTATATATTTTCGCAAAGATACTTACCATCAGTAATAACATTATACATTTTATTCTCACCCATAATAATCGTTTACGAAACACACTTACGTACTTTTACGAGCATGGGTAATATTCTGAAAAGGAATTTGATTGTTATTATACTGGTTTTATACCAAATAATTTGTTTATCATGTTTGGTAGGTATTTCATATCAACAAAACTTTTTTTTAGGTCAGCAGGGAGACAAGCAAGCGGGCTACCTGATGAAAAGTGGTTACCGCCTCCTAGAGACAGCAGTAACACTAAGTTTGTTACCAATTGTGTTGTTTGTCACAAAGAAGGAAATAGGGAGAGAAAGGATAAAGAAAAGAAGAGAGAGGATGATGGTTCTGCAACAATGGGTAGGCAATGGTCACCAGGAACCATATACCGGAAAAGAAAACGAGGTTTGCTTCTTTTAACATCAATGGACTGTATTTATTCTTGATTATAATTAGTACTATTTCTGTCTTCATTTAAAACAATACTATTTCTTTCTTGGTAGTGTAGCTCGGTGTTGTTCACTCTCTGAAGAGCTGTGTTGGATTGTGACAGTACCGAGCTACCCTGACATATTTATAGCCAATATTTGGCGATCATGCGGACCAATCGGATACGAGATAATTTTCGTGCAATTTGCGACAATTTCCGACGACATTTCGGGCAAAAAGTCACTACACACATATCGCTTATTGCGCTCTACATTTTACAATTAGTAACTTATAACTCCATATTCGTGGTTATTCTAACTAACTAACACGCTGTTTCCATATAAGCGATATATAAACAGTAACTACACAAAACTAATATCCGAAATAAACACGTAAATCTTAAATTATACATGCAAAACGTAAAAGTGGATACGAAATTGACCAATAACGTCGTATTCTTAACGTTTACAGCGCTAATGTTATTGATCACACATACTATATGACGTAACCAACCTTTTACACATCAATTGTTAACTATCCGTACATATTCAAGACAGTAAACACACAAAACAATTGAAAATTATTACCAATTTCATTTACTATCGCCACGGCAAGATTGTACAACTCAGGTGGACAAAATCTAGTAGCGCTGATTCAGACAAAACTTTGGAACTAAAATCCTATACCATGCAGTCGTACACGTAAATAGTGAAAATATCAATGTTATATCTAATTACGTAATCTAATTAGCTTATTCTAATGTAAAACAAAAGTATTTATACTTAAACTAAATAATCACATAATTCCGATTATCAAAGTGTTCAATAGAACCGTAAAACTAGGGTAAAACATAATCAATTTATTTATTTACAAAATCGGCTCGTGTCCACAACAGAGGAGTTGGACTTCTGGATTTCTCACTCATCGTATAAAACGCATTTCTTAACTGCACGCCTATGTTCTGTGATAGGGTAGAGTACTTGTCTGGTCGAGCTAGTCCATTTTATAAAGGCTCTATGTAACACTCAAAAAGGTGTTGGTCTATTACAGTTGTAAAGCCTTATGACCATTAGTAATGCCAGTCCTAAACCACAATTAAGTAAAGTGGCAAAAGTATGCAATAAAAACCACTTGGGATGAGAGCGATTGATGGCAGCTCCAATGGTTTAGCGTAGCGCTGGAACAAAATTGTATGGGTTGCTTACCATCAGGTAACCCGCCAGTTCGTTTATCCTGTCATAAAATAATCATTTCACTTTTGAGTTGATTCTCGTAATCCGAAATGTTTGGTATACTGAATTATTATGCTATGGTCAAAATCATCGGCTGCCTATAAATCTGGTGCTTGCCAATCGCACAGTGATATTAATTTGCGCGTAGTATTCACCACTCTGATGTATGGGTTCTTTGATAAATATTTGACGCAGAACGGTAATAGCCTCGTGTATAACCAACTGGCTTATTACCTTATTGGCTAGCACATAAGTCTCGTGTTTTCAGATGATTTGTGTATCATCATATCACATCATATCATACTTCATACTAATATTATAAGTGAGAAAGTGAGTTTGTTTGTTTGTTTGTTTATTTGTTTATTTGTTATTCCTTCACGGCTTGACTAAGCAGCCGATCATTATGGAAATTTGTATACATAATATTGTCAGTGGTACAGAGCTCAACATAGGCTAATTTTTACACGGGCGAAGCGGCGGGTAATAGTTAGTAGTAAATAAATAAATAAACTCCACACAATTCACACAGTGTAACTTGGTCCCAAAGAAAATGGGTACCAGACGGATATCTTCTTCTTTGTCCTAGCCGTTTCCCATTATTTGGGGTCGGCTCTCCTCGTTCTGTGGCGCCAGGATGGTCTGTCCTGGGTTGTCGAAATATTTGTTTGGGCACGCTCTAAGTCCTTGGCTACTGTGGACCACCAGGTGGCTAGTGGACGTCCTCTACCTCTTTTATTATCTGGCAGTGCTAGGGCCTGTTTCACGACGTGGTCTTCAGGGCGCCTCATGACATGACCGAACCATCGTAGGCGGCTTTCAGTGAGTTTTTCTGCTATGGGCGCGACCTTGTAACTTCCTCTGATGTGCTCGTTTCGCACTTTATCGAGTCGAGTTACGCCTGCTGCCCATCTTAGCATCTTCATCTCGCTTACGTGCATCTTCTGTTCGTGAGTTTTCTTTATAGCCCAGCACTCGGCACCGTACGTCAAGGCTGGTCTAATTGCAGTTTTGTAAATCTTGCCTTTGGTTTTAATAGGCATTCTTGCGTCACATAAAACCCCCGTCAGAGCCCGCCACCTCTGCCACCCCACGCTAATTCTATGGGTAACATCGGCCTCGATGTTCCCGTCGGCTGTCAGCATCGCACCAAGGTACTTGAATTGTGATACCTTTGGCAGTGGATTCCCGTCGATGTGAATCGAGTTGGGGTTGTTGGTGTTACCACTGAATGCGCACTCTAAGTATTCTGTTTTATTTCTGCTGATTCGGAGGCCGTTGTTTTCCAACGCGTGTCGCCACTTCTCGAGGGTACTTTGGAGTAGTTCGGCATCGTTGTCTATGAGAACTATGTCATCTGCGTACAACATACACCAAGGTAAAGGAGACTGAATGTCCTTTGTTAAGTAATCCATTACCATGTTAAAGAGAAGCGGGCTTAGGGCTGAGCCTTGATGGACGCCTACCTTGACTTCGAAGCTTTTGCTTAGTCCAGCCAGACTTCTCACACTTGTGCAGCTTCTGCAGTACATGTCCTGTACTATGGTGACATAGCATTCAGGTATACCTTGTGCTCTCATGGCTTGCCACACCAGTTTACGAGGCACTCGATCAAACGCCTTCTCGAGGTCGATAAAGACAAGATGTAGATCTTCGCGGTTTGCCCGATGCTTCTCCATAATGATGCGGATGGCCTGGATAGCGTCCGTAGTGGATTTTAACGGTGTGAAGCCATATTGGTTTTCAGATATGACAACGTGTTTGAAGAGACGGTTGTTAAGTATTCTCTCCCAAATTTTGAGGGTGTGTGACGTTAACTTAATCCCCCTATAGTTTCCACAGACACTGACATCCCCTTTGCTTTTATAAAAAGGTACTAAGTAGCTTTGGCGCCACGCTTCTGGTATGGTGCATGAGGTTAGGATGGTGTTGAGCAGCCTAACAAGCCACTCTAAACCTATGCGTCCTATTCTTTTCCAGATGTCTGCGGGTATTTCGTCAGGGCCTACAGCTTTGTGGTTTTTCATTTGCGCTACTGCGAGTTTCACTTCAGCTATATCAATTTTAGGTACCGGTCCTGCAATGGGTTGCAGCGGATGCAAAGGCTGGCTAGGGAATTCTTCGTTTAATAGCTCTTGGTAGTATTGATACCATCTACCAATGATACTCGCATTCTCTGTTAGGAGCTGTCCCTTTGTGTCTCGGATGTATTTATTGACCTTAATGTCCAGTGTTGACTTGTGTCGCTGTTTTGCCAATTTAAATACTTCAGCATCATTTTTAGCGTGAGCAGGATTCGTACCCGCATCCTCTGGTGCCAAAGGGATCACTACCAACGCACCACACGGTTGTTATAATTAAAAAATAACCTAAAAAAAATATAAGCGATTTTACTATGAAGAGCCGACTGGTGTTGATGGCCGTAGAGTTCGTGCACTCGACGACTGTCCTGAAAGTCATGTCACGGAGAGTTGTCTCAAAAATTAGCGCGGTCTAAAAGCAAGCTGGTGTTTGGTACAAGGGACAAGTAATATTTTAAACCGTTTATTTTAACAAATTTACCTGTTTTTTTTAATCATTTACGAAAAAGGCCATTTTGATTGTTTCCGAAATGGTGGTAATTTATTTTATATTAATTTAATTATACAAGTTGTAAATGACTAGACTAAATGTCTGTGAAGGCCTAATCTCTGAATAGATGATTTGAGTGTATTCTCTAGTCATATTTTTAAATTTACATATTGTTTCAGAGTCATTCATTACTACCTGCTGCACTGCTGTAGGTAACAGCGATTCCCTCCGCGAGGTTTTAGACAAAAAAATAGCACTCTCTTCTCTTCCCTTTCCCTCTACCCCATAACTTTCTCCATTATTAGTATTATTGGATTAATAGATTGAAATTTTAGAATTTCTGGATAAATAAATAAAAAAACCCTAAAACCTGAAAATATCTCGAGAACTACTGACCTTCGTCCATACATTGGTGTGGTTAAATTCTTGCTTTTAAGCCCCCTAATAAGTCTTGTTGCTGTTAAGCCCCTTAGTAAGCACGTTCCAGGTATATGTCGAAATAAGTAAGTCTGAATTATCGTTTTTGCCTTGGACCACAAAGAAAAATTCTTCTAAGTCGTTGAGAGAGGCGGAGAGTTTTGTAGGGGATTAAGATAATTAAAATACTTGATGCCAAAGTTGCGGCTGTGGTTTCAAAGATTAAGACAAGGAAGTAAGGAAGAAGCCGCTTTTTTTGCTATTTTATAATAAACTAACAAATCCCTATTTTTTCCCCCAACAGTGAAATAAATTCAAGTGGGTCCAGTAGCTATTGAGTTTAATCGTTACAAACAGAAATACAAATCTTTCTTCTTTATAATATTAGTATAGACTATATTTATTATTTTAAAAGACGACTACAAATTTGGTAATATCGAAATTTAGATATTTCAAACTCGAAGTTGTCTTGTAGTTACATCCTAATGCTATGTGAGAGAAAAATATGAAAAACAAGCAAGCAAGCACATTCATAATAATGGATGTGTCCCAGTGGTTTTTATTTTGTTTCCAAAATGGTGGTTGTTTATAAAGCAGCTTATTTATCTTATATTTAAATCAAACTGAATAACATTGAAACAATATGTAAAATATTACGAACAAAAATAAATTGTGCATGTTTTTTTTGTAATAACTAATTAAATAAAGCGTTCCCTCTGAATAAACTGCTTCATTTTCGATTAAATATTTCAATTCCGAATTAATAGATAACACAGGTATTTTGTCAGTTATCACGAATCCGAAATTCCAGGTTCCCTTTAGTAATTAAATTAATTCGTGAACAAAATATCAAGTAATTGGGAGTATAAATTAACCAGTTAACAGAGCTATAATGTCGTTTTATAAAACCATTAAAGAAAGTAACAAGTCTTTAAATCACAGTTGACAGGCAGCCAAAGGGTTAATTCTGGCGATTTGATTGATGGCCCCGCAACCCTAACTTGGACGGTTGCTTGTTTAATAATGTGTTGTAAAATGGAAGATTTAACAAACATCTTTTTACAAAAGATATTAATAGATAGCCCTAGCAGAGGTGTCAGCAGAAGAAGCAGCCCATGTCCTGCTGGAGCGCAGCCAGGTCCAGCCTCCAGGTGACCATGAGCGACGTCAAATCTCTGGCTGGAAGAATAAGTATGGTTGGAGTGACCGACCTCCGACCCTTATCCTCGTATGCAAAGAGGGCGCATCACGCACGACAACGTAGTATAAAATGACTACAGCATGTAGAAAACTGTTGCCAAAGATGTGCTGTGTATGCACTTATTTTGATGCATTACGTCAGGACTATGAAACCTCTTGTCTACACTGTTTTAAACCTCTTTTCCAACCCAATATTTTAAACCGTGTACACTTTCGACGTCGTTATTAAACTCCATCTTAATATTATTAAAACATAGTACAATACTATTCTCTTTAACATCGTTAAATGTACCCGATATAAATATCAAGTTGTAATCAGACTTGCTATGACACTCAGAAATGTCTCGAGTCCGCTATCTCAAAGTTGGCAACTTCAAAACTTGATTGAAATGTTTGAGAGTTTCCCTTGATCGTATTATCGGGAGAAGTTTGAAAAATAATATTGTTATTTCAAATTCATAAAATTGTCGTAGAAGGAATATTTGTAAAATGCCAATCAACTTCATATTCTAGCATAGATTGATCAATGTTGACATGCAAATGTAGGAATAAAAAGAATATAAATATTATAGAGTTAATCTTCTATTATTAAAAAGTGATGTAGTTTTTTTGGAATGGTGTGCTACGTGTGAGATTCACAATGTCCTTATTCAAAAATTATGTCACAATTCATTCATCCTTGGTAAGAATAATTGGAATATTTCAGATAGCCTCATTGTCAGGATTTTATTGTGTAGGACAATTTTATTGTCAACTGTCTTGTTATCAAAGATATATTAAATTGCGAGAGACAGAGAAGAAGATATCTTTGGCTATGGAATTAGATTTGATAATTCTGGGGTCACAAGCTTTACTTTTTCGCATTCTTATAATCTCGAAGAATATCGATATACGTTTTACATTAAACAAGCACTTAGTTATTTCTCAGTACGCAAAGATAAAGAAGCATTTAATGCTAAACTGTTTGAACGAGCACAAGCACTAGAAACAGTAAACGACAAAATAAATCAACCAAAAACGTGTCCAGAATCCAAATAAAGCAAAGCGCTGAAATTATGCAAGCAAACAGGTAATAATTAATTTATTCTATATTATACAAACAGCTATAAAAGTTCGTCGCCGGAATGTTTATTTAAAGGCGAAGTCCCGTTTACATTTTTGTATTTAAAATTTAAGTTTCACAGGCTTTTACATTTGTAATGGGGTGGAAATGGGAAATTTCTCTTGAGGAGTGGTAATTTGAAAATTGTTCGCTGTTTTTGGATTTTAAATAATTGAAGGCAAGCCCTTTAAGGTATACGCGGTGAGTAATGGCTTGTACAGCTTTGAGGAACAACGCGGTTGGATTGTAGAAGTGAAATATACTGCTATTACAAAAAGAGTGAGATTTTTCAAAGGCACAGGTCCATGCGAGTTTTGGAGATTACCTTCAAACTACTTAATAAATCTTAGGTCTCTTGTGCACACACGGTCTTACGTCGTAAAATCTACAGTTAATTAGCCGTGTGCATTGTTGTCTTCATTCATAAGTTCCATACACCCTTTTTCGCATATGGCGGCGCATATACAATACTGTCGACCATGTCTACGAACGGAAAATTAACCGTAAATTTTTACAAGACTTTGGACAAGAGGCCTTTTACGCTATGGATAGATTATTTGTACATGAATAGGTAAACATAAGATACGACGTATAATTTTTATTAGTTTTAATAATTCACGTGCAAATAATTTAAACTACATATTATTATATCAAATTCAAACATTAAATTAATCATTTAAATTGGACACGATGTAAATTGAATTAATATCAAATATAGTCGTATTATTTGATTGGATATTTCAATTATTTAGTTGGAATACCACACGCCAATAGGCAGATATTCTGCAACGCATCATATCTGACATGCCCGTATTTCCCAAAGGAAATTCGGCTAAGTGTGCTTCGCATTATCGATATGGTATAGATTTGGCAGTTACAGAAGGTAAATTATTACAAAATGTGCTACAGTCAGCCTCTTGTAGGAACTCTTGCATTAGGAGTGACAAAACTAATTCAAGAGTTATTACTCTCCTCCTATCCTTGATTACCTATATTATCATAAAGTATGTAGGTAATCAAGGATTTAGATTATGTAACATTGCGTTGACGACACCCAACATCCTTACTAATATTATAAATGAGAAAGTGAGTTGGTTTGTTATTCCTTCACGGCTTGACTAAGCAGCCGATTATTATGAAAATTTGCATACAAATTGTTAGGGGTACAGAGCCCAACATAGGCTATGTCGTTCCAATGGGAAAATATTTTTTCTACTATAGAGGGCGCTGTATCGGCCAACAGATGGCGCCACAAGTCGCGCTATGGGTTGTTTTGTTGTCAAACGAGATCTATGTCATAAAATTATTTTTTTAACATTTTGCTATAACAAAAAAAAAGAACAATTTGTTGTGATTTGCAAATAAAGCATATTCTATCTATCTACAATAAATAAATATATAACAATTGACACAGATTGAGCTAGCCCCAAAGTAAGTTCGAAACTTGTGTTATGGGATACTAACTCAACGATACTATATTTTATAACATTTATAACAAATACATATAAACATCAATCACCAATCAGAAAAAGTTTGTTTTTCATCATGACCCGAACGGGATTCAAACCCGGGACCTCCTGGGTGGTGGTCCGGCATTGGTAACCATTACGCCACGGAGGTCGTCCTAAAAAACTACATCTTTGGATACATGTCATTATGAAGGTAGACCAAAAAGGTAGAACGAGTAGACCTTCTGAGGTTATTTGTTTAGCATTATCGGGATCAAATCCACGATATAAGGCCCGCATAGTTCTATAATAAGGCCTTTGTTACATCCGGGCTTTGTGAATGTATTGCCAGTTCACATAGTGTAACAATTAATATTAACATACTTGATTATTAACAAATTGTTTGTATATTACGAACGATAGATTGCAAATCGTATCGTCAAACACATTTAATTATCTTAATTTGTACTCTTGATATTAACATTTTAACCAGCGGATCTGTTCTCGTGATAAAAACAGTTTAAACCTAGTATTAATCAAGCGCTTGGGATGACGACTTTTGTTATGCCACAAAGGTAGCAAACAAGCATACCGCCTTATGGTAAGCATCACCGTAGCCTATAGACGCTTGCAATAACGGGGGTATCACTCACGTGTTGAAAAAAGTGGAGCTCTGGAGACCTTACTCACCGTAGGAACACAGCATGGCCAAGACCAATGCTATTTGACTACGATCTTCTGTAAGGTGGATGTCCTTCCCCAGACGGGCTACTCCGATTTGAGCGATTTATCCGCTGTGCCCTACCTTTCTTAAAAGACTAGATTTCAACTGTTTTTATTACGATGGTGATAGACCCGCTGATCGTCGCAATTAGAAATATCAAATCATTGTAGATAGATAGATAGATAAATATAATATGCTTATTTGCAAATCACAACAATAGGACACATTATACATAAATAACTTACAGACTAGTGAAATTGCAACAAGGCGGCCTTATTGCTAAAAGCAATCTTTTCAAGCTAAATTACAAACTTGAATATGTAGTTTAAAATTAGATACGTAGCAATTTGCATTTTCGTGAATACAAAACAGTAAATGACAGTTTAGTTAACTTTGTAAAATAGGTACGTTGTCTTGATTATTCATGGATTAAAATTAGGTATAGGACCATTAAATTGGTGATCAAGTATCATTTTCTTGTATATAACTCCAAAAAACACAACGCATAGCAGATATGAATACAGAATTGAAATAGAAAAAAAAGAAGGAGAAAAACGAATAAAAGAAATAATATTAGAAAGGTAAAAATAGGGAAAGATATTTACACAGATAAAAGTAATTTCAAACAACCATAATAATTGTATTAACCTGCTGCATAGACTAATATTATTCCGGACATTAATTGGTACACACCGTCAGCGTGGTTAACATAAAATGCTCCTATTTGCTAATAAACAAGCCTGAAACAGTCCATTTATCAGTGTACTGAGGCATCAGTGTACCTTGGTGCAAGCCATAAACGGATATAGTATGTTGTCTATCACGTTGCCAAGAATAGAAGTGATCTCAATCTCAGTCCCATTTATTCTATCTAATATTTTGATTAAATCCTTTGCGAAGCACGGAGAAGTTCGAGATAACGATATCCATTCAAATAAGTAGCTTAACCCATCAACATTTGTACACTTGGTGGTAGCTATAGCCAGACACAGTGATGGGAATATGTGATTTGGTAGTACTGAAAAAGCCACAAACATCGACGATAAAATTATAAGTCAATTGCACGGGACCTAGAACGATCAAAATTACTCAAAAGTAGATTTTGTAGTCAAACATGAGAACGGGAATAATAGAACTGCTCGACAAATACTGCATGCTGATTATTTGCATATTATAATATAATAAAAAACTCCTTATAGTATTGCCAATAATAATATATTCTATTAAAGGAAGGCGCGCCGCGCCCCGCCGCCTCCTACTCTATGGCCGCAATCATGATTATTACACTTAAGTCCGCATGTTGTATCAGTTATTAATATTATTATGTATCGTAATCAATAAAGATAAATAAATAAATATACAAAAAATCGCTAAAAGCACGTGACTAACACCGATAAATAAATACAACGTCGCGGTTGCGGTCGCGTATGTGCAAATTACTTGCGCAAATTTATTAGACAGTTTTGTTTGGAAATTATGGGTTGGTTTTTGTGTTTTGTTCTAATTAACGTCAATGTTACGCAATTTGTATAGATTTTCCAATCAATCCCATAATATTCGAAAACATATTATTGGAAATAGCAGAAAGAGATAAATTTTCTTTGGTTTAGTCATGAAAGAATCTAGATACCCAGATTTATAAATAAGTTAGTTTCTCTACGGTAGTTATCGGTGCGGAAGCATCCAAATTATTTGTCCGTCGTTTGTCCTGATTTAAAAACTACACTTGTTAACACACCGGTAAACGAAGCGGGTGCAAATGGGAGGCGAGGGACTTGACAGATACTCCTAAGTACCGCAGTCGTGAACTGTTTACTTCAAATGATAATAACATCAAAATTTAAATTAAAAATTAATCTAGATCAAAACTAAAAGCCACCAGCTGGCTGGCCACCTTCCTAAATGGCAAAATTAATATAAAAGGTTTAAGATACCATTTAAAATTCACACAGACTTTATTTAATGTCACTTATCGACAGTAGATTTAACTAGAAAATACCCCAAAGGTTTTTGACTAGTTTTGATCCAGGTTGAACTGCAGTAAATCTGAAAGAATGAATGAAATAGTAAACATTTAAAAGTGCTTCAGCCGGTTTCCTCAATTACGCCCGGCGCGCGGCCTTCTTAATTGCGCTCTCACTAAACAGAAACGCACAGTAATTAATTCTATATTAAGCTTCTAGTATTCTGGTGTATTAACCGAGAATACTTCTTAAATGAGGGGATTGTTGGTCGGAAATAATTTAGAGATTAGTAAGGTCTTAGAATTACTTTGTTGAAATGCCCCAGCAAGTACGGAGAAATTATTGGGTCTAGTATAACTAAAATAAAGCTGTTTCATTTTCTTTCAGATTATAAAATCTGAGATATATTTATATAAAATAAGACATTAAATATACTAGATTGATTATTTTTGGAAAGAGAATTTAGTTGTTGATCAAATATAATTTTAAGATTAGTAAGAAGATTAGTAAGGTCTTATGTTTCTTATGTGCGAAGCCGCAATGACGATGATAGTTATTTTACAAAATAACGGTTCCTTTGAGATATCATTATAATATGTGCAAATGACTATTTACGTCACTCTTAACTTCAAATTATAATTCTTAAATAAATAGATTAGAACTTGAAAGTAGTAAAAACTTAAACTGACTAAACAAGAAATACGCGAAAAATCTCCCAAAGTTTATTTTTAAGTTTCATCTTTTTAGATATTATCCCTAAAAGTTTCTTCTGCACCACGCTAAGTTTTAGACAAACACTATTCCCGTTTAAAACAACACTTTATGTTGAATAATGAACTTACTTTAGCTGCATACATCCTATTATCTTCTAAATAATGCTCAAACTTCAACTTTTGCCCTTTATGGTCGTTGAGGTACATTTAACTGCTTACCATTGTAATATCTTTTCCTAGTTATGATGTCAGTACTGCATTTACACGTGTGAATTCTCATTCTAATGGTGCATCAACGTTTTCAAGTGTTAGTGGGCAATATTTATAAACAATTTATTAAAAAATCGCAAAAGTTAAAGAATGTTGCCTAATGTTATCGTGTTTCATTCTGTTTCTCCACAAAATGTAACTGCGATATGGATGCAAGGTAACTCAGCAATGCCAAAAATTGTAAAATACTTCTCTTTTTAGGCCATTATCGATTGATTCCGATTTTGCTTGCTATTTGCTGTCAAGAGGATTTATTTCACAGTTAAGTAACAGCCAGTTTTTTAAACATTAACCACATTAGGTCTCAAGCCATCCCTTTCCTTTAGTTTGACAACTGACAGCTATAATTTAACAAACTTATAAAATGCGTTTCAGAAACAGGCTGTCAATGTATTTTTGCTTTCTTTTTTTAATGATATATTTTTTCCCGGTGGCTTAAATTGATAGTGACCACCTTTCGACAACAATTTATTTATTCTTTTACGACTTCAATAAAAAATACTTAATTTTGATATTACAAAAATAAACTTAGAGTATTTTCTATTGTACTACAACAAGCTATATCAAACTAGTAAACTTAATTAAACCGACTAAAATAACAACTAGAATCGTACAAAGTAACAGTTAGAGATTTCATACATCACATTGTACAGAAGTTATCCACCTCCATCCCAATCCAGTTATTGTTGTTAAAACATTTACAATGCCGACAGTCACAGTCCCACGAGAAATAAACTCGAGTGCTGAACGAGAGATATGAAGAACTATTTTTGTTAGTAATTTTGATTTAGAAATGGATTATACTATTATTTATCGATTTGCTTTTTATAATTTTATTGAAGTTGTAAACATTTTTGGACGATACACAACGCCATTTTGTCCAAAACTAATGAATATTTCACTATAGGTACAGTCAACCAATGAAAGGTTGACCGGGGTAGAGAACTAAGAACAAAGGTAAGGGTATAGAACTTGGAACAAAGGTAAGGGTAGAGAACTAAGAACAAAGGTAAGGGTATAGAACTTGGAACGGAGGTAAGGGTGACCAGGGTAGAGAACTAAGAACAAAGGTAAGGGTAGAGAACTTAAAACAAAGGTAAGGGTGACCAGGATAGAGAACTAGGAACAAAGGTAATGGTAGAGAACTTAGAACAAAGGTAAGGGTGACCAGGGTAGAGAACTAAGAACAAAGGTAATGGTAGAGAACTTAGAACAAAGGTAAGGGTGACCAGGGTAGAGAACAAAGAACAAAGGTAAGGGTAGAGAAATTAGAACAAAGGTAAGGGTAGAGAACTTAGAACAAAGGTAGGTAGATATTTATTGCAGGAAGCGACTTTGTTTTATATTATGTAGTGATAAACATTCTTGGACGAATCACACAACGCCGTCTAGTCCCAAACAAAGCAAAGCTTGTACTAGGTACTAGATTGCAGATAAATTGACTTAATATACAATGTGTTGATTTCTACAGTTTCTTCTTTATTATTATACTGAACACGAATATGTGAAAAATATATTATAATAAACTTACATTTTAAATTTAATATTTTTGTCGAAAATCAAAATCCGCCCGTGTGGCACACAATGCATTTTATGTTATGAATTCACCCATATACATATTCTTGTCATATGTCAATACGACACGTACAGCCTATGTGCTGCAGCCGTCCAAAAAGACCATTAGCTCAGTGTAATCTTTATACCTACTCACAGTTATGGGAGCAAGGCACAATGGTTTTCTGTCAAAAAAGATTGCAAAGCGGGATCTCTTGTTCGTTACGACCCTGGCTACCTCTGTTGAATGTACTAAAAAGAAATGGATTGTGCAGTAGAAGCCACGTGCATAATCTAGTTTAGTAAATAAATTGTGCGGTCCAATAATACCGATAAATTGCGTTACTTCGTTGCAACTATTCAGATTGATGGATATTGAAACCGCTGGTTTAGATGCAATTTATTTACACTTTATTGCTTTTACACCACTTTTTTATTTTCCATCTAAGTAGTTTAAGATTAATAGCATTTAAAGTATCTACTCGCTTTTATTTGCTTCAACATTTTAACTTTTTTCAAATCGGCTTATTTTTAGTTAGTGTATAATTTTAAGAGAGGTAGGGCACAGCGGATAATCCGCTCAAATCGGAGCAGCCCGTCTGGGGAAGGACCTCCACCTTACAGAAGATCGTAGCCAAATAGCATTGGTCTCGGCCATGTTGTGTTCCTACGGTGAGTAAGGTCTCCAGAGCTCCACTTGGGGGGGTTGGGAGGGTTGGCAACGCGTGAGTGATACCCCCGGTATTGCTTACGTCTATAGGCTACGGTGACGGCTTACCATCAGGCCGACCGTATGCTTGTTTGCCACCTGTGTGGTATAAAAATAAAAATAAAATTACCAGCAGTAATTTTCGGATCATTCTAACGTTTATTAAAAAAATACAATGAAATATAATATTTTCAAGTAATTACAGAAGTAACAATAGAGTTACGCACGTAAATTAAAATAAAATTAGTTAAAGTTAAAATAAAAAAACAAAAACAATATTACAAAACTAACAATTAAAAAAATCTATAAAAATATAAAATATACAAATAAAAATAAATATAACCCACTAATTGTTTAATAATTCAATTTCTTGCAACTTTCACGTGACAATAATTTATTCTTTTTATTCTTGGACGAATCACACAACGCAATCTAGTCCCAAACTAAGCAACTAAGCTTGTACTATGGGTACTAGATTGCTGATAAACACATACAAATACTTTTTTTGTAAATAAATACAAATTTTACATAGAAAACAGACTAGACCTAGGCAAACAGACATGTTCATGCATG
Source organism: Endotricha flammealis (assembly GCA_905163395.2). NCBI lineage: Eukaryota > Metazoa > Arthropoda > Insecta > Lepidoptera > Pyralidae > Endotricha > Endotricha flammealis. The sequence continues at coordinate 17,234,106 of LR990855.1, forward strand.
GCCCTCGAGATAAAGTGACCTTGTTAGCCACTATGCGATTTTATTAACGATTTTGTCATCGAATTTAAACTGGGGGCACGGAAGTGCTCCCGCCAAGACGAGCCAAGCAGAGCGCAAGGGCACTACCTACCTTTTCTCGAAACGTTTCGTCGTTTTTTTGAACTCTAACATTTTACATGAAAATGTTTTTGGTGGGTGTATTTTACCAATTCTACTGCCTGTAAATATCATGGGGATTATACGGTGATTGAATAAATAATGAATTTATGCATCGTTTATTATATCACATCCTCTTCAGGGAAATCGTATTATTAAATACCTAGTTATATCTATCCCTGTTTATTACAGAAGGTTTTATTGTATTTTAATATTATATTAATTAAGTACTAGCCGTTCCCCGCGTCTTCGCCTTCGTGGATGTCTTTTCCCGTAGGAATAATATGTTTTTTCTGGATAAAAACTTAACCTAGTTTTATAAAAAAAACACGTCAATCATTTCGTTACTTTCGACGTAACATGCAAACGAACACACTTTCGCATTTTATCAGTATGGATTATAATATGAAGCTAATGGCGCATTTATATTAATTCGGTCACTGAATAAGGCCAGCGCATTTGGCTTAACCGGATTGGTTCATTAAACTGAACTGTTAAAATAAGAAGAGTGGCGCGTATTAAAATATAATATTACCGGTCTGCTCGTTTCATACATAAGCATTATACTTATTCTAATTTCTACATAATTTAGGATTTGACTATAGCTCTATTTGGATTGACATCCCGCGTTTGGTACTTCATTTCTGTATGTACTACTACTCTACTACTACTCTGTATTTTATAAAAAAAATATGAAATGTATATGACAAAAAAGGCCGTAACTGGTTTTCTTTCGCCATTTCTTTTACCAGTGATCATTTCGCTTTTCTTCGAAATGGTAGTAGCTTATAGAGTAGATTAATTACATAAATAATTTAATACTGTAATGTAATCTTTGACGAGAGAAAGTGTCTGTGAGGACCTACTCTTTGAATAATTATTTTTAATTTGAAATACCCGAAAACCGAAAACCTATTTTACTAGTCGGTGACCGAATACACCCGAATACGAGCTGCATCTTAATCAGCCAACCGAATTTGGCTGCAAATGAATGTAAATAAGCTAGGTATAAGACAGTAATACGAAAAACTATGTAAAAACTCGTATTAAGCGCTCTGCCCCCTTTTCATTACAAAAACAGTTGCAATCTCATTACAAATCAAGTGCTGTCCCACTGTGCGCGATTTTGAGATGAGATTGAAACCGGTTTTGTTACGAGAATACTGGGGTTGGTCTGCAGTGTTAATACCAAGACTAGAGAATAGGTCTATATAGCACTAGTCTCTTTAAATGATTTCATTAATTAAATTACAGATCTTAACAATAGATTTAAATGTCATAAACCTTTTACTAACTAGTTGAAAAGAGTGCATAAGTATAAGAACACGAATGATTAACTCTTAGTACCTAACAGAGGGAATATTTTGAAGTGCAAAAGTTTCAATGTAGCACTTGAATGGCTCCACGGCTAAGTTCAAGATAAGAGTAGAGGGTGTACGTGACAGGAATATCACGGGCTCATTCAATGCACTTTTAGGAATCCCTACTTTATAAACTTCATTGGATTTTACAATAATAAGTTGTAATATCTCAGCTCCCTGACCAACTGCATCAATAACATTTCTTGTGTCAATGACTTTTCATTTTTGGAGTAGTACAGCATTTATGGAATGGGGAAAATACTCATCTACAGGTCTAGAGGTCTAAGTGGTCTAAGTGGTCTAGAGGGGGTAGCCCGACATACCCCCGCCACTCCCCAAGCGGCGGGGCATGTAGTTATGCAAATAAGACCAAAGATCTTTATTACTAATAATGTAAGCATCGTTATAAAACTTTGTAATCACATAGTACACTTGTAATGACATAGTTCACTTTGTAATCACATAGTACACTTTGTAATCACATTGTACATAGTAATATGAATACTATTGATAAATAAAAATTGGAGTAAATCCGCTGCTCACCTCTTTCATTGGCGGACTCTATCCTCTGTCAGCACATCGGCGTAAATCGGCAATGCGTTTCGTTTCACAAAACAGTAAACGGCAGAATATTTCTATATTATTTTCCTAATAAGCTGGACCATTTATGTCATCCGCTGTATCTTGTCAATTAATCAACTCGTTATCATATATTTGGACAATGGAAACAAAAAAAATCTTATCAGCCAACATTGTACTGAATGTAGTTGAAATGGGATTCTTTATTAGCATACTGGTTATTTTCTTGGGTTTCCTCAACTTGGTCAGCGGATAAGGGTTGCCCCAAGGCAAAAATATTTCGATGACGGCTATCGTGATATTTGAATGGGGTCTTATGGTCCCTTGGTGATTTTATTTTTTTGTTATCATGATTTTCTAATGTAATCTAATACCCTATAGTATGAACAAGCTTAGTTGTTTAGTTTGAGACTAGATGGCGTTGTATGGTTCTTAATATTTATTTATTTCTATTGAGAATGATGAGTGCTTTTTTTATAACACAAAGCTGTTAACTTTTGTAAGAGATTGAATAAACATTTTCATTTTTCGTCATATAAACATTACAATTAATATCATTTATTTTTAGGTTTTAATTCATTTAAAATATTCGTTAACTGAATAAAAACAAAGTTGGCAAACAAGCATACGGCCCGCCTGTTGGTAAGATGCTTACAATACCGGGGGTATCACTCACGCGTTGCCAACCCTCCCAACTCCCCCAAGTGGAGCTCTGGAGACCTTACTCACCGTGGCCAAGCCAAGACCAATGCCATTTGGCTACGATCTTCTTTACAGGAGGAGGTCTTTCCCCAGACGGGCTGCTCCGATTTGAGCGGAATATCCGCTGTTCCCTACCTCTCTTAAAAATATTTTTTTTATACAAAGTTTAAAATATTCATAATACATTACGATTCATAAATAATAATTATAATATAAGTATAACTGTTAAATAATTTTAGCAAAACACAAAGAACACACAAATCATAAAGAGTAAAAAACAGAACAAAAAAACTAAACTTCAACAATTTCAACATGCAAAAGTGAAAAAATAAAACGAAAAACATTTTTCTACGGAATACTTTCATACGAAAAATGCAGCTGACCCTACTATGCAGGTGTCACGCGTGCAGATTGAATACAAATGAACTCGGATTTACTCGTAAAGTACTTTAAACCATTATCGTGTTGAGGTGCGCTAACTGCTGGTTTAGTTTTATCCACAGAATAGACGACAATTTTTTGTGGTTTAGTTTATTTGTAGTTTGAAACTTGCGTTCTTTTATTTTAGTAGAGTATTAATGAATTAGCAAGAGTTTATCAAAAAAATCAAATAAAAAAATTTACATCAAGGATGTAAATATTATAATTTGAGATGAAATGAAAATTAATATCTTTATTTAGAGTAAGCCTTCTCAGACACGTTCTATGTCATGTTATACATAATTATATAATTCTTAATTATTATTATTAAATACTCTATGTGGCAAACCGAACTCTTTTTAAACAAGAACCTCTTTGTAAATAGTTAAATATTATGTTTCCTTTTTCTTTATGGTTTTTATATTCTATTTTACTGTCACTTCATTTCACTTTTCACCTTCTCGCCATCGAACCATATTTTTTGTAATATAATTTTCTTCATCCCTTCCTCTTTTCCTAATCTCTCCATCCTTAATATTCTATAGACTATGAATAATCGTTAAGTACTTCAGAATTGGTTGATGGCATTGGTTTTGTCTGCAATAAGATTTTCGAGATAGCCAAAATTTTATTCTAGGGGCCAATTCCGACAATAAAAAACTGATCCGTGTCCGATGATCCGCTGTCTTTCCCTAGATTTAGATCTAGTTTCATACATCGATAGTTTCATATTTTTATTTTAACAAAATCTACATACGTACGAAGATAAAAGTAAAAAATTAAAGATAAAACTTTTAATTTCGTATGTAAAATTTCGATCTTAGTGGTTATTAAAATGAAATTTCTATGGTACTCCTTCTCGAATTAAATTTTAAAGGTATTACAACACTTTAACTCGATCACGATCCAGCTGTATACCACCCCAAACACGTTTCGGAAATTGCATTATAAGTTGCTGCAATCAAAATCGAGTTTAAAATCCTCTCGAATCCTATTTTAACCGCTGTTGTTAGGACTTCTGAGCTGAGACGACTTTCACGTAAAATATTTGTAATTTATAATTTTATTATTACTGAAATCAACTACGTAGAAAAGCATGATGATATTGATAATTAATTTACTTAATAAGAAGTTTTTCCTTTGACATAATTCCTTATCAAATGAGTTTACGTAGAGCTAGGAAATCATAGTGAGGAAATCATCGAGTATGTATCTTTTCTGAAGGAAACCGACGCATCTATGAAATTTTACTATACAATGACGTGTGAGCAATACTCCATATACTTTTCCAAACAGAAATCCTAGACTTGTACATCGGGACAAGCCCACCACACATTCCCACCACTGTGTCTCCTGTGTAGCCAGGATTAACAACGGCGACCTCAGATAGACAATAAGCAATGAAGCTTATTGACGTCCCGGGGAAGAAAACTACAACTGTCTTGGAACTCACAACGAATTTAATCAAAAAGAAGATAGTCGGAGTAGGAAAAGACTTATACATAGATTAGAATATGAGATAACGCTATTACGAAATATCCAAAGCAGCAGATTAGTCGTTCATCCAAAGATACCCTTAAAACACAAGTACCGTCCCTAAGAACAGAAAGCGGGCGTGGCGAACCGCTCTCCGTCTTCCCAAGACCAATTTCCTTACAAAATAACGTTTATAACATACTTGTTTTTGCGTTTACCACGCCCTTTGATTTATTTATTATCGCGGGGGCTGGTTCAACTAAGTTTCCGGAACTATTAACATGGTATTTCATTAGCGAAATGTCTTAGTTAACTGTATATTGTTCATTAATTAATGGAATATATAACAGTGGTAGTAATTCGTATCCATTTCAATATTACTTTAAAGATTAAGTTTTGTTCGTTTATTATTGATTTCTAAATGAATATTAGAATTATACAACTGACGATACGCATTGCACTTTCATTATACTTATGTGATGGAGTCCTATTAGGCTATTTATATTTTAAAAAAATACAACAACATAGCTAATTATCACCTACTTTGGTAAGAAATAAGCAATGGTAGAGCAGAATGGACAGCACAATATAAGTTTTTGAAGACCTCCGTGGCGTAATGGTTACCAAGCCGGACCGCCACCCAGGAGGTCCCGGGTTCCAAACCCAGTGCGGTCGGGCCATGATGAAAAACGAACTTTTTCTGATTGGCCTCGGGTCTTGGATGTTTATCTATATAATGTATTTGTTATATAATATGGTATCGTTGAGTTAGTATCCCATAACACAAGTTTCGTACTGGGGCTAGCTCAATCTGTGTGATATGCCTTTATGATTTATATTCTCAAATCTTCAATTGTGGGAGTTGAGTGAAATCTATAAATAAATGATTTAATTTGTGCAATAAAAAAAAATCATTCCACATAATAAAAAGTACACATATGAATATTAAAAAACATCAACAAAAGGAAAACATCTTGGGATTGCAAAAAAATGAAACAAAACGTACAGATATTTCCTCGTAGCGAAGTTTGATTTCTCGGGGGAGTGTCGTCGGTAAATATGATGGCTTAATACCGAGTGCCGATGGTGTACTTTGTAATATTGCTGAATATTGGCCCCGACACGTTCGGGAAATTGAAATCGAAAACTATGAGCAGGAAACTCTTGTAAATAACGCGAGTGATCATGCAGCATTTGTTACTGTTAACATTCACTTACAAAATGATATGTCTTTTTTATTTATCCGTATATCAAAATATCAAACTACATTATCTAGTAATGTAGTATGGAGATTTATTTTACTATCCAATGAAATTGCAATGATTAAAACAACGAGAACTAACATCAAAAATGACAATGCACTGGGGCTCCAGGGTCTAGGTTTCTACACCAAAAGACACAATATGATTAGTGAGGTGTTTGAATACCACAAAAAGCGTATAATATTATAAGGAAAATGCTCCAATTTTGTTTTACAAAAAGTAAAGTAAGTACAGTTGTATAACACAAATAATACCAACATTATTACACCTATTAGTATTCAGTTTCTTTCGTGGAACACTAAAATAATAAATCCATACGAAACTGTCGTAATCCATCATGGCGCGCGCTGCGAAATGTTTCATGTTTGCGGTTTGTGATCGAGAAAACTCTTACTGCCAACATACAAATGCCTTCTCATTTCGACCACAGCTTGGACAAATTCTACTAAACTAACTCATGTAACATGCAGTGCAGCAAGAACTTCTTCAGAATTATTCTGATCTGTGCCGTTAAGGTTCTATTCAGGACAGTCACGCCAACTTCCCCGACACAGCTGGCATTTGTTCGCGAACTAACATGATTAATAGCCAAAACTCTTTGCTCTTTGCTCTTATATTTATCGCTTAACCACGGCTCGTTTATTAAAAGTGTAGAAAACGTAAGGAATGTTACTCTAATGGCTTAAACTGATTGTTGTTTAATATTTTACAAGTTGTTTACTTCTTTGTATTTTTCTGCGACAGTGAGATTAAATTTTGCTTTTCTGTACAATCCTTTTAAGTTATTTTTACTTATGTTCAGTTGAAGTATAGATTACTGTGATCTTTTATAGAACTAAGGGCTGGTGTAGCGTGTTAGCGATGGTGTCGCACGATAAGTATACCACACAGTTGACAGTCTTCGCGTGTAGGTGCGTGTCTGAAGTTATGCGACATAGCTGAAATGCTGCACGAGTACATAGGAGAGGAGATGACCCCGAGTTGAGGTGGCACTCAATGATGGTAATGATACAGTCTTTTTGCTAGTATTACTGACTTGTATTCCAATTCAATCAATTAAGTCGTTCATGAAAAACAACATTAAATATTTGCAAATTAAAATTGTATTCAAATTGTAACTTACAAATATTTTAGACAATTTTTCAGCCACATATATGTCTCTCTGCAGGCAAAATATTCCCTTTCCTTTTTCCACACACCCCTATTCTAAGGCTTTTACTGTCCACCCCCTGTCAAAGGCTCCGATGTCGTCAGACCATCTTATCCGTGGCCTCCCTTACATTTTGTAGGGTGGTAGACTAAAACACTGAAAAAAAGAAAAAGCTGAATAAATGTAGTTATTGAGGGACATTTTCGTTTCAAAACATTTTGTTGTAAAATGTTGTTGCAAAATGTAACAATATCGTATTATTAAATAACACCTTACGTGCACAACAATAAGTTTCCGTGCAATATCCTCAATCAGTAGCTTTTTCATGCAATTTCGTCCATGTAGACGTTTGAAAGGAAACTCAGTTTGCAATATTTTATTATTCGTTTTTATTCCTACTAATGGTTCGATTGTTATGTGCAAGAAAAATCCTCGTAACTTTTTGCGCATATTTTGCTTTTTTGTTAGAATTACGAAAAGCCTTAGTCATCTATTCCTTGACTACTCCATCATATAAACCTTTGGTTAGTTAAACAGAAATGCTTTATTTGCAATATACACAAAAAACACATTATCTAGAGACGGTTTACTTACAGACTGTTGTTTTATTACGTAGACATCCGATAAAAATGGATATTTCGAAATTCTCACAAAAGCGGAATACGCAAACGAAATTGCGCTGGTTTAGCTATTCTAATATAACAGCATTATCAACATGAAACAAAATCATTAAAGTATTTATGTAACTACAAAAACACGCATTTGCTTATGCAATTCGTTAAAGATTTTCAAAGGGTAGACATTCGACAAATTGAAAACCTGTTACCAACTTTATCCGTCTAGCGTTTCATGAGTCATCATTTCCAACTTGCATAAAGACACGTACCCATTAACTGTGACATGCAACTCGGTAACTGTTAGAAAGTCACGTATTCATGTATAGAAGTTTGTATTTTTATTCGTTTAAACTTTTGCTACATGTGGATGATGTTGTAAGATTTATTTAAATATAGTATATCTGATTTTATAATATCAGAAGTAGAACAAAACGCCCAATTATCAACACTCTAGTGCCAATTATGAACAGTATTATTTTCCCGGTCCCGTACTACGCGTTTCCAGAGGGGTTTTCTTCATCGAACCCTCAGGTTGTGGAATGAACTGGATGTTGATGCTTTCCCTATCGATTACAGCATGGGGTTCTTCAAAAAGGGTGTGAAGAGGTTCTTACAGGGTCGGCAACGCTTTAGTAACGCTCCTGGTATTGCAAACGTCCATAGGCTGGAGTGACTGCTTACCATCAGCCGTATGCTTGTTTGCCACATTAGTGGTATAACAAAAAGAAGTATAACGCGTATTTATGAAAGAGATAACGATATGAAGTTACACGTTAAGCTTTCGGTCCTGATTTTTATACTGTGATTTCAGTCGGTAAGTCAAGTCAATGATCGTAACGTGGCATGAAAACACTGACACCAGGGTAACTTTTCAGTTGACACAAATTTCTGGAAGTACACGAAAAAGAAAGATTCTGAAGGCAAACTCGAAATAATGTTATCAAAAGTTTCTCATGTAATCCCGGAACGTTGATAAATATTACCTATTCTGATCTAGACGGTAACAATCGTAAACCAGAATTTCTTATTGATATTGATACTATACCAGCATAGTAACAAACTCTTGAATTCACCGTCCTATCTATGCCCAAATCCATACATTATTATTGACGCAGGCCGCAATCACTGCTGAGATCCTGATATATTGAGTGAGGGAGTGAAGCGCACGTGATAGGAACACCTAGCAGACTATGAAATATACGAGTTAATATTTAGAACTGTCACTCTGAGTTAGAAATCTTTTGCTAGCAAAGTTGTTCATTAAGTTGTCCGTTGGTTCATTAGTCTAAGTCAAAAGTATCACACTAATCTAGCATAGTGTGTAAGTGTGTTAATCCAAGAGAACCTGCCGACAAACTGTTACAAAGTTTGGCAGAAAATGTATTTTGAACACTTTGTAATATTTCTGGAAAAAAAAAAAAAAAATATATAAGAAATATTGTTTTAGAGTAGATCAGAAGATAAGATGTTCTGAAACTCTACAATTGAAGGGAGATCAATATCCCAGCAGTGTGAAGAGCATGGCTCGGAAATCGGAGTATTTCTGCTTAATCGTCGAAATTTCTGCAGAAACGGGTTAACGGGTTGATGGTGGAATATTTATGATATGAGATACATACATACATAATAGAAATATGAAAACGTCCGTAATACACTCTCGTATATTTTAAAGTCAGGTGAACGTGCGCCAAGTAACATCCCACCAAATTTGAATTGACATTTCTGCTGATAAGAGCGCTATAAATTGTGGTGCGAGTGGGTTATTTTTTAAATCCCCCAAGACACATCTTATCTTTGAAGGCTTATTCCATCTGTTTTATATAATAAGGGGATTAGCTTGTGATCTATAGTGACATATTGAATTCCGTATTGCTATAAATTTATTACATAACCTTATCCTTTTTAGGGATCCGTACCTCAAAAGGAAATAATGGAACCATTATAAGATCACTTTGTTGTCCGTCTGTCTCTCCGTCTATCTGTCAAGATAAAGATAGTTCTCAGGAACGATTGAAGGTGTCAAGCTGAAATTCATTTCAAATACTCAGGTCTACACTGTCCCTAGGCGCTGTGAAAAAATCAAACTTCTAAGCCAACGCAAACAAAAGATACAGCCGTTTATGCCGAATTTTCGAATCCGACTCGCACTTGGCCGTTTTTTTTCTATAAATCATATTATTAATTTTATACTAGTTACATCACCAAATAACGGTCGCTGTTGTTTTTATCAAGATGTGATAGTTTAACTACGTATAGTGTGGTGTATGTAAAGTTGATAACACATGTGAAATAAGGTAAATAAAATTATAGTATTAAGAGGAACTTGCAAGAAATTTTGAAAAAAATTCTAAGGGATGTCCATCAAAATTCCATAATATTAGTATTTTGTCTTTTCTTTTTCTGATGAATTATTTAACTCTTTTTTACCTATCCACAACAAACGCTTGAATCTTATCAACATCAGATTCAGTGTAATACAAAGTTTAATATGAATAACAAAGTGTTACTTAGATGTGAACTACTAAAACCACTTTACAAAACGAATATAAATCCCCAAATGTGAAACCAAACAAAATTGTCACGTGAAGAGACGTATCGCTAAGAAAAACATTAAACCATACAAAACAATGTACGACTATTTCCATATTCACCACGAAAGACACATAAAAATCCAAGGCTTTGTGAGGAACGAGAGAAAATGCAATCTCTCGGTAACTAAAAAGTTTTCAAGAAAACGATCCTGCATGGGTTTGCTGGGGCACACTCGGCCCGCTACTTTGTACAACTAAGCGTTGGGAATAGTTGCTACGTGTTTTGTGTTTTTAAACGTGGCGTGAAAGTATTAGATATTAGCCAAAGTTGAGTAATACACAATGGGAATATTTAAAAAACTAAGTAATAAATCATAAAAATACATGAGTTATTTACACGAGAAAATTAGAGAGGGACAATACTTCCTACAATTAATTTCTTTCTGATTATATTCGTTGTGAGTTCCAGGACAGCTGTAGTTTCTCCCCCGGGACGTCAATAAGCTTCATTACTTATTGTCAATCTGAGGGCGCCTGGGTCTACAAAACGGTGCAAATATGTGGTGAGCTCCGAGGTACCGACTCTTCTCTCCTTTGTATTCTGGTTAACACTTTATTATATCAAAGGTAGGTATAGACTGCTAGCAGACGTGCAACAGTCCTGGGGGCCGATTCTACTAACACAAATGCACTAATGGACTCTCAATGGTGTCTCAATCGTGTCTCAAAAGAATGCCGATAGTGTATCAGTGAAATGTTTTTGACATTTGTTATGGACTTAAACACTAAAATAATGTTTAACATATTGTTTAAGTCCATAACAAATGTCGAAAACTATTCCACTGATACACTATCGGCATTTTATTGAGACACGATTAAGACACTATTGAGAGTCCATTGGTGCATTTGTGTTAGTAGAATCGGGCCCCTGGTTACATGCAGTCTTCCTCACAAAGTTTTTCTTTGCTATTAGGTTGTAAATTAGTTGTCCTATTCGTACGTATGTCTCAAGTAAAGTCGCCCTGTCAATGTTTGCCGACGGCTCTGAAGGGGAAAGCTTTCACATCGCCTCTAACCTTTTTGTTTGCCACCTTACGAGCTCCCTGATTTTGCTGTCATATATGTCTCGCACATATATTATTACAAAGGATTTTATTTAAACTTTGTTTTATTATTCTTTTGATATGTATAATAAATATATTTAAATATTATTTTTAAACTAAAACACGTGATTATAATTAACAAACGAATAGGTACTTAAACTAGTCGCCAATCGCCAAAACGGCTGGCTCGAGCAGACGTAAAAGTAAACAAAGTTCGAAACTCACAGTCATTACTTAGTGCATAACGACAATCGATTTACAATTGTTTTATAAACTGTGAGTCCAAATTTGGCGCGTGCCTACTTATAGCAGCTCTTGCAATCGCAAGACAACCAATGGCAATAATTACTTAGATCAAAAGCAGTCATTTCGGTAGTTATTATGTTAAATAATAAAAAAACTATTATGTATAAAATTATTTTAAGTATTATAATTATTAATATTATGGCGAAATTCCTCCGCTCTGCTTTTGCAGCGCCCAACAGGGCCCTTAAGTGAGTGTAGAATTATTGTATTATATTATATTACTGTATAGTATATTATGTAATCTGCATGTAATTTGAGGAGCAATAAAGAATTGAATTGAATTGAATAAAATAGGCATAATAGGCTTAGGTTGCCTTGAAAAGATTTCTTTCAATAATAAGGCCGCCTTGTTGTAAATACACAAGTTTGTATTATTAAGTCTACGTTCATTGAACTTTTTCACTATTTGCGTATTGCAAAATAAAAAATGTAATAAGTACATTTACTTCAATAATTTAGTTCATTACAAATCTTTGTTATAATTTATATCGTACTACAAGTACGACTACCTATCATGTAATTTAAAAGCATTTCTTTCACTGCAAAAGTAAACAGAATTTACGCAAAATTATGAAAGAATCCTAGATATTTCCACTAGATTAATTAACTCTGTTTCTAGCCATCCAAAGCACTCTAGTTGCAACTGTAGCAAGCTTATTAACTGTAAGGAAAGCTTCACATCAAAACGTAGCTTTTCTTGATATATTATGCCTGTATTTTTTATATTCATCTATTATATTCAGTTATCTATAACAGACAGACAGACAACAAAGTGTTTCTATATTATATGCGTTTCGTTTTTTTTCTTTCGAGGTTCCGAACACTAAAAAGTAAAAGATTAGTTAACTAGCTCAGGTTTTTAAGACAAATCGTAAGCGTCATGAGTTGGTCGGGCTTTCTCCTGTTGGCTTTTTTATGCTACAAAGGTGGCAAACAAGCATACGGCCCGCCTGATATAACCATCACTACTGAAGGTATCACTCACGCGTTGCCAACTCTCCCAAGTGTTCCAAGTCTTGAGACCTTACTCACCGTAAGAATACAACATGGCCGAGACCAATGCTGTTTCGCTGCGATCTTCTATAAAGTGGAGGTCCTTCCAGACGGGCTGCTCCGATTTGAGCGGGTTATCCTAAAGATGTCTGGTGGTAGTATCATCATATCAACCCAGAATCTTCACACTGCAGGAATACGGGTCTCCCTTCAATCCACACGCACACGACGCAACGCGTCTACTACAGTGGCTCGCGACCCGAGTTGAATGACGTATCAAAATGACGCTCGATATAGTATCGTCTGAAGTAAAAATTAAAAAATTTTAGTCGTATGTAGATAGTGCAGTGTGCGAATATAAGCTAATGAGAGTTGCTTCGCCATCGAGTCGCTTAATTGGGGAATGGTCTAAGTATGGTTCTATGTATAAGTTTTATAAGGTATATGTGTAAGTAACATTACAAGAGAGAACACAAAAGCTAAGGTATAGATTTTTTTAAACATTTTTTGAATATACACTAATGGCACATAAATTAAAATAACAGGTTACCGAACCGCGATAACCACGCAGGATATATCTGTGTCCGGTGAGTGGGTATATGGAATATCTTTCGCTGTAGATACATCCTAAAAGTGTAGTGTAAGATATTAACCGGATAAACCGGGTAACCGGCCAGCTCGAGGACCCTGCATACTTTATGCCTTAGATACTGTGAATAAATCATTTGTGAGAGCACCGTTTTCGTATTAATATATTGCTGTATTTTGTTGAGTGAATCACCTGTACTATAAGGTGTCTAAAAACACTGATTTATTAATTATTTTCGTTGGGGGTTTTCCCTCCCTCCCCCCTTCCATTATAGTTTTTTTCTCTAGCCTGTAGATATTAAGGGACAACACTACATAAGTTGTCTGAGCGCAACCGATGACGGCGGCAACTGGTCGACAAGATCGTGTAGAATCACGATCCTCAGCAGTTAGAGAACGATCAAGAAGAGATCTAGCCAAACGCCTTCTTCTGTCTCTTTTTGTCACGAAGATCGATTTTATATTACTCTACGGATTTCTGTCAAATAATGTAAAAAAATTAAGCCTTATATTTAATGCAATATCCATCCATACTAATATTATAAATGTGAAAGTGTGTTTGTTTGTTTATTTGTTTGTTTGTTTATTTGTTTGTTTGTCCCTCCTTCACGTCGAAAGTAATGAACGGATTGATATGATTTTGATGAGTTTAAGGTCTGGAGAGTGACATAGGCTACTTTTTATCTCGGAAAAACATCTCATTCCCACAGGAAAAAAGTATAACATTATTTTTTCATATTTTTAACGGGAATAATTTAAGGTATGGAGAGTGACATAAGGCTACTTTTTTTCCCACGGGATAAAGAGATTCCCATGGGAAAAATATACACATTTTTCCTTGATACGCGGGCGGAGCCGCGGATAACAGCTAGTTTAGCATAAAATATATATCAAAAATAATATTTAAATTAAAATAGACAAAAAAGCATATTATATGCTTATTGCAGTCGCTGTGTAATCTGTGCTAAATGTGTTACATAATTCAGAAAATCCATTTACTGCCCGGCAGCAGCGGTCCCATTCACTTAACATATTTTAAAAGATAGCTGTACGTTTTATATTAATTAAACTTTTCTATATAGTTAGTGGCTGTGAAATGATATTTATTTGGTTTTTTGTGAACGATACTAATATCTCAAGAGGTATCGCTGCAAATAAATAAATAAATAGCGTAGTTAATATTAATAATAAGGAGGGAAATATTAAAATAAAAGGAAACAAAGAAAAACAAAATCTTTCTTTTAATTTTCAAAAAACTTAAATTGACAATCAATTTTAAACCTATTCTAAGTTTAAAGTTAACTTTTATCTTGCTCATCCGTTGAGCTATGGCGGCTACGTTCGTTCTGCTAAGGGCTCATTATTTGATTAGTAGTTAAGTATACTAACAATTAAAATTCGTAGCAATTTTTAACAAATAGTTAGTTTTTTCAACGAATTTTAACCATTAGTATAGTTAACTACTGATCAAACAACGGGGCCACAGACCTCTTTTCTAAAATACTTATGAAAATAATATCTTATTCGAGGCTCGATGTCGGCGTCGCTGTGTGTCGCACTCTATACGAACATGGAAGTTAAGCAATGTCGACCCTAGTCAGTGTTTTTTTTAGACCACAAAGTTGGCAAACAAGCATACGGCCCGCCTGATGGTAAGCATCACCGTAACCTATAGACGCTTGCAATACCGGGAGTATCACTCACGCGTGCCAACCCCCCCAAGTGGAGCTCTGGAGACCTTACTCACCGTAGGAACACCACATGGCCGAGATCAATGCTATTTGGCTACGATCTTGTGTTTCATCATTCATCCTTTGTGTTTCAGTGTTTGAATGGGTTTCCTTATGTCTAGCTTCTCCGTGCTTCGGAGAGCACGTCAAATTGTTAAATTATTTTATTCAATAACCACTATAAGTTTGGAAGCAAGCATTGTGCTTGCAACTTCTATACTCCTGTTTCCAATATCACCTATTTTATTCTTAAGCTGAAACAATGAAAACCAACTTATTGGAATATATAGCATATTTTCGCCATTGAACTATGAAAATTAAGTTATAGTATAGAACTTGCAATTTTCAAGTTCATTATTGAAGTCTAATCATGAGATTGAGAATGAATAAAGATATCAAATGATTTGTTTTCAAAATATTTATTATGTTAGTAAAGTTTGTAGGACTATGAAATTACCTCTGCCTATTTGTCCGCCTGTTAGGTACTCTCTCATGTTAATTTAAATGTTTGATGTGGAGTTTGTAAATAACTTGAGATCGGAAAAAAAACAGAAAAGTTTTACGTTTAATAGTCAGAAAATCCCAGTACAGGATTGAGATCGGATCGGGATCAGGTAGCGGTCGGGTCAGAAGTTAGAATCATCAAAAATAATTTCTTATTCTATAAAATATGGTTTCATGATCACCTGAAATAAATAATTATAGTTGTTAGGCAACTAGCCATTTATATTTCGAAATTGATTTTTGAAAGTTTTTTTCTTCGATTGGTGTGGGATTTGAACCCACGACCCCTCGATATACGGCCGTGCTCTACCTATATTTTATTTTATTATTATGCTAGTTCTATTGATTATCTGAATATTTTTATCTCTACGATTTTGGGCATAATGCATCCGCTGCAGGTGTGCTTTGGCTTTTAGCCAAGTTTCGTGTTGCAAACATAATTTATAGTATTTATAACATTTAATAATAAACAGCTAAGTAAGATTTCAGTTTTGCAAACACTGAACTAAAGCTGAAAATATTATGCCTATTTTATTCAATTCAATTCAATTCTTTATTGCTCCTCAAATTACATGCAGATTACATAATATACTATACAGTAATATAATATAATACAATAATTCTACACTCACTTAAGGGCCCTGTTGGGCGCTGCAAAAGCAGAGCGGAGGAATTTCGCCATAATATTAATAATTATAATACTTAAAATAATTTTATACATAATAGTTTTTTTATTATTTAACATAATAACTACCGAAATGACTGCTTTTGATCTAAGTAATTATTGCCATTGGTTGTCTTGCGATTGCAAGAGCTGCTATTGGTTAATACAATGAACCATCTCCCTCTGTAAATATCGGAAATATACGAAAGACATACTATAAGTAGGCACGCGCCAAATTTGGACTCACAGTTTATAAAACAATTGTAAATCGATTGTCGTTATGCACTAAGTAATGACTGTGAGTTTCGAACTTTGTTTACTTTTACGTCTGCTCGAGCCAGCCGTTTTGGCGATTGGCGACTAGTTTAAGTACCTATTCGTTTGTTAATTATAATCACGTGTTTTAGTTTAAAAATAATATTTAAATATATTTATTATACATATCAAAAGAATAATAAAACAAAGTTTAAATAAAATCCTTTGTAATAATATATGTGCGAGACATATATGACAGCAAAATCAGGGAGCTCGTAAGGTGGCAAACAAAAAGGTTAGAGGCGATGTGAAAGCTTTCCCCTTCAGAGCCGTCGGCAAACATTGACAGGGCGACTTTACTTGAGACATACGTACGAATAGGACAACTAATTTACAACCTAATAGCAAAGAAAAACTTTGTGAGGAAGACTGCATGTAACCAGGGGCCCGATTCTACTAACACAAATGCACTAATGGACTCTCAATGGTGTCTCAATCGTGTCTCAAAAGAATGCCGATAGTGTATCAGTGGAATGTTTTTGACATTTGTTATGGACTTAAACACTAAAATAATGTTTAACATATTGTTTAAGTCCATAACAAATGTCGAAAACTATTCCACTGATACACTATCGGCATTTTATTGAGACACGATTAAGACACTATTGAGAGTCCATTGGTGCATTTGTGTTAGTAGAATCGGGCCCCTGGTTACATGCAGTCTTCCTCACAAAGTTTTTCTTTGCTATTAGGTTGTAAATTAGTTGTCCTATTCGTACGTATGTCTCAAGTAAAGTCGCCCTGTCAATGTTTGCCGACGGCTCTGAAGGGGAAAGCTTTCACATCGCCTCTAACCTTTTTGTTTGCCACCTTACGAGCTCCCTGATTTTGCTGTCATATATGTCTCGCACATATATTATTACAAAGGATTTTATTTAAACTTTGTTTTATTATTCTTTTGATATGTATAATAAATATATTTAAATATTATTTTTAAACTAAAACACGTGATTATAATTAACAAACGAATAGGTACTTAAACTAGTCGCCAATCGCCAAAACGGCTGGCTCGAGCAGACGTAAAAGTAAACAAAGTTCGAAACTCACAGTCATTACTTAGTGCATAACGACAATCGATTTACAATTGTTTTATAAACTGTGAGTCCAAATTTGGCGCGTGCCTACTTATAGTATGTCTTTCGTATATTTCCGATATTTACAGAGGGAGATGGTTCATTGTATTAACCAATAGCAGCTCTTGCAATCGCAAGACAACCAATGGCAATAATTACTTAGATCAAAAGCAGTCATTTCGGTAGTTATTATGTTAAATAATAAAAAAACTATTATGTATAAAATTATTTTAAGTATTATAATTATTAATATTATGGCGAAATTCCTCCGCTCTGCTTTTGCAGTGCCCAACAGGGCCCTTAAGTGAGTGTAGAATTATTGTATTATATTATATTACTGTATAGTATATTATGTAATCTGCATGTAATTTGAGGAGCAATAAAGAATTGAATTGAATTGAATAAAATAGGCATAATATTTTCAGCTTTAGTTCAGTGTTTGCAAAACTGAAATCTTACTTAGCTGTTTATTATTAAATGTTATAAATACTATAAATTATGTTTGCAACACGAAACTTGGCTAAAAGCCAAAGCACACCTGCAGCGGATGCATTATGCCCAAAATCGTAGAGATAAAAATATTCAGATAATCAATAGAACTAGCATAATAATAAAATAAAATATAGGTAGAGCACGGCCGTATATCGAGGGGTCGTGGGTTCAAATCCCACACCAATCGAAGAAAAAAACTTTCAAAAATCAATTTCGAAATATAAATGGCTAGTTGCCTAACAACTATAATTATTTATTTCAGGTGATCATGAAACCATATTTTATAGAATAAGAAATTATTTTTGATGATTCTAACTTCTGACCCGACCGCTACCTGATCCCGATCCGATCTCAATCCTGTACTGGGATTTTCTGACTATTAAACGTAAAACTTTTCTGTTTTTTTTCCGATCTCAAGTTATTTACAAACTCCACATCAAACATTTAAATTAACATGAGAGAGTACCTAACAGGCGGACAAATAGGCAGAGGTAATTTCATAGTCCTACAAACTTTACTAACATAATAAATATTTTGAAAACAAATCATTTGATATCTTTATTCATTCTCAATCTCATGATTAGACTTCAATAATGAACTTGAAAATTGCAAGTTCTATACTATAACTTAATTTTCATAGTTCAATGGCGAAAATATGCTATATATTCCAATAAGTTGGTTTTCATTGTTTCAGCTTAAGAATAAAATAGGTGATATTGGAAACAGGAGTATAGAAGTTGCAAGCACAATGCTTGCTTCCAAACTTATAGTGGTTATTGAATAAAATAATTTAACAATTTGACGTGCTCTCCGAAGCACGGAGAAGCTAGACATAAGGAAACCCATTCAAACACTGAAACACAAAGGATGAATGATGAAACACAAGATCGTAGCCAAATAGCATTGATCTCGGCCATGTGGTGTTCCTACGGTGAGTAAGGTCTCCAGAGCTCCACTTGGGGGGGTTGGCACGCGTGAGTGATACTCCCGGTATTGCAAGCGTCTATAGGTTACGGTGATGCTTACCATCAGGCGGGCCGTATGCTTGTTTGCCAACTTTGTGGTCTAAAAAAAACACTGACTAGGGTCGACATTGCTTAACTTCCATGTTCGTATAGAGTGCGACACACAGCGACGCCGACATCGAGCCTCGAATAAGATATTATTTTCATAAGTATTTTAGAAAAGAGGTCTGTGGCCCCGTTGTTTGATCAGTAGTTAACTATACTAATGGTTAAAATTCGTTGAAAAAACTAACTATTTGTTAAAAATTGCTACGAATTTTAATTGTTAGTATACTTAACTACTAATCAAATAATGAGCCCTTAGCAGAACGAACGTAGCCGCCATAGCTCAACGGATGAGCAAGATAAAAGTTAACTTTAAACTTAGAATAGGTTTAAAATTGATTGTCAATTTAAGTTTTTTGAAAATTAAAAGAAAGATTTTGTTTTTCTTTGTTTCCTTTTATTTTAATATTTCCCTCCTTATTATTAATATTAACTACGCTATTTATTTATTTATTTGCAGCGATACCTCTTGAGATATTAGTATCGTTCACAAAAAACCAAATAAATATCATTTCACAGCCACTAACTATATAGAAAAGTTTAATTAATATAAAACGTACAGCTATCTTTTAAAATATGTTAAGTGAATGGGACCGCTGCTGCCGGGCAGTAAATGGATTTTCTGAATTATGTAACACATTTAGCACAGATTACACAGCGACTGCAATAAGCATATAATATGCTTTTTTGTCTATTTTAATTTAAATATTATTTTTGATATATATTTTATGCTAAACTAGCTGTTATCCGCGGCTCCGCCCGCGTATCAAGGAAAAATGTGTATATTTTTCCCATGGGAATCTCTTTATCCCGTGGGAAAAAAAGTAGCCTTATGTCACTCTCCATACCTTAAATTATTCCCGTTAAAAATATGAAAAAATAATGTTATACTTTTTTCCTGTGGGAATGAGATGTTTTTCCGAGATAAAAAGTAGCCTATGTCACTCTCCAGACCTTAAACTCATCAAAATCATATCAATCCGTTCATTACTTTCGACGTGAAGGAGGGACAAACAAACAAATAAACAAACAAACAAATAAACAAACAAACACACTTTCACATTTATAATATTAGTATGGATGGATATTGCATTAAATATAAGGCTTAATTTTTTTACATTATTTGACAGAAATCCGTAGAGTAATATAAAATCGATCTTCGTGACAAAAAGAGACAGAAGAAGGCGTTTGGCTAGATCTCTTCTTGATCGTTCTCTAACTGCTGAGGATCGTGATTCTACACGATCTTGTCGACCAGTTGCCGCCGTCATCGGTTGCGCTCAGACAACTTATGTAGTGTTGTCCCTTAATATCTACAGGCTAGAGAAAAAAACTATAATGGAAGGGGGGAGGGAGGGAAAACCCCCAACGAAAATAATTAATAAATCAGTGTTTTTAGACACCTTATAGTACAGGTGATTCACTCAACAAAATACAGCAATATATTAATACGAAAACGGTGCTCTCACAAATGATTTATTCACAGTATCTAAGGCATAAAGTATGCAGGGTCCTCGAGCTGGCCGGTTACCCGGTTTATCCGGTTAATATCTTACACTACACTTTTAGGATGTATCTACAGCGAAAGATATTCCATATACCCACTCACCGGACACAGATATATCCTGCGTGGTTATCGCGGTTCGGTAACCTGTTATTTTAATTTATGTGCCATTAGTGTATATTCAAAAAATGTTTAAAAAAATCTATACCTTAGCTTTTGTGTTCTCTCTTGTAATGTTACTTACACATATACCTTATAAAACTTATACATAGAACCATACTTAGACCATTCCCCAATTAAGCGACTCGATGGCGAAGCAACTCTCATTAGCTTATATTCGCACACTGCACTATCTACATACGACTAAAATTTTTTAATTTTTACTTCAGACGATACTATATCGAGCGTCATTTTGATACGTCATTCAACTCGGGTCGCGAGCCACTGTAGTAGACGCGTTGCGTCGTGTGCGTGTGGATTGAAGGGAGACCCGTATTCCTGCAGTGTGAAGATTCTGGGTTGATATGATGATACTACCACCAGACATCTTTAGGATAACCCGCTCAAATCGGAGCAGCCCGTCTGGAAGGACCTCCACTTTATAGAAGATCGCAGCGAAACAGCATTGGTCTCGGCCATGTTGTATTCTTACGGTGAGTAAGGTCTCAAGACTTGGAACACTTGGGAGAGTTGGCAACGCGTGAGTGATACCTTCAGTAGTGATGGTTATATCAGGCGGGCCGTATGCTTGTTTGCCACCTTTGTAGCATAAAAAAGCCAACAGGAGAAAGCCCGACCAACTCATGACGCTTACGATTTGTCTTAAAAACCTGAGCTAGTTAACTAATCTTTTACTTTTTAGTGTTCGGAACCTCGAAAGAAAAAAAACGAAACGCATATAATATAGAAACACTTTGTTGTCTGTCTGTCTGTTATAGATAACTGAATATAATAGATGAATATAAAAAATACAGGCATAATATATCAAGAAAAGCTACGTTTTGATGTGAAGCTTTCCTTACAGTTAATAAGCTTGCTACAGTTGCAACTAGAGTGCTTTGGATGGCTAGAAACAGAGTTAATTAATCTAGTGGAAATATCTAGGATTCTTTCATAATTTTGCGTAAATTCTGTTTACTTTTGCAGTGAAAGAAATGCTTTTAAATTACATGATAGGTAGTCGTACTTGTAGTACGATATAAATTATAACAAAGATTTGTAATGAACTAAATTATTGAAGTAAATGTACTTATTACATTTTTTATTTTGCAATACGCAAATAGTGAAAAAGTTCAATGAACGTAGACTTAATAATACAAACTTGTGTATTTACAACAAGGCGGCCTTATTATTGAAAGAAATCTTTTCAAGGCAACCTAAGGGTAACGAAATTAAAAATGATATGGGCAGGGCTAGCAAGACACGAATCAGTTAAACTAATACTTATGGTTTTTTCTAATTGTGATTGGGTTTGGAGGGTTTGGGGTTAAGGAAATTTTTAATACTCAATAAAAATATATATTATATGTTCATATAAGCTTCGCCTAAACGTCTATTGTAAAGATTATTTACTTAAATGATTACAATGTAAATAAAACTATTAGGCTATTGCTATCTGAACGTACTTTATAACAAAAAATATGTTTTACGATGCGAAATTGGCCAAAAAACCCCGTGACCCAGATACATGAGCGTCGCATGGCAAAATTATCGGTAGTAAAGCAAACAAATAGGTGCTTCTCAGATACTTTGTCACGTCTCATCGTAAACTTGCTGTAACTCTGTCGACGATAAAATACCTCGCAAATAAAAACCGGTGCTCCCATGTAAGGTTAGGTGGGTTGCAAGCATCTAAAATAATACAGATTTACAACTCATTTGTCTTTTTAGTTTAGGCGAAGATGGCGCCTTCTGTACGTGTTAGAATGACGTCACCGGCGTCATCGTATTGTTCATAAATGATGAAGGTGTTGTGTGCTGGTTAGTAACGTAACGTTGCTAGGTGTCATGGATACAATTAGATTCAATTACTTAGAATGTAAATGTGCTAATGCTACTAATATCAAAAAATTAAGATTTAACTGTGATTACTTTATAAAATGTGTTCTTGGAGAAGGGAAAAATAACTTATACTTAGATATTTTAAGGCTGCCTACCTCAGAGTATAGATAAGCAAGCTATAGAGCGCGCGTATCGCTTTTTGACCATTGTGCAAAGCGTAAGCAGATGTTCTATAGTGCTAATTTTTTGTATGCTTCCATTTCGTCGTTTTTACAGCTCTGCACTGCACATTTCACCATGATTCCTTAAAATTCGAATAAATAACATCGAGAGAAACAATCAGCGTGCGTGACTAATAGCTTCGTTCGTTGCTGACTTCGTTGTTGCTGTTTTGAGTTCGTCTGTTTGTTCATACTCGTGATTACCGTTCATACTTGCTCAAGCACGCTCTATAGCTTTCTTATCTATACTCTAAGCTGTTACACTCCTATGCACTACTTGTTTCACTTGTACCATTTTTTAGGTTAAACAAACAGAGGCAAATACAAATTATAGTCTCTCAAGACTGGCAAAATTATTGCAGTAACCAAAATCATTTTCGTTATTACACATATAAATAAATATTTATAGCAAAATGTACGCTGAGCTTAAGATGCTTCACAAAAACATTGTTAGGGAGGGCTTATTTTTTAAGGTCAATTAGGTGGAAGACGGAAACGCGTGAAAAGTCCTGTTCCTGGCGAATGATAAATTAAGGGTAATTTAACTTTTTATTGGTAACCATAAAAATGCCTTATAACAATGCACACAGAAACGTAATGATTTTTTTTAACTTTACGTGGTGTACTTAGGATTTTTTATGGAAGTCAGAAGTGTGGTGACACCATTGTAGGTTTCACTTTGCTTTTAACCCTCTAAGGTTCAGGTCCTGGAGCTACTGGTCGTATTTTATACCGTTAAAACCTTTAAGGTCTTTAATGGTATGGTACTATTCTGAATTACTAGAACCCTTAAAATCTTGAAGTGTGAGCTTAATAATATAAATAGCGACACCTTATTTATTTCGAAAGTTTAGTTGTTAAGTTTCCTTGATTTAGTGAAGTAAACATTACATTACAACAACAACAACTTAAATATATTAAGTTTAAATTGATCTAATATTTCGATTACGATTTTTTTTTTTTATATTGACGCGTGAGAATGTCTTTTTGGTTTCTGGATGTTAAATGTCTTTTTATTAAATTTTGACCCTTCTCCAAACCCTGAAATTGATAATGTTCCCATTTTCTTTGTAATCTCTGGAGGCACTATCTTCCCGGAACAATACTTGATAAATATCACAAATTCACATTTCGTGCCCAGACTTGATAATTATTATGTTATCCACATTTTTTATCGCTTCAACTGAATTCTGATCATTTATGAAAGATCTTTTTTGACTCAAAAAGAAAGAATGTTGGTAGACAAATAGTCGTGACAAACTTCTAATTTAAGGTCAGTCATCTCTTCGTCGTTCTAAGTATAATTTTATTCTTATTTTCGGACTTTCCTGTGGGTTGTTCTTTCCCAATATTATGATTGTAAATGCCCCGTATAATCTAATAAATTGTCATGTTTACTTCACTATAATCAAGGAAACTTAATAACTAAACTTTCGAAATAAATAAGGTGTCGCTATTTATATGCTATGAATTTGAAAACTCTTTTTAAAATTATTGAACCTGGTCACGACTGACTTTAGGCACCTATGAATATTATGTTTTTTTTTTTTTTTTTTTTTCGGGTAGGCATTGGAATAAGACGTGTCAGTTTGTGCTCTATTTGAATAATTTAATTAAAATAATTAGAAAATACAATTTTCACTTTTTCATGCGTCATTAATTGATAGTTACCTACCAGCTTACTTCTCCTGTAAAATTCCAACACATCACAAATATCACATCACATTAACATTATAAGTACTAAGTCGTTTTCACTACAATGGAAGCTTTGAAGCGCATAGAGGACATTGCAGAGGAATTTAATGCCAAAATGGCACGTTTCGATGCAGAGCTGGCTGCTGCACGAGTCTCCCCAGGTACGAACAAGCACACTTTGGACTCGCTCAGTACCGAGTTCAAAGTTTTTAAATCGGACACTGTTGCTACATTCAGCAGCCTGCATGCTATGGTGTCCCACCTAGTCGAGGATGTAGACAGGCTGGAGATGAGAACTCGTCGCAAAATTTTACTTCTGCACGGGGTGCCTGAACAGAAAGACGAGGATGCTGTAGCTGCTGCCGTTACGGTGTTTGCTGGCTGTGTACGGGACTCACATATCGCTGCGGGAGACATCAGAAGGTGTCACCGTATGGGCCGTGCAGGTGGTGACAAGCCTAGACCTCTATTGGTCAAGTTCAATGATGTGGCAAGCAGGGAAAGAGTGTGGTTCGAAAAGAAGCGCCTAAAGAGCAGTGGAAGAACCATGTCCGAATTTTTAACATCACGGCGCCACAAGCTGTTTATGGCTGCGCGTGCCAGACTGGGTGTGTCCCGGGTTGTCCCGACTATTGGACACGGGAAGGCGATATATATTGCGTGGATGCTGCGGGCAAGAGGCAGCGCATCGCCTCCGTTGCCCAACTGGATGCCCTCGCTGGTCCTGGTACTGCAAGCGGCCCCAATACCGCTGCGGAAAGGCCGACAATGAAGACTGCTGCGCAGCCTGCGGGCCGTAGTCGCCGCGTCGTCCCGGCGGCGACAGCCGCTAAGAAGTAGTGGAAATAGTGCTTATTCTTGGCGTCGTCGATTCACTAAATTGTTTTTTGTGATTGTGGTTGATCGGCATGTTCCCAATGGAAATTATGTTACTTTTTCTCTCGGTCTTATAGTGCACACCCGCGTTTAGTTAGTATTTTTTTTCCTTTCCTTTTGCCTTGGAGGTAGGTATCACAGTTTATTTTACTAAAATCTTACTTAATTCGTAGTTACTTTCATTAAAACATTTAGCAATAGAGTGGCGTTTGGTGACTTTGACATCAGTCAGCGTCACTAAATGTCATTCATTTCTTCTTCTTCTTTTGGCAACCTACTTCTCTTTTATTTATTTTGGTTTGGTTTTGGTTTGTATTTGTAATCATTATTATTATTATTATTATTTTATTTTTAAACGGGTTGTGCTGTTTGTGTTGTATTGTATTTTTCATAATTTTTTTTTTCTTTTAAACGGGAACATTGCCTTTTAAATTTTTTTTTTTTGTTTTGTTTTTTTTTTATTGATTACTTTTCATTGCTGCTGGCAGGTAACTATTTAGAGCTGGGGTTAATCGGTATTTATTATCAATATTTATTTTTTATTTATTTATTTATTTTAGTATTATTATTCTATTATTATTATGTCGTGTAGCGAGTCTAGTAATGACTATCTGTCCATTTCTGATGATAGTTTCCATAGTCTTAATGAAACTTCCCTTACTGATTCCCTTGTCACTACCTTTGCGAGTGTTCCTAAAAATTTTAATATTGTACATATAAATGCTCAGAGCATTCCGGCGCACTATGTAGATCTGCTTTCTACTTTTGGTAACAATAATAACGTGCATGCTATTCTAGTGTCCGAGTCCTTCCTTCATCCGTCCTTGCCATCCACTACATACTCTCTCCCAGGTTTCCAACTCATTCGCAACGATCGTACTACTTCCTCCCACGGTGGTGTGGCTATCTATCTTCGAAGTCACGTTCCTTTCACTGTTATCAATAAATCTCCACAGCCTCCCCCACCAAATACGGCTGAACACCTCTTTTTAGAAGTATCTCTTTCCGGTACTAAAGTCCTTCTCGGTGTATATTATAGTCCGAATTTGTCAATAAATTATTTTCCTGCTTATGAGTCCCTTCTGGAAGCTCTTTGTCCGTTGTACGAGCATTCCATTATAATGGGCGATTTCAACACGTGTCTTTTAAGGGTTGACTCTCGCGCTCGTCGCCTTCAAACTCTGGTTAGTTCATCCAATTTGAACTTACTTCCTCTAAATGCTACGCATTATTTTCCTAATTGTACCCCCTCTCTTTTAGACCTTATCATGGTTAGTTCTCTCGATCATGTTGCGAAGCATGGACAATTAAGTGCGGATGCCTTTTCCTATCATGACCTAGTTTTCCTTTCCTATAAAATCCGTCCTCCTAAATTGAAACCCAAGATCGTCATGCAGCGCAGCTTTGGTGGAATGGATATCGAGCAACTACGTCGTGATGCCAATAAAATTAATTGGTCGAATATCGATGATGCTGTTACCGTAGACGAGAAGGTTCGGTTATTTAACTGCTCGTTAATAGATCTTTATGATGCTCATGCACCTATACGGCCGGTAAAGCTCAAACATCTTCCTGCACCTTGGTTAACTGATGACATCAAGTCTCTTCGGGAGAAAAAAAATCGTGCAAAAGCTCGCCATAAAGCGGATCCAGCGAGTATCACTAAGAGAGACAAATATCATAAGGTCAGGAATCTCTGCAATAAGGTGTGTAGGGATGCGCAGCGACGCCACATTCATCAGTCTGTTGAGAATGAAGACCAATCAAAAGTTTGGAAATTCCTTAGAACATTGGGAATTGGCAAATCACGTAATTCCTGTACTTCAGATGTCGATCTTGACTCACTAAATAGTCATTTCTCTTCTTGCACGTTTCTTGATAAAAAAGTCAAATCGGATACATTAACTGAACTCTCTTCTATGCCTCTTCCCAATTACTCTCCGTTTGTTTTCAAATCGTTTACTGACTGTGATGTTAAGAGAAGCATTTTATCCATCACGTCTAATGCCGTCGGGGGTGATTGTATTAGTCGTAAGATGATCATTCCTCTGATTGATATCCTTGTTCCTATCCTAGCAAAAATCCTTAATTTTTCTATCTTTACAGGCTCCTTTCCTGAGTGCTGGAAACAAGCACACATCATCCCACTTCCCAAAAAAAGTAATCCCTCTGTTTTCAGTGACTACCGTCCCATATCTATACTCCCTTTTCTCTCTAAAGTCTTGGAACGGCTAGTACATTGGCAACTGAACAGCTTTCTTAATTCCAATCACATCCATAACCCTTTTCAGTCTGGTTTTCGTCCCGGTCATAGTACGACTACTACTTTAGTTAAGATTACGGACGACATTAGACGTGGTATGGAAAATCAACAACTCACTTTATTGACACTACTTGATTTCAGTAATGCTTTTAATTCCGTCGATATTGACATCATGATAGGAGTACTGTCTTCTCTTAACATATCTCCGGCGGTATGCGATTGGTTTCATAATTACCTGTACGGGCGTCGGCAATGTGTCAAAATTGATCACCTAAATTCTACCTGGTGCGACACAACAGCTGGCGTGCCGCAGGGTGGTGTGCTGTCTCCTTTATTGTTTGCTATTTTCATTTCCTCTATCTCTAGTTCTCTTTCTTGTTCCTATCACCTTTATGCAGACGATTTACAAATTTATTGTCAAACATCATTGAGCAATTTAGCCTTAGCTGTTTCCGAAACTAATGATAATTTAAGCCGCATTTCATGCTGGAGTAAGCGCTTTGGACTTAAAGTTAACCCTGCCAAATCTCAAAGCATTATTATAGGTAGCCAGGCGTTTATATCTAGGCTCGATAGTATTGCAGTTCCGCCGGTTTTGCTTGATGGCATCTGCATTCCTTTAAAAAATACAGTTAAAAACTTAGGGATGATAATGGATTCCACGTTATCTTGGAAGGCTCAGGTGGCCGAGGTAAGCAGGAAGATGTTTGCCGCTTCTTCATCACTTCGACGACTCAGAAATTTTCTACCCACTGCCACCAAGGCTGCTCTTGCACAATCCCTCCTTCTCCCTTTACTTGACTATGCTGATATAGCGTATCCGGACCTTAATGTTGAGTTGCTTAATAAATTAGAACGTATGCAAAATTTCTGCATCAGGTTCATTTACGGTCTGCGAAAATTCGATCATGTGTCTGAATACCGAGCGAAACTAAAATGGCTTCCCATTCGCCAGCGTAGGGACATGCACATCCTTTCCTTCCTCTACACTATTCTTTTCAATCCTTGGACCCCCTCCTATCTTAAAGAATACTTCACATACACTTCTTCATCCCATAGCCTATCACTCCGATCCACTGACAATCTCACTCTTTTAATTCCTGTCCATTCTTCCAAATTTCTCGACCAATCCTTCTCTATCCAGGCCATGAGACTATGGAACAACTTACCTGTGACAATCAGAACTGCGAAATCACTAGCTATATTTAAGCGAGAAGTAAAAAACTATTTCCTTTCACACTGATTCCTTGTTTTTAACGACATTTTATTTTATTTTAAGTATTGTACTATACAAGTATACACCATAATAATGTAAACTAAGTACCTATTGTTTTAGTTTTTAAATTTATATATATATATGTATATATATAAGTATATATGTAATATTGTACCTTATACTTATTTTGTATTATATAAATACCTTATGGTATTTAGACTATTTATTTATTAGATGTGTATATTGATATGTCCTGCTGTTTACTGTGTTTTGCTAGCCCTGCCCACTCCATTACAGAATTTCGTTACCCTAAGGTTGCCTTGAAAAGATTGCTTTGAGCAATAAGGCCGCCTTGTTGCATATACACATGTTTTGTTTGTTACTTTTACTGTTTATTGTATCACTGTGTGTTTTGCAAATAAAGCTTAATTAATAGTTTGATAGAAAAATTTTGACCTCCAAATGGGAGTAAATGGGTATGTGGTTCCCACCACGGTTTAAGTTTAAGTAAGTATTCATTAAAAAAGTATGAACTATGAAACATTCCTTTCAAAATTTGGAGGTTATGTTCCCAACAATGTAACAGGCGGATTAACCTCAACAGGGCCGCCACTAATTTATGTATACTTGGATCCGCGACGTCGCTCCGGAATTATTTAGATAACCAACGCAACATGTAAATTAAAATTTAATATTTTAGTGTTCTGTGCCTTTGCAATGAAATATTAGATTTTTTTGCAAAATGTAACCTTCCTCCTTTTGACGATTTTTGATTCATCGGATGCAGACCACGCGGAAGACCGAGAAAACAATGGATAGATGAGCTGAAATGTTGTTAAAGAATTCATATCTTTTGTGTTATTAAATCAAATAAACTACCTGTTTTTCTTTGCAATCCTTATCAATTCTAACACTGATTAAATCTTCCACTGCTGGACATAGGTCACCCAAACGCTTCCAATATGACCGGTTGCAAGCAATGGCTCTTGCCAGTTCTAGGAAGCTCTAAATAGGGAGTCATGGAAAGCCTTTGACTAGCAATGGGACAGTTTAGGCTAATAAAGGAACCCACGGCTTTACGTGTGAGTCACAATCGCGTATAACTTTTAATATCATAAAATAAATTTCAACTTCATAACTTTGCACCGGCTGTTTTTAACGTTTCAATTCACCACTATTGCATTTAATAGCATATTGTCATGAATGCAAAATGCATTTGGTATGCACGATATACCATTTACGTTAAATTAAATGTAAAATTAACTTTTTAACATTGTATATGGGGTGGAAAGTTTGTAAAACGGTGCATTTTTTAAGCTTAAAATGATATAAAAGGCAACAATTTATTTATTTTTTGCCCGCGGAGAGTTTAAAATTTGTTTGTTTGCGATGACAAGTTGCTCTGCTCCACTGACTTTGTAGTATTTATTGTTTGTTTTTGTTGGATTTTATTTATGTGTTACATAAACCGAAATTTTTCAACTTTTATTTAAATTTTGACAACTGAATTTTGCAAGAGTACGACAGGATATTTTATATGATGAACATTTTGTAATTGCCTTCGTTCAGAGTGTATTCTAATTAAGTAGCACAATTTATTTTATCTCGCCTGGTAATCGATTTAGGATTCCCAAGAACTGGGAAACCTAAAATTGCGCCAGAGACAAAAAAAAATACCACAGTTGCGGAAATTAACGTAATCGCACAATTTATTGTATAAATTATGGTCTTGCTAATTCAACCATAATACTGTACAGTAATATAAACCAAGATAGGAAGAATAAGCCATATAAAATGATATAGAATTTAAATTCACTAAAAATGAGTAGCATGTTTCCTTGATATTCAAATTATACACAATAGAAAGTATAATATTTCGCACGCTCAAGAGATGGAAAATATGTGAGGATTTAAAAATATTCTTTCGGTATTATTACGCGTTTCCAATATGTTGTTTGAATACGTTATTATATAAAACTACTGAAAGCAAAGTAAGGGTCACAAATTTTAAGATGGTGGATCCTTTTGAATTAATTTCACACAAACAAACATTACAGACTCTTACAACTACAAGAAAGGCTAGTGGCTGAGTAATAGCCGACGACTTTATAAAATAGCACTGTAAAAACAGGGTAAGTGCGTGTCTCTCGGGCCCGACACGCACTGTTTTTTACTGGATGTCATATTTAGAAAATAGTCATAGTCAATTTGACAATAAAATTTCTCTTTCCGTTTTTCCATGGGTACAACGGAAACATATTATCATTCCGAATAATTTACTGTCACCAACTTTTTATTTGCTCAATACCGCTTTCAGAAAAAGTCTATCAGTGATGGTAATCCGACAATTTTCTCTTTCCGTTCATTCAACGGTACAACGGAAACACAACGAAATTTCGAAGCATTTCCACCGACGATGTTTAAAGTTTATTTTTCCGCAGTATAAAAGTTGTATGCAATCGTAAACTGAACTGATATTGGCCAATTCGATATACGCGATCTGCGAGCTTTAAGACCTATTTAAACTTGAATATTAGTTTAAAAGTTTAGGTGTATAATACACGTTTATAAGATACCAT
Organism: Endotricha flammealis; assembly: GCA_905163395.2. Lineage (NCBI taxonomy): Eukaryota > Metazoa > Arthropoda > Insecta > Lepidoptera > Pyralidae > Endotricha > Endotricha flammealis. The sequence continues at coordinate 17,265,553 of LR990855.1, forward strand.
TTTAAGTTTAATATTGTTCACGAATATGGCTAAAAATAAGCTGTATTTTTTAAAACATTTTTGTTTTGATGGCAGATTACGTTACCTTAACAGGATTACTTTCTAACTTCTGTGATTTAACATCTTCTCTATTCTATCTTACCATCATAATAAAACAATGAGATAGACTTCCACATCTCTTACTGACTGAACGCATTACTGCACCACGCCAATATTCTGTAAATGGTACTTCACCAGTCGAGTTAGCTCGATTTGTAATGCTCTACCACTCTAACTTAATTTATGTTCATTATTTGAATCAGTATTTTTATGTCTTTTCGGTTTGTTCTTCGACTTTAATGCCATCATTCTCTTTCGTTGTAGTTCTTTCGTTGTGGATAGAACTTGATACTTTCCCGGTCTAGCTGGCCCATTTCATATTCAATAATCCAAATAATAGTAATAACGTTATGCAAAACTTTTACTTGATAACGTAAAACACTTTTTCAATTTCCTTGTTTATCGAAGCATCACGAACAAACGCACTCGCTGATATTGAACTATTATTTATAGGTACATAATAAATTTTATTAGTTCCGCATTATTCCCGTTTTATTATGTTTACTAGCTTTTACCCGCGGCTTCGCTCGCTTTAATTTTATGACTGTATAGACAGATCTCGTTTGACAACAAAACAACCCATAGCGCGACTTGTGGCGCTATATTTTGGCCGATACAGCGCCGTCTATAGTAGAAATATTATTTTCCCATTGGAACGACACACTTTCACGGGATAAAATGTAGCCTATGTTGGGCTCTGTACCCCTAACAATATGTATGCAAATTTTCATAATGATTAGCTGCTTTGTCAAGCCGTGAAGGAATAACAAACAAACAAACTCACTTTCTCATTTATAATATTAGTAAGGATTATGTTAGTGCGTTTTAATAGTATAATACACAAGACAATATAAATTCTATGTCTACTATTTATGCATAAGATGCCAGCATCTATCGCGATATAAAATAGATGAATAAATAATTTTATTTGTATCTCCAAAGCACACAGAATGACAGAAATAAATAGTTAATGTTGACAAGGTAGTGGTAGGAAATGTGTGTCGCAGTGATACAAAGAGGTAGCAACTCAGTGCATAATTTGCTCGGGGAGTAAACCACAGACTTTTTAGGTAGGTTAGGTAATAAACTTAATGACTAAAAGGGCTGAAGTGCTGTAGGGCGCCAATGGTAATGCTTTGTTTCCTGAATGGTGATAGGGTAGCTTATTTAATGTAATATTAAAAGTCTGCAATTTGTTGACAATGCCTAAGTGAACATACATTACGCGTTGAAGTCAGCACTCAAGTTAGAAAAATCATCTCAACAATGCAAACTATGCTAAGCTAACAGATTTGACAGCTAAGTTTTTGGTCCGCACCATAAGTGAGACTTGCGGTAGCCTTGTATATAATGGCCGTACCGCTTTCCGCTCCATACTTCGCGCTCTCACCCGTGACATGGCGTTTGACATACCGCACCCACGGGAAATTTATGTATCCAAACTCGAAAATTGAATAGCAAAGTAAGATGTTATCATTTCCGTATTGAATTATAAATCATACTGTACGTCGTCGGTTGGTTCATGGGAGTTTCTTCCCAACTAGCTATTGCTCGCAGCTTTGGCTGTGATTGATTTTTTTTATGACAGAAAAGGACAGACGAGGTAGTATGTCACCTGATTATAATAAATCACGGCTGCCCATGAACATTTAGGTCTAGAATAATCTTGGACGACCTTGGATGCGTTGCTTATCTATGAAGAAATGATAAAGGAAGGAAAGGAAGACAATACATAGAAAGAAGAACAAGTATTAGTGGCATATCACTGCTATTTCGCGTCGATATTGTGTTAGATAAAGTGATTATGTTCTGCAACGTTATGCATGCAATGTCTGACTTTATTCACAGTCTTTTCGAATTTGAATAAAGTGTTAGATAATCCCTAAAAAGTCATCTTTAATTCATTAGTCTAACTTAATATACTGCTGGGCAAATGCCACCTTCCATGAGTTCCTTACAATCAAGAAAAAGAGATGTACACGTGCCGGTCTTAACTCTACATATTATACAACATTAAAAAAGCAATATTGAAATGTTCAGAACAATCAACACAGATAACGATTACAAAAAAGGGTCGCCAATTAAAAAAAAAAATCCTCCCTCCTTTTGATCATTAAACCCCATTTCGTTATCACCGCATGATGTATAGTCACAGTTACATTTGAGCCGGTTATAAATTCCCCACGAAGCGGAAAGCGTCTGCTGATGGGAAATTTCCCTAAAATTAAAATATAACAAAATAAATCCCGCTACAGTGGGCGCGGGTGCGAAAATGAGCTCTCCGGTGTAGAATGATGTGGTATGGAGTGGAAGGTTTTAAGGATGAATATTTGCTTGTATGATAAAATTTATTAGACGTTGCCAGAGATGATTTTATGTAATTAGTATTTAAAAATATTTAAGAAAATACTGATAAAATTTAACCTTGAAGTGGTTAGTTAGAAAAGATTTACGGGATTTTCATCCAGTAATCATGTCCACATGTGGAGAGGAGAAAAGAGATGAGAAGCTGTGCCAAAATAAACAAATCTACTCCAGTCAGTGGACAGGGATTTGTTAATTAGTTTCATATAATTGACCGCCAGTCAGCACAATAAACTAATTATTGCAAATTATACATTCACTATAGTCTGAAAATGATCAGTTCATTTTGTATTTTCGTCTACTGCAAATAAAGCAAATTATTTTATCTATTTACCCAAAATGGTGGTAGCTTATAGAGTAAATTAATTACATATTTTTGTTGTATGTACACTTTGACAAGACAACTTGTAAAGGCCTCTCTCATTTGACTTTGTCAAACTGACCCGGAAAGTTTTACTGTAATTTTCTGAATATCTTAATCCTTGCCAAATATAATTTTCAACATTCAAACAATGTAACAGATCAGTGCGCATTATATCTCGAATATGGCGTCGTGTTTGCGGAGTGTGTTTGTGCCTTGTTAGCAGTTCTGCGGATTGCGTACTCAAAGCTCTCATTTATGACATTTCATTTTTATTTTTTCGTTACTGTTATTTTACTTATTATTCAGAGGATTATTTTAAACGAAACGAATCTCTGACAACGTTGTTTTTTTAAGGAGACGCAAAAGTGGAGACGAATGGCTCTGAAGGCAACCCTCGAAATCCCAATTGCTATATCTCCATGTACAGACAACTGCAAAGAAACTTGACCAACCCAAACGAAATAAGAATTAAGTTTTCTCATGTAATAAAAATGTACATTTTGATTATGTACGTCTAGTATTTATTTATTTAGAAAACCATCAGCGTTAAGTACATAAAAAAGTTACAAAAAGTACTTTATTATAAGTAAGGCTAATAATAGTATATATTACATATTTTATTAATTGTAGCGTTCAATGAAACCTTGAATTCTGATTAGAGTTACCTTACTCCTGCACTGTGTCGTCACTGACACTGACAAGTGGGGATACGTTCATAGAGAATGTATGAAAGAATATTTTGCACTGTGCCGGTACTGTATCGGAAACCGTGACTTCACTGATATGTGTGAACCACCCTTAATTCTTACTGGGTTTGGGTGGTCAGGTTTCTCTACAGTTGGCGGTACCACATCCACGCCGGAATCATTACAACCACGACCACTCTGGCAACAGTGACAACAAGGACAGACATAGCTAAAAATAATTTTGCAATTGTAATAGTTATAAGGAAACACTATTATAATTCCATCGAGATGCAATGCAACGAACGCTGTGGATGTCAGGAACAAAAGCCGCGTTCAACAATATACAGGGGACGGTTAACTCTTTTGTTTTTCTACTAAATGTGACGGAAACAGAAGCGGGCTGAGACATAAATATCATTAGATACCACGATTCTAGTATTGTTGTATTTTAATTGCGTTTGTATTTTAATCAGTTTTTTTTTAAACATAATAATATGCCAATATCGGAAATGTGTACAACATTTCCGGTATTGACAGAGTGAGTCATTGTATCAACAAATAATAATGCTCGCAATCGCAGCTCAATCAATAGCAATGATTACGTGGATCAAAAGCACCAGAGTAAAAATTTTCATCACTCAAACTTGATGACTTGAGAAATGACGTAATGAGTTAATATCTTGAAATGTAAATGTAATACTATAAATGAATAAAACTGCAGAAATTTTTAAGGTACAGAGCGAAAAATAATGCAGAATAAATCGAAACATTAAAGCAATACTTGAATATTACTCTTTTAAAAATAATATTATCTGGGGGCACGGTAGTGCCCCCGTCAAGTCGAGCAAACAAGCGGCACGGCCGTCTGTACCATCATTTTCTCGAAGCAGTTCAGTATTAATTTCTGTCACTGAAACGACAGAGGCATTTGTTTCTATTTAGATTTTTGTCTCTGTTAGCGTGGCTAGAGGTAATGTAGTTGCAATTTAAAATTCTCAGATTACGTCGGAATTTTAAAAGAGTTGTGGTTACCTCTGCTGTATGATATAATACATTAGGCAAAATCTTTGTTTTTAATACACAATCCAGCTACAAACCGTATTTTGTTACTTTTATAGCATTACTATACAGTATTAGCAGCATTAGCGGCTCAGGAACTGCCCCAGTGTCATTGTGCTCCATGGGTGGCGGTGATTACTTAACATCAGGTGACGCGCATGATGGTTTGCCAACCTCTTACATAAATAATTTAATGGTTTACTATTACAAACAAGCAAGCGGACCACAAGATGAATCGTGGTTACTGACGTCTATCAACATTAGCAATACCAGAGCTACCAATGCGTTGCCTGCTACAAACAAGTTTGACATCGCCGAGTATTTCCGGAAGACTGTCTGCTTCCTAGGTGTAGATTGCTTCTATGGCTGAATTGAGCGTCTGTTTTTTCTGCCCATTTGCATCAGCTCTTTTCAGGCTTAGCAAATTCTGTATTTTATTCATCATCTCTGCAATTTTGGAAATCCTTGTGCTCTTTGCTGAAGTGCATAATCTTTCGATCATTTAGCTCCCTCTATTCTAAGGTAACAGTCGTTTAACTAATCATGCTGCGGACGACTTGAAAACTGAACCCGTTATGTTTCCCATTAGCCCAAGAATGTGCATTAAACTCTAGTTAAGCTGCACTGCAAGTTCTAATGTCTCGTAACCGTATCCCGTTTTAGATTTATAAGGTATCTTTAAGTTAATTTCTTGGTAATTTCAGTGTCGTAACATACTTTAACTATGTGATAATGTGTGCCTTAAATTTTTATACTTAAGTGTTCCTTTCTTCTCAGTTGCCCAATCCGATCAGTTAAGAGTAAAGATCTTCTCTCTTTTCTAATACATAACTGTTCCAAAACTGTTTTGCTATCGCTCTCGATAGAAAGGTCCTTTGGCTAACCAAAATCCAATCAGCCCTTTGTAGGCTGGTGTGAATTAGTACTAGCGGATATCCGCTAATTTAATCGAGTTCATTTCGAATTTATCGTCGCTATTAAAACAATGATCACTCATTTCGAAGGAAGCCTTTGACTGGTGCTTTATTAGCGCTTTTGTGTTTCTCTCAATAAACTGCAACTTAAGCTATAGCTGTGAAATCATTTTCTTTGTGGTGCAAGTTAAAGGCAGATAAATATATTTTCCTATTCAATAGCTGTTTACGTAGTTTCGTTTATAATTTGAGCCTAACAGGCTTTCAAATTTTCAAAAGACAGACTTCTAACTCATATGGTGCTTTATAAATTGTGTATATTTTTTTAATGTCATACTATCGACCAACAAGTATGCAAAGTAAGTATGCGGAAGAAGGGGTTTCCTGCTACGAGGAAGGTAATAGGAAGAGAAGACAAAAAAGTAGGCGAAGGAGTTGCGTTTCCGGATCTCTTGCTCACAGAACCAACCGCATTGCTACTTTACGCCGATATTTTGCGAGTGGTACTTCTCAAGCTAGCCCATTTCGTAACTGATCTACCACTCCAAATACATATTGATTAATTGATACATAATTTATGTAATCGCCAATATCTTATAACTAGTTACTCTGTCAATGGATGTTTCAAGCGAGCGAAATTATACCAGTCTTATTTCAAACTCGATTGCCTGTTGTTGAAGGCTATTGTTGTATCCTTTGCTAATTATTCAACGAGAAATTTCAGAATAACGTTTTATTAACATGACGTTATCGAGTGCATTGCTATCATATACAATGATATTAAACCTGACAGATATTTGGAGAAGCATTTTTTATGTAATATAGTAGCTCGATTGGGGAAGTATTACTTCTCACATAATATCGTATGAGTGAGAATCGAGCTCTTATATCCCCCATTATCGTCCCAGGCCAGAACAAGAAGTCCACTGCTGGACATAGGAATTGCCAAATACTTCCAGTAGGACCGGCTGACGGTGGCCTGCATCCACCGTCTTCCTGTGACTTTCCTTAGGTCTTGACCACCTTAGGGGCGATTTTCCTACGCTGCGCTTTCGGGTTTGTAATCTACGTCGCTTTTAGTCAATGAAATTAGCTCAAACTAAGATCTTTAATTAAAATAATGTTCAGATTTATATAGTCAAGTTAAATTTCAATGAAGCAATTTGCAATGGACTTCAAGACTTGACCTAATTTGGAACGACCAATTACTTGAAAACGATTTCGGTAGATGGAGCGCATACTGCAAAGACATCCAATGAGAGTACTAATGTCTAGTGCCTTGTGATTTTGTGAATTAGTACTAATGTTAATTGCTTAATTGGCTACCATTAAACATTTCATTGTGTTCACTTCGATTTGAGAAAAAAAATATGTTGATTGCAAAAGAGGGAAGAAAGTGGCATGTGGCAGGTCACGTGTAATGTGAAGATCATCTAATTAAATTATAATGTATAAATTGTATGCAGTCATAGCAATCGTTTGCTAAAATAGTTACAGAACTATACGAAGTTATAAACTTCGTTTGTAAAGATTACACAAGTTTGAACTAGGTTTGTTAGCATAAGGTTTCCAAGACTTCAGAGCACCTGACGACCCGGCTTAAATTTCAATTTGAGAAGGACATTCTAAGAGCTATCAAAATGGGATACGAATTTCTGGCACTTACAATTCCTGTCTTAAAATTTATTACTGCTTGCATTTAGACGCTATGGATTTTACCGAGCAAAAAATTCTTAAAAGTGAGATTTCAGAGAATACCTGGACAGGTATTTTTATATTAAGATCTGAACGTTCGTAACCTGAATTGTTTTTGTGATTCATTGAGTGGTTTTACTAGAAAAAGCCAATAATGTTTAATTTAATTTAATTTAAATTATGAACGCGATTAGAAAATTTTGTTTTTTTTCACGGTAAAGAATTTTTAAACAGATAAAATTTTTATCTATGATATTTTTGATATGCAAATATAAACTAGGAATATACAGTTAATAGTTACCTTTTAATTATTATTAAATAACAGAAAACCGTGGTGATGATAGAATAAAACATTTAAAAGAAGTCATATTATTATTGCAGTAAATTCCTAAATCATTCATGAGTCATCTGACACAAGAGAAAAACGTGTTACTGTAGTTTTCAAGGTCACAGTAACTAAATTCTAAGTGTTAATGGTGCGTAGACGAGAGAAAGATACTTCAAAAAATGTAAATTCATATAAGGAAATAAAAACTGATCATGTTGAAAGCGTTTAGAAAGGTCTTTGTTCAGCAAACACTTCTAGTGTAAAAGTTTCTAGTCTAAAGTAAAAATTTTTTTTTTATATACCACAATGTTGGCAAACACGCATACGGCCCGCCTGATGGTAAGCATCACCGTAGCCTATAGACGCTTGTAGTACCGTAGGTATCACTCGCGCGTTGCCAACCCTCCCAACCCCCCCTCCCCCCCCCAAATGGAGCTCTCGATATAAAGTATTACATATATTAAATAATATAATAATTTATATATGACAAGGATGTTAATGTGTACGTGCATGTCATGCTCGCAAATTGTCCAAACTGGCGGTGGCTTTGGGGCCGGGTTACTGTTGTTCCCTACAATATTGTTCATAATATCGTGATGGTGAGCCCAGTAATGGAGGCTAGAAGGCCGACTCTCACGTCAACTCGAAAATACACGAGAACGGGTTGCTGCCTTGCGGGCGGCCTGCTCCTATCTTTAACACCGATTTAGCATTTTATATTTTAGATTTAATTTTATGTTGAGACAAATTAATGGCACTATTTATTGACATTCCGCGTACGTAATGTTGTATGTATGTACCTAGTTTTAAATTTTATGTTGAAAAAGAAAAAAGAAAAGTACGATATATTTTAAATGACAAAAAAGGCCGTAACTGGTTTTCTTTCGCCATTTCTTTTTACCAGTGGTCATTTTGCTTTTGTTTCCGAAATGGTAGTAGTTTATAGAGTAGATTAGTTTATACAATCATTTATTACTGTATACTCTGACAAGAGAACGTGTTTGTGAAAACCTATTCTCTGAATAAAAGTTTTGAATTTGAATTTGAAAGCTCAAAGTAATAATAAATATGTAAAATAAAAGTACTATTCAATAGAAGAACATTGTAATTAATAACATTGAAACGTTTGAAACCACGTACCGGAAAATTTGAACTATTTACTGTATACAGTTAAATCTGAATAGAAGCCGATTGCATAAACAATCACAATGGCTACCAATTAACATTTTATCGGTATTTATGAGCACTAAAGTGTCGGATCATGTAAATTTAGGTTTTCAGCCATTTTAGGTTTTGGTGGTAGCAAATCAATGGGATAGAGCTTAAAAACTAGCGTTAACTAGTATTGACTAGGCACAGGCTGACTTGATAAAGATAGATACTTGTGTATTATCAATAAAATAAAATTATTAATAAATTATTTCTACCCACTTGAAATAAATACTAGAAGTCAAATTAACAAGATGGTCTTAAAGTAGAAAGCAAACATTCGTTTTTAATATTCATACTTCTAAATCTATCATAATTGAAGCATAAATCAAGTGATAACTGGTAAAAACTGGTTCAATCCATTTCGATCCGGTTCGATCTGCCTCTTACCGATTTGCATGCACAAACGTCGCTTCGCTCGTTACTACGCGTGAATACCAAATAGGATTTTCTATGAAATCTTATTGTTTCTTTAGCGATTTGCTGCCGGGGAGATTACGGAAGTGTTCTGATCAGCACGAATGACGAGAAATGTTACTTGGAATAATTTACCTTGAGGAAAAGAGATTTAATTCTGTATAATAGGAATTTCGAGAATGTATTGAAATTTTGAAAGGAACTAATTTACATTCAAATGTAAATATAGTGTCAATAATACAGTTTCTACAGTAGTTTCTCAGAATTTATCTGAAACTATCGAAACATGCGCTTCTTCGTTTGCGTGTATCCCGCGTTTCCGAAATTCCGGAAAATCCTTTCTTATCGAATGAACACTCCCGCAATTTTTCCGATCTCAAACCTGTGCGGTTGATCCGTATTATATGTATAAATAATAGGTTTTATAATGCAAAGATGGATAATACTTACCTGAAAGTCATGAAATGTGTGAAAGTAGTTCTGATTATATATAAAAAACCGGATAAGTAAGAGATGATCTAAAATCAGAGTACCTACCCTCTAATTTGACATTATGTACCAACTGAGAAACGTATTTAAGTGCTATTAAACAGTGATTAGATAATGTAAACACACCTTACACGGCTTAACCGTAAACTTACCTACTAATTTAGAGGACGTGACGTTGTCTAAGGGATGGGAATTGGTTCAGAGCATTAGGATGTAAGTATTTACATTGCTCGCTAAGTGTACAAATTTGTTCTTAATAGTGATTCAGTCCAAAATGTTTAGTATGCTATAAATGAGATAGATTTGCAAATGTATTAAGATGAAGGTACTGTATGTAACAGACAAGGGTAAAGAAGAGCAGTGAAAAAAAGAGAGCTCAATATAAAATAATCTTCTTCGCGCTAAAATGGCTGCGCCAATTTTTATGATGTTTGGTATGTAGGTAGCTGATACCTTGGATTACACATAGAGTACTCTTTATCCCAAAAAGTACGCGATTCCCGTAGGATTTGGTGAAAAGTCTGATATAGATGGCGCTGCTGTGCATAAATAAATACACGTAAACGAAGTTGCGCAGGTTTTACTAGTCAAAAATAAAGTAGTACAACCCCAAGAAAGAAAACCGATAAAATTATAAATAAAATGATTTTATTTACTAGCATTGCAATTTATCGAAGTCATTTTGTCCTTGATAATCCAATCTAAGACATGCAAGGTAGTAAAAATATTAAAGTCGAAGACGGATTACGTGTCGTCAAATGTGGCACCGCTCAATTTTTGTGTTGTATACTTCCAAGTTCCACCTTTGTCTAAATCAATGATTTTAAGTTACAGAAGGTGCAATATGAAAACAGATTGGCATCAACTATAAATCGAGATTAACCCGAATGTATGAATTAGTGAATAATAATATTTTATTCAGTGTACGTTCAAAAGCTCATAAATTCTGCAGCAGGTTCGAGCTATGAATAGCGGTTTCAGCGCTTTGTGTCGAACACCCAAATGAAAATTGTATAGCAAGATGGTTGGAGCTTGCAAAGTTCAGGTACATTATATTTTCTTAATAATAAATGTGTAACTGTATACTGATATATTGTCATGTTAAAGAAGAAAGCAGTTTTTCTGATAGAGAAGGACAAAATTGGTAATGGCTCACCTGATCGTAAGGAAACACCCTACATCCACACGCAGAAAACATTATTAGCCCCACAAGCAGCAATTGTCCTTCTTTAAATGGTTACAGGCGAAAGGGATAGAATGAAATGAAAGCGGATTAAGATTTTTACTAACTATAGACAAAACTACAAGGTGGTCTGCCGATCTAAACTAATTGGCAGGAATCGCTGGATGCGGGCTGCTGCCAGTCGGTCATACCTGGAGGCCTATCTATGTAGCTGATATGAGATAATGAGACAAAACTTTGATTCATTGCGTGTTTCTAGTACTGCCTATTTTATTGAGTTCTATAGAAAAGTTCGTTATAAATAAGGCTGAATGATATGAAATTTTGAGCTATACATACGCCTGTCTCTAGCTGGTCTTTAAATGAAAACAATAACTATTGTTAAAGAAACCACGGTAACGTGTTAATCTAGAAGAAATTAAACTCACTTCACTTATTGTAATGCAGTGAGCAACAAGCTTGACTAAGCAACAGCAGAAAATTATGTGAAGCAAACTGAGTACGAATGAAAACCAACCTACGGTTTATGTAAATTAAGTCTGAATTTCTACAATATTCACCAAGAAAAGTAAGGAAGCTATTATTGTAAAAATGCTTTTAAAATATGGCTTTTGTGTTTAAAAATAGTATAAGGTCCCACCGCTGCATGTTGCAGTCAAGGGAAACAATTTGAATGAAAGTAAGATTTGTAACATTTTACTCAATTTTTAGTAAGTTCATCATCATCTCAGCCAAACGACTCCAATGGGACCTGCTGGCAGCGGCCTGCATCCAGTGGCTTTCTGCGACTTTCCTTAGGTCGTCTAACGACCTTGTTGGTGGGCGTCCTATGCTGCGCTTTCCGGTACATGCTCGCCATTTCAGAACCTTTTTGCATTGGTAGCGCCCCTCTGATGTTACTGAAGTTTATAAGTGGCGGTTTTGCCCCACCGGCCATCGGTTCTACGCGCTATGTGCCTTGCCCACTGCCACTGCAGCTTCACATTTTGATTCGCCATCTCTCTAGGCTATTACTGCCTCTTACATAGCTGCTAAGGAGAGAAGACTTTTATTACTTCCAGCTCCATCAATTTCTTTTCTTTTTTGAAAAAAAAGTCGCCTAGGATCCATTGATGGATCATATAATGGATTCAAGTGGAATGAGGGAGTTTCCAAAACAACTGTAGGTTCTCCCCGGGACATCAATAAACTTCATTGCTTATTGTCAATCTGAGATCTCCGTTGTTGATAGGTTCACATGAGACAACGGTGGGAATGTGTGGTGGGGTTGCCCCGTACCAGAATTATTCGATTATCAAGTCAGTTTTATGACGGTCGCTTCTCTCACTAACGTCTGGCTGCAATATAAATATTCTGTCGTGTTCGCTATTGTCCAATAGTTTATTGTAGCTGTTATTTTTAGAATATCATCCAACATTTTAATGAGATATGAATTGGTTTTGAATATCTCAATTTAAACAGTTTACAGATTATTCTAGTTGAGTATTTGCAAAATGAACTAAACGTTTTTTGTTTGGCTAAGATGAAGGAATGGTTTCCTTGACCACTGAATAAAAACAATGACGACATCAGAGAGCGCGAGTTCGATTCCCGCTTGGGGCAATCATTTTATGTGATGGCCTTTGTGTTTGTTCCTGAGTCTGGGTGTTTTTTATGTGGGTATTACAAGTAACCTCTTTGATTTTACCGATGAAATTAAATTCCGCTAAATTAATTCCGTTATATCTACATCCACAGTAATATTATAAAGAGGAAAGATTTGTATTTTTGTGTGTGTGTATGTTTGTAACGAATAAACTCAAAAACTATTGGACCGATTTCAAAAATTCTTTCACCGTGTTGGGAAGCTACGCTATTCCCAAGTGACATAAGCTGTTTTTTTTATTTTTTTTAAATAGTTTTCCCTATTAAAAGCCATGCGAAGCCGGGGCGGGGTGCTAGTAATATTATAAAGTGAAATTTTGTGAGTATGTTTGTTACTTCTTCACGCTCAAATGGCTTGGTAAATTTTTATGATATTCGGTATGTAGGTAGCAGATATTTGGATTAACACATATGGTACGTTTTATACCGAAAAGTACGCGATTACCGTAGGATTTGGTCAAAAGTCTAATAGTCAATGGAACTGCCGTGCATAAATACACGCAAAAGTTAGTCCATAAATTATCGAGATATACGTAATATTAGTAGTCACAACATAACCGTCAACCCCCACTGTTATTCAAAGTCAACTAGCCATGAAGCGGTCACGGGTTGTAGTTTCATCGAGCGCCGAGCGACGGTAAAAGCTACCTGCCCCGACTGTTTTGTTATTCGATAGCTCGCGTTTTGTTTTGTTTTCATGTCGATATAATATGCTAATATTAAGTGGTTTTAAATACATAAATTTTTTACTTTTATTTTTTTAAATTTCTCCTCCTTCGCCCCAGATGGGATTCGAACCCACATCTTTTCTATTGTAATTTTTTCGTGCAGCATCTAAAATATATAATTAAGCACTAAAAGTTTTGGTTCTATGGTGTAACATAAAAATTATACTTTAAGTTGAAGAGATTTCGACATATTGTGCCTTACGCATTTTACAAGAACGGTAATAAGCCTGATATTATTAAGTAACTTAGTAGTCATGCAAAAATTATTAATAAGTTATAATATAACACTCAATAAACATTATTTAACATTAAATTACTCTACAAACTATCACCATTTCGGAAATAAAGCAAACTGACCACTGGTAAAAGAAATGGCGTATCAATCTATGGGCGTATCAATCAAAATATTAAAAATAAAATATATCTCACCTCCTTGGGATTCCGTGAAGCCTGATCATATGCACACCCTCCAATATGAATATTTGAAACACGTAACTCGGAATATTCGGATATGCGATGTTGAATAACGTCTCGATGGATTTTGAGACGTTCTTGGAACTCACGTAAACCGATCACGGAGATATATAATCGGTCTGTTATTTAGATTTTTCTAATTCTATACGAATGATTGGACGCTGAATGAAATGTCATTGATGTATTACAATCCATTATTATAGAGATGGAATTTTTATACTTTGCCGAATATATGGAATTTTTGTAGAATTTTGTTTATTTTCGACACATGTATAAATTCAACACGTATAATAAGCTGATGTACAGTCAGGTGCACGTCGAGCACTTGCAGTACAATTTTGGCTCTTATGTCATAGAACTTAAGAACGGTACAAAGTCCAATATGTAAAGGTCGACCTGCTCTTGACTGTACAAAGGAGTATTAGTAAATCGAGTTTAAGTCAAAGTCAAATTCAGAGACTAATTCTTTACAGGCACTTCTAGTAAACGTGTACTTACCATCATATCAACCCATAACCATCCCACTGCTCTAGCTAAGGGGTTTACTCTTAAATTACTCTGCCACTCCGATGCGGATTAGCAGAGAGGACGATTAATATTTTGGAGCGAATATAAGAAATATAGACAGAGAATCCAAAACAGTCAATGCGAACAGTCGACTGAAGACGAACCTTTCTTCAAACGAAGAAGCTGAACATTAAGTGTAGCTTAGTGTCTTTAGGTACCCGTATATGGCATTTTGACGACCTCCGTGGCGTAATGGTTACCACGCCAGACCGCCACCCAGGAGGTCCCGGGTTCGATCCCCGGTCGGGTCATGATGAAAAACGAACTTTTTCTGATTGGCCTCGGGTCTTGGATGTTTATCTATATAATATGTATTTGTTATAAAATATAATATCGTTGAGTTAGTATCCCATAACACAAGTTTCGAACTTACTTTGGGGCTAGCTCAATCTGTATGAATTGTCCCCTTATATCTTATATATATAAAAATGAAACCCGTTTTCCGTTGTCACGACATAACATGAAAACGGCTTGACCGATTTGGCAGATTTTTTTTTTAGAATATTCCTTGAAGTACGAGGATGGTTCTTACGGAGAGAAAAATTTAAAAATTCCTACGGGAAAGCGGGATACACGCAAACGAAGTTGCGCGGGTTTCGCTAGTTATAAATATATTTATATTATGGTCTTGATATGGACTGATATTTTTATAGTATCAGGTTCATTAAAGAATTTTGATATAAGTACATGAAGATATTAATTATTTTAAAAATTTCTAAAAGGCTTTAGATAAGTCACCGGAAAAGACTGCTTAAAAAAAATCAAAAGATAAAGATTACACAGAAGCATAATTCAAGCAATATCAGCTCAAAATTGAGCTCAAAGGATCGTCTTCGCCATCCTTAATCCTCATTATAAAAGAGCTTAGCCTGATCAAGTCACTCGTTGCACATACAAAAAAAGTGAATCTAGTAAATCCCTACTGGATTGAATTAATGTCGACATCTTATGGAAAATCATAAAGATATTGAACTAATGCTTAATTTTCTGATGATGACATTAAAATTAAAATTTATAGTTAAATAATACCTACACGCTTTGCTAAAATAAATTGTTTTCGTCATTTCGTATACTCTCAATTACTGACAGAAAATCTTACTCCAGTATCAATCCAATTTCTGCTTTTTTTCTGTGTACGGTTGAATTTCAGCAATAGGCTATCATTTTATTTTCGGCAAAGGTTCTGAGACTCCCCTGGTGTCTCTTTCGAGGTCGAGGCCGATCACTTACCTTCAGGTGACCCACAGAAAAAAGTTTTATAAATAATTCATTAATTAAATTGCATAAGAACGGCTCTCTATGCAATAGGTGTGATTCCGACAACATACAAAGTAACATAATTTTAATTGGAATTTTTATACTCTGAGATTAGATAGAAGATAACGCATAACAAGACGAGACTTTTGTTCTTATCTACCATTACATAACTACAAATTTTTTATTTGATTTATTTTTAAACTTTTATCAAAAAATATCAATTATAAAACACTAAAAGGTTTTTGTTAAAACTATCACGACCACAGTGTAACAATACCTATAGTATGGTTTCCAAATTAACAATTCAGCGCAAAACTGAAGCCTGCGCCATAGTGTAGGTAATTAGGGCAAATTGTTGCGCGGCTCGTAACAGAAAGTACGGTACCACTATATGCACTCAGTTCGACTGGTTAAGGAGGATACACACTATTTTTATTCTGTGCCATCGAAACCCTAGCAACGTAATTAACATTTTGAATTTTATTAATCTTATTTGAATTGAAATTTCAAAATTTGCGTTATGTTATACCTCGAGCCTAAAATTAAATGCTTTTTTGGTTAACAGAGCATTTTATTTTATTTGTTACAAAATATCGACGTAAAGCAACAGTAAGTTTCAAGCTGTTAGTGGGAGCTAACTCGATCCTTTTTCTTCGTATTTTCCTCTTTGTTCTCAAAGGTCACCAACGACTTAGTGACTTTTCTTATGTCTGTGTGTTCCATGGGCGACGGAGATCACTTAACATCACCATGTTGTTGCGCGGTAAGTAAACGTCACCACGTTTACTTACCATTTACGTCACCATATGCTCGTTTGTCAACTTTTTTCAAAACAAAACCTCCTGTAGGATTTATGATGTTTTTGTATGTTGCAGGAAACACTAATTGCACAAATTCGTAGAATTAATGTGCACAGTAGTCACTTACGTGTAACACGTGTACTTCTCACAATTGAAGCAAAGATTATGATTTATCTGTGATGATATAATATTTGATGGGAATCATTTTGTTAGCGTGTCCCTACGCGGAAGGGTAACGTGGGTCATCGTAACCTTAGCACATTTGTTCACTATGAATCTACTTTGTTACACGATATTTTTTATTTTTCGGAGCTCTAGGAAAAGATAATATTTTTGGACAGATTTTAGTTTCTGGCCGAAAATTTTGCGGTTGATGTTATAATATTTTTCTGGAATATTATAATTTTTAATTTTATTAATACGTCAAAGTTTAAAAAAAAAACAGTTTAAAGAATCTTTAAAAGGTGTAGAGTGACGAATTGATAAGATAAATGTGTAAGTTTGAGTTCGAAAAAAAACAACGAGCAAGCGTTCCATTCGGAGTTTTGACATAGCATTTAAATTAAGGATCCCATCATTAATACCTAGAATTAATGCAAAGTGAAAATATATTTTTACTTAGCTTTTTCACTTACCATGTAAAAAACGACTGGAACAAAGTTGACACTTGGCACATTTTTAGTTTTAAAGTACCAGACATTGTGCAAGTATCTTAACATGGTTCGTTGTTCACTTGACTTCCGTGAGTAGAATAGTATGTGTTCGAAACACTGGCGACTTAGTTCGATTACTGGTTAGAGGGAAAAGTTAATTAACATTATACTTTTAAATCTTTTCTCTCACTTTAGCTGCATTGTGGCTTATGTTATGCGATTATCTGTTTGTTTTATTTATTTTTAATGGAAGGCAAAACGGTTGGCATACGAGCATGATGGTCACCTGATGTTAAGTGATTATCACCGCTCGTGAATCACAAAGACATCACCTGGTCGAATGGTATTTTTACAATAATGGTACAGTGACTGGGGAGTCTGGGGGTCACTGTACCATTGTAAATAAGACTGTCACCTGTATCTGTTCTAAAAAACCTGACTAGAGGTCAACTATCAGGTGGTTCAATTTTTAATAGTACACGGAAACACGACTTTGTGTGAAATTTTTAGTGAACCGGTTCATAGATAGAGAGATAGAATAAGCTTTATCACTACATAGTATAAAACAAAGTAGCTTTCTCTGTCCCTATGTCCCTATGTCCCTTTGTATGCTTAAATCTTTAAAACTACGCAACGGATTTTGATGCGGTTAATTGATAGAGTGATTCAAGGGGAAGGTTTTAAAGTATCATACATTCCAAAATTCCCACGGGAAAGCGGGATACACGCAAACGAAGTTGCGCAGGTTTCGCTAGTTTACAATAAACAAAGAAGTGATACAGTAATCAGTAAAAGTTACAAACTAGTGTATAGTAGTTATAGGGCAACACATAGTAGTAATAGCTAGGCCACTAGGTTTTCTTGTGTAATATTCACAATTTTTTCGCAACACTATTTTCATCTAAATCGACATGTTTCATATAAAAAAAACTATCAAGGATCATTCCCTAACACTTACGAAAATATCTTAACAAATGTATCGGTGACGTGTCCCTTTGTTCAACGGAGCGTACAAAATGATGTCCATTGCTCCGGACGGACCTTTTGGGGGAAGATATTTTTTATTTGCACTACTCGTATTTACATGTCTTATATGCTACGTTGATCACATTATGTTTAGTGACCTATTATAAATTGTTTACTCCGCTCTTTTGTCATGTAAGTAATAGAAAAGAAAAACATTTTTCGTAAACTTCAGCACACAACATGATATACAAGATACCTACATGAAAACGTTAAATCTTAATAAATTACAAAAGCGCCATGTGAAATATCTCATGTGTTGTAGTTTAGACAGTAGAATAGCTATAAGTGAAATAAAAATATTTTACACTAAGGCACTGTAAATTTTGGCGGTGAGAGCTACGCTCCCGCAACTGTCCGGTGTATCAGAAGAGGATGTTAGTACACCCGAACCTGAACATATCAATTAATAAAATAAAAAAAATAACACTAGAAAGACCGGTATTTGCCTCCGACCTAAAAAGACCAACGCCATCATTTTGACGGTGGGATGTTCTTTGACATTAATATGAAGTTTTTGTTAGAATTTAATACTGGGAAATACTATTTAGTTTACTATTCTGTTATTTATTTTAATCGGTGATACAATTAGTGCAAATTATTGCTTTTTACCCGACTTCGCCCGAAGGAGAGTTTTTCGAGAGTTCAGGTATATATGTAATTATAATTGTTTGGCACGCTCTGCAGCCTAAACCATTTAACGGATTTCAACACATGAGATGTCATTTAATTTGTCGCAGTTCTGGGAGTGACGTAGAGTATATCATTTTTCGAAATTCCCACGGGAACGGTAATAAGAGCACTTTGAGTGTGAAATCTGTGCCTAGCCCAAATCATAGATCTAGAACGCTGAAATTTTGCACAAAGGTTCACTTTAGAATATAGGTAAGGCTCAGGATGGGATTTTTCAAAATTCCTACGGGAACGAGTATAACAGTATAGCCAGCTGGTGCCCAAACTTTGGGGGCTGAAATTTTGCCTTTAATGGTGAAAGTATGATATGCATATTCAAAATTCTCATGGAAACAGATGTAGCGGGATTTCTATATGTATAAAGCATGAAGTAAACACTTTCTAAGTACACGATTTTGTTCTGAGCTTTAGGTAGGTACTGCGTCAATTTGACGGCGGTGGTCTTTGTAGGTATAACTCATTGTATTTCGAAAACTAATTAAGATTAACTTTATATTTACACGAGGATTATAAAACTACAAAAAAATAAAAGTCAAATAGTATCAAGTGTAAACTTTTAAGATATGCACCTGTTTCCTCGCAAAACCGTCAATTTGACCGCTGCGGTCTTTCTAGTGTTAACAAAAACTTGGTAAAAATTGGATCTATTTAATGCAGAATTAACAAAACTGATACATAAAAAACAATATTCACGCCGAAAATAAGCTTAATGTAACTCAAAAATCTGGCCTTGTTTACATTATACGAAGAGTTTTGAATCGCGCACGTGATAAAAGTTTTATGTCTTTCTTGTTTTAGATATTTGATACTTTTTGTCGTTTATCGGATATCTACATAGTAATTATTGTGAAACCTTCAAAACATTTTGACGCCCGATTTATATTACTTCTAACAAACACACAAATATGCTAAAACCAAGCGACAAAACGTTGAAAGGTGCTAATATTGATTCACATTGAAATGCCACCTTTCCCACACAAATGTCATCTTACAAAGGAGTCTCATTTTACATGCAGGAGGAAGCTCTTAACGTTTTTCAAAGGAAGAAAGCGCTGGGCTCTTTGTAGATGGTTCTTAAGTTGATTTATGATACCAATGTCTACTTGGACATTTAGGGGAATATAGCGTATATCTATCGCCTGAACCTGTGAAATTCTTTATCAATCAAAAATATAGACCTATCAATATAGAGAACAAGTTTTAGGACAGCTTACTAAAATAGTTTAGGTTACAATGTCTCCTCAATGATCCTGTCAAAATAGTTCTCTCTCAGAGATAACGTTAAAATTGAATTAAGTTTAAAAGGTGTTCGTGCTACTCAGCGTATGTGTTAATAATTTTGAATTTTTAGAATTTTTCTGACAAAAACAAATTAAGCCTAATAGCTTTGTGTGTTTTCAAAGAAAACATATTCTAGTACAAAGTGAACAAAAGCATAAGTTTGTAAGAAATAAAATTGGAAAACTTATGATTGCCCCTAAATTTTGCGCTAAGTATATTGAGCGTGAGTTATTTATAGAGCTTTTTTGCTATTTATTTGTTGGGTTTTTTATTTTGTGTCCGGATGTATGTTTAAAGACTTGTTTTTAGGGTTCCGTAGTAAACTACAAGGAACCCTTATAGTTTCGCCATGTCCGTCTGTCCGTCTGTCCCTCTGCGGTCTAGCGCCTAGACGCTTGATGCTAGAAAGCGTAGAATAAAAATTTTACTGCCTCCCCTACATGTATTTTATTTTTTATTTTTTATTATTATAAAAATATTACAAGATACAATTTTGCACACATTTGTTTCTGCATAATATAAGTACCTAGGATAACATATAAAAAAATTTAAGTAGTAGTACCGTATACATAAATTTATAGTTTGAAATAATACTTAAACTAATACAAACAAAAGTTAACAACATAATGCCAATATTAAAGCGCAGTACCTACTGCGCGATGCGCCTGCGAGTGAACAGCAGCGAACTGAACCGGTTTCGTTCACACATCTACAGGATGTTCAAGAAATGCGCTTTAAGTTTACGTTTTACATTTTTTTCTGTGACAGTTTGTATGAGCTCTCGCGGAAGGTTATTGATATAGCGTGGAATTAAATAATGGGTTGTTCTTTCACCATAGGCGTTTTTTGCCAATATTGTAATTAATTTTCTATTCGATTTTTGTCTCGTGTTAGAATCGTGAGTTATAGATTTTTGAATGTCCCTGTTGAAAAATTGTGCTCTTAGTAAGCTGTAGGTTACCTTGCAATGTATTGGAAGAATATTGCAGTATTTAAATAAACCCAGTTCGTCATTTGAATACCTTTCCCTTATATTAAATGGTACGATCATTTTTAGAATTCTTAACTGCAGATTATAAATATGATTAAGATAACTCTTAAATGTTTATAGCTAGTCAAACCGTAATCTATAATAGAATCAGCCAAAGAATTGTAAAGCATTAATTTGATTTTAAAGGGAATTCTATTTTTAATTACATACATATTAGCCAAAAACGCTCTAAGTTTTTCACCTACCCGTGCCACATGAGGAAACCAGTTAAACTTCTCATCAATGATAAGGCCAAGGTATGTATGTTTACCAACACTTTTAATAGTGGGACATTTGCATATTGATTTTGGTAGGTGTAAACATTGATGGTCATGGGCTTTTAATCTGTTGTTGATACTTGACTTATCTTTGGCATGTGGTGACCGTATATGTACCAATTTGGTCTTAATGCTATTTAGAACGAGTTTGTTGTCATGACACCACTTATTTAAGATATCAAAATCTAACTGTAATTTCGCTAAAATGTAGAGTGGGAATGAAATTTTTTTTCGCACCGACCATATGTTTTGGGGTATCGTTAGATAGGTCTGTTAAAAACATCATCAATTAAGGGTGTGGGAAGATCATTTTCCTATACAATGATCCGTTTGCTAATTATTTACATTTAACGTGTCAATTTTATTTTGCACGGTTGTCCCTCCCCCTCTATCTCTAAAAGTCTTGTATTTAGAACTTTGAAAAAAATCATGGTAGTAGTCCATATAGTGAACCTATAAGGAAAACTATAACGGCTAAGTAGGCACTAATAGTTACGGAGTAATAGCCGACGAACTTATGAAGTAAAATTTCTTTGACGAAAACGTACAAATGTGGAATGGTGGAAACGAATATGGCATTGTACTCATCTGCAAGCAAGAAACGCGTAGCCGATACGGAACCCTACATTGTGCGTGGCCCGACACGTATTTGCCCGGTATTTTTTTACTCATAGAATTTGTTACTAATTATCGGCTAATATCTAGCAGCATTAATTCTACGCGTCGATGAAATATTTTAATTCAAATTGCTTTTTTAGTAAAAAATAAGTAACATTTAGCACGTCTAAAATAAAAACAAGAAGATTCCGATTTTGTGCCAAATGGAGAGCCGTACTGTCGCCATCTCCAGACTTTCCGTCCATCTTCTAGGGCTGCGTCCTCTTGGTCTTTTTTCCTCCACCTTGTCTGTCACTACAAGTTTTTCAAATTAACTTAAATTCTAAACCTAAAATTTAAACATCACAAAACTATTCGGCTAACCAATCTCTGTTATAATCAAATTTCATACACCCCTCCCATGAGTTCAATATAAACCGTTCTGTTATAATTTAATAAACTATAAAACAATGTCGGTAAATTATCTGAAAAACGACGATACGGTCATTCGGTTACCGAGGTCGCTCGTAAAGACGCTCAGGGTATTAATGTGTGTGTGCACATTTTGTATAATACCTGTACATAGGGTATATTTTTAGTCATAGTCGTGGTGGAGTAAGTTCTATTTTACATCATCCATACTTTGAGACTCCTATACATATAAGATAGAAATTATTTGATTACAACAGACAGGGATTACAATCAAAAAATTGAGGGTGTCCAGTGGCAGATTTAGGATTCAAAATTCTACTAAAAACATAGCTACAACAGATATCTTTATTTATAAATTATAACGCTAAATAGTGCTAATTTTGCTATCTAAATGTTATCCTACTAATATTATAAAGGCGAAAGGTGTGTGTATGTTTGTTACTTCTTCACGCTCAAATGGCTGGACCAATATGTATGATATTTGGTATGCAGTTAGCCGATACCTTGGATTAACACATATGGTACTTTTTATCCCGAAAAGTATTCGATTCCCGTTGGATTTCATCAAGTCTGATATAGATGGTCCAACTGTGCACAAATAAATACACGCGAACGAAGTTGCGCAGGTTTCACTAGTTTTATCTAAATGTTGGATGTCTCAGTAGATACGCCTTTGAAATCTGGCTTGTAATGCTTTGAAGCATTCTCAAAAGTCTCTTTGTGTGTACACCAATCAGTTCCACCTTTACGATCGTCGCTCTCGACAATAAGTCCTGATGTGTTACTCAAGATCAATCCTGTGAGTAGGGCGTGTGTTTTATAGAGGTCACGCCACCGCTGCATGTACTATTGTGCATCGAAATTTCATTATTAAAGTAGCACATGAGAAACAAAGCCGAGAAAACTATTTATGTCAAATTGTGGCCTCAGTCACACACAGCCTCAGTGCTTATTTGCAAATTAGCCAACAGACTTACCCCCTTACTAATAAACGTTGTGTAATGCGTGTATAGTTAAACAATGTTTTGTCACTTTCATACTTCATTTGATTCCCCTCGAGAAAGACAGTGACAAAACAGTGTATAACTATTTACTCGTTACTCAACGTTTATTAGTAAAGGGGTTAGTGTATAGTGATTGGAGTTTATGATTAGGAACAATTAAAAGTGTTGAGTTCAAAATCAGCCTTCTCTGCAGAAATTTTATTATCATCCTTCTTCGGGACGTCTTGACTCAAAGGCCGAGTTGAGACTACATTAATACGCTGCTTTGAATGTATATCAACATACTACATGTATACATTGCTGTTTTTTACTTGACACTGGCTAATTGCTACGAACAAGAGTACAGAAGCAAAAGAAAATTAATAAAATGCTTGTAAAAATTGAACCTAGATTAACATTACCTGATTTTATTATTCAAATCAAAACAGTTCTGTTTCAACCACTTTCATAGCTTTTCTTCAAATCACTTATAAATACACTGGACTTACAAAAACCTTTGGTCAAGACCCATTTACCACTTTTCTCCTATTTCCAGTCACGCGAACATTATTTTTAGCATTCGACAGGTTCCTAATACTATTTGCTTAGTTTACCATTTCCCTTACGTTGTACTACTGTATCCGTAGTTCTTCCTGAAGGCTTTAGTATGGTTCCAACTTTAAGAATAAAATTGGAATGATCACGCAATACTATCACTGTTTAATACCGAAAATGTATTCAAAATTTGGCACAATTTGAAACTATTGTAGATGGATACTGTTTGCTACACCGACATCTTTAATTTAGAAGAAAAAATATTGTAATAAAAGAAAATATATCTTTGTGCAACTGTTTTTTTAAATCTAAAAAACAAATCATAACTTAGTATTCCGATGCTGATACCACATAAAAAGTCCCCACGACCCCACCAAAACGATCAATCTATCAAAGTCACAAACACCATTTCCCTCAACTTTGCATATTATTATCCTAAAATATATGCACAATTTTGACACTGATGGATTCTGGTACTGTCAGTTATAAAGCTACGTGTGAATGAATAACTTGAAAAACAAAACTGTAAAGTGAAAATAAAACATTGAAAGTTTTTAAGAAAAATGCGATTGATTCATTATGATCATAAATAAATAAAAAAATAAAATATATTGTTCACAATTCACAGAGTGCCACCATAAAACTAAAGAAAGAAATAATAAAAGACATTGATACCTTACATACTAGTCTATTAGCCACAAGACGGCCTTAGGCTGCGTTCCCAAGTAGACTCTTCGCCGCCGACTGAGTGAGCCGCAATTTTGTGGCCAACTGAAATTCGAGTCAGCGGCACACTCAGATCGATTTGCCGGCGTCGCAAGCAAACTGTTCCGAGCTGCCGCTGCCGACTAAATCTTCAGTTTCTGTCGTGAACAGTTTGCGGCAAAGTATACTCACTACGCCCCGACGAACTAAAACTTTTTCTTCTTTCTGTGACGCTGCAAATTACGTAGATTGAGCGTAAAACTAGCAAACTGTGAACACTCCATTTCAAGTATATGGAAGAGCATACTAAATCGATACGCCGCTAACTCAGTCGGCGGCGAACAGTTTGCCTACTGGGAACGTAGCCTTATTGCTAAAAGCAATCTTTTCGAACAACCTTGGTGTAACGAAGTATTAAAAGAAAGAAAGAAACATATTGATGCTTCACATTGATATTCCGTGAGAGGGTGATTGATACTTCTCCGGCCGAGGTAGCTAATTTCATGATTCTCTTTAATAACTCATTCACTATTTTAATTTCAGCGTATCGAGTTCAGTTAATTTGGAATTAAATGAGTAACCACTCGATTTAAGGCCGCTAAAACCACAACTTTGCCAACGATTATTTAGGTTAATTCACACTCAATTATCAAGCTGTTTTATTAAAATTATTGTTTAGATAACGCCTGTCGAGAATGATGTTATTATATCGGGCAATGCAAAAATTTTGTGCGTTCGCGTCAGCGGCGCACAAAAAGTCTGTAGGTGTGCGAACAGTCCGTCGTGGATTTCTTCACAGCACAGACACAACGTATACGATACACATTTATAATATTTATAGATGGCAGACATGCAATAAATTTTAGGATTTGTTGGTAAAAACAGGCATAAATGCGCTTCGTCTGCGTTAGCGCGTATTGAAGATCACATTCTATTTTAGGTGACGCGGCGCAGCATTATCTATATTTTTTGTGTGTCATTTTTACCTATCGCGTCTTGTGCGTTATCAACTCTTCAATAGAATGAATTAGAGAAGATCAAATGGAGATTAGAGCGTACTCTGCCACGCCGCTCCCATGCAGATTGGCAGAAGCATGTGTTTTTAAGCCGCCTGAAGGGGCCACCGACGTGGCTTAACAAATGTCATTCATCGACAACAGCCGCGACCGCCGGTCTACGTCTCCTCCGAAGCACGGTCGTGTGTGTTACTACATATTATTACATATTTTCTATTTTCACAGACAAAAAGTGGGTCATGAATTTCCCGTAAAGTTAAAAATATACAAAGGGCAAATTTTATTATTTAGGTAAGTAATCTACAATTTGTTATTTAAAATCACTTTTGTCGGTTCTATATCAAACAGGAACCCAACTTTGATGGAGATCGTAATCCTGTTTCAGACAGAAATAATGAAGAATTTTGATAAAGTTGATTTGTAATAAACCTATTGTTTATTATGATATTTCCGATAAACATTTACCTAAATCTGAAATTATAATTAATTAAATTAAAATAACAATTTAAACTGTTAGTGTTGACGGAATTTTATAATTTAGGTTTCTTAAACTTTTGTACTAATATTAAATGTGATAAATAAAACGAATGTTTGAAGGAATATTTCTTTTGATAAAGTCAAACATTTATTTTATCAGCATTTATTGGGTATTTATATTAAAGCATAACATTTTATTTGTTGACACATTTATTTAGTAAAAACCATCGACTTAAAAATATAAACATGCTGCGAGCGCTCGCAACTGACTGAAGAGTGGTGGTGTGCATGTGCACCAGCGCAATGCCGCAAAATCTCAGTACCGGACAGCTTGTCTATACTTTTATGTTGACGGTAAAAACAATATTAGACGGAAATAATATTCACACATAAAAATCAACTTTATTTTTATTTTATTTAATATATTTTTTTGGTTTATTCCCTTATATTTTTACAAGATATTTTTGTCACGGCATTTAACGGCATGGCATTTTTAGAAATTGTAACAATTTCTATTTCCGAAGTGCAGTCATACTCCACAACTCCGCATAAAGGCTGTGTGTGAAAGACCCAATCTCTTAACCACAATTCAATTTCCAAAACCGCACAAAGAGACGGGTTTAACTAAATACACAAATCCGTTCTTGACCCTCAAAACGTTCAAACATAAAGAAAAATAAGAACATCCAGTTGAACATGTATACTAACATTCGAGCATATTTTACTGCCAAATACATTTTGTCATGATTTACGAGATCCAACCCACTGTATCTGATTGTAGGCCGGAATATATTTTCTAGACCACATGCTAAAATAATCACACAATGATGATTATCCATCTGCTAAAACACAAAAGTTGTTATTCATAATATTTTACACTATGCTATTGATTCATTTGAGCCGCCCTGACACAGTGATCACATGCTAAATAATGTCCCAACAATTTATCTTTAGACTGTTATTCTAGCGTGTCATTGTATCAAATATTAACATTCTGTGGTGGTATTTAGATTGTAGTAGTGATTATAAAGTACCTCAGGGGACAATGAAATGTATTGTTAATTTGATGTAGTGTTTTGGAGTAATGTTAGTGTGTTATTTGTTTTGATAATTATCTGCAATTATGTTTACTTTGACACTGTTAAATACCTCAGGGAGTATTTTGTTTTTGAGATTTAAAACACCAAAACAAAAGACATTGTTAGATATTTTGAAAAAGGTAAAGTTGCATTCTCTCTGAATAAAACTACTATGGGCTTTCACCATGACTTATATCTACATTAATTTATTAATAAATAAATATAATTCATACAGATTGAGCTAGCCCCAAAAAAATTCGAAGTTTGTGTTATGGGATACTAACTCAACGATATTATATTTTATAACAAATACATATTATATAGATAAACATCCAAGACCCGAGGCCAATCAGAAAAAGTTAGTTTTTCATCATGACCCGACCGGGGATCGAACCCGGTACCTCCTGGGTGGCGGTCTGGCGTGGTAACCATTACGCCACGGAGGTCGTCATCTTCTATACATATAATAAAACAGTAGACTCCGATATGTCTGTACATTGGACATATTTGGCAAAAATGGAGAGTTAACAGTTAGAGTAAGGTAATAAAAGCAAAAAATTTTTTTTGGATTTTTTTGTCTGTCTGTTTGAACGCGCACATCTTCTAAGTTACTGAACGGATTTTAAT
This sequence comes from Endotricha flammealis, assembly GCA_905163395.2. Classification (NCBI taxonomy): domain Eukaryota; kingdom Metazoa; phylum Arthropoda; class Insecta; order Lepidoptera; family Pyralidae; genus Endotricha; species Endotricha flammealis. The sequence continues at coordinate 17,293,259 of LR990855.1, forward strand.
GCAGTTTTCACAGGGAAATAGAGCTCGGAATGTAGCAGAATATAGGCTTTGTTTCATTTAAATCGCATGTCAGGAAAAGGAGTTATCCTTATTTTAACATTTCACGCGGACGAAGTCGCGGGTAACAAACTCGTCATTAATACATTTTTCACTTCTCATGCTCAGAAAATGCTTATTTGCGCAGGATATAGGCTGCACAAAATCGAATTTTGTGCACAAGGGCAAAACGTATCTACTCATAAATGTATCAATATTAAGGCAAAGGAAATGAGCCATACAGCCAAACACAATAAAAAGTTCAGAGATAAAATTTGTTATTTTAATTTATTTTCCTAATGTGTTTTTAAGTCATAAAAGATATTAAAATTTAAATTAAAGTACGGTAGGTTATTTAATTAATTTAAGAAAATTATTTTATTACAAAATTAATTTAATAGTAGGCTGTATAGGTCTGTAGCCCAAGCCTAATTTCATTGTCGTAACATTTTAAAAAAATTGCGGCGGGAAACAGGTCTTGTTTTTTCGTGCGTTTATTAATTTATTTCCTCGCAATCGAAGTGAAAAGCAGAGTTTATAACTCGTCCACAAAACCATTTCTATCCTCGACATTACTATCAGCCCGAGCCTTCGGCTCGGGCTGCTAAAAGTCTCGGATAGAAATGATTCGTTTTGTGCACTTGTTGTAAAATCTACTATTGATTTTCTTCTTTTTCTTCTAGTTAGTTGATGATATGAAACATGTACGTATAAAATATAGCATTGTCGGGGTAGCATCCGTCATTGAGATTCAATTCTCAAAAAAAAACCTCCATGCGATGTGTTCTTAGTACAAATCTTAAGAGAGGTAGGGCACAGCAGGAAAATCGAAGCAGCCCGTCTGGAGAAGGACCTCCACCTTACAGAAGATCGTAGCCAAATAGCATTGGTCTTGGCCATGTTGTGTTCCTAACGGTGAATAAGGTCTTCAGAGCTTCGGATACCTCCGGTATTTCAAGCGTCTATAGGCTGCGGTGATGCTTGACATATGGCGGCGGGCCGTATGCTTGTTTGCCAGCTTTGTTGCATAAACAACAACTGGTAGTTGGAAAAACTTGTGACGATTCGAATTGTTATATTTGCCTATTTGAATAAAGACATACTCATCGATAGGAAAACAATACATAATCCTGTATAAAATAAAAAAAATATGACAACAAAAATTTTTAATTACTCAAACAACCTTCCTTGTTTTTTCTTTCTTAAAACAAATAAAGTATTTCGTCCCTTAATTGCCAATAAAATGGAAAGGTTGTAAAAAGGGTTTTCTTTTGTAAATTATTTGGAACTGTTTCAAACTTTCTATGTACATTGTCAATTTTTTATTCAATTAGGTACCATATCAACCCATTGTTATCCCACTGCAGGGATTCGGGTCTCTCTAAGTGGATTAGACTACTCTGCCACGCTGCTCGAATGCATATTTATGTATCGGGACAAGCCCAACGCATATCCTCATTAGGTACCACTCCTGTAAGCCCACGATCAACAACAGCGGTTTCAGATTGACAATAAGTAATAAAGCTTATTGACGTTTTGGTACTCATATAACGAATTTAATCAGAAATAAATTGGATGGAGTGTTCGACATTTATGTATATATAATTTGTATATAGTATGATAACATTTTATTATTTCATTTATGCGGTGTTTTATCGACTATTTCCGTGAATAACTTGTAACAAATTACTTTTTTTTTGTAATTATTGCTCGTTGCGTGCTGGGCAATATTACCACAATTTTATTGATCGAGATCTGTATCTGAAAAATTATTTAATATAGGTACACGTATATGTACAAAATAGGATTATATAAAGACTTTACCTCGCGGGGTTTTTACTGTGTTTTGTTGCCAGGATAAAATATATTCTCTGCTTTCTCGGGTTTTAAAATATCCATAACAAAAGAGTGTATCGGATAAGCGCAAAGGTAGCAGTTAGAGTTATCTATAAAGAGGAAATATTTGTATTTTTGTGTGCATGTTTATAATGAATAAACGCAAAAACTACTGGACCGATTTCAAAAATTCTTTCACACATTCTGGTACACACGCAATTTAAAAAAAAAACTAAACATTAATAACAAAAAACAAAATTAGTGTAAAATTAGAATAAAAAGTACACATTTCAACATTAGTCATAAAAATGACGAAATAAATATTCATAATCTAAAAGCCCGAGCAACATTCAATACCCCATTCTATTACCGTTTTCATAGTGAAAAAATACAAAGGCTTTATCCTACGTTCATAGGCTAAAAGCAATAGTTTATTTTGTTCGGACAAAGTCGGCAGTCCCTCATCCACAAAGAGATTTTAATCCATTACACACGTTATCATTCCACCTTTGTTAGAATAGTATACGCTAAGATCTCATTGCAATATTTTATACCTTAACTATTAAAATTAACATGATATTATAATATCTAGAGGAGATTTTGTCGATTGGAATCTCCAAGGAAAGTGCAAACGTGATCGTCCAAAACGGACTTGGCGGCGGAATGTCACTGCAGAAGCGAAGGCAATAGGGATGACTTGGAGCGAAATAAAGCGCGAAGCTCAAGACCGATCGGGATAACTTTGACTTTGACTTCGTCTAGGGGACTCAAGTCCTTAAGACAAAGTAAGTCGAGAGGAGATTTTGACGTCTCTTATAATGGCCATAGACAACCGGCAAGCTGGACTGAGGCTGGACTAAAATGAAAAAAATATTCAACATGATCAGTAAGATAAGTAGACAGTACATCTCTATCGTCTAAACATGAGAAATGGTTACATTAATCATTGGTCGGATCGTTGCTGCAGCGAGTCCGTACGAGCACTAACAGCATTCTAAAAGTGTTATCGGGCAGGTTGGCAATATTGAAACATGGTATTGCTCAATATTGAAACATGGTATCAAAGTCCATTCTCACACATGTAAACTCTCTTTTTGTAACTACTAACATAGATTAATGGTATTATTACTAACAAATGGATCTCTGAAATCTTAATAACAATCATTTATTATTATTATTACTGTTAACGATATTCATAAAATACACGAGAAAACATAAAACAAACAAACTTACCAGAATATAGCTCTTTCAAAAACCCGATTGGCCGCCAGGAAATACATAAAATGGCGGAATAAAACCGTAATAAGGTCAAAATATTGCAATAGGCTCTTACAGTAAAGAATGGGATATGGGATTGAATTAAATTTATTTAGGTAAGAGGACCTTTCGTTACATGAATGATAATATTTATAATTCTATTTCGTAGGCGTTAAGGTTCAAAATTGGTAGTGTTTTAATTAGTTTTGTTGTATCAAATTTTAGGGTATGATAGTTTTATTATTAATTGAGAAAATGTTAAAATTACTAAACCTGGGTTAGCTTCATTATTTACTATTTTAGTATTATTTTATTACAAACTAAGTTTACGCCTTTATTGTTATTCCCTCGGTTTTATTCTCTCTCTTCGTTATATCTATTATTTCGTGTGCAACATCTATACTATTACTTCTACAGTGTTGGTGTCGCGCATCTTCGTTTGCATGTTGTGTATGTATCGTTTTCCGACAATATCCTTTTCTATCGGTTGTCTACGAAAATTATACAATAATCGACAGGTCCGGTGGTCGAGTGGCTAGCAATGGTCACTTTATCCCAAGGGCCGCGGGTTCGAATCCTGCGCAAGGCATTTGTGTGCATAAACATGTCGGTTTGGTCTGGGTGGTTTCTATGTATAATAAGTATCTATTTTTTTACAAAAAAAAAGTATTTAAGTATTTATCAGAAATCTAGTACCCATAGTACAAGCTTAGTTGCTTTGTTTGGGACTAGATGGCGTTGCGTGATTCGTCCAAGAACATTTATTTATTTAATTTATTAATCAAAATTACATATTTATAATAAATATAACGCGCACTCATTGTGCAATTAGAATTAAAATGCGTTCCAGAAACTGGTTGTAATTGCATAAGCGAGAATTTCTAGCTCAGTATTCTTATTATCATTGTATCTACTGAACGTAGGAAAATTTTAAGGTGTTATTGCACCATGATTCATCGTTCTATGGAACGTATATAAACGTCCCTCTTGTTAGAAATAATGGAGTGGTTTGCGATTCCCCGCCTCTGACAGGTAAATAAATTACTTACGTCACAAAGGTTTGAGGCACACTAAACATTACTAATGCACAATAAGGCCTGAATTCACTTTGATTAGTGCGCGTGTAAGTGATTAGTAACTGAGGGTGATTCACCTTCAATTACTACTATGCAAAAGATTTTGGTAAGTAGTAGAATTTTGGTACTGATGGTGATTCACGCGCAATAATCAAGTAGATTAGTAATTAAGTAAATCACCCTCAGTTACTAATCACCTGCACTCGCACTAATCAAAGTGACTATAGGCCTAATATATTGCCACAATTTCTGTTGTATTTGTTGTATGTATTTGCTGTCTCTAACGTAGTTGCTATGGATGGACTACTCCACCTTACTATCTTTCTGATCAAATACGTTGCGAGTTCCAAGACTGCTATAGTTCCTTTCCCGGACATCAATAAGCTTCATTGCTTATTGTCAATCTGAGATCGCCGTTGTTGATCCATAGTCAATCTGAGATTGCTTATTGTCAATCTGAGATCGCCGTTGTTGATCCATAGTCAATCTGAGATTGCTTATTGTCAATCTGAGATCGCCGTTGTTGATCCATAGTCTACCGGAGACAACCGTGGAAGTGATGGAAAAACTACAGCTGTCTTCGAACTTAAAGTGAATTTAATCAGTAAGAAATTAAATAGAGAAGGAATCCACGTAACAATGACAATGTTAAGGTTAAGGCATTGTCCTAATAGGACGCGAATCCGCGATCATCGCGCGAGTAAGCGATGCGACCATCGCGTGTTCATAAGCGTGCGCCTAAGCATCGCGCTATTGTCAGTTAGGACACCTATTCGAGTACAATATGTTTGATCGCGCGTACACGCGACGGTCGCATCGCTTATTCGCGCAACGATCGCGCATTCGCGTCCTATTAGGACAATGCCTAAGGCAAACTGTCGAAAATATGAACGTAAACTTTTCACGAGCCCAGTGTGTTCTTAACTTGATAACATGAATTTTGGTCTACAGTAGCCGTCAGAATCACCAAGGTGTGTCATAAAATATAAATGTACTGCATTCTTTGAAATTCACACGTAAATGTAATATAAACTTGTGTACTAGACTTCAGAGTAGGAACCTAGTATGGTTAACTGCTTTTAGTAAATATCTGTGGTTTGAACTGGGCTGTACCCCTAGTTAAATCAAAATAATTCTGTGGTTTTACTATACTTAGGTGTATTAGTTTATTTTACCTCATTACGTCACGTATTAAGTGAAGCGGGTCATATCAATCTGATGCAAAAAAATATAGAATGTGACGCACAGTAAGGCCCAAAACAGACGATGAAACCCAAATGTGACGAAACTGTAACTTCTAGTTAATTTTGAGTTGCATTTGATATTCTGTCATAGACTCCTTTGACGACCACACATGACGCAACCCTTTTGAAATCGGTTTGAAACGCGTTGCAAGTCACAAGTTCTAAACGGCAATTGTCTATGTATGAGTATACACAGTACGTGCCCAGATCGGCATTTGCTATATATATATATACACTTATAAAAGTATAACAGATATAATAATAAGTTTAAAACACACAGAATAAGTTTTACGGAAATAATGTGTTACACTTATTAATGCTTATGGTGTTCTCGAATCCCTGCTTAAAAACGCCAGATATTTAATGTAAGTATTGTGCAAACGCTACCGCTTAACACTACGTCCGCACACGATATCTAGATTCCCCGGCAGACCTTGCATTATAAATGTTTTGCGGATAACGCAATCCGCAAAGCATTCGAAATTGACGGATTTTTATTTCCCTGTACTCTGGTACTGTATTTCGCATTTGATGTTGTTCTACATTATGATGTGATTTATGTACTGGTGTAAAAAAAAAAAAACTAATCTTTTTAACGTTGTCAAGGATTGCACACAATCCAGACAACGTCATCAGATTGTCGTCTCATTTTAAGCAAAGCTTATTATGTATATATTATGTACACCAGATACTTATATATTTTCTTTTGTATATAAGTATTGACAGGATTTATGATAATTTGAAGCGCGCACTTGACCGCGCGTTACTACACGGTATAGTTGCAGTGCGGCTGTGCGCGCGTATTGTTTCATCCATACGCACATTTTTGTTGCTTAAGTATGTGGACTAAAAGTAATTTTCATAATGTTTTTCTCTACCTTGGGAAGATCTAACCTTTTGGCAGCAAATGACACATTGCTTGGTCAGGTATTGGTAAACCACAAGACATAAAGTATTTCTCTCTTTATAATAGGCTCAAACCGAATCAATCAAGTAGATCAATACGTTCTTCTTTTTCTAAAAGTTGCAAAAAAAAATTACTTATTTTAATATCCATATACAGACCCTCAGTGTCTCTCACAATCGTAATGCCTCTTACACAGCAGACATTGGAATTTTTATTTATTTCATGAATACTAAAACGCGTTTGCGATCGTATATCAAATTCGGGATTAACATGTCCTACACGCAATCTCCACAATAAATACTTTTTATTCAAAAAAATATCATTTCTTGCTCTGATTTATTTCTTCTACGAAAATATATTTGGTGTTAAAAGAAAATAATACAATAGTGATAATAATTTGATTTTATTAAAACACTATCTACACTAAGTACACTATAAGCACTAGCTTTTGCTTGCGTATTTAAGAGTTAATGATTATGTTTTTATTTTTTTCAATGGTTAAACTTTTTATCGTTTAAAAAGCAGAGAGGGATAGTTGGAGAAGAAGAGTTGAGAAAGAGAGGAGAGGCCTTTGCAGCCCAGCATAAATGGACAGTAAAAAAAAAGGACGGGTTGCACTCCGGGAGTGCCGCCAGAAGTGAAAACTTAAACATCAACGTTGTGCATTTTTGAATATTTTGGAATGGTTAGGGAATCTTACGCTTTTTAGATGAAACCACGGATCTGACGCGAGTTGATAATTTTTTACCCATTTTTCACCCAAAAAAGTGCCAAGCACCGCTAAAGAAGTTTTCGCTTCAAAAACTTTTAACTTAACTTAACTTAACTCTAAAAAATCTTCTCTGTTACTCCTAAAAAAATGACATACTGTATAGAAAAAGATACATTGTATATTTTACGTAATGATCTCTTTCTTTTCGGTACAAATTCATGTAAAAATGACACTTCTGTGCATATTTACATTTGACATGGTATTATGACAAAAAATATATTTAACCACAAACGATTATTATAATAAAGCCATTGAGATATTATATGTATAAAGTCGTTGTCACCGAATGCAAATTTAACATTTCAATTCGTTTGCATTGATTCTTGAATCAATGCAGTCGGAATGGAATAAGTTTTGTCGTTCGAAAACTCAGCAACTTTTAGCAAGGATCAGAGTGTCTAGAGAATTGTGTAAGTATTTATTGTAACACGGGCACTATTTTCTTATTCTTAAAGAGAAAGATTTTTTGCATGATATAATAAAATGTGCGTTGATAGTGATTTTACCTCCCGAACTGATTAGTCCATACAAAAAAAAAAAAAAAAAAGTGATTTTACCTTCGGCATCAGATGGCGCGGGTTCGAGTCTTTACTCGGGGCAAATATTTATGGGATGTTATTTGTTTGTTCTCGAGTCTCAAAATTAATTACAAGTCGACACCGACTTAATACTAATTCCCTTGAGATGTCGAAATGTCAGAATATGACATTGCACTCATGTGAAATCAAGCAAAGCGTAGCAAGGCAAGCATAGGGTAACACCACGTAACACTGTGAGTGTACTTCCCGACACACAACGTCCCCGTTCTATTTTATTTTAACCACAACCTTAAAAAGAATTCAAAGTAACTAATAACGTTACACAACAAAAGATATTTTAACTTTTGAAGTGTAACTTTAACTTATGTCAACAACATTTTCTTTGGAATATACTTCGCAGAAGAGTGCAGTTCTTAACGAATTCTTTTGGTGCATCACAAACAAAGGGGAAATGCATCGGATGACCTTTTGTTGTTCCCTTGTGTATCTTTATAGAGCTGTTAATGTTATTTGTACGAATTTTGTTTATAAGAATCTATATTTTATTTTATACATAGTATAAAATTCTGTCACTTTTGCTGTTTTTTCGCTTGATGCCGTGTTAGATTGCAGCGATTCAATAGGCATGTTTATATATTTTTTTTGTTTAGCTATTAAGGTCCCACTGCGGGCAAAAGCCTCCACTTTACGCTTCCAAGCATCTCTATCGAGTCAAGTTTCGTCCGACCATCGTATCCTTGGCTTACCCCTACACATTTTTCCGTCTGTTGGGAACCATGACGTGACCACCTTTCTGGTTTTATGCGGTGTACATGACCCGCCCATAATTATGTAAAATGTATATACAAGGCATACCAAATACTCGAGCTTTTCCGTACTTCGGAGTTTGAAGGGCACATTAAGTAGTCGAAGGCAGCGACCATGTTGTCGATGGCAGACAGCCGTTAAGCTTAATCTGCCAATCAGCATTGGAGCAGCGTCACAGTGTACGTTTCAATCTACAATTTTAAGGAGACTAGCCGTGGGATGATTATAGGTTGATATGATGACTTGATATGATGATGAACGGAGTGGCAATATATTACGAAACTGGGCCATTTGACACCATCATCACACAGTTTACGTCCTAACATATTTTAAAAAATTGTATTATCATCTCTAGACATTATCTGAGCGTTGCTAAGCAACAGACGCTCCAGGCAAAAACTGGGAACTTTATAATGGCATCTGGAGGGACGCCAGGGATCCCGAAAAAAATCTAGAATAAGTGATATAGCACTGTCAAAGACGCTCGCCATTGCTAAATTATAGTGCACTTTGAACACTCGGGGACTTCTTAATTCGTCCGGACTAAAGCGAACAAAGGTTTTCACAGTCTAATAAATTCAAACGTCAACTTTATTTTACGTGACATTTTCATTGGGTTTGCGGAAATTGAATTCTTACCTCCCTTTTATAAAATTATTCACATATTGACAACCTCTGTGGGGTTCATATAATGTTTAAATTAAGCTACTTTAATATTTAAGTTTTTGGTTATAATGCTCCATTTTCAATCGTGTTTTTATATCGGCTACACATACTGTCATGTATGTTTATGGTTTTCAATCACAACCTTACAGTCGACAGTATTGAAAGGACTACTCCATCTAAATTCTTTCTGATTAAATTCGTTGTGGGTCCCAAGATAGCTGCTAATTGCACTGTCAATCTGAGTGCGCCGTTGTTGACCCTGGCTATACAGGAGACACAGTATCATGTGATGCGGGGTGTATTCGATACTTAAGATTATTTTTTATAGTTATTAGGCACAATTAGCCTGTCATTCTTATTTTGAAAAATTTTTTTGAAAGAACCCCGCCCCAGGTGGGATTGAACCCACGTCCTCTAGATATCCGGCCGAGTACTCTTACCACTGAGCTAGCGGGAAGATTCGCAATGGTGTGATAGTGTAGTAATTTCACAATCATTACTAACCTCTTTTTATTCGATACTTTTGTCTTCTTGAGCAAAAACGTCTTAATAGATTTGCTTGACAGAAAATCAAGCAGTGTACCACCTTGATTTATACACAGGATAGTTTTGCACTGAACAATGAGATCGCACAGGTGAAACCTCGGACGTATACTAGTTTCACAATAACTTTGAATATGATAATTAAATTTTCAATATTACACAAATTCTATTAGTTTATTGTATTCAATTAGGGATACATTGTGCGTAGTCCCGTCACGTGGGACATTATATTTGCATATGTTATTGATGTCCCACTAATTGACATTCAGTCGATATGTCGAACTAAACCTATCTATTAACCCACATAAGGTTATTATTTAATTGGCAATTAAGAAATCAAGAGCTCTGTTATTTTGCACCCTGTAGCGTAGTCGCCCACGATGCGACTCGAGTAGCATACACGTACAGTCAACAAAGGAGTTGACTGACCCCCCTCTGTATATATGATTAAAGATTTCTAAATGTTGCGTGAAGGGATTTACTTGAAAATTTGTAATTATATTACAATATGAATACTATTGATAAATTGTTGATAAATGAGCATTATGTATGGATGTTTCTTATATATTTATGTATACTTCTAAAACTAATTGATTCTATATATCTAAGTGCCCTACGCTCGACCTCCGTGATGTCGCTCATTTCTCCTTATAAAAAACCTTTCATTTGACCCACCAGTAACCTACTGGAAACGTCAGTCCTTTGTTGAAGCTGTGTTTATCTCACTCAGACGAGAACAACCTAATAGCCTACCATTTTTAACGGATAATAACCCCGTCTCTTTCTATATTAACGGTTGATTGTCCTGTCCTTGTCACACTCCAGTAAAAAAGGCTGTCGTGACCGCAGCGATTCATTTGTAGCCTCCGGGGTCTAGAATCAGGGGGGATTAATCGTGGTTCTGGGTTTCGCTGAAAAAGTGTAGAATACTTTGATTTAAAAAATGTTCACCATTTCAACAAATGCATTTTGCTTTTATTTTATTTTAAACAAATCTTTACATATTATAAAATGAAGCCACTTTTGTCTATCTTTCCCTATGTACGCTTAAATTTTAAAACTACGCAACGGATTTTGATACCGTTTTTAGGGGTCCGTAGTAAAACAAGGAACCCTTATATAGTTTCGCCATGTCCGTCCTGTCCGTCCGCGGTCTAGCGCCTAAACGCTTGATGCTAGAAAGCTGTAATTTGGTATGTTTACTCATATCAACAATGCTAACAAAGTGGTAGAACAAAATTTTGAAAAATTTTTTTTTTTTGGGTGCCTTCCCTACTTGTAAAATTTTTTTTTCGCACCGCGACCCCATGTTGTTGGGTATCGTTACACAAGTCTCTTTAAAAACATCGAAGGTGTGGGAAGATCATTTTCCGATACAATGATCCGTTTGCGAATTATTTACATTTAACGTGTCAATTTTCGTTTTGCACGGTGGTCTCCCCCCCACCCCTCTCTATCTCCGAAAGTCTTGTGTTAAGAAATTTGAAAAAAATCATGGAAGTAGTCCATTAATGTATAATAGTGAACCTATAAGGAAAACTATAACGGTTAAGTAGGCACTACTTGTTACCGAATAATAGCCGACGAACTTATGAAGTAAAATTTCTTTGACAAAAACGTACAAATGTTATAGAATATGATATTGTACTCATCTGCAAGTAAGAAATGCGTAGCCAATACGGAACCCTACATTGTGCGTGGCCTGACACGTACTTGCCCGGTTTTTTAATAGATAGACTTCATCAAGAGGAAGATTTAAGCATATGTATAAATACATACAAAAATTCCCACGGGAAAGCGGGCTACACGCCAACGAAGGTGCGCGGGTTTCGCTAGTAATTAAATAAATTAAATAAACAGTAAGTAAACTACACACACATACCTACGCGACATGTACTTACTGTAATACTGTGTGTATTAAATGAATAAATAAATAATAAAATGACAATGGCACCTTTTGATCTTACCAAATTTTTTTGTCGTCAACTCGCTCGGTTTTGTAGCTACCTTGTAACGAAATCGCAGCGCCCTGTGAGTTGTTGCATAGCATATGACAATGTAAACCTTATTGGCTGTAACAGTTACTAACACGTAAAACAGTGTTCAGAACACTCGATTTCAATAAAGGTAAAGTCCCTAGTTTGCAGTGTACTGGGTATTATTATTTCTTTTGCCGAAACTATCAACACATAGAAATTGTGTAGTTTGGAGCGGTTTCAAATAAATCCGCTTATAGCCACAGTACAGCTGAAATATCAGATTAAAAATTTCATAGAAAAATAAATGACCAACGCGATAGGTGCCATGATAGAAAAAAATATGCAAACGATTTAAAAAGAAACGATTAAAAAATATAACGAACATGTCGTCGGTGTTAATGTATGAAGTAATCTGACAGTCACGCTATGGTGCCAAGCAATGAACTACAATTTAAATGTTGAGAACATTCAACTAACCAAAAGATACAGAACTAGTCGTAGGTAGTAGGTACTAGGTAGGTCGCATTACAGTAGTGAGTGTACTGCAGATGCGCCCTTGTGGATCTAGCTATTGATTTTCTTTTTTTTTTTAAATGGTATACGCATTTCGGTAATTTTGTTATTAGGATATTTTGTTAAGTATATATTTCCGCCACATACCCCATCTATATTTTTATTTTATTTTTCATCTCTACTAGGTTGTCTGGAAAAGATTGGACCGCCTTTTGTTCACCATGTATGTTATTTCTTATTTTGTATGTTTGTGTTCTTAATGACAATAAAGAGTTTTGTATTGTATTTTACTAGAAAATTTTATTGTTTTTCATTTTCTGGGACTAACATAAACGGAAATAGACTGAAATTACAATGCTAAATCGCAGGAAAAGACACATCAAAATATTAACTGGGGTCATCGTTGGTTATCTTGCGCGATCGCAACATAAACGCAAACGCGATATTCACTTATTTTTGTGATTGACGGACTGACGTCACTCAAAATAATAAATAAATAAAAGCCAGGTCAGTAATGAAATTTCATAATCCATTTTTCCTTTTCATCATTTTTTTTTCACTCTGGTGCGGGCAGTAATGGATTTTCATACGTCTTTTCTTTCCGGATATTCTAGGGAATCAATCGTCTACACGATTGATTACACTACAGAAACTACTTTCTCGCTACTTTTGAAGGAAGAAAGACGGTACTTTCCGATCAGGTGTAATATAAAATAAATATTTTCACAGAATTCTTCTACTACATATTAATTTAAGAGTCGCGCTCTTACCAATTATCACAGATTTTTTTGGGATTATATTTTGTTATTGGAGGCGTTTGGGGGACGCCTTTGTCCAGCAGTAGACTTCTTGTGGCTGAGATGATGATATTTTGAACTGTGTACAATACATTTAAAAAAATACCCTAAAATAAAGTTTACGTATCGAACGACGAACGAATAAAATAACAAACAAGATAAGAGTGTAAAATGAATGGAGACCGTAAATCAAGGACCGATTTCGAGTATCGGGAATTCGAAATCAAGGCGTGAAGTCTTTTGAAGGGAAAAAAATAATCCCGTCCTCTATTTGTTTGTTAAATCAAGCAATTCTTTTTCATTCTGAGTGTATATTAACGAAGCTTTTTTATCAGTGCTAAGGCGGCAAACAAGGATTGTAAGTGAGATGAGGAATATCTTTTGAACTTACTTACTTATTATTGTTATTGGATAGTGGCGCCGATAGCGTCAACTTGTGCTCGTGTTGAATAAATTTAATTTCTGAGTGTTTCAAGGTTTGATTCATTGTATTGGTAGTATAATTTAAAGCTAATAATGGTTCAAAATTCAAAACTTTTATTCAGAGAATAGGTTTTCACAAACACGTTCTCTTGTCATTAAACGGTAATAAATGATTTGTCTAAATTAATCTACTCTACAAACTACTACCGTTTCGGAAACAAAAGCAAAATGACCACTGGTAAAAAGAAGTGGCGAAAGAAAACCAGTTACGACCTTTTTTATCATTTAAAAATATATCGTACTTTTCTTTTTTCTTTTCTTTTTTAACATAAAATTTAAAACTAGGTACATAAATACAACATTACGTACGCGGAATGTCAATAAATAGTGCCATTAATTTGTCTCAACATAAAATTAAATCTAAAATATAAAATGCAAGGCAGCAACCGTTCTCGTGTATTTTCGTTGACGTGAGGTTAAATATGCACTTTAACCTCACGTCAATGAAATTTGTGATCAGGAACTATTATGCCGGATTTCGCCAATGCCTCCTAGCGTTAGAAATAACATAACTGGAACAAATTTGTATGACATTTGATGACATAAAGTTATTTCTGCCGCTAGGAGGCGTTGGTAAAACTGGGTATAAGTATCTATCGTGTTTGCCTTCTCTAAAGAAATTTTGCTATCATCTTTCTTCGGGACGTCTTGACTTAGAGACTGTATACTGAGTCGAGTCAACATACGAGTGGATACGCCGCTTTGAATGATAGTAAATGATCATATTACATGACATAGGCTAATTGCAACGAACAAGAATGCGGAATAATAAAAAAATGGTTTTCAATTTCAAGTAAGACCAAATCCAATAACAAAATTAGCCTTTTCAATACAACAACAGGGCACTAGATTCACGCAGTCCAAAGCGTACCTATATCAGTACAAGCGCAAACATTTCGTGAGTGTGTTTCAAAAAAGGTAGCCATTTTGTTTGCAGTACGAAGGCAGCGTTCTATTTGCGTATGAAGATTCTGCCTAATCCGTATTTGCGCAGCCGGGACTCAACATCTATGTCGTTTCAAAAATGAATATGTAACAGTGCCATATTTCAAGCATTCACTGTGTTTTTTTACGTTGTCATGAATCTAGTTTGAATTTAAAGCCTATGTAATAAATATTCATAATCACAACTTGAAATAGCAATTTCTCTTAGAGATCCTCCTTATTTTGATTCTTCATAATTTCTTTTTTTATTTTCTGATTCTGATCGCTTTTATGATTCTTTTTCTTCATAAATTCTTTATTCCTATTTGATTTTGATTCTTTCTTATACTGACTAAGATATGCCAACGGATGGAAAAACGTCTTAGCGAAACTATAAAGTCAGGCTCTTTTTTAGAAGGACAAACTAGTCACCTGGTTTGAAGGTAAGTAGTCACCGCTGCCCATGTGCCCATGGACATCTATGACTATAAGAATCTTGGATTAAAGATTTACCCGCGTATGAAGAAATTAAAAAGGGAGGAAACTGATAGTGGGGCTATGTTGCACAGTGTTGCTTCACCGAAGTTAACTGTTTGTATGCACCTTAATTGAAAACAAAGTTTAAAATATTAGCAAAAACAGTTGTATCGAAGAAAATACAAGAAGCAACCTTTCACTTTATTCATTTTATTTTCAATTGCTGTTAAGGACAAAAACTCTAGTCTGCAAATTGGAACGACAGAATCGTAGAACAGTTTATAAAATACGAGCCTCATCTTTGGCATTTGTCCAAAACCATTATAAAACTTTCTAGGCAACTAAGTAGGACAGGATACTAAAGGGCGTAAGATTAAAGTTACGTAGCACCCCCTGCCATAAGAATAGGTAGAGATATTTTTCTTGCAAATTTTTCTTAGCACAAACCTACCGGCTGAACTGGTGCTCTGAAATTGACGATTTATAACAGTTTAAAAATATGTTGGGTTTTTAATTTTTATAAAAAGTTGGCAAAGAAATAATATGTACAGTCAAGCAATTGAAAGAGGTGATCAAGATAGAGAAATAACAGACAGACACAATAGTTAAGCTAAGTAGGTGGATTTCACTTAGCTTGAAAACATTGACTTCCGTCAGTTTCAAGTCAAACAGCATGGCAAAGGACGCTTCAATTGAAGTGACCCTGCAGTGGGATGATTGATAATGATGAAACCTAACCAAGGAAGGTAACAGGAAATGACTCTTCTACACAGATGAAATAGCGTTGAGAGACTAGTTAAAAATATTAAGTGAATCACAGCACCCTAGTTTATTTTGATTGATTTACTATTTGTCCCCTCACGCGTAAACCTTTGGGCCATGTTGCAATAAACCCGGTCGTAAGTAACAGAAGTAATAAAATTATTTGATATATGTGCCGTTAATAAAATTATGTTATAACCTTTTTGTATGTAACGGAATATAGTGGCTGTATAGATGGAACCAAAACTACAAAAGGGACGAATAATTCCTGACATTCTTAAAAATGCGGGAGGTGATTTTCAAGCTAAAGAAAGAAAAAAAAATCTTTTACACAGTACCCACAGCATATGAGACAACGACAACGTTCAATGATAATACAACACAACAAACGTTCAATTTGAAAATTCAAGCAAAAAATAGAGTTAAGCGGAAAAGTCAATAAATAAAAGAGGAAGCTAAAGAAATAGAAAGATAAATAATTCTTAGCCAATTAATGCCGATACTATTGATCTTAAACGAAGATTAGGCACATCTGTAACCATCAGGTAGCTTTAAAACACATAATTGTAACCTGAACAAACTTAACTGAAGTTTACCTCTAGAAGAACATCATTGATATATTAATATCGTTTTTCAATTCAACTGAAGCTTTCTCAATTTGATGTAACACAGCACAAAAAAGAAATAAAGTTTCTCAATAAAATAATTTATTTTGCTTTTACAAATAACGAGATTTCTTAGAAGCAATAAAGATGGGGCATTCACTTGACTTTAGTAACTGAGGGAAGATCAATAATATTACTTACACAAATCTAAAAATTGCTGGGGCGAGCCGAAACTTTTCTCATAATTTTAATATGCGATACTAGGGCGTTCGGTTACATAGAGTTACAATTTTTGTAGTTGGCAAAAGATAAAAATTTAAATGGTTGGGTGGTGGTGAGCCCTCTTGGTTTACGTACATATTTAATAGCGTCTTGCATAAGGTTGTGTTTTATGTAGAAATAAAATTGCTACAATAAAAACACAAAAGATAATGGGTCATGAATGGCTAAAAAAAACAATCAGATGATATGATAAGATAGATAATTGTATTGTGTCTTTTATTTTTAATTTGTTTAGAAAATGACAACAATTATTTTAACTTGTCCTTGGATAACTTACAGACTAGTTAGCAACAAGGCGGCCTTATTGCTAAAAGCAACCTTTTGAAGGTAACCTTAGGGTAACAATTCTTTGCATAGAGTGCAAAGCTAGCAATATAAGAAGCAACAGAATAAGGTTATACTGTGGGGTGCTCGATTATGTGTCTATACTAATATAAATTATAAAGAGGAAAGATTTTTATTTTTGTTTGTAACGAATACACTGAAAACCTACTTCACCGATTTCGAAAATTCCTTCAACGCTGGGAAGCTACGCTATCCCCGAGTAACATAGGCTATTTTCTATTTTCATAAAAAAATAGAGATACGAAAATTCGTGCGAAGCTGGGACGAGGTTTGCTAGTACATGATAAAACGGCTTCTACTTTATTTTTACTCCAAGAACACTTCCGATGGATTGAATGCCAAGTTTCCAGAACTCCCGAATTCGATCGAATAAAACAAACTTTTGAATTTTAAAACATTTCCTCTGTCTAAATGTTGCGAAAGTGTTCAAGGAAATATTCAAATATTAATGTTTCAGTATTAATTAGAACCTTTGGAAAAACATGTAAAACTTTTAAAATTCATATGCGTATTGATTGGCAGTGATCCGCTGCTGCTACTGAATTGTCACAAGACATTTTACTGATATATTTAAAGTCTTTTAAATGCGAAGATTTAGTTTTGTTTTGATATGTTTGAATACGTGCCACTGCTCGACATAGGCTTCCAAACGTTTATGGCACGACTGGTTGGCATAAAACATTCAACTTTGCACACTTAGATGATGCGTTAGTGTATCAAGCGTGATAGGTCATAAATGATAGATGACCATAATATACGCGACATTTTTTCGGTTAGAAATGTATTAACCTTTGATGATTTAATAGACTTTGTTAGTAATTTTAGAGTTAAATAATTTTAATTCACAGTGCAAAATGATGTATCTATTTGACGGTCAGCTTATTCATTTAAATGTAAAACACTCAAAACAATGAATCTAAAATGGCGTGATTAATTCGTCAGTGTACGACAGCTGACAGCAAGCAGACGACAGGGCTGAATTAGGTTTCCATTGTATACAGTAGAAAACAGTCAAGATATAAATGATACTTTAGACAAAATTAAATAAAAACCTGATTTAATTTTATATATATTTTTTGTATGATAATGCTTATTATCATTTGAAGGCTTGGTATGTACCCACTGCTTTGACTATTCTGACTGCTAATCTTTTATAGAGCTCTTTGTCTATTACTTTTATTTCCTTGAAACAGAGATGATTATGAAAATAGTGCCTAATTTTTTCAGTCAATACCTACTTTAGGTCATCAAATTCTCTCAATTACAGAATTTAGCTAATTTAATTCAGTTTGACAATACCAGAAGTAGGCTCATCAAACTATATCTTTTGAAAAACTGCTAAATAAAAAGTTATTTTTGGAGTTTGTGTGGTGAATAGTGATTCACTACCCAATCTCTATCCATTGTCTATGTCATTAAGAATTACAGGCATTTGATCCTATAAATATATGTAAAAGAACTGGACGAAAAATCGTTACATCCCAATAAGAAAATTAGGTAAACAAATGTGATCGAAGACACAATCAAGGCTGATAAACCCAATATTACGCATCCCATACGTTCGTGATATCTCTACCAATTCGTTTGTTCAAGTGATTGAGTCAATGAACAAAGCAAACATATTTAAACCATCCAGATCCTCCTTAATATCTACTACATTAAGTTCAAAATATACTGTTGCGTCTTTCATTTACAAGATTGTGAATATACTTGGCGCCCTACAGACTAGCTCACTCCGTTCATGCGATACGGGGTCGATCCTGTCACGTACATTTGTGCAAACAGCTAAATTGCCATCTGTTGGAATTTTACATGGCACTTTGTTAGGAAGCAATATGCAAGAGTTCCTTAACTTGGAAGTATATCCTATGTAAACAATTTTTTTGCGAAGATAGCGTATTCCTTTGAGTTTTGACACGCTCCACTGACCTTATCTCAAGGCTTAGGATAAAAGTTCATTATTTTTTCTAACATTTTGTTTTCGTCTTTCAAGGGGCCAGTTTGTTGAAATGTTTTTTTTGCAGAAGTATCTAATACTTCTTCTGCATTATTCATATAATGTTGTTTTTACTTCCAATATCCATAGAAAAGTAGTAGTAAAGTTATGTAAATAGTGATCAGGCAAGTAGACTTGCCTTGAATAGCGAACTTTCTTTAGTTAAAATTTTATTTTGAAACTAGCGAAATCCGTTTTAACAACTGGAATTTTTAAATATCCTTTCTTATCGGATGCTCCTTGGAGAGTGTAGTCTTTGTATGACGTCACGGACAGCCGTGACGTCATTCAAAGACTACACTCTCCAAGTTTGAATTATTTAGATTGAAAAAGACGCTGTAAATTTCGTAATACAAATATTTATCTCGTTCGAGATTCGAACGTAAGTCCTTCAGTACCAAAAGTAGGATCAGTATCAACTGAACCTCCTATACTTTGTACTTAGATAATACGTATACTATTAGCAGCTTCACTGAGACATTCCTTATCAGGCTTTGGAATGAAAAAGATTGATGGTAAGCTGTCCACAGCAGTCTCGATACAATTCAATGGCTGTCTAATTCGTTAACCACTGAACAATTTATAAAGATGATGCGAAAAAGGAGAATAAAATACAAATAGAAATGGAAATAAAATGTGAATTATCTCCGTAAAATTGTACATAACTGTGCCATCTGGTATCTCAAGTATGATCTCTACCCTTTTATATATAACTAGTAAAATACTTGCAACTTCGTTTGCGTATATCTCGCTTTTCCGTGGAAATTTTGAAAAATCCTTTCTTAGACACCCCTAGACGTCGTAGGAACCACATTCCAAATTTGGAATCTCTAGACACAGCGGTTTAGGCTGTGCTTTGATATATAGTTAAGTCAGTCAGTCAGGACTTTGAATTTTATATAATATAGATAATATTATGGTTTCAAATAAAATTTTCTTTGGTCTAGTTTGTCTGTTTATCAGTTATTACCTAATCATAAGAATATTTGTTAGATAATTTGTTTATTGAATTTTTTGAAGTTATTACTCAGGAAATAATAACCAACCAACCAACCGCGGTAGCGCGCTAGTTTTATTTATGGAAGAAGTTGGCAAACGAGATTGTCTGATAGAAGTTAGTATTTCCCTGCCATGTTAGCGAACTTCAAAAGTTAATTAAATAGTACCTAATTGGACAAATTTTATTAGAACTAGGCCTTAATTAACATGCTAGGACTTTCCAAGCACTTTAGCTATTCAAATTAATAACTAACAACAATTCAAACAAAAAACAATACGAACACTGACGCGTTGTGTAATATTATTAAGTTTCAAGCAAGGTCTATGCGGTTAGCCAAGTTTCAGACTAGGCTCGGCAATATATCTCAGTCTAAACTTTGCTTTCAATTTCGAGGTATTATACGTTGAAATGGAATTTAAATTTAAAAATGTAAACAAAAAGTGATACCCGCTCCAAAAAAAATAATTGTCCAGTTTTCGATAACCGTTAAAATGGTACATTAGAATTTATTGTCACCTGTTAAATAAGAGTTGTTATAAAGCCGTATAAACATTTTTAGTAAATTTATACAGTTAAATACAATACACCATTCTATGTTTTAAAAAAAATCGTTAAAAATTATAGAAAAACATTTTATGCTGCTGGCAATTGTGTAGAAATCAAAAACCTGTGACACTAAATTTTAAAAGAATTAAGATATTGTTTAATATATTTTTTTAAATGCGATGACGTGATTCTGTGTTGGTTCATTTCAATAAAAATCATTCTTTCTTCAATAATATAAAGTTACTGAAACCCAGTACTCGCAACATTTGAGACTTCTATTCCCCTATTTAATAGAATCACACGCAAAGTTTTTTTCACAAATTGTTTCAAACTCCTGATATTATTATGTCAGTTCGTCATGACATTTGACATGACCTGAAATGACATTTGTTTGTTTACATTTTTAATCTTAAATTCGATTCGACATCGCCGCCTTGTCAACGAAGGTGGTCAAGATGGCGACCTCGGATCCTCATCGTACCACTTTGCCTTTTTAAAGTGTGCTTTTTCTGTTAAAAAGTGTTCACTTAAAATACTCGACATTGGCGAAATTGTCTATGTGTCGTTAAGACACGACAGAAACGCCACTAATTAAGAAAGAAAAGAAAGATCTTAAATTCCATTTCAACGTATAGTATTATTTGAATAACTAATCTCAAACTAATCACTTAACATAATAATTTCAACTGAACAACTTAAATAGTATATTGTTAGATCTACAAAGCGTTTTATTAGAATAATATCCTCAGAAAAAATACTTTAGAATAAGTTACTTAAGATTTATATTTTTAATGGACACTAGTACATCTAGTGAATTTGGTTTTATATCTTTGTTGTAACTATGATTTGCAGATCTACGCCTGCGGTTGTGAACTTGTGAGTTATTCAAGCATTTTATTTTTTTCGGCCACCGTCTTTAGCCATTAAATTGTTTACGCACGCTCAAAATGCAAGATATTTTGTATTTGATTAATTGTTATGTTCTTATTGTACATAAATGAATAATTGTAAGTTCTTTTATAGGAATAAACGAATAAACTGTTGATGTAACTAATACTATAAGTGCAAAAGTAAGTTCGCATCATCATCATCATCATCATCATATCAACCCATTATCATCTACCTGCAGGGATACGAATTTCCCTTCAACCGAATCGAGTAAGAAATTAGTCTCTAATTTATTGTTCAAATTCAAATTCAAATTCAAATTTACGATATTATATACTAAGTAAAAAAATTAAAACTACAAAGAACATACATTAAAATATATTATTGTTGTTGCATGTGTTTCTGAAGTAACAAAAGTAGCATTTTTCAAATCACACTATTTTTACCATTCGCGTTTTATGCACGCGACGTCAGCCATTTTCAATATGAACTGCGACGTTTCATTCATGACTGAATTTATTTTACGGTGTCTGAATGTACAAAGGTTATGAAATATCGTGAAGAATATTATTTACTTTGAATTTCATGAAGAACTTGAAATATATTCTCAGTATTATATTTTATTTGTTTATAGACAATAACAGCCATTCTTAAAAATAAAGTTACAAAGTGATTTGTAGAGGAGATAGTACACCACCCGTACGCCGGCTATCGAATCATACTAAGTAGAAATTCGGTGATCAATTTTTGACACGTTGCCGACGCCCGTACAGGTAATTACAAAACCAATGACACATTGCAGAAGTATGTTAAGAGAAGAGAAACCTCCTAACATAATAACAAAATTAACAGCGTTAAAAGCATTGCTAAAGTTGAGTATAGTTATAGAGTGAGATGTTGATTGCATTTTTTAATGTTTTTGTTTACTGTTATATTTATTATACATTCTAATTATTGTAACTTTTATTAATGCCATTTTAAAAGAGCAAGTGCCAAGTTTCTTGCCAGTTCTTCTTAGTACAAAAGCTGCTGTCTGAACCGGTAGAAAAAATTGTGACGATTCGAAAGAGCTTGTTGAATGTTGGTCCATTTGAATAAAGAGAATTTGAATTTGAGTTTGAAAATATAAATATAAATAAGTTTATAATCTTAGAATATAACAACCACCTGTGCATGCAAATTTTCACAATAAGCTTAATGAAATCAAATCAGCATAGGCTACTAATCTGCGCCAGCCACCGGCTCAAATAAATCAAACGACACTTGTCAGGAACGTCCCATAACTTGTAAGTTATGCGGCTATCGCGTGCGAGTGAAGCGTCAGATTTATGGTGTTGTAGGAATGATGGGAATTGGTCTATTGCTGCCAATGTCAGTGACTTTATTCATTTAAAAAAGTATATAGAAAACGGAGGAGATCGATGGCGTCGCTGTGTCGTTCTCTAAAACGAACAAGCAAGCAACGTCGACCCTAACTAGTGTTTGGATCGGTTTTGTAATCTCAAGCTTTTGTGCATCGGAGGGCACATAAAGCTATCGGTCCCGGCTGTTGCCGATGGATAACAGGCAATTCATTAAGTAGGTGGCCTTCAGGTAGTTTAAAACACTAGCCTCCGCCAATCCGCATTCCCTGCAGTAAGATATTATTGGTTGATCTAGAAAAAGTACCTGCGGGATAGATGAAAACTTTTGAATTCGACCAAGTAATATTTTTAGAGTGGTGAAGAGGAAGCGAATAATCCGCTCAAATCGAAGCAGCCCGTCTGGGGAAGGACCTCCACCTTACTGAATATCGTAGCCAAATAGCATTGGTCTTGGTCATGTTGTGTTCCTACGGTGAGTAAGGCCTCCAGAGCTTCACTTGGGAGGGTTGGCAACGCGTGAGTGATGAACCCCGGTATTGCGACAAGCGTCTATAAACTACGGTGACGGCTTACCATCAGGCTGGCCGTATTCAGGTTTGCCACGTTTGTGGTATGAAAAAAAATATAGGTTTTAAGTAACTCAAAGTCTTAAAATCAATTCCAAATAATATCATGAATGACCAAGATGTAGTATTTAAAACACATATATTTTTTATTAAATTCAAATACAATAAAATCGCACAAGCGCAAATTAACATAACGAAAATAAAATTATTAAAAAATTCACAGATTTCGTGCTTCACACGACTATCGTGCACATTGGAAATGAATCTACGGAATTCGAAAAAATGTTGTCGCTGAGCGACGAGGAGCTCGATGGCGTCGGAGGAGCTCGATGGCGTCGCTGTGTGGTGTGTCGCACTCTAATATGAACACGCAAGTCAAGCAACATCGACCCTAGCCAGCGTCTGGATAGGTTTTGTTATCTTGAGCTTCTCCGTGCTTCGGAGGGCACGACCCGTGGGCACGACCCTTTCTTTATAAGGCAGCGGGAATATACTTCCCACCATATATTTTTGGATTTTTTTTGAAAACGAAACTAGTGATCGAATTTATTCCTATGGCAACAAATTGTGGATTTCATATTTTTTTTTTATCTAGGAGTTAAGAACGGACGTCATAATATTTTTTTATCTGTGACAGTTACAAGTTTAAAAACAACTAAATTTCGACACCTGCTGTTAAATCTTTATGCATCTTCAAATTTTGCGACTTTCGAAAGATAAATTGTTATTAAACTTAATGTCTTATGTATATTGCATTTGGAATAAGTTTTTCGAGGCCTTTCTTACACTCTTTTTTTGTGGTGTAAAAATATTCCTTTTGACCAAATTCAAATTCAAAACTTTTATTTAGAGAATAAGCTTTCACAAACACGTTCTCTCGTCAGAGTATACAGTTGTAATAAATGATTTGTATAAATCTCGCACGAGACGAGCACTACCTACCTTTTCTCGAAACGTTTCGTCGTTTTTTTGAACTCTCATAACTTTGTTTTGGATGATGCTAAATAGTTAAAAATTTCAAGATATAATGACACCAGTACAATCATTAAACATAAAGTTTGAATGTCGTAGCTATTATACTTTAGATTTTATTAATGTCTTAAAACCCCCGATTTCGTCACTTGCAAGTGTAGAGTTTGTGAAGTTAGGCCTTGTAGAGGTAGGGCGTGTAGAGTTAGAAGCTTGGTTCTACATGAGATCTGATAACTTTTTGACTATGCGAGTCATTATGGTCTCGTCTTGGCAACATTTTACATGAAAATGTTTTTGGTGGGATTAATCTACTCTATATACTACTACGTCTGATTCGGAAACAAAAGCAAAATGACCACTGGTAAAATAAATGGAAAGAAAACCTGTTACGGCCTTTTTTGGCATTTATAAATATATCGTGTTTTTTTTACCATAAAATTTAAAACTATTTACATGCAACATTACGTCAATAAATAGTGCCATCAATTTGTCTTAACATAAAATTAAATCTAAAATATAAAATGCTAAATCGGTGTTAAAGATAGGAGCAGACCAGGCCTGCAAGGCAGCAACCGTTCTCGTGTATTTTCGAGTTGACGTGAGAGTCAGCCTGCCAGCCCACATTACTGGGCTCACCATCAACAATATTATGAACAATATTAAAGGGAACAACAGTAACCCGACCCACAACACCACCGCCAGTTTGGACAATTTGCGAGTATGACGTGCCCGTACACATTAACATCCTTGTCACCAATTATTTAATCTAAATTATATTCAAATGTAAATAATATAAAAAACAGCCCCATTTGGATAACACTACGACGCGTGTACATATTGCACTATTGAACACATTTTTTTATTTAGGTAATTTATTGAACATTGACTGGCTTTTCACGACAAGTTTTAGCATTTCACCTTCGCAAGGGGGCCAGGGAGACCTTTAATTTAGATACTCGTTGATAGTATAGTACGCTTTACTGGTTAAGAATTTTTGACATTTTATTTTAATCGATTATTGGGCAATTTTTTTAAATATATTCTGGAATTTTATTATACATAATGCAAACTTTGAATCATAAATAACTTGCCCGCTTTCCTAAGCCTGAATTTAGGAGCAGCTAATTTATTTCTGTGACGCGTATTGAAATTATGAATATCCACACCTGGTTATAGTCATGAATGTTTTTACGAACAAACATGATGCTGTCAAGAATGCACTGAGATGCCACCGTGAGAATATTAGTGCTTTTGAAAAACTCGCGAAGAGACTCTCGGACCACGTTAATCCTATTTCCTTTTTTGCTTATTACAGACTATCTGGCAAATGAGTAGGAGTAGAGAATACTTAACGACTAGCTATGCCCGCGGCTTCGCCCGTGTGGAATTGGGCTTATGACTATAATAGTATAGACGGATTTAACAGTCTCCTATTACTACTGCTATAGTTTTTCCCCGAGACATCAGTGTTCTTTATTGCTCATTGTCTATTTGCTCGCCGCTGTGTTTTATTTAATTTTATCGTACCTAATCAAAATACCTAATGTAAAATAAGTATGAAAAATTAAAATTATATTAAAATTGAAATCGTCAGCTCAGTTATACTAAAAAACTTTCATAGTGCGATTCAGAATCTAACAGTGCCATCTAGTGAATTTGAGAGGAACAAAATTTTAAATGGTTAACTCAAGTAAAAAAAAACTTTCATACACAGTGCTACTGAATTTAAAAATGGTCGTTATGAGATATCGGGCGATTCCGACTCTGCAGTGAGTGACAATTTTAAAATTCTTAGGCTGTTGAAAATTTAAATGAGGGTAACTTCTATTCCTGACATCCGGTTCGATTCAATTCGGTCCGGTTCGGTCCGGTCCGGTTTAGTCTATTGTCGGTAGTTATTGTATGTTACCAAGTCTCAAGTTTGTAAGTGCGAGAAATATTTTTTTTCTTACATAGTCAGGGTAGAGACCTTTAAATGACCATAACTTATTTTCCTGACATCCGATTTAAATGCGACAAAACCTATATGCTGCTCCAAGCCGAGCTCTTCCTTAAGTTAAAACAGCATTAAAATCCATTCAGTAATTTAGAAGATGTGCGCGTTCAAACAGAAAAACAAAAAAAAAAAATTTTTGCTTTTGTTACCTTTCTCTAACTGTTCCCTCTCCATTTTTGCCAAATATGTTCAGACATATCGGGGTCTACTGTTTTATTATATGTATATAGATTTACAAATAGTCAACGAATTGGAAGACATATTTTGTCTTCCCGATGTATCTGATGATGGTTTTGATACTGTATTGAACAATCCTAAAAAACTATGACGAGCCTAATGACAGGCCTATGGCACCGATATGGCACCGACCTGATCCACCTAGCAGCATAATACCTCTCGAAAGTCGAACCTAGCAGTTCATCTAGCCCTCCGTCCTCCGTCGTCCCATCCTAACGCGATCGTTCTAGGCGGGCAGCAAGATTTGAAATTTTACCCAATATATCTGGTACTCAGCAGACCTCAGAACCTCAAGCCACACGGGCAGATGGAATATTTTTACCACCGTGTTTACATTATATAAAACAATCTAAAAACATAGTTTTTTTTATCTACCCTAGATGCTTATGTCCTATAAAGGGTTAAGCCGTCGATCCCGGCTGTTATCGATGGATGACAGTCGTTAGGCCAAGTCGGTGGCCTTAGGGCGGTTTGAAAACACCGGCCTCTGCCAATCCATCATTGGAGCAGCGTGGCAGAGTACGCTCTAATCACCTTCGACTGAAGCGAGACCCGTATCCCAGCAATGGGATGATTATGAGTTGATATGATGATGATGATGAGCGACGATAAAGTCGGGATAAGGAAAAGGTTACAAAATAAAACTACAACGTTTTTGACTTTGTTCAAAAAGGTTAAGCTACAGGGCAAACTCTTAACCCGATCATCTTTGTTTTAGGCTCAAATTATAGCTGACTAAATTGTCCAGACGAGTTTTTCTCAAATTTTTGATATCATTCTTCGTTTCCAAAATATCGAGCGCCAAAATCAAAAATTCGGAAAGAAATGATATTTATTTTCACTATTTCGGCCATAACTATTTTCGTTTTTGACTTTTTCAAATAATTCTTTTTGCACCTTACAGCTCTCGTGAATACGCGTCTTTTGAGCCTTTTATGAATATCATATCTTCACAACTCTCTGAGATATAAGGGGATCGCACTTTTTCGTGAAATCGAAGCCTATACTGAAGCGAACGAAAAGACATTTCCAATGTCAAAAAGCAAATTACTACAATTAAGAATTAAATAAATATTTAAAAAGGATAATCTATTGTATATTACAATGTCAAATGTCAGTATTTACAACATTCCTGTAACATTGTAAGATCGAGCGACCGCCAGAGCCAAAGGTTAATCAGATTCATTAGAAACGGCTGGGACGTCATTTGGCACCGAAATAATGAACGGAACTCTTGCAAAGTGAAACCATAAAAGAGATAGGTTCCGAAACTTCATCCTCCTAACGACACCGATCAGACATATTTCATATCTAAATAATTAATTTTTACAGACATCATAGTATCGAATAAGAGTTGTCAAATTTTGCAATAGAAATGCAGGAAATGGCTATATGGTAGACCTAGCATTACACAGAGTAGAAAAATAAGGGAGAATTTTTTCCTGATATGATGCGCTGCTAGAGCGCACTGCTTTTCAAAATTCAAAACAGACGACATTTTATTCAGAGAGTAGGACTTTGCAGACACTTTCTCTAGACAAAGAGTACGTACAATAATAAAATTAAATGATTTGTGTAAAATATAATCTGCTCTATAAGCTGCCACCATTTTTCACAATAATGAACTAAATTAATTGGGTACCAACTTTTTTTTAAATTCTTTTTCGTAATTTGTGAGTGTATTTGAACATTTATATATAATTTTTTTTTTTTTCGGCCACCGTCTTTATTCATTGTTAAAATTGTATTGTTTACGCACGCTCAAAATGCGAGATTTTTGTACCTAGCTGATAAATTGTTATGTTCTCATAGTAAGTGAATTGTAAATTCTTTTATGGGAATAAATGAATAAACATAAAGTAAAATCTTTCAAAAATAGAGAAGTATGAAACAAAGAACTGATTTTTTAAAATGGGATAGGAGCCGATAGAAGGAAGAAAGATAGCATTCTATAGAAATTCAAATATCACTTGGTCTCGAATGCAAAAACCAGGCCATGAGTTGCGAAAAAACTGTACTGGGCCTGAAAAATTACAAGTTGTTTTTACTTGGACAGTAATAAGTCTCAGTTTTGTTGAACATCTAAAACATGACAAAACACAAGACAACACTCGTGACAGCCGCCAAATGAGAAGTGAAATGCAAAAAAGTGCTGGTTTTCGGTTTGGGGCTTTATTTTGAGATGTTAGCGGAAGAACCAAATCGGGTAACAAAAGCAGTTTCAATCCACTCATATCTAGTCTCAAACTTACACGCTATCTCACTCATATTATATTTTGTATAAAATGTAGCGCTTGAGGTTGAGACGAAACTTTAACAATTTTTGTTAGGAGAGTAGGCCCCCAGGGCGTATTTGTTACGAACTATCAGACTGGGAGAAAATACTTTTTGATACGGTATGAGTGTCATCTGCCACATTCATTCTTTCTTTCGACAATACATCCTAGATGCTTGTATTACTTGCTTACTATCAGGTGACCACTCTCGGACGAATCACACGACGCCATCTACTCACAAAGTAAGCAAAAGCCTCCCTGCCTTTTTTTCCTGTACTCCCAGATTGTACTCAGTTGATTTAGCCTAAAAGCTCGACAGGCATGCGGCAAAATATTAAAAATTACAAATCGCGATCAATTAGAACCCCAGCCTTACGCTCTCAGCCATGAAACAGCGAGTTTAAAAAACGCCGCGTATGATTTACTGTTCAAAGGGCGAAACACAAACGTTGCGGGTATTTTTAAAACTCAAGTTTAATTTTCATTAGTTAAATGTCGGAGTGGAAATTGTTGGAAACATTTCTTTTTTTTTTCTGTGTAATGTTAAAATTTTATTGCAGCTTTCATTTATCAATAAATCGTGTGACGTTGTTGTGTTTTGTGTGTTTGGTTACGTTAGTACCTTATCTTAATTTCTTTTCATGACTGAAATACTAATAGAATTAATTTAATGAGGTGTCATTCTAAAGATATATGTAAATACCTACTAGTATTTCAATAATATTTTTGAATGAAAAATACCATTGGGCTAATCGAATGTCCAAAAATGTCTACATACCCCTGTCTACACTCTACTGTCACTGTCAAAAGAAAAGAATAGCTTGTGACTCAATGTGGAATTATAATTAAAATGTGTTTCAGACACTGGTTGTTGGTCTTTTTTAAACACAATAAAAGCCTGTACTGATGTAAACCATATCAAAGGATTACAGGCTGAGGTCGGTTTATAATGAAATATTTGACAAGCGATGCGGTTTTAGGCGTCCATAATAAAATGGATAAAATTTCCGCAGTGTAGAGGCAACGATGACATACACCCTAAAAGTAGAAAATACTATCTACATCATGTTCCAAGGCTCAGTAGACTTCTCAATGACATTGGTGGGTTAGCGGATGTGTATGTCCAGCAAAAGTTGTTCGGGTTTCGAAGGCATTTTTTTACAAGATGGCAAACAAGCATACGGTCCACCTGATGGTAAGCATCGCCGTAGCCTATAGACGCTTGCAATACCGGGAGTATCACTCACGCGTTGCCAACCCTTCCAACCCCCCAAGCCATTTTGATGTCTGCGATTTCAAATTAAAATAGTGGTAGGGTTTTCCTAGTATATTTTTTATTTGTAAAATTTAGTTTTTATTGTGTCCACGCAGTGTTTTTACGATTATACGCATGTGCTGTTTACCTTTAAAAGTCAGTGCAATTAGCTTAAGACAATTTACTGTTAATAATCATAATTTTATTATTGTAACTAATGTTGGTGAACCTGAATAAACGAATAAAAAAAACATATCCTGAATTTCTTAGAATATTAGAACTCTTTGGTTCATTGATAAAGATATAATGATAATGCTCGTTGGAAATTTCCCCCCCCCACTATTAGGTTCAGGTAAACACAGTTCGTAGTAAAACAAAGGTTATACTAACGGCACGAGGTTTTATCCCAACTCACAATGTTCAACTCGATGACAATTTCATGCGCAAGGTATCATGATTTCATGAGTCATTATAAAAACCTTGAATCTATAACGTTTAACGCTTTCCCATGCAAAGTTGATGTTTAAATTTATCTAATCTGGGGGCACGGCAGTAACAGCAGAGGCGCTACCAATGCGTTTTCTGCTACAAGGAAGATTTTGGATCTGTCACTCACCGAAAGCAACGCGTTGCTGCTTCACGCCGATATTCTGTAAGAGGATGGTACTTCATTTACAAAATAGGCCAGTAAACGCTTTACTACTCCAGACTTTCGACTTTCGGATTAGGACTATTCGTAGTATTTGTCCATATAATAAATTTTGTGGCATAAAGTTTTCACCATTTGCTTCTAGAATTAATTATTCACCTGAACCTACAGTCAAAGATAAATCATTATGCTTAGCCAAAACAAGAACAAAAAACTTACAAGTTAGAAGATTGTATGCACCGAGAATATTGCTAAAGGATGCTAGAAATTTTGTTAAAGAGAAAATAGATCTTTCTCTGCTACTTGCAAATAAATTTTAACGCTGTGATAAAATGCCCAAGACGGTGAAGCTGCCAAAAACGTATAATTTACGTATGTAGTAATTTAGGAAGCAGACAGACATGTACGAGATAAACTAATATATACGCTGATTGATAGAGAACTAAGAAGATTATCAGTATTTACCAATATTGCCTTAAGAAGATAATAAAGGATTATTGTTATGTATCACAATTTAAAAAATAAACGATAGAGCACTGTTATAGCGTCCCATGTAGCACTTTAAAAACGAACACACAAGTTATTAAGCAACGTGGACCATAGCTAGTGTTTGGATGGGTTTCGTTATCTCGAGCTTCTCCGTGCCCGCGGCACGTTAAGCTGTCGGTCCCGGCTGTTTGTCGATGGATGACAGTCGTGTGTCAAGTCTTTTGTCTGATTTCTGGTGCATCTACACCACTTTTAGATTAATATATTAATTACTAGTGTTTTGTTATCTTTAACGCATGTCGTGTTTACCTGTAATAGTTTGTTGCATTTAGAAGTATGTTGTATTCAAGAATTTAGAATTAAGCAATAATGTATACAGATGGTGGTAAACCTTAATAAAAATCACTACATAGTATAAAACAAAGTCGCTTTTTCTGTCCCTATGTCCCTATGTCCCTTTGTATGCTTAAATCTTTAAAACTACGCAACGGATTTTGATGCGGTTTTTTTTAATTGATAGAGTGATTCAAGGGGAAGGTTTTAAAGTATCATACATTCCAAAATTCCCACGGGAAAGCGGGATACACGCAAACGAAGTTGCGCGGGTTTCGCTAGTAAAAAATAAAAGTCCGTGGCCTTCAAGCAGCATGAAAACACTGGCCTCTGCTAATCCGTATTGAAGCAGCGTAGCAGAATACGGTCTCACCCTCTTCGATTGAATGGAGACCACAGTTGGTTGATTATGGGTTGATTATGATTATTTCTAAAATACTTTTATTTCATTCGCAATAAAAAAACCTTGTAGAAATAACTTACCTATATCATAATATTACTCCAACGTGAAGTATATGAGAAATAAACACATAATTTTGGAGTTAGTGAGCATAAGGAATGTGATTTATACGCTTCGTGTAACTGTAGTAAATTGCAAACATTTAAATGTGATACAATTTGTAGCTAATATATTTTAACGTTTTTCTGACAAACTACTCTTTATAATTTTATTCTGAAGTTGTTTTTTGTGAATAAATATTTTCTGTGACGTTTATGGTAACATTATACATTATAATTATTGAACAACAAAAATCAGCTATTCCAACTGGTTATAAAAAAAATGGACGATTATAAAGAGCATGTTATAATATTGAATAAAAAAACGTGACTAAAAACATTTAATCACCAGTTTCTGAAAAGAGTCTCAAGTTATCTCTTTTATTCTTCTTACGTTTGACAGGGACAGCTATAATTTGATGTGTCATTAACTTTAAAAATGCATTTCAAAAACTGGCTGTGTGTCTCGCAAAAAAGATTTAAGTTAACATTGATTAATTGATTGACAGGCCCGGCGGTCGAGTGGGTAGCAATGGTTACTTTATCTCAAGGGCCGCGGGTTCGAATAGTGCGCAAGGCAAACATTTGTGTGCATGAACATATATGGGTGTTTTCTATGTTAAGTATTTATTTACAAAAAAAGTATTTAAGTATATTTATCAGCAATCGAGTACCCATAGTACAAGCTTAGTTGCTTAGTTTGGGATTAGATGGCGTTGTGTAATTCGTCCAAAAAATACATTTAATTGAAAATGACTATCAGTAGGTTTTCACAGATTTGTTTTACATGACATTTATCCCAAACAGAACAATACCGAATTGAGCCATGGCGTGTCACGCAATACAATAATTCCTTTAATTCACTCCGCAGGTAACACTTGTACAGGATTTCTGTTTTTGCTGCAATCATTTCTTTCAGTTTCCATATAAATTAATGCTATGTTGTTTATTTTGATTTATGTGTCATTTGTTCTACTTGCGATTCACCGACCTACCATACATTTTAGATTTATGAAAGAGGTGACCAGACTAGAGAACTGAGAACAAAGATTTTTATGTTAATAATGCGTCTTTATGAATATTTGTAAATTAGTACAATATGGATACCATTGACAAATAAAAATTTGAGTAAATCCCTTTACGCAATATTAAGGAAACTTAAATCATACAAACATGGCTCTGTAAACCTATAAGAAACCTATAAGATTACCCTATAAGAAATATCTACCAGTGGGTATGCTATGACATTTATTTTAATATCTCTTTTTTTGACTCGTTTTGATTAATGAAATTTAGATATCAAGCAAGTTCCATGAAAAACCAACTGAAGAAAAATTTTACAGTTTACAGTTTTCGTTTTTGAATGAGTACTTTTATTTCAAATATGAATATGTTATTAAAAACCTGCAGACAAGATAGTACCTACTAAGAAGTAGCTGCAGTAAAATGTGCTCCTTTTTGTGTAAAATTAATGGTCTAGTAGACAACAATAGATTTTTATAGTATGATTTTCTATCATTTTATCCTTCAAAAGGTTTATTGTATGCACGTTACTGTAACAGTATTCAGGGGATCTACAACAAAGGCCGTACTGAAACGATAGCCAAGCCGGAAATTAAAATGTTTTGGTATCATACCAAGCAGCTCTTTTGAAAACCTTTCATAGTTTCAAATTGTTTTTGTTGTGTTACAAACACACAGCCATATCAACCCATAATCATCCTACATTTTCCTAACTGCATGGCCCGCCACTTGGTGAAGCGGCGCGGGGTCTGTCGCGCTCTTCCCTCCCAAGGACACTTGAGGGATATACCGACTAAAAACCTGACTGACTGCCACCTT
Organism: Endotricha flammealis; assembly: GCA_905163395.2. Taxonomy (NCBI): domain Eukaryota; kingdom Metazoa; phylum Arthropoda; class Insecta; order Lepidoptera; family Pyralidae; genus Endotricha; species Endotricha flammealis. The sequence goes on from LR990855.1 coordinate 17,327,016, forward strand.
CTCCGCCATATAACAGCCAGCGAGAACTGACGATACTTCCGTAACCCCGCCGGCGGACGTCCGTAGACCCAATCTCCGTGGTCACGGCTCTTTCAGCGGCGCGTTAAGCGCGCCTGCTCCGCTTGGGGACTTTCCACCTGATACCAACTTGGCTTAACGACTGTCATCCATCGAGACTATGCTTGTACAAACATTTTATAATAATCCTATATAATGTTACTTTAATTTAACATAATTGCCTAAAAAAGAACTAAAAAGTTAATTCGAAACAGGGGTAGGGCACAGCGGATAATCCACTCAAATCGGAGCAACCCGTCTGGGGAAGGACCTCCATCTTACAGAAGATCGTAGCCAAATAGCATTGGTCTATTGATCTCGGCCATGCTCCACATGAGCGTTGGCAACGCGTGAGTGATACCGGTATTGCAAGCGTCTTTAAGCTACGGTGCTTGATGCTTACCATCAGGCCGTATGCTTGTTTACCAATTTTGTGGTATAAAAAAAATGACAGAGAAATTTTAAAAATGCCGTAGAAGGTTTCTTAATGGGAAGGTAGATTTACTATTTCTTACATTTATTACATCCAAAATACTGTAATAGGCATTAAACATACTAAATAGAAGCCACTCGTCTTGCAATTACGTAATGACGCGACGACGTTCGAGAGACGAGACTATTGATCAACTATTCAGTTTAAGCCTTCATTTTGGTACTAAACTGTTATGGAGTTTCAACGACATACACAGATCGTCTAGTAAATAAATATCTAAATGCATTTGCTCTTGATGATAACCAAAGACCAGGATGAATCAGTAAGTTCTAAAAATCTGATAAAATCTTTTACTTCTAAAAAATTGTTAAGTAATTACGATTTCAGTTATAATAAATCTATTCTTATAAAATAGTACATAACTATTTTAGAAGTCTGATGACTTCTAAAATGGGTAAAGGCATAAAAAATTGTCAAGAAATTTAAGAGTTAAATATCTTGTTCGTATAGAATTTTGATTCTCTCATAACTACTTTTCACTACACCACAATCGTTTGTGAAGGTACTTTTTTACAAGCGAAAATACGTGAGCGAAATCTTACAACGAAACGATCGCCCTGTTTCGAACAATCAACTACATATACGTATTGAGCAAAATTATAATAGAAAATAAATCCACGTTCTAGAGCGGTTACACACTAGCGTTTTATACGCGCGTATACGGTCGTTACGGCCGGTGGCGCTTACACGCGCGCTACATTACGCGCTTCAAAATACCGGAGTCGTGTAAACGGACATACCTATTACGGCGTGTTCACATGGTCTCTCGCGGCTCGCACTTGTACGAGCCTATAAGCGCGTCAACGTTTGTACGAATCGCGCATGTGACTTCGACAATTAATTCGACATTCAGTTTTGTCGAAGTAATGAGTTTTAATTGGGTACCAAAATCTAGACTTGTCGAAATAGACATAATTAATTGTCGAGATTTACAGTGACACCCGGCGGGCGCGCAGCTCTATACGCGCACAAATGCGTTTCAAAAAACGAGCTTATACGCGCGTATAAAACGCTAGTCTGTAACCACTCCTATTCTTCAGCTACCACATTCAAACCACGATTGCCAGTAAAATTAAGCTTCTATTGTGAAAGCCGTTGAGTTCAATATTAACGACATCTCAGCCGCCGATCAGCTCACACAGGATCGTATTTGGATAAACGAGAAAAAGATACTGTTATTTTTATTGACACCTTGAGGCATGATATGGCCGATTTTGTGCAATAGTTTTGAGATAAGCACTTTGTTTGGCACAGTGAAAGAATTCTTTTTTCAAGTCGTTTCCCAAGTCTTTCTGGTGTATAGCCATACGAACACTACTTTACTGCAAGTAAAATTTTATAAGTTCAGCCTGTTTTTTTTCCTATAGCACAAATGATAGAATATGACACATAATAACGATGAACTGATATGTAAAAGTAACTCATAAATGCTTTCAAACTCTTATAGTAGAAAGTTCAATGTATGTTGCTTCACGTGATCTTGGCTGAATAGGTTGAAGGCGCTCAGATTAACTATCGTGTCATCACATAATATAACATTATTTTTAGAATAGTATTCCTTAAAACAAAATCATATCGAAACAATATCGTCTCTCTAAATAAGCATCCAGCGCGAGCTATATTTGCAAGGCTCGATGGCTGAGAATGCTTGCTGTGATTGGCTCCACTACAGCGTTACGATACGGAACCGGCAATTCTCTCGTAATCAGCGCAGCCATTGTTTATTTTTTTGCTTCCTATAATGGCCGATTTCGATATTTCCTCTCTCTCTACAAAAGTTATGAACGAGCAATTGGTTTTGTATTTGGCGAAGCGAAAGTTTTAATAGAAGATTATTAAACTTGGATTTTTTCCTGAATGCATAATGTTTGATTTTGAAGTTGAAAAATTAAAATGAGATAAAAAAATATAATAGTTCTTCTGTAGTCACAAATGAATTATTTATCATAATTTTTAAACAGTTCGTGACACTTTAGTCAGTTTAAAAAAAGGATTATTTTAATAATAATGTATTTCTTACTTTAAATATTTTACTACGGATATATCTTATTTTCATGCTTTGCTGCATTTAATAACCGTTTACATTGTTAAAAATCTTGGTTCACTTTCGCACGTATCTCGTTCATTTCTCTTCTTGTGTGAGAATATTGTTAGAGTGAAACTTGTTCAATACATGAATAAATAAATATATAGGGACAAATCACATAGATTGAGCTAGCCCCAAAGTAAGTTCGAAACTTGTGTTATGGGATACTTTCATTTCAACGCGTATTTACTGTATTATACAATAACACAAATGAATTTTCCACAAATCAGAAACTTGTTTTCGTTAAATCCGAAATAGAGCCTGAATCAATATTTTGTTTTCATTTAGAACTCGCGTTCTGGGGATTACAAAATTATACGTGGAATACGTTAGTGGCCTATATAATGTAGATTTCTGCCTGTTGTAATATTTAGAAAACCATTTCTTTTGTATTCATTACATTTTATTAAAAAGGGTGCAATGAATTTTAATGGCGATTTGATTTTTCATATTAACAGATTTAACGCAACCCCAATTTCTGTTTCTGTGGTGATTTTGAAAATAAGTGTCTGTTAGGCTACCAAATCGGTAGATTTCGGGACAAGCCCACCACACATTTCCACCGATGTGTCTCCAGTGTAGCCAGGATCAACAACGGCGACCTCAGATTGACAATAAGCGATGAAGCTTATTGACGTCCGGGGGAGATCGGATAGGTAGATTTGTCGGAAACTAGTAAAGATACCAGGGCTCGGTGTTTTTGCCGAATATGTCGTAATGTGAACAGTTTTATAAAAAATCTAAATCAGACGATTGTTTTGAGCATTCGTGCCAAGTATAGAGGAATGAATGTAGATAGATAGTCACTAGCTATAATTGTAAAATCAATAAAAACACTAACTTCAGCATCAAAATATAGTTTCGATAACATAAAGTTGTCTCGTTTTAACTGGTGTAACAATGTACCGAGTGTCAACTTTGTTACTTGCATTCGAGGTCGTAAAATGCGATTAATGGGATATTGAGTTTGTGATTGTATGGACGATTGGAACTATCGCTTTATACGATATTCAATCTAAAATCCATTATATTAAAAGTTCTTGGAATTATACCTATTACTGTTATTACGGTCACAATAAATGGCTTATAAAATCACAGTAGGTAATTAATTTAAAAAAAAACAACGGGGACTAAAAACTAAACTAACAATAAAAAAAAATTAAGCTAGATCAAAACTAATATTACAAATTAAAAAGGCAGGGTCTCCAAAATGCTAGCAGCGTTACCTCGCTGAATAGCAAATATTACTTCTGAGTTATAATATTCCTAGCGAGACCGTGGGAATTGCAGGAAATCCTCGAATGAATTATACATATTTATAAACCTCCCCTTGAATCACTCTATTGCTGAAGAATTAAGCCCATTTACGAGCCACTACCAGTTCATAGGTTTGGAGGAGAAGTGGACTTCTTGTGGGTGAGATGATGATGATGATGATCGGTGGTAGGTGGTAGCTTTTTCCAAATACTATAGACGAGTAATACGCACAGCTCTTGACGTTTCTCATACAATGACTTGGCAACCTCCGTTCACCTCATGCCGCTAGGGGCGCTATAACATTTTGCATACAAAAGTTTTGAAATCGTTCACCTCATGCCGCCCTCATGGTGTAGGGGCGTTAGTGTCGCGTCTTGCCCGAATTCTTCCGAAGCTGTGCGTATTACTCGTCTATAGTATTTGCTTTTACCACTCTTAAGCAGGCTCTAGGCTGAAAAGATGATAATATACCTACGAGCGAGAAAGGAACTTTTTTCTATTTAACACAAATTGTGCTCAGTAGCAGCATCAGTCCTGATGCATAGTGTAATCGAATATTGTAACCAAATAGAACGCCAATTTGCTTAAGTGCGTCTCGGCGTGGTCCGATGTGGGCAATTTAATATTTCGCTCACTCTGTCCCCATTCGGTAATCCTTGTTCGTAACAGGACTGGGATTTAGAGGGGTAATAATTTTACGTGGAATTTGTGGACTAAACCTATCTGACTATATCCGGAATGATCCTACTGTTATAATATCCGAAATGATCCTAATGCGTGCTCTACTCTTGCAAAGTTGACCAAAGTAAAGCAAAGTTAGGCACAACGGTTCGAAGATATGGTAAAAGTGTAGATGGAGTAAAACCAAACGTCCTGCCCTGACTTTCGGACTACTGAACGAAAAGCCTGTCCAAACTCGTTTTCTCTCATCTTCAAAAAAAGTCATTCACACTTCATATCTAGGGGAAGCACCGCCATAGGTTAATATGTGTGTTTATATCAATTTACAGCTTTTTAGGCTGCGGACAGGCGAACTTGGCGAAATATAAGGGTTCCTTTTAATTTACTCCGGAGCATTAAAAAATTAATCGCCGAAATGTTTGCATTTCTTCTTAGTAAATATAGCAATATATTAAAATATATCTCTATATTTTTTTATATAAGTGTTAGCTAGTGTCAGCACAAAGCGTTCCATTCCGTGTAAGCTTACATTTTGTAATTAAGGGCGTAAATTCTGAGCATAGCGTAATTAAGTTGAGGGCACTAATTTTCAACGGTGAAGTTACGCGTACGAAGGTCCATAGTTACTCTATGTATAAATACCCTGTAATCTTTAGTAAGCAGAGTTTTATACCTGTCACTTGTTACTATTTAAAGAAAACAATCTTAAAAATAGACCGTCTTTGAAACTCTATTGGCTAGCAATGGCCACCTTTATCCCAAGGGCCACAAATTCGAATCGCGCTCGAGACAAACATGTGTGTGCATGTAATGCTTGGCGAAGGCCAGTATTTTCAAGCCGTCTGAAGACTTCGACACGGAGAAGCTCTTTAGGTAGTATAACTTTTATTGCATTTTTGTAAACTAAAATATAAACTTAAAATAGAAAATAAAAGCCCACTTAAACGGAGAAAATGTAAGTAAATTATTTAAAGCCTTCTTCTTGTTAATTTACGTATCTAGTACTTTGTTACTCGAAGGCGGGACTAAGCTCCGTACTTATCGAATAATGAAGATGTTTTAATCTTTAGAACGGTTCCGCACTGCATCCGATCTTAAACTGTGAAAATACACGCCCGTAATTTCTGAGAGGTAGACAGAGTGAAGCAAAGTTGTTTTATTTTAAAATATTTATGACCGATTTTAGTTCAATTCCTTAGAATTTAATAAATATTTTGTAACAAATTAGCCCAATATCAAGTACAAAGCTGGAAAATTATAGTTATCACTGTCAAACTATAGAAAAAAACTGGGCAAGTACGTGTCGGGTCACGCACAATGTAGAGTTCCGTATTTGCTATGCTTTGCTTACTTGCAGATGAGTACAATGCCATATTCTATACATTTTGTACATATTCATCAAAGATATTTTATTTTATAAGTTCGTCGGCTATTACTCGGTAACTAGTAGAGCCTACTTAACCGTTATAGTTTTCCTTATAGGTTCACTATATAGACTACCTCCATGAATTTTTTCAAATTTTTAAGCCTAAGACTTTCGGAGATTGAGGGGGGGGGGAGAACCACCGTGTAAAACGAAAATTGAAACGATAAATGTAAATAATTCGCAAACGGATTATTGTATCGAAAAATTATTTTCCCACACCCTAAATGTTTTTAAGAGACCTATCCAACGATAATACAACAAGGGGGTCGGTGCGTTTTTTTTTTTTAATTCCTTCTTTGTATATTTTTCAAAATTTTGTTCTACCACTTTGTTAGCATTGTTAGTATACGTATACATACCAAATTACAGCTTTCTAGCATTAAGCGTCTAGGCGCTAGACCGCGGACAGACAGACGGACATGACGAAACTATGTGCAATAAAAATTAAAATGCTTATCAGAAACTGGCTTTAAAACATTATATTATTATTTAAGTATCCAACTAAAATATAGAAAAAAGCTCATAACCCTAGAAGCCCCTACAAAAACATCGTACGTTATATAAATTTAGGTGTGTACAGAACGAAACGGTAACCAACATTTTATACACAGTTTTGAAAACATAAATTAAACGAAATTCAACATTATGTGTCTACACAATAAGAATTGTTATACTCTTTCAAAATGGTAGAAGCAAAATTGCAGGGGTGTATTAAACTATGAAATTAAAGGTAACGGAATATACTCGCTTAGATGGGCAAAGTGGCTTGCAGTGCTCTCTTCATATGCTACAGAAACATAGGGTAAATGGCTAGTCGTGGGACATTCCTAGTGGTTGGACACTTCAGATTTAGGTTAGCATTTTATAACAACTAAAATGCGATTTTGTCATTCATAAATAATCTTATGGTAGGTACAGACTTGCGGAACATAGCATGTAATGGAACAGAACTCCCATAGTGTAGACGCCGTGCGCGCACGAACCGTGCGAACCGAGCACTCAACTCGTGCTCGCCGCGATCGATGGAGAAAGAAACGCAGCGCTGTGTCCACATTATGAAATGATTACATGCTATGTTACGCAAAATGTGCCCAGCATTAAATATATACAATTCCATCATAATGTTCCAAATTGCTAATAGCTGCCGAAGTTGCCTGTAACGACCACTACCCCACGCACGACTAGATATTAAGGACTTTAAAAAAAAATGTATGCCGAATTAAGTACTGAATTAATGAAAAATTAATAGATCCATTCTTCAACTATCTATGGGTATCACTGTGTCTCTAGCATTTACCTACATGTTCAGAAGTAAATAAATAAAAATCTGCTAAAGTGTCACACGACTGGGAATTTACCCTATCATTATAAAAGGGGAAAACTGTGAAATTAATTTCTGCACATAATTATCGTTTTGCTTTGTGCAGCAAAACATGTCAGTTTTGAAACAAAGCATAGACTTCTAATTAGAGAGTAAATTAAAAAGGTAAAAAATTATTCAACAGAAAGTCTAAAAGGAAAATATGAAAAGAAAAAACATAATATACAAAAATGTCTTTTTATGCATTTAAATACTTGATCATGTTAATAATTAATAATTATTATAAACTAGCTTTTTTGCCCGCGACTTCGTCCGCGTGAAGTTCCGGATCCGTACCCGTGGGAACCACATTGAATTTCGGAAAAAGCTATAGCCTATGTCACTCCCTGATAATGTAGCTTTCTACTGGTGAAAGAATTTTTGAAATCGGTCCAGTAGTTTCGGAGCCTATTCAATGCAAACAAACAAATCTTTCCTCTTTATAATATTAGTATAGATAAATAAATTCTACATACTTCACCATATTATTATCCGCAGCAATAGAAAAAAAAAACTCAAGAGTGAGCCAAACAAAAGTAGTTTCAAATTACAACCACAAAATAACCTAAACGTTCAGATAGTACTCCTTTTTTGCCAAACAGAAGCTTGAAATTTATAATTTATCATATCGAGGTTACAACTAGGTACTATTGTTAAGTTTAGGCCGAACTAATCAAAGATTCCAACTCTAGATTACGCGATTTGAACAGATTAAAGTTTTAAGTTATCTATACGAGATACAAAGATAGGGAGGAGACGCTTAGTAAGAAATATTTAGTATCGATGTTTTTGATCGTGTCCCTTCTTCTGAAATAGGTGTCATAGAAGGCGACTAAGGGCATGAAAAATTTAAATGAATTTATTTTCCAACAGTAAACACATACTACAAACACAATACACGTATAAAGGTATTCGCAATTATGTTATGGATAAGTGCTTAGTGTTGATGATTAAATAATACAAGAGAGATCACCTATCTTCAAACTAGGCAAGCATGTATCGTGAAGACCAGAAAACGTCTTTCCAAACATAGTAGTAAAGAATGGGCTCACAAAAATCAACGTCCAACTCTGTCTGTAGCAAACAAATGATCAGGTTTTGATGCAGTCTAGCGTTTTCCAGCTCTTTTTTGCACATTTCATTTTACCTGTAGAATTGTAACTTTACTCGATTACCATTACCGGATCATGGCGGACCACCAGTAGTGCTTTGCTTCCATAATTGTGAGTAAAGATTACACTGAGCTAATGATCTTTTTGGCTGCAGCACAGGCACACATAAGCTGTTACGTGTCGTGTTCTTTAAAAAATATATCCACTGTGATAAATAATGTTATTGTAATATTTATCACAGTGGATATTTTAAAATTGCGTGTTAAAGTTTTTTCTATTTTAGTTGTCTAGTTGCTGATTTTAGTTCCGGATTTTTTATTTTAGTTAGTTTTTTTTTATTGGTTAAGAAACAGTTTCCATACATTCAGATCATTCTATTATAGTTTATATCTATCTATCTTATCACAAAGTGTTCGAGTCAAACTGGCTTGAAGCCAGTAGTATAATAAAGCCAAGTTGTCACATACACTGTCCATCTCTATCGATGACACCACTCACTATCCTTCTGACGATTACTGAACTACCAACTAAATCTTACAGTTCTATTCCACTTTATATCTACAACAATAAAGCTGTTAATTCTTTAACTGGTTTAAAAATTGTTTTGGTTGAAGTAGTGATCTCAACGGATACATACGGCTTGTGGTAGATCCGAGGATTACCAACAGAGTTCTAGGCCTGTTCGGATAATCGGATGCGGTCTTCAAGCTTAGAGTATTGGCGTTCTTAATGCATCAATTCGAGTGAATGCCAGGCTTTTTAATAGCTCTTCGATTTACATTCCGTTCCTGAAACACATTGTAATTTTAATTTCACATTAAGTATTAGGTTATTTCTTCTTTCTTCTTTAGTTTAACAGTCACAGTTTATGGTTTAATTCGTTATTAACTTTAAAAATTCGTTTCGGAAATGGATTGTAGGTCTAAGTTTCGAAGCTCTAAAAACTTTATCAAATATTTTTTGATGTCGATTCTATAGAATTTTAAATGTTTTCATAATTTGGTTCTCGTCATTAATAATAATGAAATTGTGTTAATTGTTAATAAATGATTTTATAACATTTTAGAGTCCAAATTTGTATAATTAACTAAAAATTTTGTGCAAACATTTGAAATAGAACACAAAAGTTAACAATTTGAAATGTTTTTCTGTAATTACGTGCATAGTTGCATAAAAATTATTGACCTAGGTTTAATATTTTGTGTAACTAAATAATCACTGAATGAATGAGTAAAAATCTCTAGCCTAACCGTAATTTAGGAGGAAGTGTTAAATGTTAGCGATAAATGACAGATGTTGTCCCCTAGTGGATCCTAGGCGACATTTTGATCCACTTCAATCCAGAACTCATAAGAGTAATCATCAGTACCATCCACACTAGCAGCTAACCTGCAGTTGATACCCAAGCACATGAAGTGAATGAAGAAAATTTATACATCCTGGTTACGACCTGCTCAAAAACAAAGGCTGTCACACTACCACGCAAAATATAGGATGTTACAAAGTTTACAATGCACGGCTCCCTGGGAATAATTAACAATTAGCTCGTAATTTTGCACAAAGTGGCCGTCAAAAGATGTCTCTGGCACGTTCCGCTTTCCTGGGTTTGCCGGTGACACTTTAAAATTAGAGGTAATAGAAATAATGTTTTTTACATTTTACAGTTATTTTTCGAACATGGCATAATATTTAAATTTAATTAATTTAAAGACTTTATATACTTACAAAATTTAAATCTACAGAACATGCAACCAGTTGCACGATAAGAAAGAAGTTATTGAGAAGGGCACAACAAGAGGATAACGTAACTACTAATTATCGCTTCCTTAATTAAAACTTTGCAGGAAAGCTCATCTAAATACTCAAGAAATTATGTTTAGAAAAACGATTTCGTTTGATCCTCTGGGTTGTGGAAGTGACCCTTGTATTTTTAGATATAGAATAGACGAGTTAGTAGTTAGCTAAAAGAAAAATAATGTGGTACTTTTTTAAGTCGTTTCAACGGTAGCCTAAATAAATATTCTTGGGCAAATCACACAACGCCATCTAGTTCCAAACAAAGCAACTAAGCTTTTGTACTATACAGCCGCAGCCCTCGGGATCAAGTGACCATTGCTAGCCACTTGACCACCAGGCCTGTAAACATTTAAAGCCATTAAATGATCTGTCGCTATCATACAAACATCAAAATTAAGTCCCGACCCACCATACCTGTACTAATATACATCATAACAACAACATCAAATTATAACATCAAGTAAACAACATTTTAAGTATACAAAATTGTTACATACCTAATTTAGGCCCAAGCATTAAAGATTTAACGATGGTCCAATTTGATTAACTCAAGTTAATATTAACCTTTTCGAGTACAACGGAACCCTTTTACGAGGCACCTTTATTTTAACTCATGTGTACGTGATTTAGTGTTAGAATCCAGGTTTCTTGGGAAGGCACATTTAATTTAGTGTCACGAAATTGGGGTAATGTTTTGAGCAAAAAAAAGTAATGGTATTTTTTTCCTATTATCCTTATTGGACAAAAACAGGAAAGTAGTACAAAAAATCTCTTTAAGGCTACTTAACTTAACAAACTAGGTAAGCAGGACATTGCGTCAGGCCCCAAGCTGTGAAATTTCTTTAATATTTTATGAACTTTTTTCTATGAGCAGATTTACAAGAATTTCGAAACTCATTATGGCTACATTGATAAGTAGCTGCCATTGAATATAGAACGTATACAAAAACGTAGATAAGATTTTAAGGAATGGAACGTAGGTATGTTACACATATGGAAAAAGATCAGTGTTGTAGAGAATAAGACAATTCTCACGTTTAAAACCGCCGCAGTAGGCGGTGAAACGGATCTCATGTCAGTATGGGCCTTTATGGAATCCGCTGATGCTTTACGGCGCGGTCAAGCAGTGCTCTCGCTCCGTCCGAGTGGCAGCATCTCACACACGCGTAACCGTGCGGATCATCGTGATCACAGTGAATGAGAGACTAGATCAAGGGGAATTTCACATCTTCCATTTACCGAAAAAGTGTGCAATGTTTCCAAAACACTGACGAGTGCGCGGATTTCCAACGGAAATTGTTTGTTATCTGGAATCTCTTAGTTTCTAAATAGCAAGACCAATTGAAGCTCTGCTGGATATAACTCACCTCAAGTTTCCAAGAGCACAAAAAGGCAATGTAACATTAACTGTTACGATATATCATACATAGAGACAGCAGACCGGCTACCGAAGGTTTTATTTTACCCCGAAACAAATTTATCGTTTCCACGTCCGGTTCTATATTTGCGGCACCGTTTGTCTGTGCGCCGATGTTTATCGGGAGTTCTGTAATGGATTGTGAATCTTTGAGATTCTTTATTGTTTTGCGCAGGACATCAATGAGGTTTGACCGTGATGGAGCACTTAGTAGGCCAGCGTGTAGTAAGTGGATGATCAGAAACATGTATTGATAAATGACAAAAAAGTCCGTAACTGGTTTTCTTTCGTCATTGTACACTTTGACGATAGTGTCTGTAAAGACCCTATTTTCTTAGTAAAGATTTTGAATCTTGAACTTTGTTGTAATTTTTTTATGGTTTCACGGAAATTGGAATCAAAAACAAACATTGTATTAATTAAAAATATTGTAGCACAAATTTTGACTACAGACGGTGCCTGTAAACGCCTACTCTCTGAATAAACTTGATTTGACAAGGCTTCAAACATTTAATTTTTCATTTTCTTAGATAAAATAGTAATAATTTCTCTTTAGTACAGTCAGGAGCACGTTGAGCTTTACACTTGCAGTACAATTTTGGTTCTTATGACATAGAGCTTAAGAATGGTACAAAGTCCGATGTGTAAAGGTTGACGTATTCTTGACTGTACAATCTTAAATGCCTATTTAATACTGAACAGAAAATATATTTTTCCGCATTTCCAGAAAATCCCGTCAAGCTTTACATTATGATTGCACCGTTTAGTTAATCCGAGAAATCAGTTAGGTAATACATAAAGCAATTACCACCAATTACTAAGAAAGTGTTAACTACAAAGAGAAACTTCGATATAAGCGCGTCTGGATATCGGTTTGTTTGAACGAGAGATTTCCCATAGCAAACAATACTAGGCAAACAACGATATGCTAATGTGATCTTGTATTTACAATAAACATATTGATTTATTGAATGCTGATAATTTTGTTAATGCTAATGTGTTAATCCAGCGGTTAAGGCTTATGCCTTAACTACAGACTCATAATTAGTCTCATGTATTTACCTTATAGATAATAGTCGTCCCGCTAAAGTTGAATTCTGTAAAATATGTTTGGAGGACTATTTGATAGACAGAGAGAGAATTAGAGAAGTTTATAAATAAATATTCTTGGACTAATCATACAACGCCATATAGTCCCAAACTAAGCAACTAAGCTGTGGGGTACTGATTGCTAAAAAAGAATATACGAAAAAATACTTTTTAAAACTTCCAGACCAACACAACCATAAAAGTACATGCACTCAAATGTTTGCTTAGCGTAGGATTCGAACTCGCGGCCTTCGGGATAAAGGGACCATTGCTAGGCACTGGACCTCCAGACCTGCAATTGAGGGGACGCCTTGGCTTTACAATAATAAATAAATATATAGGGACAATTCATACAGATTTAGCTAGCCCCAAAGTAAGTTCGAAACTTGTGTTATGGGATACTAACTGAACGATATTATATTTTTATAACAAATACATTTATTATATAGATAAACATCCAGGACCCGAGGCCAATCAGAAAAAGTTCGTTTTTCATCATGACCCGACCGGGGATCGAACCCGGGACCTCCTGGGTGGCGGTCTGGCGTGGTAACCATTACGCCACGGAGGTCGTCACAATGAAACACCACAGTACTAAAAATAAAATAAAAGCACTGCATGTACCCATTAAAGTTAAATATTTAAGTTCATTTAATTCTATAAAACAAAGCATTAAAGTGATCGAATATCTAAAATTTCATAAATGAGACAGATCAAAAATGACACAGAGCAAAAACTGATAGAAATTAAAAAACCATGTAAAGTGAATACCATTCACAATTTCTCCAGCAAGCATTAAAATAACGTCGACATAATATAATTTAGTTTTCTAAAAGTTATGGACAGCCGTTTAAAAAGCTGCTAACATTTATTAGAGAATTTTAAATCATAACAAGTTCGCTTTGAATATTTTATGACGATCTTTTGAAATAAAGTTTTCTGATGAAATATATTCTCTTAAAATTATTCAAGTGAGTAAAACTGACGTTTCATTACATCGTATTGTGGAGAATGATACTATATTTTTTTTTAAGGGGAGATTAAAGATTTAAAAACTCGTTCAAACGAGTTAGTATCATATCGGTGCATTTGTAACTCGCCTATGTAGCAAACTGATCTATTTATCAACTCGGTAACTGTAAGACGTGTGGAATGTCAGGCAGAACATGTCAATTAATATTTTATACGCAAAGAGAAAAACCTTACTTACCAACTATAAGTACTTTTTGTATTTCACAGTCACACTGAAAGGTGTACCCAAATTCAGCATAACTCCAGATTAGTTTAAAAACCGCTATTTTCATTCTTATATTATTAGTATTAAACTAAAAGGCAATTTTATCTTTCTACCCTTATACCTCCATATAAAGTCAGTGCGGCATTTAAGCAACCTACTGAAATATACCCAGTTATGTAATATTTTTCAAACGCAGAAGGACATAATGATCTTTTTAAGAAAATCTCGGTTTAACCGCAGGAAATCAAATGAATTAAGCCACCACTTCACACTAAAATAAGTCTTAATGCGTCTCACCGCCAACGCCACGCACTAATCCAGTTAAAGCGCAAATTTTTGCATCGCAAAAATTCCCTTTGAAACCTTTGAGAGAGAAACGCGTTGACGTAATACGGTAAAAGCCAGCATTAAGCGGTATTTACATGGAGTTTTTCAGTAAAAAAGGACAGATTTCTCCGCTTATCTGAGTCCTAAATGCAAATCACAGTCAAAAAATGCTAATTTTTCCAACTGTTAGGTATATTTTTTACGAAGGGAGAGGAAGGTGCAATGACTTTGCTAAAATAGTGGGTTGAATCAACGTATTTAGTTTTTGTAAAATCTTTAAGTTGTTTACAGTTTCAAGATGAATTTAGAAGATAATTTGAGTAGACAGATTTAAAGTTAACAATTTTTCGCAGAGCAGAAAGCTCATTCGCACTACAAAAACAATTTTACTATTAAGCTAAGAAGATTAAGTATCATATTTTTTAAGATAACGATGATGCTCACAAATTTTCGCTATTCTTTAGATATTGTTTAAACGTATTATATTTAGCTTATCATAATTTCCCACTGCTGTGTCTTTTTTGTAGCCATGATTAGAAACGGCGACCACAGATTTTCAATAAATAGTAAAAACTTGGAATTAAAAAAAGATATTAAAATACAAGGCATTGAAATGAAATATAATATCAGCAAGTGATGAAAAACGGGAGTCAGTAAAGTATGTTATTCTGAAATTGCAAAAAAATTTTAACTTTGAAAGAGAACAGAACCAATACATCACAATTAGTTAAAGTTTTGACCTGTATCTATAACTTTTATAACTGTGTAAACTCTACTTTGCATTGACAAATTACTGTTTCAAAGCGAATAGCTTCACTGGGATTTATTATAACAGCATGGAGCGATGAGAATACGATACAGGTTTAAAACATCGTAGATGACGCAAGTATAACTCGCACGACAAAGTTAAGTCATCCTGGTAATAGAAAGTCCTTGTTTCATGATATTGCGTTAGGATATAAAAAAAATGTGAAATATCCTAAATTGTCATTATCTAATTAAAGAAGAATAGCCTAGAAGCTAGAAGTCCTTTCAATACTTCATACTCCGACTATCTTCTTTCTGATAAAATTCGTTGTGAGTTCCAAGACAGTTGTAGTTTTCTCCCCCGGGACGTCAATAAGCTTCATCGCTTATTGTCAATCTGAGATCGCCGTGGTTGATCCTGGCCACACAGGAGACACATCGGTGGGAATGTGTGGTGGGCTTGTTCCGATTTTACTTCTCTGTTTGATAAATGTGTAAATTCTAGTTAGGTGACGAGATATTATATATATCTAGAACAAATGGCGACAGTTTGGTTTTCATTCATACAGGCGGATAGATTAGCAGTATCTAAAACATTCTATATCCATTATACCAGTAAACGAGTAATTACGCAGTTTGTTAATTTGTAAATTATGTAGAATGGACCGAGGTTTGCCAATTTAGGTGTGACGGTATTTTAGAGTCACATCATTATTGTAGTTCCATTAACATTCTATGCATCATTGTAAAAGCAATTTGTTCCAACATGTTTCAATTACTGATATTTTTGCATTAAATCAATTTTCTAATATTATGCCTGTTTTTACCAACACCTCCTAGCGGCAGAAAGGAACAAACTGACAACGCGCCAAAATTTGGGCCCACAGTTTATAAAACAATAAAATGTGAAAATCAATATTCATTATGCACAGAGTAATAAGTATAAGTTTCGAACTTCGTTTATATAGAACAAATTATATGACATCCATATGAGATAAGGTTTTTTTCTGGCTTCTTATGTGTATAGACATAATTAAATTCCGCCAATGTCGAGTGGCTAAAGATACACGTCAAATGGAGATTGACCGGTAAAATATTATAAATTGGCCGGTAAAATTTTGAATTTATCTTCTTTAAAATCTTTTTATTTGAGTTTTTCTATCTACTTCATGCACCACCTAACAGACAAAACAAAACACATATAGACGGCACAATTTTAGTAGGGAGATTCATGTGACATAAGGTTATTCCTACGCTAGAAGGCGGTAATAAAAACGGGCGTCAATGTACCAAAAATCTTTTGCATATAAAATATTTTTTTAAGAAATTCTCTATTGGTCTTGGTACAAGGTTATCACCATATCGGTGAAATCTTTTAACGTTTTTTTCGCACTAAACTAAAATGAATTTAAGATAAGTTATAAATTATCAGTGATTTATGGATTCTGTCACCTCTTTATTGAAGCAGAACAAGCGAAAAACTACATCGTATAAATAAATATCTTGAGAGGTCACGTAGTCCGACGTACATAGATCAACTATATTCCATTCATATACTTGGCACAATATTTTCAGTGAAATTCAAATTCTCCATCCTCTTTATTTCCAATGAAATTCAACGATTTTAAGCGAATTAGCTTGTCACACCTTATAGTTGTAACTTAATGTTGTGTGCTCGCAATAGAGTGATTTGTTATCAATTCATGTTTATTTCATATCGCATTATTTTTTAATTTACATTTTTTTTATACCACAAAGGTGGCACCACAAAACAAGCTTACGGTCCGCTTGATGGTGAGCGGTCACCGTAGCCTTTGGACGCTTGCAACACCGAGAGTATCACTCGCGCGTTGCCGACCATGTAAAAATCTTTTAATGCCCCTTTTGACGTACCCCATATTTTCGCCTTTATAATATTAGTAGGATGGAATATAATAATATGTGTAATAATTTGCTATCTCGACCTAGATAATACCACAATCTAAAAATATCGGCATAATAACACAATGCCTTTCGTTTGATGAGTGATAATCCGATTAACACAACTTATTCATGTTTTTTTTTTTACATTATTATAATAGAGACTCGTCGGTTTTTAAACATTCACTTAGATAGTGTGTCTGTGTCACGACCTAGGTCCTTGTACCTTTAATCGTTTACGGATGTCCTTTGAACCAAGAAAGGGGGATTAACACAAAGGTCCATATCAGTATAAGAATATACATGACAAATTTCTGAAACCCAACTCTTAACCGAGAGTTCCGAAAAAAAAAACATCCATTGATGTGTTATCAGGGGTCGTAAATTGTGTTTCACAGTATAGCAGCATTGTAAGACAAAAAACAAAAGGTATATTTTGTTTCTTGGTGGAGGTGGGTTGATATAGTTTTTCATCGTGTCGCCTGTTATTTGTTAGGAATAAATTTGTGATAATACATACATCAAATCTTTCATATTTCCAATTTATATTACAATACTTTGCACTTCGTCTAATTTCTATTTGATAAAATTTGTTTTGAGTTCCAAGGCAGCTGTAGTTTCTCCCCTGAGACGTCAATAAGCTTCATTGCTTATTGTCAATCTGAGGTCGCCGTTGTTGATCCTGGCTATACAGGAGACACAGCGGTGGGAATGTGTGGTGGGCTTGTCCCGATTTCCAATTTATAATATCATAACTATGAGGTTGTTTTTTTTACATACAAAGTGGAAATAATATTTATTTGCATCCGATTATTACATCACACAGTCATATAAAATTACTATCATGGGAGTTTCTCCAATTAATACGAATAATATAAAATTCACAAACGTGCTGTAAGTTTTAATAAAAGCTGTATTAAAATACATTTTATTTTAAATTATATATTTCATGATACACATATTAACTAAAATTAGTATCTTTTTACTTTTCTATTAAATGAAGATGTAAAAATAAATAGCTTTTAATAGAATATTACCTACGTTAAAATAAGTGCCTATTAGTTCTTGTTTGACTTCCTGATGAGGTCCAGTTAGCTTATCGATAGAGATATTGAGAACTAGCGAAACCCGCACAACTTCGTTTGCGTGTACAGTGTAGCTCCACCTTCTTTATAAAACGCCATTGACTATCAGACTTTTGGCCAAATCCTACGGGAATCGCGTACTTTTCGGGATAAAAAGTATCCTATAAAAATATAATCAAAAGTATCCTATGTGTTAATCCAAGGTATCAGCTACCTACATACAAAATATCATAAAAAATGGTCCAGCCGACTCCAGCCATTTGAGAGTGAAGAACATACACACATACTTTCGCCTTTATAATATTAGTATGAAGTAGGATTTTGTTAACACCTGAGCTGGTGCTTGACCTTATTGGGGTTTGTTAAGGTTTTAAGTTAAACACACCTTTGAACTGTTGAGCTGGTTGGTTTATTTGTCAAATTATTAATTACATATACAATTATCAAAAGGCAAACCATAGCGCGATTCAGGAATGGTCAAATCCTGAACCGCGCCATCTCTGAACTAAAAACATAACTAAATTAATAAAATATTATGGCGCTTTGGTCATAAACAGATTTAATAGAACAATATTTTGACTATTTTATCTGTCAAGAGCTCGATAGCCTCATTGTGCGAATCGAAGTAGAACGAACACACAAGTTAAGCTACGCTAATCCCAGTCAATATTTGGATGGATTTAAAGAATCTCTAGCTCCTCCACTTCCCATCTGTTGTCGATAAGTAACAGTCGACAGGTCAAGTCAGTGACTGTTAGGTAACATGGAAATACTGACAACAGCACACGAATAGAAGAATATAATGTCATAATAGCTATTTAAAATGGTTCTCCACTTAATAGATTCTTAGTCACTCCAATTTGTAGTATCCATGTAAACAAAACTACAATCAACAGTCAGAGAATCAGTGCAAAAAAGCCAGTTTACTCTCGGTCGGTAACAGTTTCCTAACCCCTCATTTCCGACCCAAATCTCTCGCCGGATGCAAATACAGTTTTCGTAATTCCAGTTACACCTCAGTCAGTTTCCCTCCGCCATTTTTACCTGTTGAATTTGACTTCCGGTATTTTCTGTAGCACCATGTTATCAGGGAAACATTTGTGAACTCTCGAGTGTAAGAAAGTTTGTGGTTCTCCAAGTTTCGCATGCAAATGTTGAATTTGGTAGAGTAATGTTGGATTTTTCATACCGGAGTTTGTTCAGGAGGCTTTGTTTAGTGAATCTAAGTAACAATAAGATGCCAACTTCGAAACTAGGGATACTCGTTACTCATATTTAGACCCTTTTCAGCGATAGTTGCATATTTTAGCAAAAAATTTGAAATCTTGCATATTTACGCACGATTTCAAACTCGTTCATCGTTCAGATGCCTCACATAGACATCCGATCGCTGATAAACTCAAAGAAAAGTTCGAAAACATACTGAAATATAATCCAGGGTTTGAACCCTAGTGCCAAATTGATAACTTCATCAACGGGGCAGGTGAAATTTTGCCCGATACAATTTCACATCGAAATAAAAATATATTATCTAAAAAATAAAACTTTAGACATTATCATTAAATTAGTCACATCACAGTTCAGAATCATATTATCCTTAATTAAAATACTACAAATCATATTATCCTTAATTAAATTAGTTTTTGCTTCATTATTCATCAAAAACTCATTTCAATTTGAAGTTCTTGCATATTTTTACTTTTTACTTTCAGTCAAATTAATATTTGACTTCAAATTATTATTTGACTGAAAGTAAAAAAGACAAAATGAAAACGTGTGAAGAAATATTTCCAATAAAGTTGAAATTAGTTCATAATGTTTTGTATCGCGGAAATGAATTTCAAACTTAGGCTGGTAAACCACTTTCTTTGGCAAAAACCTCCGAAAACAGATTAAAAAGTTTCCCACATACAACTTCTCGCATGAAACTTCCCAACACATACACACACGTATAGTTGCATTAATTTCTGCATGTTTTGAGTGTTTCGAGTTTGCGAATGAGACGCTGCGAATAATAAAAATTCTGAATTGTTTCCTGACTTTCTAGATCAAGTTATGAAGAAAATAAGCATTTTTATGGTAACTTTTGCTGCGACCTCTTTTTTAGCATCGTATCATATTTTTATTTCTTTACGACAAGACACTTTTTGGTCGACTTACATAAAAATCCCTTGAAGATCCCTAAATCACAATTGTTCGGATACTACTGGTTGAAGTTGGTTCCAAATTTTTATTGCTTGAGAAAACAAGCGTACAGAAATCACAGTCCATAGTCATGGAGTCCATTTATACCAATAGTGTATACTCCAGACTCTTATACCTAAAGATTTTTTTGAATTAGAAACAATAATAAACTAACAAATGTATTTTCACTTTCCGCAAGTTAATTTACCGTAACTTACTGAAAACCTTTATCAGAATTTTGTATACATATCTGTTTTCACAAAGAATAAGACTTGTACGTCAACCCTTTTCAGTGTCACAACAACACTTGTTTTTTACAAAGCCTTCGATGCGAATAGCCCTTTCATTTGTATTTCAATAAGACTACAATTCTAATATTTCCTATTTTATGCTTCTAGGCAAGAATGCCCATTTCATATAAAAATTCGTTACCATTAATTTGCTTTGAAAAGATTGCTTTCAGCAATAATGGCCGCCTTGTTGCCAATGCACTAGTCTGTAAGTCTACACGTATAATGTGCTAATTTATTGTGTGTTGCAAATAAAGAATATTGTATCTATTTTTCTACATAAAATACTATCATAATTCAATCTCTATCTTTTTCTGTTTCCTAACTCTCCATATTCACTGCTTTATCCCTAACCTTTTCAATAGCAGCAACATTTTGTTAACTTCTCTGAGGGCATCGTTAAATATGTGGTCGCGACTTGCTAGTTAGCTACTTTGTACTATTTAAAAAAAAATATGAACAAATTACATACCTAAAAATTCTTGTAAAAATAATAAAATATACACCAGCTCCTTCGTTAATTTAGGTGTTCATTTCACTCGAGGACCTTCAAGACTTCACTTGACATCTGTAAGCTTACTCTAAAAATTCCCAAGTGCCACTCGAAGGAAAATATAATAAGCGCAACCTAAGGTTTATTAACAGTTCTCCACGGTCTCAAAATCCCACGCCATACCCCTCTTTGTTATTATAAGATCATTAGTCATTCGCATTTGAATTACAACGCGAAAATAACGCAGTTTTATCGTATGAAAATGATGAATCAACCTTCTGGCGACATAAATCACGAAACTGCGAGCTTTTTGTAACATTTTACCACATTTTTTTTTTGCGGTAACATCAGGTTGTCGATGTATCTGCATCTACTTTTAATCTAGTTGGTACATTTTAACTGGCTATCGATATTAGATTTTTCATTCAAATAAATAGAAAAGTGGCAGAGTTGACAGATCAACCCGTCTGAGTTCCTGCTCCACTCTGTAACGAATGTATGCATTGAAAAAACTGCTTTTAATAATAAGGCCCCCTTGTTGCAAATACACTAGTCTGTAACTATTCTGTCTATTGTATATTACTATAATATATTGTGTATTGCAAATAAAGCATATTCCATCAACATCCCGACTTAACTCTGTTGGTTCGATAAGACGATGCGAATGTCCTCCGTCCGCCGTACGCGGCCGAGCCATGGTCTATGTAGATCGGATCCTGGATCGTGGTCAGTGATCTTGGTTCAAATTGACAGTAGTGTATCGTGTTGGTCAATCAACGGATCCTAAACGTTCATTGATTCTAAAAGACTTCTTTCAGAAAATTGTGAAATGATTCATAATTTACTACATGTCATCATATTGATGATTATTTAAGGTAATAAGCAGTGTGCGAAGGCACGTTTAACAATTCGTCGGTCGTATAAGTAAGCGAATATTGAGTTTTTTTTAATAGTTATAACCCCTTTGTAAGGGAGGGTTCCACGTTACGCTTCTTCGGAAGCTTGGTTCACGTAATCGCATTCTACGACAAGACACGTCTTTATGATGCTTTTTATTGAATTCCACAGAATTTGAGGAGAAATATTTGTTGATATTAAATATTTCTTGCATTACACTTTGTAAATTAGGTAAAACAGGTTTTGCCTTAAAGCAAAAAGCAGTGTTTCATCATCGTCATCATCATCTCAGCCACAAGAAGTCCACTGCTGGACATAGGCCTCCCCCAAACGATTCCAATGCGACCTGTCGGCAGCGGCCTAAAACAGTGTTTAGTTAATGATGATTATAAGAAATGCTAAAACTTTGGTTACTATATATAACTTTGCTCATTTTTAAATTCTAAATGTATGTGGATAATTAGGCAAAACCACAGTAACCCAAAAGCTGGCAGTTAGTTAACTCATTAAAAAAAACATAATAAATTCTACATAATTCACACTGCGTCACCTGGTCTCAAAGTATGCTAGGTGTTACCTACTTGTGCCATGGGTTTGCCCCGAGCCGGAATCGAACCAGCACCCTCTGTTGCCGAAGGTTGGATCTCTACCAATACACCACCAGGCTGTCATGGTCTTTATTAATTCGTGTATTTTTATAGACGACGAAACATAACTTGCACACTAGGTACACAAAATGTATTCTACGAAAGAGAAAACGAGAAGCAAACTAAGATTGTGTTTTGTCCGTCATATAGAGGATGGTGCCCGCGGGCGACTCATTCGCTGCTCGCCACATCCTTTTTAACTCCACACTGTCTACATCCTGTATCTTGAACAGGAGCCTGTAAACATGGCTTGTTTGCATTCTTCTTACACCCGCGAAAGTATTGTGTCTGTGTTTATTTCAATGGTAAAGCTGTTTTTTAAACTTTGTGTTTTATCATTTTGTTTAGGAATATCATTTTTTTTATCACTAGCATCTCTGTCCGTCTTCTCCAGGGTTAGTATGAGATGAGTGGGGGCGAGTCTTCTTTTGATGATAGATGATATTATTTTAAAACTTTACTCTGTTTCTTTCTTTAATTCGTTACCTAAGGTTGCCTTGAAAAGATTGCTTTTAGCAATAAGGCAGCCTTGTTGCTACTAGAAATATTACATTAAAATCTTACACTAGTATGTAGGATTTTAATGTAATATTTCTTTGTGCTGTTGTATGTGTATTGCAAATAAAATATATTCTATCTATCTATCTATCTATAGTAAACTGAACATAGGTACGGTTTTTTTTTTGCCAGATCTTCATTTAGCGCTCATAATGACAACCTAACAAGCATACTTCCATATGTATAAAATTATGGAAGCATTGTGATTGCGGCACTCGATCCACAATTAAGATCGAATCCAAAAATTGTCGACGTCTTTTTATAAAGTAGATTCATACATTTAAAAGAAACAATTTTATAAATTCAGCCTAGGTTTTGAGCAGCAATATATAAAAAGCTAGCATACAATAAAAAAGGGCTCTTTTCACAACTAAACATCATAAGTTAGGCTGCTTGCAAAGCTCGTTATGCTATTTGTCTACGTCCAGTCCCAAATAGTATTCCCAACACCTCACTTCCACTAAAAGCAGTCGACGTTTGAAAAAGGTTCAACCTCCATTATTAATACGGAATATTTTAGACGGTATTTTGTTCTTATATTTATTTTTGGTTACATGTATATTTATTTGTTATTGATTTATGATATGACTATTTTGTGGCACAAACGTAGAGCATTTCATTAAATGCTGGATGTATGTTATATAAATTGTTTAAATTTGTTGGGGATCCTCCGAGATAGTAAATAAAAAAGTGGAGTACTGGTGTCTATTTGGAATATTGAGATTTACAGATAACTTAAAGCAAAACCATAATCTTATGCGCAAACGCGCCGAGTTTTGGTGGGGCGCGGCCGGCGCGCGGCGCTGCCTAGTAGTAATAGGCGCGAACATCATTGAGAATTACATGAGAAAACTAAATTCTTACTTCGTATATGGGGTCAGGTTTCTCTGCAAATGGCTGTACCACCCTCTTTCAGAATACCGGCGTGAAGCAGCAATGCGTTTCATTCGGCGTGTGAGACGCCACTCCATTTTTTTTAAATTAAGAGAGATAGATCGAGAGTATGTAGTTATAAAGATAGATAAATCATCTATTTATTAGGTAATCTAATAGTTGTGTTATATGGTATGAAATTTATGATGTGGAACATCATGAATATACCTTTAAGCACTTCCCATATTAAAACACCCGGTCTCCTTTCAGCTTTATAAACTGGATGTCAGTCAGTCAGGATTTTTTACTCACATTAATACGCATTGATGAATCACATATTGACAAATCCATATTAATTGTTCATGTATTCGGTGTAATAATAGCCGCAGAATCCTGATAGATAACCCAAGAGTTCCGCTCGGCTCGTAAATTAACTGCCCAGTTGATGGCATTGCAAATTGAGGCTTTATGTGACACAACCAAAGGCATAAATCTAAATACATAACGCAATGTGTGTAAGTCTAAATTTAGGAGATGATCGATCCTGTTTTGATGACGCTATGTTAGTTTCTGCTCAGCGCTTGATGACTATCGAAAACAGCAAAAATTCTATACAACTCACAGCGTCACCTGGTCCCAAAGCTGGGCTAAACGTGTTATGGGTACCAGATATACATAGAAACTATTTAATATAGATTTTAATATCTACTTCAATGACAAACAATGTATTTACATTACTTCTAAAACTAAAACTAAACTAAACATATTATTATACACATAATTTATAATGAACCTAAAACTAAAAACCTTAAAAAATATAATAAAATAACAAAAATATATTATTATAATCGGCGAACATACAAAAAAAAACATACAATGAAACATTGAACCTCCTCCTTTTTTGAAGTCGGTTAAAAAAGAAGTCCCTTTAGGCAAGGTTCCGAAGATACTGGCAGCGTTCTCCCTTTGAATAGCCAGAAATACATAGAAAACATTTAGACATGATCCAAACTGCGCCCTCTGGTGCCAAGGGTAGGGTGATTACAAACATGCCACCAGACTATTGGGACAAGCCCACTACACATTCCCACCGATATGTGTCTCCTGTGTAGCGAGGATCAACAACGGCGACCTCAGATTGACAATAAGCGATGAAGCTTATTGACATTCCGGGGGAGAAAACTACAGCTGTCTTGAAACTCACAACGAATTTAAACAGAAAGAAGATAGTCGGAGTAGGAAGTGCCACCGGACTGTCATTAAAATCTTTCAAACAGAGATTTCACCGCATTATGTTTGTTTGTATTCTAATGTTTATAGTCTGTGTGTTGCAAATAAATCATATTCTGTCTATCTATCCATAAGTCATCGTGTGACTCGAGACAAACACAATTAATGTCATCACATTATGATCATTCCGAGTGGGAATTAAAACCGCATTCTCTGGCCTAGAAGGCGGAGTTACTACAAACGCATCACCAGGCTGAAAAAATAAGATATCTATTCAAATTTTATATCTTTGTACAAAACTGAACCCGAAAATTCGAATACATGTTTGTGGGATTTTTATAGGTGGGATTTATAGCAATCATTGTAAGTGCTGTTTGTGATTAATTATAAGACATGTCATCTTGACTGTGTCTCACGAGTTCAGTCAGTCAGTCAGGTTAGAGACAAGTTAGAAAAAACATTTTATTTTGATACATTTTATGTTTGAAAACTCTATGTTATTCAAACAAGGTTGACAAGTAGTTGACAGAGTATACAAATATTATTAAAAGGTAGGAATTTAATTGTAGAGGATTCTCAACTAATGTAATAAAATCAATATGTATCATACACAGATATGAATCAAACCTTATATCGCATAACAAAGGAGTAGAAAAATATCTTAATTTTCTTTTGCAGATTGTGGATTGAAAAACAAATAAGAACAATGATTACAAATCCAATTTATGGAAAGAAAAGAATTCAATTTACGAATCAATGTTAGCTAATTTACGAAAAGCAAAAATATATCTTGCTAAAAGAATAAAATTCGTAAAATAAGCAATTGTTATTTATGAGATAGTTTTGTTCGCCCGCGTACTAAATTAGAGACGAAACAATCTTCATACAAATTGTTGTTAACATCGTGCCGTAATAAATACGTATTGTTTCATTATGTCTTTTTATAGTACAAATCCTAATTGAAATTTGAAATTAAAGTCTTCACTGGCGCAATAGCCTAAGGTCTAGACAGCAGAAATTTCTTAAGAAGTCCCCTTTATTGCTTAACAAGGTCCAGACAGGTCTAGACAGCTAAAATATGCAAAGCAGTTCCCTTTATATTTCCTTTATAGATAACTAAAAAAGTTCCTATGGGAATACTGGAATCACAAGTTACAACATAAAACTTGATAAAGTGAAATAATTTTATGTAATATTTTACAAATTATTATAAATATAAATATTACAAGTGTTTGGGGAAGACATAAATATATCTGTAAGAAATACTGTTTATGTAGTACACAATATTACAATTTTCAGTATAGTTGTAACACATATTACAATATTTATATTCTAGCAATGGATTTCTTGTACCTGAGATGATGATAATGATACAAATAAACAGGCAATAAAAACATCTCTTTACAATATTATTATAGACAATAACAGCTTGCAGTGGAGTAATGACGCCGCGGGAAGCGTGGGCTCGTTGAGCACAAATGCAAGGAAATGGTCTAGGAAATGTAAGCCGCAGACTTGAAGAGAATAATTTGCGGAACATAGTAGACGCCAGTTAAATGTCATTAACAAAACAAATTGTAGATTGAAATTGGACAATTTTCTTTGGGAAGTGAAATCAACTTAAACAAGGGAGTAAAAAATTTACTGCGTTATTATTGGTCCACGTAATAATTCGTAATCATTGCTTATTGTAAGTCACTCAGCCGGCAAGTTGTACTGCGAGCCATGCGACAGAGTTTTGAAGACTAAATCCGCTCCAGTGAGTCACCTTAGAGCTCACTCTAGAAATATGAACTAATTTTATTGTGCATGGTCGCTATTGCTATTTCGAACATTACTATTGGTTTATACGTCTTTTGCAATAACAATAATAAATATGAAATTATTGTTAATTTCCATTTTAAAATTGCAATTTCCAATAATATATTTGAGATAATTTTCAATAGCACTTTAGTATTAATGTAATTGCAGTAAATTGATGAAATATTTATTAAATATTTTACTCTCGTAATCTAGATTCAGGTTTATAAATAGAGGTGAGAATTTTCAATGAAAATGCAGAATTTACACCTTCGAAGAGTTCTTAGAACCTGAAGGATCAATTAAATCGAGTAGAGTGGTCTCAACGAAAGATCGCAAGATTTCTTATTAAACTTAAATGAAATGCTGATTCTAGGAAAATGGTTAGTTGTAAAAAATAAATAAAATGTGATAGGTATCATTTTAAATGATAGTTACAAAAAGTTACAAATGTAATGCATTTTCCTGACTTTAAACAAAAAAAAAAAGGTATAAGCCTCGTTTCCTCTGCATCATCCTTTTCGACCATCCTGGATATTCTGGTCATTTTTAGAGAAAACTGGAGCTATCTCGATTCAGTGTCATCTAGAAAATTTGTCTGATATCTACAACCCATTTAGTGATGTTATGACCACACTATTTTCTAAGGTACCAATTAGCCAGGCACAGCCAGTTGCATGAACTCATTAAATCTCGAGCTATTTCTTTTTTCCATAATTAGTATGACAAGGACAGACATAATTTTAATGTCACATCTTTAAAATATTTTTGTGTATCACCGAAAATCCTCCCAGTAGCATATACAGAATAAAATGCTTTATTAGCTACATAATTCATAAATCATGTATCTAAAACACTAGCTGATTTTGCGTTTCACATCCCTTACGAAATATTCCACAAATCATTAATAACATTACAACTTGCGTTAACGTTACTGCACAGTTTCAATTTTACAATTATTGGCTAAATTAAAATGAATTTTCAACCGAAGCCTGACTCTGTACCATGGTATACTTTAACACCAATATCGAGTTTAGTTTAAACAAATTTAAATCATTGTCCATTGTGCATTGCTGCCTACGTTAGAGCGTTTGCATTATTACGTGTTATAAGAAGCAATGTATTAAATTTAGTGGAAGTGTATCGATGTTGTGTAGTAGCGCCAATAATCAGTAATTGCTTTATCAAATTTGAAACGAAAGTTTTTGAGTTATCCGACCCTTGGCATAGATCGAGGGGAAGTTAGAACAATTTTGATATTCAAATTGCTAAACTATACATACCGATAAATACAGTAACTTGCACAAAAACAGTTTAAGTTAATGACAACATTACTTCTCAAACTATTAAGTTTAATTGAAGAAAAAACAAAATAACTAGAGTTCAAAATACGTTAGTGCTTAATGATAGAACAATAAAATCACCGCGTTCTCTACTTTTATCTGTATGTTTATCCAATATCTCCTGAACTAAGGGTTTTGTTACTGACACATACACAGGTACCTTGTATTCAAAATAACAATAATACTGATACCTAAATAGTTTGTTATTTAACACCCGATTTTTAAAAATTCTTGCCATGCAACCTTTTCTAATAAAAAAATCTCCAAGTGCAAAAAAAAACATAATTTAAAATGTAAATCGTTGTGAAATGCACAAAAAATACACCCAATCGACCAAGTATTTGTGAACTTTGAAGCTGACTTTCAATTGACTCCAAAACTCACCGATTTCAGCAAACACCTAACTTCAAATCCTTTCATCGGCTGAAAAAATATAGCTCGCATTTGCTGGCAGAAATCTCTATGCAAGCGAAATGTAACCATTTTCTGTTGAGATATTCAATCGTTTACGTAATACAAATCGTATTAGCCAACTGCATATACAACAGTGAGTAACGTTTAAACAATGTTTTTTGCACCTAAAATAAGATTTTTGACTTCTTGATCCGTCTATTTTTTTTCTGATTAAATTCGTTGTGAGTTCCAAGATAGTTTCTCCTCCGGGACGTCAATAAGCTTTTGCTTATTGTCTATCAATACAGGAGACACATCAGTAGGAATATATGATGGTGGGCTTGTCCCGATGCCTAAACATAATACATAACACTTTATTAGCGGGCCTTGAATTTTAAATGTCATAAAATATTATAATCATGTTTTTATATCAAAATCTATTTTCTACATTATTTTCGTAAAAGAAATTTGGTATTGACACATATTATTATATCTTTGATTATATACCTTTTAAAAGTAAATAAGCTTAATACATTTTCATCAAATCAGCTTAACCCACTCAATGCGGACGGGATTTCTATACATCCGGCTCCGAAGGATCACAAATGAAGAGAGACTGAAATGGAACAGTCTTGTAGCGAGCTCCCTTCGATTTTTCTATATTCCATTACCACTGAGAGACGTTTCATTTGTTACTTCACTATAATATTGTTTATTTTTCATTTCGCCTAAGTGACGTATTTTTTTAACCTTCAGAATGACAAAGATTTATTTCACCCAAATACTTCAATGTTATAATAATATTCATTATCTTATATATTGTCTTTGTTAGCTTATTTTCATCGTGTGATTGGAGAAATTGGTATCATCTGCACTTTAGATGTTGTCAGTAGTTTGCAGACCAACGGAAACTAGATAGTGAGGTCGGCTAATAACCGTGTAGAATTTATTAATTTATTTCTTACGTTCTTACTTATTATTTTCTCATTTTGTCTTCCTGTGTCATAAAAAAACTTATGATGTAAATGCCGAATTCGAAATCGAAGGTATTATAACACGTTTAAGAGATATAAATGTTAAAAAGCTTGGCCAGATTCCAACCAGTTGGCTCTCTGCTTAACGTAACTTATATTCTTATGAAGAATTATTTCAGAATCTAATGTAGATTGTTAGACGTGATAAAATTTCATTGTAAAGTTATTGTTGGTGCGCCGAAATACACGTCAATAAGGGGACTTAGGGGGCAACCCGGATACAAATAAACTGATCCGATTTTCGGACACTTATGTAGTTATAGTACTATGTATTGATACCTTTCTTATAGCGGCGGACGTATTGTGACACCATTCTCTCGGTAACCGAAAGTATGTTGCTTCATAGTGACTTTTAAACATTGTATGATCGCGGTAATTCCCGATTTATTATTAGTTTATATTGTTTCATGCGAATATTCTGTAAGTTGGTGGTGCTTTCCTGATCGAGCTAGTCCAATTTAAAAATGCTCTACCACTCTAACGCTGTTGTTTTTTTTTAAACAAATTGTATTGGTTTATTGTACCTATTAGTTTTGTTCAAGTTGCGAAGACCTAGATCATTCCTTTGTTCTTGTAGTATCTCCTACATAATGACCACAATGTGTGTTGAGAATGGTGGGAACTTGGAAGGAAAGTAAATGGTAAAAAAAGAAATCTCGTAGTATTTATTAAGGTGAAAGTTAGGAGAGAGGGAAATATAGTGTAAGATTGACAAGGTAAAAATAGACGTACAAAAAGTATAGGGAATAAAAAGTACAAAAATATAGACATAATATAAAAGAGTTCGGTTTACCACAATATGGTTCTAACTTTTCCGTGCTTTAACGCTACTAACGTTATCTTTCCGTGAATTCAGAAATTTAATTAACGCAAAATTTTAAAGTGATTAAAAAATTTAAAAAAATCAGTGCGTCCCACAGAATTTTCCACTTTCTTCGGCCATAAAACTTCTGTTCCGGACACAGGCACCGCCTATCTCTCATTCCGTCGTAAAATCCGTCTAAATGGCCGTCATTGGAGCAAGTGGACCTAATTTTTGGACAAATTGCTTCCAAAAATTAAGTCTCTCATTTTCTAAGTACGCTGGGTAACTTATGGCTTGCTGTGTCATAAAAATTTTAAGTTATTATAATAAAGACCTATTTCACCATTTACAAACAATCATAATTTTATTACAAAATTATAAATCTTACCGTTTGTCCATACCGCAGTTTTTATACCACAGGTGGCAAACAAGCATACGGCGGCCTGATGGTTTGCCGTCACCGTAGCCTATTAGACGCTTGCAATACCGGTGGTATCACTCCCGCGTTGCCAATTCTCCCAACCCCCCCAAGTGGAGCTCTGGAGACCTTACTTACCGTAGGAACACAACATGGCCGAGACCAATGCTATTTAGCTACGATCTTCTGTAAGGTGGAGGTCCTTCCGCAGACGGACTACTCCGATTTGAGCGAATTATCCGCTGTGCCCTACCTCTCTAAAAGGTATTGCATTATCTTGACCCACAGAAAGTAACTACTTTCTGTGGGTCAAGATAATGCAATACATTTGGTAACATTTTTCAACTTTTGCGACTATTTAGATCATAACACTGGAATCGTTGGTATACAAAAAGTTAGTGCGGTGTGGATGCACGTTGAGAACACAGCGAAAATAACATCCAATAATATTTTAATAACAATTTTATAAATAATTGTTATTAAACTTCATTATATTCGTTATATTATGTAATCAGACCATCGCCGGACCAATAAATAGTAATATAATACTTTATATTAGTTTCTTTTCTGAGTCATTAAACAAAGAAGTTAGCAAATTTATTTTAACTAGTTTAGTGTTATTCGTTTCAGTAAATAAACCAGAGTTTCGAAATAAATAATTACATAAAGTTATATTGGGTTCCATAGTTAAATTAAAACTCATTATTAGAACTTTGTAATTATACAACTTTTATTAATAAATACTTTTAATTGATGACGATTATTATAATTTTTAACTAGCAAACGCTTGCGGTGTTACTCGCGCAAATGCTCACGTTCCAGATATCTGAAATCTTTTAGGATTAAACAAATAATTATAATATCCAATGCTGGATATAGGCATCCCCCAAACGCTTCCAGTATGACCGGTTGGTTGGACCAACGTACCGAAAAGCACAACATAGGAAAGTGCTTGCAACATGGTCAGACGACCTTAGGAAAGTCGCAGGTCTGTTCTTTTCAATCGGCATGCGTCATGACGCATGCCGATTGAAAAGAACAGACCTGGGCAGCGGTGATCACATACCATCTATACACTAAGAGGCCTGGTGGTCGAGTGACAAGCAATGGTCACTTAACCCAAGGGCCGCGGGTTCGAATCCTGTGCAAGGCAAACATTTGTGTGCATGAACATGTCTCTTTGCCTTGGTCTGGGTGTTTTCTATGTTTAATAAGTACCTATTTATTTACAAGTAAAAAGTATTTAAGTATGTTTATCAGCAATCTAGTAACCGTAATACAAGCTTAGGTACCTATTTATAAAATGCTTTTTCCCAAATTACTACTGACGAATCAACGCATGCCTAAACCGTTGATCGTAGAAATCTGAAATACGGATGTGTTCTATGTAACACGACATCCGATAAGAAAGAGTTATTCGAAATTCCCAGGCAAACGAAGTTGCTTGGATTTAGCTAGTTTCGAATTAAAAAAATAGAGTTAGGTACAATGATGATGAAAAAGTAGTGAGTTTTCCACCATAAGTCATTTAACTTTCGAATTCGTGGTAAAATAGTAGTGGTATATAAAAAAAAAAGGTTTGGTGCTCCATGGGGGTCTCGTTATAAGGAGCTAATGTTGGCTGCTTTTGCGCAGTCACGTGCGGCTTTCCCGTATCATATTATACCGGTACATGATGTGTTTTAAATAGAGGTAAGGTGTAACTGCAAAGTATTCTATAAATATAACTAAACTAGCGAACCGCCTCGGCTTCGCACGGTTTTAAGTATTGATCACATTTTTTTTTTAACCTATGTCATACCTACGCGGATAGAGTAGATTCCCAACTGTCAAAGAGTTTTTATAATCGGTCCAGAGTTTTTGATTTTATTCTTTGCAAACAAAATACAACTTTAATCTTTTTTATGTATAATACTAGCTGTACCCGCGGCTTCGCCCGCGTGGATACTGCCTTTCCCGTGGGAATTCTATAAATTGCCGTCTTTATTCTTGTCAGCATCATAAAGGGTACCCATAAACAAAATTCCAGCTTTCTAGGTTGAGCGCCTGCGATAATACTCTTACAGTCCTATTTACTCCCTTTCCCGTAGGAATTCTATAAATTGTCGTCTTTATATTTGTCAACATCATAAAGGGAACTCTATACAAAATTCCAACTTTCTAGGTTGAGCGCCTGCGTTAATACACTTACAGTTCTATTACTCCCTTTCCCGCGGGAATTCTATAGATTGCCGTCTTTATCCTAGTCAACATCATAAAAAGGGAACCTCTATACAAAATTTCAGCTTTCTAGGTTGTGCGCCTGCGATAATACTCTTACAGTCCTATTACTCCCTTTCCCGTGGGAATTCTATAGATTGCCGTCTTTCTCTTTATCAACATCTTATAGGGAATCTCTATACAAAATTCCAGCTTTTTAGGTTGTGCGCCTGCGATAATACACTTATAGTCCTATTACTCTCTTTCCCGTGGGAATTCTATAAAACCCCATCTTTATTCTTGTCAAAAGAACCTCTATACAAAATTCCAGCTTTCTAGGTTGAGCGCCATACATATTTTTTGGGTAACTTGAACCGTTTATGCAGCGCACGCAACGGAAGGCCTAATAATTTTCCTCGTTTTTTCAACATTTCTCACTGATGCTTCGCTTCTATTGGTCGCAGCGTAATGTTATATAGTCTAAACCCTTCCTCGATAAATGGACTATCCAACACAAAAATATTTTTTCAATTCGAACCAGTAGTTCCTGAGATTAGCGTGTTCAAATAAACAAACAAACAAATTCTTCAGCTTTATATATTAGTTTTGATTTTTAAACAGCGACACCTAGCGTAATAGATTTAAAGTGCTTTAATTTTCGCGTGATATTTAGGTATAATTTGATGAAAACGTAATCTAGCGTAGAATAGAAAGAACTTGAATTAATTTCGGCAAGCGCGTAAATTTTTCCCTATAACTTCTAAAGTATCTATTTAAATTATATGGTGTAAAGATTATAATAATGTACATGAAATGCTTAAGGTAACTATAACGTAGTTAACTGGATAAGGATTAATACTGTATACGTCAAAATCGGTTTCCAAATTCCCCATTATTACTCGGAAATCGCTTTTTTGGAGACATAAATAAGAGGAATGTCCTATAATTTTTGTATTGTTATATCTCAAAGGGTTAAGACAGCTTTAGACATAGACAGCGTTAGACTGAGATTTAGGTCTCCAAAAAAGTCCGCGATAGCATAGGTATATTTATCGTTTACGTATAACTTACCATAAAATAAAAAGCTATTTCCGAGTAATAATGCGGAAATTGGAAACCGATTTTGACGTATACAGTATTTAATCCTTATCCAGTTAACTACGTTAGTTACCTTAAGCATTTCATACAAGTTATTATAATCTTTACACCATATAATTTAAATATTTATACTTTAGAAGTTATAGCAAAAAATTGACGCGCTTGCCAAAATGAATTCAAGTTCTTTCTATTCTACGCTAGATGGCGCTATTTCCGCATTATTACTCGGAAATCGCTTTTTATTTTATATTAAGTTATCCGTAAACGATAAATATATGCTATCGCGGACTTTTTTTGAGACCTAAATAAGAGGAATGTCCTATAATTTTTGTATTGTTATATTTCAAAGGGTTTAGACAGCGTTAGACTTAGACAGCGTTAGACTGAGATTTAGGTTTCCAAAAAAGTCCGCGATAGCATAGGTATATTTATCGTTTACGTATAACTTACTATAAAATAAATGCGGAAATTGGAAACCGATTTTGACGTATACAGTATCAATCCTTAACCAGTTAACTACGTTAGTTACCTTAAGCATTTCATGTACATTATTATAATCTTTACACCATATAATTTAAATAGATACTTTAGAAGTTATAGCAAAAAATTGATGCGCTTGCCAAAATGAATTCAAGTTCTTTCTATTCTACGCTAGATGGCGCTATTTCCGCATTATTACTCGAAAATCGCTTTTTATTTTAAAGTAAGTTATCCGTAAACGATAAATATATGCTATCGCGGACTTTTTTGGAGACCTAAATAAGAGGAATGTCCTATAATTTTTGTATTGTTATATCTCAAAGGGTTTAGACAGCGTTTTCGTCGACAGCTCCCAAGCGGGTCCATTTTTTCCGACACTCCCAACAATAATCTTTATATTTCAGCCAATTTACACAAAATCGTGACAAATTTTATACATAAACCTTCCTCATGAACCAGGCTATCCGTTGGTAAAAACCGCAAGAAAATCCGTTGGGTAGTTTTTGAGTTTATCGCGAACAGACAGACAGACAGACGCGCGGGAGGACTTTGTTTTATAATATGTAAGGATTAGTATAGAAGGGCTTACAACATTGTCTCTGTAGTTTTAGTCCATAATTCGTAATTTTTCGC
Source organism: Endotricha flammealis (assembly GCA_905163395.2). Taxonomy (NCBI): domain Eukaryota; kingdom Metazoa; phylum Arthropoda; class Insecta; order Lepidoptera; family Pyralidae; genus Endotricha; species Endotricha flammealis. Next base: position 17,362,482 of record LR990855.1, read on the forward strand.
AATAAGATTCAACTCAAAGCTGGTCAAATGTTATTGTTTATAAGCGAACGGTCATTGTTACTGATAGGGAGCTTCCGCAGAATGGAAAACGAGTATGAGGAGCTTTAAATAACGTTTAATAGCACTTTTGGAAAATTATAGTTTTAACAATGAAAATGACTTGACCATTTCGATCGCTGCGCACACGTTAACCACTTTTGGTATAGACAAAACGGCGCTAGTTGCCTCGACGGACGCCGCAGGAACTAAAAAATAGCCAATCAGCTGTGAGATCCCTTCTACAGTGCGGCCGCCCGTATTGTTTTTTACATGAAGCTGGCAAACTAGCAAACTACGTTAAAATTAACTAAAATTAATACAAATTAATAAATATAAATAAAATACAATTAATTCGTGTCGCCTACATTCCCCCCCCTATGTTGCCCTCGCAACACTCAACCTCTATAGGTATTCTGGCGACACGTGCCGCTGATCTCTTATGGGTACCGGTAGCGGTCCGCACAGCCACCACACGCACTCGACCGTCCTTACCTGGGAATGTGGCTTCTATGACGCCACGAGGCCAAACTCCACGAGGCGCATTGGGATCAGCGAGAAACACCAAATCACCGACTGCCAGGGAGCGCTGAACATCTGTAGTCCACTTCTTGCGTGGTAGCATGTCAGGTAAAATTTCGTGCACCCACCTCCTCCAAAACATGTCAGCGAGAGCCTGGGATATGCGCCACTGTTTGCGCAAAAACAAATCAGAGTCGTCGAAACGTCCTAACACAGGTAAGTTTGATGAGCTCCCTATTAAAAAATGATTAGGTGTGAGGGACTCCTTACTTCCGGCTTCCACGGACACGTGACTGAGCGGTCTACTGTTGACAATATTTTCAACTTCGGCCAACAAGGTGACGAGAGTTTCTTCGCGTGGTGCGCGTTCCTTTAAGACAACTCTCAACGTCGTCTTGACACTTTTAATAAGCCGTTCCCACGCCCCTCCCCAACTCGGAGTAGCAGGAGGAATAAAAGTCCATTGCGTGCCGTAATTACAGGCGGTACCTTCAGTGGCGTGCCTAGGGTTCAATAGCAAGGCAAGCCAGATAGGTAGGTACAGGTATGTACTTATATTTTTTGAGAGAATTGATGCTACCTATTCAAAGTTTCATAGAATACAATTATGTAATCGATTTTTTTTATATCTTAGAAATCGTATCGAGATTTAAATTAGGTAAATATAAGGGAACAATTCATACAGATTGAGCTAGCCCCAAAGTAAGTTCGAAACTTGTGTTATGGGATACTAACTCAACGATATTATATTTTATAACAAATACATATATAGATAAACATCCAGGACCCTAGGCCAATCAGAAAAAGTTCGTTTTTCATCATGACCCGACCGGGGATCGAACCAGGGACCTCCTGGGTGGCGGTCTGGCGTGGTAACCATTACGCCACGGAGGTCGTCGTCATAATAACAATTCGAATCGAATTTATTTCTAAAATTATGCGTTATTTAATCCAAGCGAGGGATTAGATTTATAATATTTTTGAAAAGGCAAATTCTTATTGTGCATAATGCACAGCACAAAATAGTCAATAACTACCTATCTATTAATTAGAAAACACTGCGATTGTGGTCATTACGTAAATACATGATTGAAATGAAATATCGAGTGAAATAAGATTGAGATAGGTAGGTACCTAATACCTATTTTACGAGTTTACGTTAAAAATATGCAAAACTTAAATAAATAACAATATAAGATCGAGAGCAGCCAACTATTGTATTTCTCTTTCCGTTCTAATATAGAGTTAATAATACTTACTTAAGTCCGGAGAGTAGGTTTTAGAGTTGTTAACTAACCTGTTAAAATAAATTCTAACAGAAAATCTATCCGATTTCACATTTACTAAGTTTACAAATCGTAAAAACACACAAACTTATCACTTCACACGAAACAATATTCACTGAGATTCACTGATTATAAACACGTTATTTAATGCAAAGTCAATTTTTTCACAAAACAACAACAAATTAGCCTCATGAACACTAATAATATGAATGAAGTTCGATCGAATCAAATCCAGCGCTGAGCCGCTGAGGATCCGCGGCTACATTCATTAGCAATCATGGCTTATTTTTCCATAGTAATTTGTTCAATTTTGACAGATACGTCAGATACGTTTGTGTGCGTTTTTTCATACGTTAGAGCGAGAAGTCTGAAGCCGTTGTGTAGCCCGGTACAAATCGCATATAAAGCCCATTTTTAGCGGTCTCTGTCTCGCTCGCTCGAGACTGTGTCATCATTATGTCGACGGGGATGTGTGCGTGTGCCGCGTGCGGTGCGGATGGGGAACACAGTTCGTATTAAAAATTAACCTTCATGTTTAGTTCATCCGCCGGCCGCGGCGCGGTAATGAATTATTTATTTTTGAATATTATTTCGATCGATTTTGATTTTAAAAAATAAGTATGAAAATGTAGTTAAGCTATAATGAGTTTTTTATATTATATTGCCTATTTTAGTAGGGCAAGCCCGGCTTTTCGGCTTTATTGGAAGTACCGCCACTGGGTACCTTTGAGCTTTTCATCATCGAGTTCCTGTAATGATTTTTTAATTTCAACATCGGCTCCGCGCAAGTTGGTCCCGTTGTCGGAATATAAATATGCTGGCCAACCTCGCCGAGAGGCCATTCTGCGGAGTGCCATCAAGAGGGAATCTGTTGTAAGAGAAGGCACGACTTCCACATGTACAGCTCTTACCGTGAGACATGTGAAGAGAACTCCGTATCTCTTCTCCCGGTGTCTGGCCACAGTCACCTCCATGGGGCCAAACAGGTCCAGGCCACAGTGTGTAAACGGCCTGTGGTGGTGAGCGACTCTTCCTTCAGGTAGGTTACCCATTCTAGGTATCATAGGCTTTGTCTTCATAATTCTACACAACATACATTGAGATGTTATGTTTTTAACTGTAGGTCTCAACTTTAACATACAATATTTCTGTTTCAGCTCATTGACCACGGTTTCCTGGTTGGCGTGGGCTGCCCTCACATGGTAATGTCGCACTATCAACCTGGAAATATAATTTTTGCCATCTAAAATAACAGGGCTTTTCACATCTAAAGAAACATTAGCAGCGACGTCAATGCGACCGCAAGCACGGAGTACTCCGTGAACATCGAGACTGGGTGAAAAGGTAAGTAATCTACTGGATGTACTCAAACATTTACCGTTTTTTATTCTACTTATGTCCTCAGCGAAAGATTCAACTTGTGAGTACTTTATTAACAAAATCTCTGCATGAGCCACTAACTCGCATTCATTAAAAAGTTTACGTCTACATTTATTTATAAACTTTAGTACGGCGGCCGTACTTCCCACAAGACGCAACCACGAAGAGAATCTTCTAGGATTAGGTACAGGTAAGTCACTACTCACCGTTTGTAAAGTAGATACACACTCAATATTATTCATATCATGAATTCCAGGTCCAGGTGTCGTATCCTCCGGCCACAACTCTTCATCTTCATATAGGAACTGCGGTCCGGCGAACCTCTCACCTTGCAACACAGTGAGGTCATAGGATTCCCTGGTTGCGATATCTGCAACATTTAAATGTGTAGGAATATATCTCCATTCACTTACGTCGGTTAATTCATCAATTTCTCCTAAGCGATGAGCGACAAATACCTTATAATTCCTCCTGTTATTGCGTAACCACTGCAATACTGTCGTTGAGTCGCACCAAAACGTTCGACGAACGAATTTTAATATGTGCTCCGTTTCTATTGTATGTGCGAGCCTAGCTGCCATCAAAGCTGCCTGGAGTTCCAACCTAGGCACCGTCGTAGGCTTCACAGGCGACACTCGACACTTACTACACACGAATGCCACTTTAATTTTATTATTTTCGGTCCAGCGTAGGTACGCGACCGCACACAATGCTTGTGTCGACGCATCACTAAATACGTGCAATTCCAAATTGCAATAAAGCATCGCCGGGTCGGCGGCGGCGCCACCGTTCAAATCGGTGCGCATAGGCATAGGCGATGATTTGTCAAACCGGTTATAATTACAAGGCACGCTCTGGTAGCATCTTGGTAACCTTATGTCACCGACCGATTTTAACATATTTAACCATTTTAACCATTTGCTATATAATTCATCATTTAATGTATCATCCCAATCAATATAATTCGAGTTCCATGTTTGTTGCAAAATAATTTTTCCATTAATTGTGAATGGTGACAAAAATCCAAAAACATCAAATATCGACATAATCACTCGTAACATTTGTCTTTTAGTAGGTCGCTTTCCGTCCAATATTTCTGACGGAATTCGTTTGAACGAAACATCAAAGCCTAGGGTGTCATCAGACTGGTACCATAAAAGTCCTAGGGCTCGTTCACCATCTTGTTGACCTAATTTAAAACATTTACTTGCAACCAATTCGCTGGGTAAATTATTTAAAACCATATTACTGTTACTCAGCCAGTTACATACCACAAAGCCGCCATTCTTATGAATGCAACTAATATTTTTTGCTAACTCGATGCAAATGGACTCGTTCGGTTGGCTATCTATATAGTCATCCATATAGTGCTGTTTGTTTATCGCCTCAACAGCTGATGGCATAGTCGAAGCGAAACGTTGCGCATTCTTATCTCTAATGAATTGCGCTATAAAAGGTGAACAATTTGCGCCAAAAATCAAAGATGTCATTTTACACTCTTTTATAGGGCTATTTACATCATCTCGCCATAAAAATCTAAGCGCCTCCTGATCCTCAGATATTATTTTAATTCTTAAAAACATGTCTTTAATATCTCCCGTTATGGCAACTTTATGTTCACGGAATCGCAACATTATTCCAAACAATGACGTAAGCATATCGGGGCCTTTAAGCAAATAATCATTTAATGACAATCCTTTAGATTTTGCGGCAGCGTCAAAAACAAGTCGGAGCTTCCCTTTGTTTAGATTATCGACGGCAAAATGATTCAAATACCAAGTTCTTAAAGAAGTGTTACAATCACTCACCTCCTCGGCGAAGTCGTTGTCGAAGAGATGTTGAACACGCTCCTTGTACCGTCGCGCGAATCCCTCATCCGAAGCCATCTTCTTCTCCACACCTCTGAACCTAGTCAACGCACCAGGTTTGGAATCAGGCATTCTGCTGTTGGGGTCACGCCAGGGGAAACCTACATGCCATCGACCATTGATTAAAACTGCTGTTTTTTCCAGCTGTTCAATAGCACTAATGTCATCAACATTTTGACGGGGTTTAGACGTTATTCCCATAGACTCAATAGTAAATGACTCACGTACCTGATCATGCAGCTGTTGCAGCATGAGTCTGTTCTGGTCCTCAGATACAGGGTCGTCATCGTCACTCCCGATTACGAGAGTAGTGTGACGTACAGGCGAAGCCGTTACCGGTACCCTTCCATGAACGCACCAACCAAGAGGAGTGAGTGTTGCGCAAGGCTCGTTTAATTTACCCATCCTACACTCTAATGGAATTAATAAATTATAATTATCCTGCCCTATTAATAGACTAGGTTTAACATTCGCATTACAAAATATTGAATTTAAATCTTTTAAATGAGCATACTTATTACAATTAATTGTACATAAATTTTGTTTAGGCAAATTAAGTTCTTTAACACTATGCGCATTAAGTTCATATTGCTGTCCCTCGCAGTTCGACAGCTGAAGACGGACGATATCGGTATCACATATAAGTTCGTCTCTGTCCCACGCGCCGCGTATGCGCATGGTGTCTCGCCATTGTCCGCGCAAACCTAACTGTGACGTCAGTTCGGAACTAATAAGGCTCACAGTCGACCCGTCATCTAACAACGCGTATGCATTAATAATACCGTTAGGTCCATACAATTTGACACGCACTACTTTTAATAACACTTTACAGTCTGAAGACAAGCTTATGTGTGTTACGCTTTCAGTTTGTTGTTGTGACTGCTGTTGTTGTTGTTGAGCTTGACCGCCCTCTAGCGCCTGAGTCGTAAGAGTTTCAACTTCCGATGCATTGTTTCTATTAAAGTTATAATGCAGCAAACGGTGATGTTGCAGCCCGCAATTATCTACATCGCACGATTCCGCCGGGCAGGTGTCCCTCCCGTGCGTAGCCAATAAACATTTATAACAAAGTCTGTGTCGTTTCACGTACGCCCATCTATCTTTGCGCAGCGATTTCTTAAATTTCTTGCACTCAGTTAATTTGTGAATCGATTGGCGACAATATTGGCATTTATTATTAATGTTTACATCGTTATTCACTAATACAGAGTGTGAGCGTGTAGATGCAGGTTCCTGATATTTTCTTTTATATGAATTGTAAACATTGTGCGTATTTATCAGGGCCATAGAATTAATTTTTACAGCTTCAGCATGCAAGAATTCTGCTAGTGTGTGTAGTGTCGGTCTCTTACCTTGTGTGATGAGAGGGTAACTGTAGTCGGCCCATTTCGATAGCAGGACTGTAGGTAACTTTGTTAACACACTTGTAATAACATTTGTGGCCACCAAGTACTCATCTCGACCGATCACACTGACTGCGGTTACGTAATTACGCACTCTTACTGCAAACGTCACAATATCCTTATGGTACTCATTCGACACTGGTGGTAACTTCTGGATATCTACCATAATTCTGGATAATATTAGGTCCGGGTTGCCAAACTGCAGTTCCAGGGTAGACATAACCATCTCTGGTGTAGTGCCACTGATGAGTAATGCTGATACAGCATCTCGTGCCGCTCCACGAAGGCTTTTTCGTAGACGCCATAGGTTTTCCTTCTCACTGAACTTGCACACTTGTGAAGATTCTTCGTACGCCTGCTTGAACTCCAGCCATTCCATCGTGTCCCCGCCGAACGAGGGTAAGTCGCGCGGAGCGCAGATGCGGCTCAGCAGACTGGAGTTGGGTCCGTTGTTTGCGCTGGCGGATGCCAAGTCCTTCAGAGCGCTAGCTAGTAAATGAACTGTTCCTTCATCAGTGCCGACATTCTTTGACGGCGGTAGACACTGCGCGCCCGAAGAAAGACCATGATCGGGGGCGGGCGGTGCCTTCAGCTCCTGCTGGCTGCGCTCTAACCACTTTTCTACTTCACTGTGTGTATCATTTTCCGATGGAGTGCTACTTTCGTCTTCCATTTCAGCTAAGTCCGCGGCGAGCTTTCTATCTATTAATTCCATCTGTATTTTTGCCTTCGCCTGTGCGGCTTCTAATTCCAATTTCGCTTTTCGCGCTGCTACAGATGAGGACGTAGACGATTTTCTTGACATTGTCCTTACAGATAGCGGTTTAGATGCCGTTGGTAACAAAGAAACCGTTCTTAACGGCGGTTCCGACTTTATGGTGCTACCCGCATTGAAAATAATACGACTTAATTTCGCGTTTTCGTCGCTTTTCTGCACTTTAGGTTCTGTATCCAGCTTAGATTGGAGATTTGAAGACTGACCTTGGTGCTCCTCTTTCTCATTCTGCTCTCGTTCCTTTCTGACAGAGCTTCTCGTGTGTACCATTGTTCTCGGTGGTGTGTGGTACATAACTTGTAGATCTGGCTCGAAGACCACTTTTGTTACTGATAGGGAGCTTCCGCAGAATGGAAAACGAGTATGAGGAGCTTTAAATAACGTTTAATAGCACTTTTGGAAAAATTATAGTTTTAACAATGAAAATGACTTGACCATTTCGATCGCTGCGCACACGTAACCACTTTTGGTATAGACAAAACGGCGCTAGTTGCCTCGACGGACGCCGCAGGAACTAAAAAATAGCCAATCAGCTGTGAGATCCCTTCTACAGTGCGGCCGCCCGTATTGTTTTTTACATGAAGCTGGCAAACTAGCAAACTACGTTAAAATTAACTAAAATTAATACAAATTATTAAATATAAATAAAATACAATTAATTCGTGTCGCCTACAGTCATTTTGTGTCATCTCAGCCACAAGAAGTGACGACCTCAGTGGTGTAATGCCACGCCGGACCGCCACCCAGGAGCCCGCCAATTTTTATTCAATGCGACGACTGCCGTGGCGTAATGGTTACCACGCCAGACTGTGGCCAGACCGCCACCCAGGAGGTCCCGTTGGAATCCCGGTCGGGTCATGATGAAAAACGAACTTTTTCTGATTGCCCTGGGTCTTGGATTGGGTGTGATTTGTCCCTAATATTTATTATTTAAAATACTCTAACGAAAGGGACCTGTTAATTTTTATTCAATGCGAAAATGCGAAGCAACACTAACAGTTGTGAAAGTCTTATAATGGAGCTGTCAACTTCAATTCCGTAGCCTTTTTGCTCTAATAGAGCATTTTATCGGCTGCTAGGGGACGCACGGGGAAGCTGACGGCTGATTTAATTTTAACTTACGCGTATTGAAATATTACTTATTTACTTTACGCCACGGCGGTCGTCGCATTGAATAAAAATTATCAGGTCCTGCGTCAGGAGTGTTTTTATAAGCATTTCCTCCATGACTTTGAAATGGCGTTAAACTATTGCCTACAGATGGAAGAAGATGGTTCGCTTTTCGGTTTAGCCCACTTACGTGGTTGCTCGAGTAACTACTACTACTACTTTGTTTATTATTTATTATCCATGGGTCGCCGTCGTCGTCGAAATCGATGAGGACTAGAAACTGTTTCACACTCTTGGAAGAAGTGTGATGGTCAATTCAGGGATTACACCAGTCACCATAGGCTTGAATTGGACAGTTGGTGCAAGGGTAATGTTCATACAAAAATATAAGCGGTTGACCCATAACATAAGCAGGTTAAAGCTTACTTTGGGATCAAGTAAATTGTTTAGAAAAGTTTAATTTACTAGCTTTTCCCGCGGCTTCTCTCGCGGTTAATTTTATTACATAGATTTCGTTTGACAACAAAACAACCCATAGCGCGACTTGTGGTGCCATCTGTTGGCCGACATCGCAATAGTAGAAAAAATATTTTCCCATTGGAATGACTTACTTTCAAGTCATAAAAAGCCTATGTTGGGCTCTGTACCCCTGACAATATGTTTACAAATTTTCATGATGATCGGCTGATTAGTCAAGCCGAGAAGGAATAACAAACAAACTCACTTTCTCATTAATAATATTAGTATGATTTATCATGAATGCGTGTTATTGCAAGCGATGACGATGCGCGTCAAGAAATTATAACCTTTCTCAATTACCACATAGATAAACTACAATAAATAATTAAGAAATACAAAATGAGATTGTGACAGAATTACTTTTAAATTATAGAGGCTAAGTAGATTGAAATGAACAATCACAAACACGCTTGATTGTAAATAATGATGCTTCAAATAAACAAAGGGATAACACTAGAATGAAAGAGCTCGTTACCGATTTCGACTCGAAAATCACACAATATTCGCCCCGATACAATGAATGCTTCAAAATAACGAATTGTATCTGTGAGTGGCAGTCAGATGTGTTATTGGCAATTTCTCATTTTAAATTGGTGCGGTGACAAATGAAGGCAATTTTAGATTTAATTCAATTCTAGTTTCGATGACTTATGACGTGACTAATGACCTCTTGTTGATCAATAAATTGAATGTCGGATAGACAATTATAATTTATCTCTATTTGTAGAGGACGTGCTCGATGAGTTGGTTTTGCAGTTGTTACCAATTAGTGCTTTGGCATTGTCGTTGTAACAATAAGCCTTTTTCTGAGTTTAAACTGCGTTCACTCCAAAAAAAAAATTTCTTTCACATGTAACATCTTTACGTAGGATAAAATGAAATCGCGCTGTCTGTCTGTCTGTAAGCTTAGGTTTTTAAACCCTACGCAACGGATTTTGATGGGGTTAGGTAAAGTGATCCAAGTTCATGAAGAATACTATGATTCCATTTAGCCTTTAAGCCTTAAAATGAATTTACAACCCTAAAAGAGTTATCCTTTAATTAACATCAAAGATAAAACTATGAGCGAAAGGTCAGCAATATAAAGAAGCTCATTTATTTGAGCCACTCACACGGAGCCAGGCTCCGCATGCGCCACAAAAACCTCCACGGAAGTCATTAAGGAGTTTTTCTTTGAGTCCACGACAATGACTGATTGCCCCCCGCTCGCCCGATGTTTCCTTTTTATTGAACTTTTCTGCTGCATAACGCTGTGTGTTTGTTTAATTCTATTTTGGTTAGTTTCATTTTGTTTAATGTGCTCAAAATTATGTCACATTTAAAGTCAGGGATTATTTTTTAATAAAAAAAATTATTATTTAATTCATAAACTTTTAGAGATCAAATACAAAATTCCGAAAATACGTACTGACGACGGCGACGTTTCGTTGAATTCTAACCACCTTACTCTAACTGGTAATGTTTTTTGACACGACTATGTGTTTCGTGGTTTCGAATGGACACTTTCATGGTTGTACCCCTGGTCTAAATATTTTATCAAAATTGAAAAAAGAGTCTTCTTCTTAGAGATTTCAGTATAGTGGACTATTTGGAAAATAAAACATTACTATCCCGTTAGAGTTTAGTCCTTAAAAGTCATGAATAGATAGGTACATCTAGACAAAAATTGCAGTTAGATCAAAATTTTAAAATTTTTTGGAACCGAAGTCGCTTGTCAGAAGTACGTTTTACATAAGTCGAAAGTGTGACGTGACTGAGAAGGACATCATTGTTCCAGCAAAAATCGATGACATGCAAGTAAGAGCTATGCTATATAGTATCTAGAAAATTCCTCTTTCGAAACTATTCAGATAGGGAATAGAAATGTGATGTGGAATCCCCACAGCGCAATAAAACTGGAAAATTAAGTTATCCACCGTTCGCCCGCTTTACTACCAGAGACCGCCTTCAAAATTGTATCAATGGACGTGAAATCGAAAAATCATGGTATACCTATTTATATGTAAAGAAGCCATCACGTTCCTATAGAACCTAAATAAAGGCAATATTCATATTTTCTTCTTTTTGTAATACCTTAGTTGCAGGCTTATGATTAACTAGCGAAACCCGAGCAACTTCGTTTGCGTCTATCCCGCTTTCCCGTGGGAATTTTTGTATGTATTCTACGTATAAACTTTCCTCTTGAATCACTATCTATTAAAACCACATCAAAATCCGTTGCGTAGTTTCAAAGATCTTAGCATACATAGTGGCATTCAGACAGACAGCGGGAAGCGACTTCATTTTCATCATCATCATCTCAGCCACAAGAAGTCCACTGCTGGATATAGAGGGCACATAGCACGCAGAACCGATGGCCGATGGGGCAAGAGGGTTCTGTAATGGCGACCACTTACTGGAAAGCGCAGTGTTACGAGGCTCTGGCTTTGACTTACATTTTATTGTTTTTGATGGGATCTATTTTTATGTTAAGATCAAAATCGCAATACATCTGTAAAGTTGTATAAAATTATTCATTCATCTGTAACGGATATAGATTTCGTACAACCTCAAGCAACAGGATCATCGGGACAAGCCCACCACACATTCCAATCCAAAGTGCTTCCTGTATAGCCAGGATCAATAACGGCGATGAAGCATATTGACGTCCCGGGGGAGAAACTTAGAACATTCAGCAAATGACCAAAAAAAATCAAAAAATCATTTATTGACCCAAAAATAACCTGTTACAAAGTAATAGTAATAACCCTGGTCCCCACACTAGGACCAGGAAGCTATACAAATTTAAAAAAATAAAATATGCTAAAATATTCAAGGTCTTATTACCATTCTTATCATCGATCTGATGGGAACTCCAGCAATATTACAGGTTGAAGCGATTCCAAACACAAGTATAATTTTGTAGTGTTAACACAGGTGACGTGACTGGCAAATTCGGGTCACTCTCATGTGAAACGCTAAGGGTCTCTTCAAAGATTAGGGTTAAATATGCTATGGCAGTTGTAACCTTATGTCGTTAAGAAATAAGCTTCAAATATGTTGAAGGTGTTATCTTGTCAAGTATGTTTAGTTTTATAGGGAGTGTTTAAGTACTTCTTATTAGAAAATATAATATTTTTTATTATTATTGAAAACCTAAGAAAGTTTTGGTATAACATTTTTCGTTTAACAAAGTTATTTTAAGCCCCATTTTCATTTTTAATTATATTATTTATTAAATTCATTAGTAAGGTCAAAAAAAAAATCGAAACAAAATCATAAAATTGTTTTTGATTGTCTCATTCATTCGTTGAAAGTAAACGCATTAGAAAAGGACAAAGAAAATAATTAATCGTTTAGTTGCTAACTTCTTTCACTCATGCGTAATCCCCTAAGGCGTACTCTAATTTTATTGCTTTCGTCTCCCTTTCTTCGAGGTCTTCCACTGAAGTACTTGTGGGCACAGATATAAATCTAGACAGATGACGTAATTTTATTGTGTCTTCCTAAGTCAAAGTGTAGTTTTATTGTATGCGTTCAATTGAGTTCTTATGTCAAAAGAATGAGTCGTTGTTTTGTTGTTATGTTCATTTTATTCATCATTAGTGAAACGCGCGTATTTTTTTATGCACAGTAGCGTCATCTATGACAGACTTTTGATGAAATCCTACAGGAATCGCGTACGTTTCAGGATTAAAAGTACCCTGTGTGTTAATCCAAGGTAACAGCTACCTACATACCAAATATCATAAATATTGGCCCAGCCGTTTGAGCGTGAATACGATACCAATACCAAACCACCGAACACTATGAGCGGGTCTATTCCCTAACAAAACTTGCCAAAGTCAAGTTTCAAACACGAGCGGAATCTCACTCAATTGAAAAGTAGAATGAATGAGACAGAGTAGTTTGATTTTGTTACGAGAATAGGCCCAGGGTCGACAGGCCCGGTGGTCGAATGGCTAGCAATGGTCACTTTATCCCAAAGGCCGCGGGTTCGAATCCTGCGCAAGGCAAACATTTTGTGTACATGAACATGTTTGCCTTGATCTGGGTGTTTTATATGTATAATAAGTATTTATTTACAATAAATATTATCAACAACCCATAGTATAAGCTTAGTTGCTTGTTTGGGACTAGATGGCGTTGTGTGATTCGTCCAAGAATATAGGTATAGGCTGTATGTCAAAACTCCTATAAAAACTCTTGTTTTTCATCTATTAAAGGCTTTTATTGTTACATAGGGTGATATCTCAGAACACAGAAAGAAGAGAAATGTAATAAGACAGTTTTTGTACCGGAACCGATGTCGCCACTTACACACACAGTTACATTTTAACACATTCATAGAATAATCTCCGACAGTCACACTCACACAAATCGTAAGCCCGTGATTTGCAGTTCGATTACGAACACAGATGTAAGAAGTGTATTATAGTGACGGGCACCTAATGAAAAAGGGCGACAAGCATTATCGATAACTTTACCTCTCGATATTTTACAATAACAATTTATTACGGACTACAACTATGAACTATAATACCTATTTAATTTTAAATAATTAAAAAAGAAAAAAAAAATTACCAAAGTTTTTAGTTTTTATTTATTTTATTTTTGGAAAACAGTAATTTTTTATACAACCAATTAAAAGAAAGAACTTAAAAAAAATAGTACATAATAACAAGCGATTTTTTTTAAACTAATCAAATGAGTTTTTAGGTGAGCTACTTTCCCCTTGAGTTTGATCCAATACTTATGGGACTAGGACACCCTGTACAAGGAATGCACTGTAGTAAAAGTTTCAAATTATTATACTTTCAAAAATTAGAAATACAAAATTATCGATACTAAAATATTCTACTTTTGGCAGCACTACATGGCTTGTGCGACGGCCATTATTACTTTGACAGATCGCGGAAGCTACAAGCGGCGGTACCACGATATTTTCACAACATTGTAATTATCGTTACGTTTGCATTCCATTGTACGTGCATACCGCAAAACATTGAAAAACGCGTATCCAAAACAAGCAATGGACAATATTTTTAACGGAAGTATCGACTATGCCGTATATTGTTTAATGATTTCTATGCCTCAAAAATATTTCGTTAATTTGTCATTTATATAGAAAAATATTAAATAAATGACTTACCTATGATAAGTAACACCACTATTACTTGAATTTACCGTATCACTGCGATTTTTGCACGTAATTAAAGCACAAGCCGGCATTTTTGTTGACATTCACGGACGTGTGTTCGCGGAAGCGTTGTTTTGTGAATGACTTAGAACAATCAAGTTCCTGCACATTTGTGCAGAAAATGGCGTCATGTGCCCCGCCCACAAACCATATCTCTTGTATTCTGATATCTGTGGGTGATATAAAATTAGTGATTTTTTAACTTCACTGATAATCTTATTAGGGTCATTTCACAAACGTGTCAAACACAATGAACCCAAAAGTTAGGCGATGATCCCTGAACCTTTTTGAATGAGATAAAAATCTGTATTATTTCTTTGGAGCGTACGTTAGGTAGTCTTTGTACTGTAGTGCGATTCTCTAAGCGAAAGGTTTGTCGCTGCGCCTTGGCTGTGATCACGGATGTCACAGCCTTTACATCGTTCGCTGTGGTCACGGCGTTTTGTTTGGTATTCTCTAAGCTCTATTAGCTCATCGTCGATCTCTCGGCTGCGTGAACGCATGACTGTTCGCAAGGCTGTGCTAGAGCGGTGGTGTAATCGTACTTGCACAATCGATAAATTCTCGACTAGTAGATATTGGCTATTTCTTTGTAATTAAAATTATGATAATCACATTTTCACCTAAATGCAACATGTAGTAATTACTTGAATGTATTTTTATCACGAAATAAATAAAATAAAATGTCTTTTGTGAAAAAAAAATGTCACTCGCCCGACTGTCTGAGTGGTTGTCAAAATTAACTACAAATAACCTAACCTAAAAGTTTATTGGTAAACAAAAAATAAATTCCAATTCAAATATAAAATTTTGGGTAGACCGACCCACGCCAGCCACTTGAAATTTTTTACTACGAAATGTAGAACATTATTTTGTACACTCTACGTCAATACGTTGTTGTGGTAACTGTGTAATAAATACTGTGGTGCAGTGCATAGTGAATTGAACCAAAAGTAAGTAATACCTACCTATCCTTAACTAAAGTTGTTTAAAAAAATTAATAAAAATATTGAAAGTAAATACATAAAGTCGCAGGTCGTACCTGGATGAGAATGGCACAGGACCGAGTTGGTTGGCGTAGCTACTAAAAGAGGCCTATGCTCAACAGTCGGCAGAAACGAGCTGAGATGATGATGATGATGAAATACATACGTGCTTACTTCACTGACAACTTATAATATACCTAACTTATTGCTTGCAGTGGCTCGTAACACAGGACTCTAGCCCAGGCAAAGAAGTTGATTGGGCTGATGGAGACAAGATCTGATCTTACCACTGGACATGCCCGTACAGCCAATGTCAGGGCCCGGATGTGAAACGGATGGTCAGAAATCGCTAGGGTCTTGAACAGTGTTGGCAACGGTGTATAAAAGATTGGAAACAGTGGGCTAAGGTATGTAATAAATGACATGTTTACATGCTGCAGTTTGTGTTTAAATGTGTGTACTCCTTACAGCAAAAAAGCCACTAGCCAGGGAACCGGTGCACCCTTGCATTATAGGTACTAAATTGAGCTCTTTGCTTTTTGTTATATGTGTAGTATTGAAAAGATAAAAAAGCTGCCACAAAAAGGAATATAAACTACACAATTTAAATACATTTTAGTGATAGTTTTCTGTATTCATATGAATTTAGTGCTTGTTTTAATGTCTGTTGTTATTTCAGGAACAAGAAATTGCAGTCCCACACCTCCAGACAGGGACACCACATGATCGCAGAGGCCAGAAGCAGATTCACCAACACTGTAGACAATGTCGCGCCACAGATAATTGAAGCCATTCAACAACATAGAGATAGAGCTCCAATGTAATAATGGTGTTTATTGAGGGGTTGTTTTGAATTATAAACAGACCGACAGACAGCTCTGCAACTCATGCAGTTTTAAAAGGAATGAGAAATTTTACCACCATTACTAACCTTCCCGGTAGCTCAGTGTTTAGAGCACTCGGCCGGATATCGAGGGGTCGTGGGTTCGAATCCCACCTGGGGGAGGTGAAATTTTAAAATCTATTTCTTTTGAAATCTCCTCCCGCGCATCTGTCTGTCTTTTGACAGACAGATGCGCGGGAGGACTTTGTTTTATTATATGTAAGTAGGGATAAAATAAATACTCAAATGTTATTTAGTTTTTATTGTCATAGTATAAGTCTGTTTATAAAAATAAAATTTAATATCGTGGTTTTACTTATTTTGAAATTTACCGCCTTACCCGCCATAACATATTTATAAGTTGGTGTCGACAAGTCCGACCATATTCTAGGGCACCTATAGTACCGCATCGGGCTCCAGCTGATGAATCCCTCGCCGCAAAAGTTGATGAATCCGACTTTCTTCTTCTTGCAAATTATTTGTTAATTCTAAGAATGGTACTCCAGCTCGATTACAAATATTGTGCAACACACAGCAAGCAATGACAATTTTAGATACCATTTCTGGATCATAGTGCAAATCTCTGTGAACCAGAAGACTTTTAAATCTGCCCTTTAGAATCCCAATGGTTCTGTCAACACTATTCCTCTGAAGAACCAGGCTTAGGATTAATGCATGGGGTCATCATGTAGGACCTCTGCCCGTAGGCGGAATCACCTGAAAACATATGAATTACCACCCTTCCACCACCTAAATTTGAATGTTTTCAATAAAACACCACAAAAGCTTCTAATATTTTCCATCTATACTAATATTATAAAGAGGTAAAGTTTGTGTATTTGTTAAATTGTAAGGGGTAATCTCGGGATCTACTGAACCGATTTTAAAAATTCTTTCACCAATAGAAAGCCACATTATTGCTAAGTGTCATAGGTTATATAAAAAACCAAAAAATAAAAAGGCTTTTAACATTATGCCCAACGAAGTGGGCACGGGTCAGCTAGTATCTAATAAACGTGCTGTCTCTCCCGTACATAGTATCTGGAACAGAAAATGATTTTTATTGTTGTAATTGAAATTATTAAAGTTTTAGTACATAAATACCTTGATAGACACTAGACACTGGTAAGACTGTAAGTAAGTGAATTTCTTTTTGAATTATCTTGGTGTGATGACTGAGCCCACCTCGCCGTGTTTGTTCAGGCATTAACGGCACAATTCGCCTTCTAACATGGCTATCAACTCCTATGTGAGTCTGAAAGCGCGTATGTAGTCCATGTCTGTTGTTAGGAGACTAGGTTTCGTATTCTACGACCTTGACGTCTTTTACGTAACTCGTCTTGTCTCTTAGCTTCTTCTAAAAGGAACAACATACACGAGACTCTTGCAGCCCTGTAAAAATAATAATTTGTGAAAAAAAACTAACTTATCTACCACTGTTTACTTAAAAACTTATGTTGACGCCGAATTTTAGGAAAGTGTTTGTACACAAAATAGTTAATGAAAACGGTGTGTACTTACATATTTTATATAATTATATATATTTCATAATAAAATCCAATATTTAGCACTTGAAACTTAATTCACACAATTTAATTTATTACAAAATCCTTGCCGACAGCCACTAAAAGGAAGCTTTTGGATTTGACATTAAAAATTGTAAGCGTACGTCGAGGCTGTTGTCAAAGTTAAAGCTGTTTTGCTTACAGAATACCAATTTCATACACGAAATGTCAAATAAGTAATTCCGTGTCACGCCGTCTACAGCCGTGCGGCGCTACTGTCGAACAGCGCAGAAATGTGATTAAGAGAATACCAATCGTGCGTTCACCGCTGTTACAGCCGCTGCGAACAAAGCTGTCACGACGTTTGCGCTTAGAGAATCGCATAGCTGGTGTGTTTACCCGTTGTGCATAGACAATAGATAAAATGTAGAGTATGTGGCAACCGGATTGACTTGTAAACTATTCTTCATAAACACTGATTATTTCATGGGTTCATGAGAAACAATGATTAATTTAAAAGTAAAATTACATTTATCGATTACATTAAATTTGAAAATAACCAGACTACCAAAAGTTATCTATTCAGATTTTTGTCATCTTGTGGGGTATTTAATGAAGTCCCTTTTGTTGTGTATACAAATTGTATGTATGTATATACGGTTATGACATAACGTTGCTTATTTACCTATTGGACGTTTTATAACTAATAGCCCAGATTAGATATTTTATAGAGATAAGCTCGAATTTGTTAATGCTCCATTGAGTGAATGGTAATATTGAACGAGGTACTTTAATCTATTCTTTTTACAAACAAGTACCGAAAGCTTTTACTGCGTTGCTTTTTTTTATGCCACAAAGGTGGCAAACAATCATACGGCCCGCCTGATGGTAAGCATCACCGTAGCCTATATCACTCACACGTTGCCAACCAAAGTGGAGCTCTGGACCCCCAAGTGGACCTTACTACGTAGGAACACAACATGGCCGAGACCAATGCTATTTGGCTACAATCTTCTATAAATCTGCTTTTTTGGTAAAGTATTTCAGTCTTTCAAAATACGCATTGACCCAATTCACGTTCAAATACAAAATACGTTTCGGGCAATCCCCAAAACGGTAGTTTTTAACTGAACTGGTACACGGCAGAAGTAGAAACTTATACGATACCCTAATTTAACAACATGCTAACGAAATTAAAGACAGCCCCTGGAGTGTTGCGGCCAAACAGATATTGCGTTTAAAATTTTTGAAAGTTTAATTATGATTATTATTGTTAACGCTATAAAGTTTTCATTTGGTATACGCGTTGGCATGCTTTTTTTACTACTACCGGGTTTCATGCGCGCAAGCGCGCGTACGGGCCTCGAGCTTTGCGCTCCTTGCCCGGGTTATCACAGGGGGAAGGCATCCCCCCGGTATTTGGGCCCTCTATGAAGAGGGGTGGGATTTTCTCTTTATTGTTTTCTTTCTTTCTCTTCTTCTTCTTCTTCTTCTTCTTTATGTCTTTGTTCTTCCTTCTTTGGATTTTACTTATTAGGTTAGGGGGTGAGGACAAGTGTTGCCACTTGCTCTCGCCCCCGAACCACTAGATACAATATTATTTCTAAGGTGCCCGCTTGACTTCTCCTCGATTGGCCATTAATAATAATTAGAATAGACGAAGGGAGTGTAGACTATAAATATATATTACTTATAAAAAGAAAAGTCACTTGGCTGTGCTCCGCGAACCTCGCCCGCAGCGTACCCACATTTGGGTCGCTGCGGGCGCTGCTCGCGGCCCACAACCAGCGCTATATATAGATAATAACATAAAATATATATAAGTGTGTGCAAAATGGCTCAATCGAAGAGAAGTGTCGGGCTATTAGTGTGCCCCAGGGGCGAGTCACGGCTAGCTTAATGCTATCCGTGGCCCTCCACCCCGGTGCATGAGAGGGTAATGAGTAACGTGTTTTTTTTTTTTTTTTTTTTTTTTTTTTTTTTTTTTTTTTTTTTTTTTTTTTGTTGTAGTATAATATGCTATGCTATGATATGATGTATATATATATATTTTTTTTTTTTTTTTTTTTAATTTTTTTTTATTTTTTATTACCACGTTACTTACTGCATTATGAATGTAAAGGGGGTGCCTAACCTGTCGTTACAATGCTATTGTAGTGTGTGTGTATGTGTCGAATGTATAAATAAATATAAATTTCATAAAAGTTTACCGGCATGGGTGTTCTACTTCGAGAAGTAGAGTGCCATTGCCGGTCTCGAATTTAGAATTTTGAATTTTGAATTTTGAAAAAATTTGGAAAAGAATAAAAGTATGCCAAAATAATGTATTATAGCTAATTGTAACGCGCTTGCAGGCCCAACATTTCGTTTATTCCTCCGTATCTGTTTCTGTATCCACCGCGGGGAGGATTTCCCGCGGGGCGCGACGTCCATCCGGCGGTCGCGCGTGAAGGGGGGCTATGCCTCTCAAGTGGAGGAATTTGGAGTGGTCGGCGCGGTCGTACATTTTCCGCGCCACCCTGATCACAAATTCCTCCACTGATTCTAATTGGACGTCGCGCGCGATTACGTCATTGCGGACGTAGCGCCCCGCGTTGACAATCGTCCTTAGCGTTAAATTTTGTTGGGCCTGCAAGCGTTCCCTAAGCGTTTGAGAGCACAGGGCATACCATGCAGGGGCCGCATATGTGATCAGCGGACGAATATAGGTCTTAAAAATGCCTATCTTCGTCCGCCGAGGCATTGTTGAAGAGAGGACCGGTCGGAGTGCGCTCCTCGCGAACCTTGCCTTGTGACGGGCTTGGTTCACGTGAGCCTTCATACTCAACGACCGGTCAATTTGGACCCCTAGGTAGCGTGCCCCGTGCTCCCACGTTATTGCCTCCCCCCGTAGCGTCAGCCGCTGCGGAAACTTCCGGATTCTCCCGACACACATCGCGACAGTCTTTCCCACATTGACTGCCAAGCGCCATGTGTCGAGCCAATCCGGAAGGAGGTTTAATAACCTCTGCATCCGCTCGGCAGCGATCGCCGGCTTTTTGGACGAGGCGAAATATGCGCTGTCGTCAGCGAACAGCGCCAGTGTGACACCCCGTTCCCCTTCGAGGCGATGTTCCTCGGTGAGTAACGGGATGTCGTTGGTGTACACCGCGTAGAGTGCCGGTGAGAGACAGCTGCCCTGAGGCACCCCCGCTTGTATTCTGCTGGACTGGGACTCCGAGCCCTCTACATCTACTCGGAAGTTCCGGTCCCGCAGAAAGGACGCTACTATTCGCACGTACTGGTGCGGCATGCTGGTTTGCTCCAGGAGTTTGTAGAGGAGACCCTCGTGCCACACTCGGTCGAAGGCTTTCTCGATATCGAGAAAGACAGCCACCGAGGTGCGGCCGAGGTTCCACTCCTGGGCAAGGTATTCAAGCACGCGCGCAAGCTGGAGCGTCGTTGAGTGCTGCTCTCTGAATCCGAACTGCTCCTCCCTTACGGTGAGGTGCGGCCGGATTCTGTGCAGCAGCAGACGCTCAAACAGCTTCGAGCAGTGCGAAAGTAGCGTTATTGGCCTATAGTTGGCCGGTAGGCGTCTGTCCTTCCCAGGTTTGGGAAGGACGATGATCTTCCCGGACTTCCATAATTCCGGAAAGTGGCCAGACCGGAGGATGCCATTTGAGAGTCGTGTCAGTTGGACGACCGCTCTCTTGGGCAGCTGTTTCAACATTTCCGCAGTGATTCCGTCCGTGCCCGGGGCTTTGCGCCTTGGCATAGCCAGTATGCTCTTCCGCACTTCTGCAGGGGAGACATAGCTGGCTTCGGACGGATCTAACTGCGGATTGGCCATGAATTCTTCTACGCGGTGTTTCACCTTGTGGTGCAGTTCGCGGACTGCCGGCGATATGTTGGACGCTACGGGGTTTGGCACGAATACTTCCTCGAGGTGCTCTGCTAGGATCCCCGCTCTTTGGGACGCCTCGAAGTTCCGATTGCCCGCTCTATCTAAGAGCGGGCAGACGGCTGGCGCCTTGCGGAGCAGCTGTCGATTGAGGCGATAAAAGGCTAGGTGGTCGTCGGCCGTCTTATCAATAAGACGGTCCCATTCCTCCCCCCGCCAGTTTTTCACCCCCTCCGACAGCTGACTGCTGACGGCGTTGAGCTCCCTTTTGACTCTCGGGCAGCGTGTCCCGGCCCAGGTTCGACGTAGGATACGTTTCTTAGATAGGAGCGCTCCTAGCCTCTCTGGGAGATCTCTGCGACGAGAGGGCATTGGCCTGTTTACCAGGACGGTGGAGGCCGCTTTTGCCTCCTGTAGTCTTTCTGTGAAGAGTACTGCCGCAGCCTCCACCTCATGGGGCGAGGTTATCCTCTCGCCGAGGTCGAGGTTCAGGAGCGCTCTTTGAAACATATCCCAGTCTATCCTTTCTCTGGGCCGTTTGGGCATCACACAGCTGGCCGAGAGGTCAATTGTTGCCAATATTGGCAGGTGTTGGGAGTCCACGTCGTACAGCACCTCCACCTGTATCGAGTGGCGGAGATCCTGGCAGAGCACTATATCAAGGACATCAGGGCGAAAAGCTACGTTGGTGGGCACATGGGTGGGCACATCTGTGCCCAACACCTTGTACCCCCCGGTTGCTGCCGCTCGACGTAGCGCTTTGCCGGCTGGGTTGTTGCTGAGGGATCCCCACTCTTGATGTTTAGAGTTGAGATCCCCCATCAACACGGCCGGTCCGGTTTTGTTGAGTAAGGCCCCGATGTCCTGTGAGAATGATGGTTGTACTGATCTTTGCGGGGGGTAATAGGCCGCATAGATGCGTGCCTCTTCCGTGCCCACCTTTAGACTAACACCGTTAGCCGTGAGTGTGTCTAGCGGTGGGCATTCTAGCTCCACGTGTACCACGTCTCGCCTGACCAGGACAGCCGTGCCGCGATATGCATGGCCGGCTGGCGAGATCTTGTCTTGGCGGTACACGTGGTAGCCAGAGGCGCGCAAATCATCTTGTGGTCGGAGATGAGTTTCCCCCAGCAGCATTACGTGAGGGTAGTACTGCTGGAGGATTAGCCGGAGGTCCGGCATGTTAGACCTAATACCCCCGGGGTTCCAGTATATTAGGTGCAGCTCTTCACCCATAATGGGTTTGGAGCTGCACTAGGGCCCTTGCTGCCAGCGTCCTCGGATCCTCTCCTGCTAAATAGCCGGCGAGGACTTCCACCAGCACCCTTATGACAGCTGTCGTAGGGTCGCTGGTCGGCCGAGGAGCCGGCTCATTGGGGTGTGCGGGTGCAGTGATAGTCACTGTCTCCCCTTGGCTGCTGTGCTCTAGCGTGCCTGTTGCGCTTAATTGTTCCCTTGCCCTCCGCGGTGGCCTCTGGGGCAGCGGTGCTGGCTCGGGAGCAGTTTGGCTCGCTTGTGTCAGGGCTACTATTGTTGTGGCTGCCTCTGATGCGGCTGCCACTACAGTCTCAGGTTGAGAAGAAGAAGAGGGTTTCTTCTTCCCCCTTCTCCTCTTCCTCTTCTTCTTCTCACCCTGATGCTTTGGCATGTTGGCTGCTGGCGCTAGTGTCGTGTTGGTGGTCGGCGGTACGGCTGGGGCTGCTGCCTGTACTCGGGTGCGACCTCGCCCCGCCACCGTCCATCCTTCCTCCACATCACGCCTTTGTTCGGCTGTGAGTGGGGGAGGCTGTTGACTCGCTTTTTGGGGAGCGCCTTGGATGGGCGCCGGCGGAGTTGTTGATATTCCCCTCTTGCGTGCCTCCCTGCGGTAGGCCGCACACTTCTTATCATTAGAAGCATGCGCCCCGTCGCAGTTGACGCACTTGGGAGGGTGATCTTTCGGCCGGATGCACTCTGCAGTTAAGTGCTCTCCGGCGCATCTCAGGCATCTTGGTGGACGGTGGCAGTTACTCGAGGCATGCCCGAACGCCTGGCACCTGAAACATTGAGCCAGGCGTTTTTGCCTGCGCCACGCCTCAATAGTCACCCCCGGCATATGGAGGAGTTCTTTCACCCTGTAGAGGCGCTCGAGCTCCCCCACCGAGAGGTGGTCTAGTTGGACGTGGTACAGGCATCCGGGCCTGCCTCGGGCTGGGGCGATAGGTCGCACTTGTTGAACAGTGAAGCCCAGCTCTTCCAATGCGAGCCGGATCTCCGCCGTATCCGAGTTTGCTGGGAGACCGCGCAGCGCTACCTTAGTAGGTAGGTCCTCCTCGGCCGAGTAGCAGTACCAACTTAGATTGGGTTCTGCTTCGCTCAGGCCGCAGAGGTACCGTTGCACTACGCGGTACTCGTTTGCGCTCTTGGGCAAGAAGCGCACCCCTTTACCAAAGGGGCGCGCGTTGGGTGAGTGTCCTAATTGGGCATATAAATTTTTAAAATGTTTGGCCCAATCCGGGAACACCTCCACCACTAAGGGTGGGTATCCCCTTGTAGGGGGGGCTTCATCTGCCTCTACTGCGGGCTGGGCCTCTGCAGGTACGGGGCTTGGTGGTGAGGGGGTCGTGCGCATGGGTGTCGCCGCTGCCAGCGGCGAGAGCCCTGCGCCAGAAGGTCCCGGTGAGGCGGGTGCCGAGGACACTACACGCGCGTAGGACGTCCCAGGCTGTGGGGATGGTGGTTGAGGAGAAGGCGGAAATCTAAATATTGTCGTGTTTTCCGGTGTTGGAGGTGTAGGTATAGGGGCGCAATGGAAGGGCACCGAGCGTTCAAAGGAGTCGGCGAGCTCAGCATACTCCGTAGAGTTGCGAGACTCGTCGGCGCCCTCGCCTTCCGACTCTAATGGTATTAGGATGGGTGGCAGCAGCTCAGCCGACTGCCTACCCTTCCTAGGTGATGGCGAGCGCGGCGGTGTTCGCAGTTGCCGCTCCCGAGGGCGGCGCGGCGTTTCCGCTACGGCGTGTGCCACCTTAGGCCGCTTCTCTTCTTGAAGAAGGGATCCCTCCAATGACGGGGGGGAGCGGCGACGAGGGGCTTCTCGCGTGGCAGGTGGGGAGACCGGCCTGACTTTGCGGGTGGTAGCACTCTCAGGTGCTGCGCCTACAGAGCCAGTTTGTGCCGGCTTTAGAGGATCGACGGGCATTTTTTTAATTGCGTCAACCTTTTTAAATAGGTCTCGGGTCACTACCGTGGCCCGGGCCGTAGGCTGACGCTTACCCGCTGCTTGTTGCGGGGGCTTGCTTGTTTTGGGGTCGGGGGGCTCCCCCTTCCCTGCCCTCCTCATCTTGGTTTTTCCAAGTTCCCTTTTCTAAAAAAAAAAAGGGAGCTTGGAAGAACCCCTGACTAACTGTGTCTTACTGTGTGTTGGCGAAACTTTTGATAAAAAACCAACACACAGTTTGTAGAATAAATAATTAAAAGTATACTTACAATTCTTGATAACAAAAAATTTATACAAGTAATTGAAGTTTTTATTAATATAAATCTCCAAAATGGCGGTGGCACCCGTCGCACCGACTGAGTTGACGCCCTGCTGCCACCAGTGGCGCCAGCGTCTACGTCGTCGGCCTCTCGACTGGGTTGCTCTCAAACTGCCTGTAGGTGGCGCTGTCCGTAGGTTGGGGAGCCTCGACACCGGAGCAAAACTCGACGGTGGAGGATACACCCAGTTACGGCTGGGGTGTTGGGGGTCGCAGGGTTGCGAGAGCCTCGAAGCTGGGACCACGCGCGTCTGTCGACCAGCTGAGGCAACCGATGTCCACGACGTCCAACACGATCCCGTCCATGTCCGTCCATGCTTTTTTTTTTGTAAAACAAGGAAGTCTGGGGAAGGACCTTTACCTTACAGAAGATCGTAGCCGAATAGCATTGGTTTCGGCCATGTTGTGTTCCTGCGATGAGTAAGGTCTCCACAGCTCCACTTGGGGGGGTTGGGAGGGTTGGCAACGCGTGAGTGATATCTACTGTATTGCAAGCGTCTATAGGCTACGGTGACGGCTTACCATCAGGCCGACCGTATGCTTGTTTGCCACGTTTGTAGTATTAAAAAAAACTTCTATTGCAAAAAAAAGTGTCACGCACGATGCAAAAGAGATAGTTGATGGGCCTTTATAAACAAAAACAGTTTATAACTAGTTTTACATTTGACAAAATTATCTCTGTAGAAATATTCTCAATGTTGATTTCAGAAAATTCGTTGTTATTTAGTTAAAAAATTTAGAAATTTCCAAAAATCTCTTGCAGAATTAGACTTTCAGAAGCAGAATATTCTAGGTTTTGGAAATACCAAGAATTATGAAAAACAAACAAAAGTAGGTTATTTGTCTGTTAGGTTTATTGCTGCAGACATTTTTATTGTCCGAGTAATCGCCTGGTTTTAAACGCGCCGTAGCCTGTTCTGACGATTTATTATAATGTTGATTCGAGATATTATTTAAGTATCCAACCAATAAAATTGTTAATGAATATTGGATGATGAGATTCAAGGGAGTTTAATGCATAAAATAAAGGAAATTTCTGATGTAAATTACCAGGATAAGCCCCATATCCCATGGCGTTCCGTATCTGATCTAATTTTAGTATTATAGCTTTCTGAAATGGTCGTACTGTTACTTGATTAAATACTTATGTTTGACACAATGTATTTAGTGTTTGTTTCTGATAATGAGGTGAAAATAAAGGTTGATTGATATGATGTAAATTAAGAATTTGCTTTATTTGCAGTTCACATCAGCTCACATCAACCAACTGCAGGGATACGGATCTCCCAGGGAGCTGCTGTGACATCTCATTTTCCTTTACGCGAAGTGTGTATGCTCTGCAAAAAAGGAGAAATATTTTTTTTTTTCAAAAGAGTAAAACAGTTCTATTTAGTGAATGATATACAAAGAGGTATCAAAAACAGAACCTCTCAAAAGGCTTATAGGTGAAGCGAAGCGTTCATGGAACAGACGATTAAATGTTTAAAGATCCACTCGGAGCTGTAAGATGCTCTCAGCTGTCCGTCTACAAAGTCAAAGACATTGCCCAGTGTAATAAAGAAGTAAAAAAATAATATGGAACTAATATTGAGACGAGAAGCTCGAGCGTCGCTGTATGTCGCATTCTAAAACGAACACACAAGTTAAGCAACGTCGACCCTAGCCAGAGTTTGAAGGGGTTTCATTATCTCGAGCTTTGTTTTGCTTTGGAGGGCACGTTAGGCCGTCGCATCGTCGGTCCCGGCTGTTGTCGATGGATGACAGTCGTTAAAGCTCTTGGCAGTGGCCTTCAGGCGGGTTGAAAACACTGCCGCATTGAGCAGTGTAGCAGAGTGAGCTCTAATTCCTTTTGATTGCAGGGAGACCCGTATCCTTATAGTGGGTCGTTATGAATGAAAAAATCTGAAAAAATTACACAGCGCCATCTAATCTCAAACTTAGATAAAGTAAAATACAAATCCGCCAAAGGAATTAGAAAGATTTCCATCGCGGTATTTGCCAATAAAATATTTTGTACGCGAAACAAGGAAAAAACATTTGTAATATAAAGCATTCAGTTCAATATTTCCTGAATAAAAATAACGATGGGGATGTTGTATTACAGAAATATCAAAAGCAATACCTCAAAAGAATATCTAACGCGCAAAAGTGATCGAATGTCAACGAGACAACTTTTTATTAGAGTTGTAACAACGTGTAAGTTATTTGGACCATATTTCATTGTTTTATTCACACTGAACTTCCTTATTAGCTTAAACTCAGTGCTACGACCTTTGTTATGATCTGAAACTTTGATTGTAATCCCTTTAGGAAAATTTCTATATCCGTTTATTTTGTTAACTAGATTATTGAAGCTACTTCGCGGAAGCAATGTCTACATGTCTACTAAATTACTTACAGCCACTTTCTGAAACGTTTTCTAAAGTTACAAGCTACATTGATTTCTTCTTTAGTTTGACAATGACAGCCATAACATAATGTGTCAATAACTTAACAAAAAAAAAGTCAAGTCACTGCTGTTTCCTTTGCCTTTATAGCACATGCAGATAAATACGTATCATCGCTTACCATCAGATAAGACAGTGGTCAATCGCTGACGAGTCATACAAAAAAAAGATTTTGAGAATTTGATCCTTTCCTAAGCTTCTAATTGCTCCAATAATATACAAGAGTACAAAATATACATTATTAATGGTATGAAGAGAGTACAAAACTTGCATAAAATAACTTCTGTTGTTAGCACAAAGTGATTTTGATGAAAATGGGAATCATATTACAATTTATTTACTTATAGCAGTGGATCGTAGATACACTGCAAAGAATCTTGATAATATACCTACCAATAAATAGCTTATCATTATTCCGTTAAATAAGATCAGAAAAAAAGTTGTACAAGTGGTCCGACGTAGTTTTTAATGAAAGGTAAATTTGTTCAAACTTGTAAAGAAAACTTTAAGTAGCTCATGTCTCGAGAGGAAGACATCTTCTAACTTTTCACTTGTAACAGAAAATTCATTTTATTTATGTACCATATTTTACAAAATTATTGTTATCAGCTCGTTAGTAAATCAGCACGTAGATCCAAAACGTAATGGTCCATAATCTCGATTGAAGACTATGTGCTGAATAAAGACTGATTTTGATTCGTCATTTATGGGTGTGGGTCAACTAATAAAAGAGGTGAGCAGGGTATAGAAGTAAGACCAAAGATTTGTATGCTAATAATGTAAGTTAGTTCAGTCAATAACGTAGTTGTAGTGTGCCCGAGCGGGAACCTACGCGATTTCTTCAAAAACCTAATCAGGATGGTTAGTGAGAAAACATACTAATAGTCCTGACATCTATAAGGTTAGCCGGAGGGAAGGGGAGGTTAAGTATCGTTGATTACAATGTGCCATACTTTTTTTTTACCTGGAATGGGTCAAAGGCAAACCGCCTTTGACCACAGCGTGCCTGATGGTAAATAAATAAATAAATATATAGGGAAAATTCATACAGATTGAGCTAGCCCCAAAGTAAGTTCGAAACTTGTGTCATGGGATACTAACTCAACGATATTATATTTTATAACAAATACATATATAGATAAACATCCAAGACCCGAGGCCAATCAGAAAAAGTTCGTTTTTCATCATGACCCGACCGGGGATCGAATCCGGGACCTCCTGGGTGGCGGTCTGGCGTGGTAACCATTACGCCATGGAGGTCGTCAACGTGAGCATCGCTGTGGTCTACGATGTAACACGTTCACCTAGAAAAAACCTATTTACTCGAGATTTGAAGACCCCTAGATTCTATTTTTCCAAAAAGAAATCGATTCCGGTAGAGGGTTTTATACATATTTCTGCTAATTGCTAGTAGATCTTGTTAATCCTAACAGCTAGAAAACGAGATAACACTAGAAAGAAGTAGATATATTACAGTTCAAATAATAATAAAAAACAAATGCGTAATTCAGTTTGAATAAAGGAATATTCAAAAAGGAAATTATACCCAATCGCACAAACAATGTGTTTCTTGCTATCCAAACTAGAATTTAAATTTTCTTGACATAATGCAGAAATTTTGGCAATGGTCATTCCTCTAACGTACATAACTAGTCTAAAACAAAGCTGGACTGCGATAGGTAGAACATAAATTTCCTTGGCCGACAATAAACCCACAGTTGTACTAATAAAGAAAACAAAACAATAAGCTAAAGGCGGTATTTGCAAAGTAAATCATAAGTCAAGCGATGCATGAAAGCAGTGTGTACCGGGAAGCAAAGAATAACAAAACAGAAAGGTTCAAACACTTTTGATTTCTTTAGCCAACTGTACTTTTAAAGGACCGAGCAGTTTAGGACGAAGCAGGCATACAAAAACGATTCAGGACTAGTCCTGGCGTTTTAAGGAATGTTGGACAAAACTCGAGGACGAACGACTGCGGTCTGTTTGGGAAATATTTAGCAGTATGTTAAGTATGTGAGATTACATCCATTGATTTGGCGACATCACTTATCAAAGAGAAAAAAAAAACATAAAATAATTTGACATACCTCAGTCAAAAGATTTTGATTTTAGCAAACGATCTCCCATATTCTGAGATGAATAACATAACAATACTTACAATTTGTTATTGTTTCTTATTAAGAAATCAGTATTTACGTCTACAAAAAAGATAAAAAAGTATTGTGTGAATGAATAAGCAAATATTGACAGTATTGAGGATGGTGAGGGCTAGAAATTGAAGAAATCGAGATAAATAAATTGTAATATGTGAAAGTTTACAATGTGCGAGTAGGGAAAGGGTGAATATTGTGACAAAGTAAAATAGACGTAATGCATATAGAAAAAATATTATTAAAATATGAAGATTTATAAAACAGTTCGGTTTGCCACAGACAGGTTAGTTATTGCGCAACTTGCGTAGATTGACAAGCTCCACACATTCAAGGGGTTCTTTGCATTTATACTAGCAGAATTATGACCAGACTTTTCTGTTAAATATTCTATGATTCGCCGGAACTCTGGAATTAGGTCAAGCGTCTCCGAGAAATTAACGATATACTTACACCGGTTTTGCCTGCTTAAAGAAGCATTATTCTGCGTTTGTATGAACTTTTATGAACAATCTTTCTTTATGAGCAGGCTATGGGTTTGCATATTTAAGTTCTTCAGCGGTGGTTTATGGACATTTCATGAATTGTGACGCTGTATTATGATATGAGTTTTATCACAATTTATGATATTCATAAATAAAATAGTTAATGATTGCAAGCATTTACATATTGGTATAGTTCGACCGGGGAAGTACCACCCTCTAACAGGATAGCAACATGAAGCAGCAATGCGTTTTATTCGGTGAAGGCTTTCGGATCTCTATAAGTAAGGAGTCCCTTTCCTATCCCACTATACCTGCTCTCTGTCATAGTAGGCAACGTATTGGTAGCGCCCCGGGCGTTAATCACTTTACACTAGGTGGCCTGCTTGCTTTTTTGACAGCCGTAAATGATATTTCTTGGCGGTCAGTTAAAGATTTAATATATGCCATAGTATCTTTGAGTCACATGACCTTCAAACTGGATAAACATTCATGAAGATTTTTTGAGTCTAAGCATTCTTACTTACCCTAACTATATCAGTTTTCATGTCTGTATAGACATGCATGTTTACGACATTTGACATTTACGTTGTGGGTACGTAAAGTCAGTTTTTTCTATTAGAAACGTGTCAATAGTGTCTTCAAAGGAACTAATAAAGGGATTTCTGGGAATAAAGGTTATAAAAGAGCTTGTAACCTTTATTCCGAGAAGTCATGTGTATAATTTAATTCATATCAACCCATAATCACCCCACTGCAGGGGTACGGGTCTCTCTATAATCAAAGGTGGTTAGAGCGCACTCTGCCACGCTGCCCAAAGCGGATTGGCAGAGGCCGGTGTTTTCAAACTGCCCTAAGGAACGAAACCCATCCAAACACTGGCCAGGGTCGACGCCGCTTTACTTGTGTGTTCATATTAGAGTGCGACACACAGCGATGCTATTGAGCTCTATTATAAATAATTTAATAATTTATTAATATTTACATACAAGATTTCTGTTCTATGAATCAATTCGTTTATGTGATCATTGAAGTTGTTCCGTTTAAGCCCGAAATTGGCATGAAATTACTAAATAATTGCTCTTATATCGTAATGAAAACGTTTAAATTTAATAAGAACATTATTAAATCCATCCATTCGTTGGCCCTTTCAGACGGTAATGCCGTTTAATTTCAATTAAACAATGGTTATGGGCCCCGCAGATATCTTGGCCGTTCATAATCTTGTAAATTAATTTAATTGTGAACATTTCTGGAAGAGGCCTTTTAGTGACGTCAAATCTCGCTTTGAATTTCTAAAAGTTACCTAAACATATTAGGACAGTATATTTATATATCTTTTGTGTTCCGTACCTCCATTGTGCATGGCACCATGGTGATCAGTGATAGAACTGATTTCCACTATCTGTCTGCCACCAGGCTGTATCTCAATATTGGTGATAGCCAGAGCGAAATTTTCACAAATGATAGTTTACGGTCAAGGACAGCACCGCTATTACTGTTACCTGAGTGGTTATTCCTTTGGAGGATGCCTATGTGTAGCAATTGACTTATGGATAAAGATGATGATAATGAAATGAAACTGGATTAGAAGGAATCTCGTCCGCGTCCGAATTTGTCCGTGTCTTGGACCTGGACGTTTACCTCTATTAAAAATGATAGTGGTCGGCTCCAAGCGAGACCCGGTCTAAGTTATGAAAGATAAAAATGTACGGCTGTGTGTTTAGGTTAATCTAAATATTAATGTTACTTCATCGACAATAGATGAAGCTGATATATGTCACTACGATCGTAAAGAAGTAGTTTATAATAAATATATCTTGCAGCCATAAGTAACAACCCAAACTAATGTATATAATTACTTTTGCATTACTGAAATAAACCGAAATGTACATTATAAATAATTAGTGATAAAGGTTATTAGCCCCAGTTGCGGATAAGCACCTGAAAACCTTGCTATTAGTGGTCTAATCTAACCCTTTTTTGTCTATGCTAAAAACGATTTTAAAACAATTCCTTAAGGTTGAAATCATAATAACTGACACGTAATTGAAAACTATGATACTGACGATACTGATTATAAAACAGAGAAAACGCCTTTGTTACGTACTGAAGTTTTTAATGCTGCAAAAACATGGAGACTGTCTACAAAAGTAAAGGAGACCCTGACTAAAATGTATTTTGTATGTGATAACAAAACTTCATGATCTTTTAACTTTATCTAGCATAAGAATGTAATATACCACAGAATACCTCCTCAACATAATATAAACTACACAAAATCCTACCAACAAACAATGAACTAAATTGCCCGAAACATAAGGTGACCTCATAAAAGTGCATCAAAGAAAAAACTTGTAAAAGATATGGATGAATATATTTTCCACAACAAAACTGTACACACATGTTTATCCCTTTACTCAAAGAAAGATAGCCGGAAAAAATTCAGAAAAGGCTATCACGGTCCGATTCTTCGCAGTGTAACAAATTTAAACGAAAACGAAAAATAAACAACTTTCAACCCTATTGTGTTAAACGTACAGCCGAAGAGAAAAGTGCAAATAATTTTGCAGGCGTATGTAACTGTAAGGTCGTAAAAATAGCGTCCCGTTTATGGCGAGACGATGATGGCCGAAGATTGCCGAAGTTTTCCGAGCCCGAGTCAACAGCCTCTATACAGCTGTGCTTTGGCGATGTGAACCTCGAGCCACCTATCTTTTTATGAAAAGATTATTTTCATGTGTACGATACAAGTATGGCGATAAAATTCGTACGTAAAGATTAACATATGAGTTATCGGAGTAATAAATTGAAAGCTTTGGGTAATTGAATTAATCCTGCTAATTTTCGGAGTTGTGTATTAAACACAAGAATTTATTAGAGCCAATTCATCACATGCCTATGCATATAATATTCATGAAATATTAATATTATAAATACTCGTGATTTCGCTTTATGAAGTGCTAATACTTTACTCATATTAACCTCTTCAGTTTACAAAATATATTTTATATGTTTCATTTGGCTTTTATTTCATCTCTAGTTTATTAGAATATTTACATTAGATTTTCGGCAATATTTTATTAGTTTAAGCTGTTTGGATAGGCTTCACGTATTCTCTAAATTACCCTTGTGTAGGCAACAATAAAAACATAACCCAAAAATAACAAATTATACACGCGTTTGTGTTTATTACTGAAAGTTATTTCATTAAAAAGGTTCAAAGCAAATATTGTTTACGCATACAACAACAAATTGTTTCTAAAGCGATACGTATTCACAATAAGCTAACATTCCCATAAATCCGTAACACAATAACAGAATTAACTACGATTTATCGCTGAGCAATGTTACAGAGAAACCGTTAACGAGCCTTGCGTCACAGTCACAGCAGCTGAGAATATTCGTCACGATTCGGCGTCCATCGTCCCAGCAGTCGGCACGCGCCATTTTCATCTCTTTTTAGAGAATCTGCGCGGGCAGGCATGCGCAGAAGGGGCACCCCGTCAAACGCCGTCAGTGAAGCGGCGCGCCTTGCCGCACAGCGTTATAACCGCGCCCTCGATGCAAAAATTATTAATAATTTCAAAATTTAACGCGCCGAACGCGACAGTGGTATCGAGCGTAGATTAAACCGTGATTTTTCTTTAGCACTTTTCTATGCGAGTAGCCTGTGTGTATACGATATAGAATTTTGTGGTTAAGTGATTTTATGTGTATGTTTAAGTGCAATGGAGTATGTTTTTGTGTGCGTGAGACTTTGACGGTATCGTCGAGGATTGGAAGCGGAATTTCCTAATGGTAAGTAGAGTATAGATTTACATTTGAGTAACGTGAGCCGAGGGTTCGGAATAATTTAATAGGCAAGCAACGAAAAAATTCGGGAGGTCTTAGAACCGGTTTTTTCAACGTAATAGACTTAACCGGTATTTAATACCGGTATTTTGCATAACAATTTTTCCTATTCTTTCATTGCTTCAAATTCTGAATTGTGAAAAAAATTCGAAATATTTTTAACAAATTTTAGTTTTGAAAATTGTAAATCGTACTATTTACAGAGATTAGATGATAAATTCTACTTTTTATTTATAATCAATTTATTTTACATGATAATGATTATATCAAATAATAATAATAGATCTCCTTCATGGTCCTACTAATAGGACAATTTAGTAGGATCACGATAAAACGGAGAAAATTCTAGATTTATTTTACCAAAATTTTAGTTTTCAAAATTTCGTTATATGTACTAATTATCAATTAATAATAATTGATATATTCAGTAGCTTTTTATACACTATAATGTATATATGTGTCTGTATGTCTATAAAAATGTACAGTAGCTAGTATTCGCGATGAACCAGTCATCCATAAATTTGGGTCACAGTTTCAGCGTGAAGCGGTACCTCAAAGTTTTCTTTGCTAAATGTACTAGTTTCAAAACTAAATACATTAGATATACATTAGCATTATAATAGTTGTTTTACCTTAGATTATAATACAATTTGGGGTCTCAAAATATCCTTATAAGGTCCAGGTTGAATATCTGAGGGTATAAATATTCTCAGTAACTTAAAATCTCATGTCAATCTCAAAGCGCTGTCTTACTCATACGAAATAGGAATTGAGAGAGATAGCGCATAAGTTTGAGCTGATATTAAAACTAGTTTTGTTACCAAAATAGACCAGCTGGGAGTTATATTAATTGAAATTTAAAAAAAAAACCTACTAATATTATAAAGGCGAAAGTTATGTGTATGTTTGTTACTTCTTTACGCTCAAATGGCTGGGCCAATATTTATGATATTTGGTATGTAGGTATGTGATACTTTGGATTAACACATAGGGTACTTTTTATCCCGAAAAGTACGCGATTCCCGTAGGATTTCATCAAAAGACTGATATAGATGGCGCTACTGTGCATAAATAAATACACGCGAACGAAGTTGCGCGGGTTTCACTAGTGGATAATATTTTTTTGTACTGGTAAAGTATTTATGAAAACTCGACCCGGATCACCGTCTTACAGATTGGAGAGTTGCAGCAATGCATATCGTTCAGTGAATGGAATTTCGGGAAGCTAAAAATCCTATCTCTTTTCTCTCAACTTTCCTTGTAGTAAATGCATTGGTAGCGCCCCTGGTGTTCATAGCAGGCGTTAACCACTTTCCGTCAGGTGGCAGCTTGCTTGTTTGTCTGCTTTATGATATAAAATATGTGGATTTATCAGATAGGAATTACATTATACTGCTTTATCTTCTACAATCTGTATCATCAGTCCACCATATGTCTAAACCTATTAATATTATAAAATAAAATAGAAATGATTTGATTGTTTCTTGCAATTAATAGACTCCGAAATTACTCTCCCGATTTGAAAATTGTTTTCACACTTGTTATGCTTGGGTAAGAAGCCGATGCGAGCTGCTAGTCTACAATAAACGATTAGTAGATCAGAGTGCTTAGTACGAGTTTTTCTGATCACATTCGAAGGTGTTAACGTTTACAAGCCGACTGAATTAAAAAACGTTTCAAATTGTCAATTTACTAGACGCGTGTTACATATCCAAATTAGCCGGGTTACTCACTTCAAAATGTGAGCAAGTAAGACACATAATTTTTTCGGCACTTCCCTATGGTTGACTGGTAGAGAATGCAATTTAGCATTAAGTCCGCCTATTGTATCAGTACTTTTGTATTGTGGTCAATAAAGTTAAATAAATAAATAAATAATTTTGATATGTAACACGCGTCTATAAATTCGCAACATGAGAATTCTTCTCTATTTGGTCGGTTTATTTACGTTGACATGATCGAGTGTGACCAAAAAACTTGTACTTAGCACTCTGAATAATTATTAAATAAAATAAAGCACATTAAAATTTCCACTTCTGATGGGTTGTCTAGAAGAGATTGCTTTTACGATAAGACCTTTTCACATTATTATATTGTTAATTCTCACTGTATGTTTGTATTATTAATGGTGCAATAAAGAGTATTATATTGTTGTATGGTAAAATTGGGTACATTCCAAGGACTTTCCATTATAGGACAGTGTAAACATAAGCGTATAACTACAGCCAAGACCTACTTTAGAAAATGGAACATAACTTGCACAGCATATTTGCATGTGACATGAAACGTGTATAATATTATGCTTAAGTTTAGAATAGCTTTTGGTGTTCGAAAGGTTCTATTTCTGTATTTAACGATGTTATTATCTGCCAAGTTTTTGATTCTGTTAATAAATAAATAAATGTTCTTTGACGAATCACACAACGCCATCTAGTCCCAAACTAAGCAACTAAGCTTGTACTATGGGTACTAGATTGCTGATAAATATACTTAAATACTTTTTTTTGTAAATAAATACTTATTATACATAGAAAACACCCAGACCAAGGCAAACAGACATGTTCATGCTTACAAATGTTTGCCTTGCGCAGGATTCGAACCCGCGGCCCTTGGGTTAAAGCGACCATTGCTAGCCACTCGACCACCGGGCCTGTCAAATAAATAAAGTACCTTAATAAATTCTACACAAGTCAACGTTAGAGGTCTCGTCAGAGGTGGGCAACGCATTGGTGGTGCCCCTGGTATTGCTGATATCCATAGGCGCCGGTGACCACTTTCCATCAGTTGGCCTTGCCTATTTGTCTGCTGTATAACAAAAAAACAGACATCGCCACCTGGTTCCAAAGTATTGGCGCTGTGTGATTTGTGCTGTCTGTACCTGCTTGTATTATGGGTAACAGACGACGGATGTATGTAAATATATGTGTATAGTAAACAGAATAAGAACTTCTTAGAACTATACTTAACTTTAAAGTATTTTTACGCTACTGTTGCTATTCTAAGGCGAAAATAATGTTAAAATACCCACCATTTATATCAATAATGTCACAAGAAGACACGAAATTACACTTGACGCACTCGTTTCCGAGAAAAGGGGACGCTTATCGCTACTAATGGACCGGTCCGTAGATGTATCGCACCAAATATCTGTTAGTAATTTGATTTACTAACGATTTCGAATAGGTAGGCACTTGTCGACACATTATGAAGGCTCTATGTGTTGATCATATGATGTAAAGTGAAAATGAAATCGTTTATTTAGAGAACAGACCTTCATAAGCACCCCGTTTTTCTCGCGAAAAACGAAACCCATTGCTGCTTCACGTTGATATTCTGTGTTGGTACTTCTGCGGTCAAGGTAGTCAATTTTATGAAATTCTCTGTTACTCCTAAATAAGTAATATTAAAGCATTATAAAGTGTCAGCCAAATAAAATCCATAGTAATATTATAAATGCGAAAGTGCGTGCAAAGCGTAACAAATA
The DNA here is from genome assembly GCA_905163395.2 of Endotricha flammealis. NCBI lineage: Eukaryota > Metazoa > Arthropoda > Insecta > Lepidoptera > Pyralidae > Endotricha > Endotricha flammealis. Next base: position 17,399,756 of record LR990855.1, read on the forward strand.
CGGAACCCTACATTGTGCGTGGCCCGACACGTACTTGCCCGGTTTTTTTACCTCGTAAAAACAACTTAAGGCGCGGTCCCACTGCTGCGCACGCTGCGCACGAACACGTGGGCCACGTGGCACATTACAGCTGCGTGGATGACTACGTGGGTCTACGTTTCCACAGCGTGCGCAGCGATGTGCACGCTTTGTGGAACAAGCTGTGTACAGCATTCACTGCGTGCATGGCGTTGACAGCGTTGAGCTACGTTGAGCAAGCCACGCGTGTATCAATGACGTCACTTGATGGTTAACGTGTCCATGGGTTGCAGTGGAAACAATCACGTACATCCTCTTGCAAAGCAAAGCTTAACACACGTGCGTAGCCTCTTCGTGCGCAGCAGTGGGACAGCGCCTTTATTTCCACCGCAAAAATAATCAATAGCAAATAATCTGAACCACACGGACGAAGCCGTGGGCAATAGCTAGTGAAACATAAATGAATTATGTGTAATCGTTAATTAATAATTTGCTTTATTGAAAGTGTAGAATACAGTTATTATGCATGAGATGAGTTTCGGTCCCAATTATTCTGCCAGAGCTGTTTCGTGCAAATTTTAAATTAAATTAATTATTACGACATTACAATTAAACCAACGAAAAATAATAAAATTAAGGTTTCATTTTTAATTGTGAATCTTTTACTAACAAGCATAAGCTAAGCATGTCCCTTGATGGAAATTATTTACCATTACCCATCGAGCATGTATTCTAGGGTAATTCAGCGACTGACACCACGAAGGATTGGAACCATGGTGTCAATCGCGTAAGGACTCTTTTTGAATTAACTGATTGACACCATGGTGTCAATCGAGTAACATTTAATTAAGACGTGGTCGTCTGGTATTCTACAAGTACTCGATGCCATCACCTAAACCATACATCGATTTGCCTTTATTCCCTTTATTAGTTCCTTTAAACTTTTAAAGGAACAAGCGAGACTTTTTGATGTCGCACACTCTTTTTGAAATGTGCGACATCAAAAAATCTCGCTTGTTGATGTTGTTGCGTGATGGTCAATTTCAGATTTCACTAGACTAGTCACTAAAGGCTTGAATTTGGCAATTTGGTGCAGTACACAGACAAAATTACAATATAAAAGGATTAATTACAGGCTAGTAATTGCCACAAGGCGACCTTACTTCTGATATCAATCTTTTCAAGGTAACATTTTTTTAATTAATTTGAATAACATATCAAATTACACTATGCAAGTGGAGTAAGTAAGCAACAAATTACAATCTTTACTTTCGGAATACTTTCATAATGGACATTCTATTAAAAAAAGTGCTTAAAATTCTAATTTTAGTCACGGCCCCAACTAAACAGATTAACATCTTCTATCAACCGTGAATAAGGATTGATAAAAGACATCGACCCTTTCATCCCTAACCCGATTCACGCTTGACCAAATCCATTAAAAAAAACTCCAGTTAATCTGTAACAAATCAAATAAAAGGAATTAAGTGAAATTTTAAATTCCAATTAACTTTATTTAAATAAAAACCGAGAGCACTTATTTAATGTTAAAGATAAGATGTAACATAATCCTGCGTTGGCGTCGCATTTAATTGCTATGTAGATCTTATTGTGTATTTCGAATAGTCTGAATAAATGACTTTGATTAATAAGCACATAAAAAGAAACTGACAATGAGGTTTTTAACTTTTGCTATGTAGGCGTATCGTAAAGAGTCATTCTGTGGGTGGTCCTTGGGCTTATCAATTTATTTTTATTTTTATTTATACCACAAATGTGGCACACAAGCTTACGGTCCGCCTGACCCTTTAATCTGTTTTTTTTTTTTTATACTACGCAGGTGGCAAACAAGCATACGGTCGGCCTGATGGTAAGCCGTCACCGTAGCCTATAGACGTAAGCAATACCGGAGGTATCACTCACGCGTTGCCAACCCTCCCAACCCCCCCAAGTGGAGCTCTGGAGACCTTACTCACCGTAGGAACACAACATGGCCGAGACCAATGTTATTTGGCTACGATCTTCTGTAAGGTGGAGGTCCTTCCCCAGACGGGCTGCTCCGAATTGAGCGGATTATCCTCTGTGCCCTACTTCTCTTTGATTACCTACTAGTAAAACCAACTTTCCCGTGGAAATTTCGGATAATCCTTTGACGACCACCGTGGCGTAATGGTTGCCATGCCGGTCCACCCAGGAGGTCCCCAGTACGAATCCCGATCGGGTCATGATCAAAAGAGAATTCTAATTGACCTGGGTATTGGATGTTTATCTGTATATGTATTTGTTGTAAAGTATAGTATCGTTGAGTTAGTATCCCATAACACAAGTCTCAAACTTACTTTGGGGCTAGCTCAATCTGTGTGATGTGTCGATATATTTATTTATTGATCGGATGCTTACGTCATGTCATACAAAGTACATACTCTCCAAGTTTCAGGTAAGATCAGCAATTTACGCTATGCGTTGATCTGTCAGTCAGTCAGTCATTCAATGACAATGACAATGCATTTCATATGTATAGATGTACTGTATAAGTTAATATTTGTTTATATCGTTTATATTTCTAATTGAATCAATCAAAATAAATTAGAAACAAATTTAAGCTAAAAATCTATTAACTTTCACAGTATTCAAGTTTCGGGTTTTCGTCTTCGCAGAAGTAACCTTTTAGTGAAATTAAATTGGATTTTTAGATATAAATTCGTTTTATTTGTTAATGGGATTGTTAATAGCTTTTGCATAAGTAAACAGTTACAGGCAAAACTAAATATGACGGTGACGTAAGGACGGCAATGATTAACAATCATTTTCTTCTTCGTCGGATCAGCCCCCTTACTCTTGAAGATAGTTCCGCTCGATCACCATTGGATTGTTACTTTTAAGTACTCTTTACAGCTAGACAAGCGCTAACTAAATACTAAACTAAATGAAATCGGATTGTGTGCTAACCTAATAGTTAGTCAAATATAAAATTTCAAAGGTACGAATTAGGATTTGCTGTTAATTTTGCATTTGAAATTATACTGTATTGAAATTAGTAACCTAGCAGGTGAATGATAAATCTACCAAACTAAACAAAAAAAGAAAAGAGAGAAAGTAATTTATTTAGCACATGAGACACACGATAACGACAACGTTTACACAAACTAACAATACGCATTCTTGTCATTTGATGCCTGTTTACCACTAGTTGTGCATAACAGTTGGTCCAACAGGAAACGGTGGAACTAACACCCACCAATCACCACCCAATAACATTAGGACGTTAGCTGAGCTCGATGGCCGATAGGTGTTAAAGCATACCGATCAACCAAGTTAACAACGACAACTCCAGCCAATACTTGAATAGATTTAAAAAATATTCTTGGATGAATCAGACAACGCCATCTAGTCCCAAACTAAGCAACTAAGCTTGTACTGTGGGTACTAGATTGCTGATAAGTGTACTTAAATACTTTTTTGTAAAAAAGTACTTATCACACTTCCATACTAATCATACTAATATTATAAATGAGAAAGTGAGTTTGTTTGTTTATTTGTTTGTTTGTTTGTTTGTCCTCCCTTCACGTCGAAAGTAATGAACGGATTGATATGAATTTTTATTGGGGATATTTTAAGGTGTGGACATTGACATAGGCTACTTTTTATTCCGGAAAAACATCATATTCCCACGGGAAAAAATAAAGCATATAATTTTTTGCTCTTCTTTCACGTCGAAAGGAACCTAAGTATCAACATGATTTTTTTGACAGAGATGATTTAAGGTCTGGAGAGTGACATAAGGCAACTTTTTTCCCATGGGATAAAGATATTCCCATGGGAAAATTTATTGACATTTTCCCTTGACCACACGGGCGGAGCCGCAGGTAACAGCTAGTTATACAATAAAAGCATCCAGACCAAGGCAAACCGACATGTTCATGGACACAAATATTTGCCTTGCCCAGGATTCGAACCCGCGGCTTCCGAGATAAAGTGACCATTGCTAGCCACTCGACCACCGGACCTGTCGAAAAAATCCGAGCTCCTGTTTCGGAGGGCACCAGTCGATTGCCAAGTCGGTGACCGCTAGATGCTTGTAAGTTGTAAGGTATAGTAAATATTATTATATCCTAGATGAAGTCGGATCAAGCCTCTAGTATATAAACGAGGATAAAAAGAAGTCGTGTGCGAACATAAACAAAGAAGTAAGGATATTACCCAAAGTAAATTTGTTACTCACGGATTACTCAAAATGGGGACCCATTCTACAAACCCAAAACTGCCTATTGTCCGTAACGGGTCCATAGAATCGTCTAAAAACCTCGGTGACATTGTCCCGTGCTTACCAGCCTGACTTTAATGGTACTATAACTTTTGCTGCTGAATTGAACATCGTTTGCGGTGCGGAGAAAATCTTTGTTGAGCATTTCCTAGACATTTCGTTCTTATTTCCATAATTTCTATATGTGAAAAATATTGTATGTTATAAATCTGCCGAAAATGGTTGGATTGTCTGCCGTTTGCTATAGAAAAAAAAAAAAAAAACTACACAGTTCACACAGCTCCACCTGGTCCCAAAGTAAGCTAATTTTAACCTATTTGTGTTATGGGTACCAGACAGCGGATAATACACGAAAAACACACAGACAAACACAAATGCCATCAAATATGAATTAATAAAAAAAAAATACATTTTGGTCTAATTGAAAATCGTTAGCTTTTAGAATAATATTGTATTTATTTACGACACAACACATGCATAATCTATTCCAATATACTGTTTGGCACTAATATACATATTGCCGTGTGTGAAAATGTTTAGAGCTTACAAGCTCTAAACATTTTCACACACGGCACAGCGGATAATCCGTTCACATCGGAGCAGCCCGTCTGGGGAAGGACCTCCACCTTACAGAAGATCGTAGCCAAATAGCATTGGTCTCGGCCATGTTGTGTTCCTACGGTGAGTAAGGTCTTCGGAGCTCCACTTGGGTGGGTTGGGAGGATTGGCAACGCGTAAGTGATACCCCGGTATTGCAAGCGTCTATGGGCTACGGTGATGCTTACCATCAGGCGGGCCGTATGCTCGTTTGCCAACTTTGTGGTATAAAAAAATCGTCTAAAATAAAATTTAAAACGATATGAAATAAACGTGAAAGCACAAATCAATTTATTCCAATAAAGCACACAACATTATGTTGCCAATGTGTTGCCACAATAAGGCATGATCAACGTTCAAAACACTATCATTTAATTGCTCTGGAAACTTTGTATTGAATGTGGATCGCAATATAAATCACTTTTGTCCTATGCTTTTCTAAAACTAACAGCAACTATCTATATTAGCGATAGTATGTACAATTTACATTTGAGTACATATCAAAGAAAATCTACTAAAGTATTTCTCATAGGTCTTTTTAACTTTGCCTTCAAAATTAGGTATCATTTTCAGTACAATGTACAGAGCAGAGCTGTCCGTCCAATTATAACTTCAACAGTGCTGTGTGGTTCAGAAAAGTTTCGTTTTATATTTGTTCCGGGCGGTGTTTGAACAGTCCATAATACAACTTTCTTTCGCTAATAAGTTTGATGTTATAAAATGTTAATGTTGATAAATTGAATTATGAGGAGCTCGATAGCGTCGAAGCATCGTCGACCCTAGTCAGTATTTTGATAGGCCCGGTGGTCGATAGGCTAGCAATGGTCACTTTATCCCAAGGGCCGTGGGTTCGAATCTTGCGCAACGCAAACATTCGTGTGCATGAACATGACTGATAGCCTTGGTCTGGGTGTTTTCTATGAAAAAAAAGTATATTTATCAGCAATCTAGTACCGATAGTACAAGCTTAGTTGCGTACGATGGATCAGTAGCCGCACTAGTATGACTTTCTACTTTCTAAAGAATACTACGTTCTTTTTGTTCCGAAGCGTTCGATACGTACGATGCGGATATGTGGATTGCATTTTAGGCAGGCGTCCACATATCCGCATCGTACGTATCGGATGCATCGCATTCGTAGATTATTATAGATTCCTGCGATCCGTACGATGCGGATCAGTGGACGCACTTGTATGGCTTTCTGTACAAAAAATACTACGATCCGTTTTACCTCCACTCTAAATTGCTACACTTCCCCTGCACCAACAGTCCAATTCAAGCATTTAGTGACTAATGTCGTCAAGTGAGTCCTCAGTTGACCGTCATATCTCCTCCAAAAGATAGTGTGCCATAGTCATATCGAGGACGATCATCGATTAAACATTGTGCAATTTATTTTCATTGACGACAAGCCTTTTCGAGGACAATTGCTTGTGTGCGTGACCAAATAACGTAATGTTGTGGAAATTAACTTTAGTACTACCTGTAGTAAGGTTAATGACCTGTTGGTCGAAGTTATATTAAGTACAACGTACATTTTCTTTATTCCTCTGTATTTATTTTGGGAATTTCTTTGGCACATGCGAGGTCATGTCTTGAACAACGTTGTAAGTATCTTTAATGTACATTATAGGGCTAATGGTGTCGCAACACGCAAGTTAAGTGACGGTATCTTCCATCCCGTATTTAGATGGGTTTGAAAGTTTAGAGGTCTGTGCTTCGGAGGGTAGGTTAACCTCTTACGATTATTATTGATGTTTTCGTGTGACCTGACATGAAGCTTGCACCTTATTTGATGCTATCCTCTTCTCAGTCGTATGCTCTTGACAGATTAGTCGTGATTTGATGCTATTAAATTAGCTGAATTGCTAAATGACAAAAAAATATTTGCTAACATTTTTCTAAGAGGAGGCAAATTATGTACCTACATTAAATTGTAAGAATAAAATGTCGATATTGTTTTTTTTTCTAATAACTTAAAATCATCACCATCTCAGTTACAAGAACATAGTCCTCCCCCAAATGTTCCCAATAACTTAAAAAATATCTCCATTACAAAAACATGTAGGTATCAAAAAAACTTATTTTATCTAAAATTTCATCAATAGCAGAGCTGTCTTTAGTAAAATATTATTACGAAGTGAAAACGTTTTTAGGCTTCAAAAGAATTTTTGATATTTCATTCTGTAATAGATCCCTTGTCCTTTGAGATGTTACGAATATAGATAGGTACAATCGTCACAGAAATAAATATCAGTCGTGGCTTTAGCTCCTTTGGGATCAAATTGAGAACTTATAACCTGACAAGTAATATGCTCCAGATTCTCATGCATGGAAAATTTCCACAAAAATTGTTTCTTTAACCCATAATCATGGCACTTCAGGGATACGGTTCTCCCTTAAATCCAAGGGATTTAAAGCGTGCTCTGCCGCGCAATGGGGATTGAAGACCGACTTGGCTTAACCATCAGCAACAGCCGGTATCAACATTTCTGATACGTGATTAACAACGGCGATGTAGAGTGTTTCTTAATTCACTTAAATACTTAACTTAAAAACTTAATCTACAAAACAAACTGTGGTGAGTTGATCCCGATAAATTGTTTTACCAACAAAAGTTGAATAAGCTATAAATTTTTGAAGCCAGAACGCCAGAGTCAGCCAGCCAGCGCGACTAATAAGAAAAAACACTTTAAAAATAACTAGTTTTTTATCCTTAATAGGCCTAAAGTCACATTTTAGTATATCGCCGTTCTTAACAAGACAAGGGCCTTATTAAACTTCCATGACCCTCAAGGGACCGGCAAATGGGGTCCCATTTTCTCAAAATATATCAAGCAGGACGCTGTACCAAAACATCAGTTGCAGACCCATGAAATTACTTTTCTACAAAATTTATGAGCCAGAATTTTGGACCTCCGCAGGTTCAAGCGCAGTTAAGAACACTTGATTGGCAATCGATTTTTTTGCTTTAATAAATTAGGGTGGATAAAGTCGAGAAAGCGGCTGAAGGCGGATGGATGCTGAAGGCGGAGGATCCCATTTTGCGGAAAGCATTGGGAAAGGTCTATATCCAGTAGTGGGTAGATACGGAGTGATGATGATGATGGGTAATTTCGACAGCTGAAACAAAATATTGTGCTTAAAATTTGAAGCAATTTAGGATCTCATTTCAGTCATCCTTTCTTCCTAATCTAATATGATAATGAGAAAGGATCTCGTAGAAGAAATCAACATTCCGACCCAGAACTGTAACAAAATCAAATCTATAAAAAAAAAAACACAAAGTCACTTCACGTCCGTAATTCTATCTACTTATTCTTTATCTTCTTAGGTACTGGACTATTATTCCACTTGAATCCACTGCTCGATCCCCAGTAGATCCTAGGTGACTGTTTTTCTACTTCAATCCACCACAGAGTGGATCAAGGACTTACATAAGCGGGATGCCGCCGCCGCCGTGCCGCGCCCTATAAAACATTGTTGACTACCTCCGTGGCGTAATGGTTACTACGCCAGACCGCCACCGAGGAGGTCCCGGGTTCGATCCCCGGTCGGGTCATGACGAAAAACGAACTTTTTCTGATTGGCCTCGGGTCTTGGATGTTTATCTATATAAAATATAATATCGTTGAGTTAGTATCCCATAACACAAGTTTCGAACTTACTTTGGGGCTAGCTCAATCTGTCTTAATTGTCCCTATATATTTATTTATTTATTTTAAATAATTGATACAGAGTTTAGTGTATAGATGTAAAGAGACACGTTAAAGCAACGGCTGAATATGTGCTGATACAACCGACATTTTGACATATTTAGCTGAAGTACCTAACTGCTTAACTACTGCAAGTAAAGTTTGAAAAGAAAAAAAACAAACGTTGTCGATTCCAAATAGGAGAATTGGAAGAAGAAGAAAATAAAGGCAGTTGGATTTAAGAGCCAATGTTTCACCCTTTATTAAACATCATTATTTTAAAGAAAGAAAGAAAGAATTACTGTATGTATTCTTCGACGAGAGAAAATGTCTGCAAAGACCAACACTCTAAATAACCGTTTACAGTTTTTTAATTAAGCAAATAAACCATTAAGACAAAATAATAATCCATACTAATATTATAAATGGGAAAGTGTGTGTGTTGTTTGTCCGTCTTTCACGGCAAAATAGAGCGACGAATTGACGTGATTTTTTAAGTGGAGATAGTTGAAGGGATGGAGAGTGACATAGGCTACTTTTTGTCTCTTTTTAACCCCCCACTTTCCTAAAATAGGGAGTGGAAGTTTGTATGGAGCATTACAAAACGGTATAAAAAATGGTATGCGGACTATTTGTGAAAGCAACCGTGTTACCTCGCATTTAACGCGAGCGAAGCCGCGGGCAAAAGCTAGTAGAGTAATAAATATTTCTGCAAAACCAAAAAACGTTTTGGTCTGATATAAGTAAAGTGTTTTTGATACAATTCTTTTGTCCACGTTCCTCGTAACTTACTGCTAACGATATTGTACGCTGTTATTATTGTTGGAGCGAAATACGGAATTTTATTTTAGGCATAGTTTTTTTTTATCACGTATTATGTTTTTCTTATTGCATTACAAATAATTTACGGCTTTACGTGCTCCCAGAAGAAATAAGATTATTTTTTTCTTGTAAATTATATTTGTATTGTTAGTCACTAGTACGCACGATAGCATCTCATCACAACCCATAATCATATCAACATATTATCATCCCACTGCTGGGCTACGGGTTTCCCTTCAATGGAAGGGGATTAGAGAGTACTCTGCTCCAATATGCGAATTGGCAAAGGACAGTGTTTTCAATCCGTGTACGTGTTTCATTATCTCGAGCTTCTTCGTGTTTCTGAGTGCACGTTAGGCCGTCTGTCACGGCTGTTGTCGATGAATGAGTCGTCAAGTCAAGTCGGCCTTTAAGCGCCTTGAAAACACTAGCCTCTGACAATCTTTATTGGAGCAGCGTGGCAGAGTACGCTGCGACTGAATAGAAACTCGTATCCCTGCTGTGTGGATGATTATGCGTTGAAATGATGAAGACAAAGAAGCCGTTCGCACTCTTGATTTCGCTCAATTTCGCGAGAGTGTAGAGGGCTTTTGGGTATTTACGTTCTCAAGCATTACAGGCGTTATGTGAAGAAATCTCAGCAGGAGTTCCTATTTCACGTCGTAATAAAACAAGGAGTATGATAAACTTAAGAGTACGGGGCACATAAATATCGATTGAAATGGGGGCAGCGTCGAGACGCTTGATTTATGAAGTGTTATGTACTGGGGGTATCTTATACCTATAGAAATTCGGGTAATATTTTTACCGACGAAAAAACGGAAATTCGCCAGTCGAGCAATATACTTTTGATGAAATCGTTTCTTCAGATATTAGTGTATTACAGGCACTCACTAAACATAATGTAACATCATAATTTATGTTAAATTGAAAATTAAAATTATTACCAATTTTACCTCCGCCTAACTATACTTATGCTTTAATCTCTTTCTATTGAAGGATGACCCATCATCATCATATTAACCCATAATCATCCCACTGCAGGGATACGGGTCCTGTAATCGAACGAAGGGGGACTAGAACGTACTCTGCCACGCTGCTTCAATGCGGATTGGTAGAGGCAGGTGTTTTCAAGTCACCCGAAGGCCACCGACTGTCATCTACCGATAACAGCCGGGACCGACGGTTTCACGTGCCCTCCGAAGCACGGAGAAGCTCGAGATAACGAGACCCATCCGAACACTTGCTAGGGTCAACGTCGCTTAACTTGCGTGTTCGTATTAGAGTGCGACACACAGCGACGCCATCGAGCTCCTCCGAAGGTTCGTAACTCTCAAAGGTTGAACCGTATCACTGTAATGAGATAATTACTATAGGTTGGTCAGCGGCACTCTAAAGAAGAAATCATGATATTTTATGAGAAAGTTTAAGACTTAATGTAGAAAAAACTTAAATACGTTTCTGCAACGGTTATAGACGAATTAAATTTGATATAGGTATAATGGCGAGGTTTTTAGTTTTAACGGGCCAAATTGAACGGGCCATGGGACGTTCGACCGTATAGCCAAAATCGGCTGCGTCCCAACGGTCCACTGATTACTAAAAACCCAATGGCGACACCTGATATTGAATCAGAATTAGTATATTTATCTTTGGTGACATTTAAAATGATTATTTTACGTTTTCCAATCACAAAACCCTATACTACTATTTTACGAATTAATCTGCCCTCAGTTTCGGTCAGGACATAAAATATTCAAATGTGAACTAAGAGACGTGTACATAGAATTTGAGTTCATCAAAATTTCAAGATTCAAAACATTTTTTATATTTTTATATTACAAAGTTGGTAAACAGGTATACGGCTCGCCTGATGGTAAGCATCACCGTAGCCTAAAGACGCTTGCAATACCGGGGGTATCACTCACGCGTTGTCAACCCTCCCAACCCCCCCCCCCAAGTGGAGCTCTGGAGACCTTACTCACCGTAGGAACACAACATGGCCGAGATCAATGCTGTTTGGCTACGATCTTCTGTAAGGTTCATAATAAACTTACAATTTAGAACTTACACCTACTTACTACTCCATTTTGAAAGATGATGTCAGACTTAAGCGCCTAACTCTTATACTATTAGGGTTCGCCAGACCTAGAATATTGTAGTCGATGACTCAGATCTTAAAAGGCCCTGGGATAGGTAGATATTAAATATTGATCCCGGGGAAAGCCTATTGGGCATAGCGAAAAATTATGCGATACCATTTCCATAAGATATACAGCCATTAAGGTCTCTTCTTCTAAATTTAAGAGCTGTGCTCTTGTCGTTTAAGCAGTCTCAATTTTCCTGTCTTGTGCCAGCTCTTTTACCTCTCTATAAAGAAATGAAATGAAATGAAATCGTTTATTTCAGAAATAAGACATTCACAGGCACTTTTTCTTGTCATTTACAATTTGTATATATGTATAAAGAAAATTAACTACGTTATATACTACCACCATTTCGGACACAAGCAAAATGGCCACCGGTAAAAGAAATGGCGAAAGAAACCCGGTTACGGCCTTTTTTTGTCATTTAGCAATTTTTTCTTTCACTCGTTTGTTACAATGTAAAAGTACATTTATAAGAATAAATAAAATACAGATCCAGGTACATACAGAAATCAAGCACTAAACGCGGGATGTCGATCCAAATAGCGCTATAGTCAAATCCTAAATATGTCGAATATGTAGATGTTAATAAAGCGAGCAGACCAGTCCCCCAAGATGACAACCACAACTGAGGATAGGTTACATAGTGCGAGTAGCTGAAATGACAGTAGATGGCTACAGTAGCTATATACTGTACTTATGTACTCGCATGACAGACAACTCGACTCGCCTCGCTCGGTCACACCATGCAAACTGCTGGCGTCGCAGTAGACAGCTACAAAAACAAAAGAACCATGCCTTTTCCTTCACTTGATCCAGTAAGCATTTCTCTGTTGTATAACAAGTTATACTGTAGAACAAATTTCTTCCTCGATTTGTTTTGACCAGATCGCGTTGTTATTTTATTGTAGAATGTTTATCACCATCAAGCAGGAAAGTGAAATTATTAACCATTATAAAAATAAAATAGAAAATATATATTTTTTAATTAAAAGATGAAACAGAACAGTGTAATAACGAAAAATTAAAATATATTAACATATTCATAAAAATAGCAAACCAGTCCCGCTTTGATGTATTGACGGGTTAAGCAAACTCAGCGACCCGAGTTGGCGAAGTCTGGCTAGCAATTCAAAAATAGCTCAAGAGCATACAATGACAAAACAAATTGCGTACGGTCTATTCGTATAAGGGTATTTGTATCTAGGATGATTTTTTTTATTTTTATTTATTATTATTTTTGTTAAAAAGTTTTCTTTCAGAAATGGTGGTAGTTTATAACGTAGTTTATTTCCTTTACAATAATATACAAGTTGTAAATGACAAGAAAAAGTGCCTGTGAAGGTTTTTGTTTCTGAAATAAAACATTTTCATAACAAACACGCAAATAATTTAAAATAATTAAATAAAAAATAAAAAAAAATAAGAATAATAAATAAATAAAAAGATTCTAAACAACACACAGTGCTACCTGCCTAACACAGTCCTAAAGTAAGTAACACTTAACCTACTTCTGTTATGGGTACCAGACAATGGATATTATTATTCTAAATATTCACTTTTAATACTCGTACAGAACACATAGACTTGAGAAAAACACAAATTGTTTGCCCCGTGCGAGGATCGAAGCCGTGAACCAACGCACTATCGGTCTGTCAAATGATATAAATTTCACTAACCAAATCGTTAAACTGTTAATTTATTTTAACTCATACACCATACAGGTACGGCTCAAATTTTTAATTAATTCAGTTAATTGACTTAACTGAACCTTCGAGCGATTCAAATTAAATTGAACAAGACAAGTGAACAATGTTGTTTGAATAAAAAGTATAGATAAATTTTGTATGAAGTTTCAATGTGTTTTTTTTTTTTGAGGAACTTTAAAATAGTTGAAATTACTTTACTTCCCGGTAGCTCACTTGGATGAGCACTTGGACGGATATCGAGAGGACGTGGATTCAAATCCCGATTGGTTCAGGAAAGTGAAATTTTTCTTTAATAAATATTTTGCAAAACAGTTAAAAGTCACAGTCGCCATCTACCGAGATTCGAAACGTTCATTCAGGGAAGTAGGTTTTTTAGGAAATTTCTTTACTTGGTTTAGTCTAGTCGACAGGCCCAACTTTGACAGTTTCTTGCAAACATTATATTATACTTTAACATTTGAAATCAGTTTAAACAAAATACTGTGTAACAAATAAATGTAGTATAACGGGTATATAAAGTTATTCACTGTTTTTCTTGATGAGAATTAAATGAAGTGTGAAAGTGACAAAACATTGTATAACATATATACTCGATAAACTAATGTGTTTTTCAGATAGCATGGATACGGTGACGTTTGAGTTTCCATTTCACGCATGTTTATTCAAAACAAAAAACCGCGAAATACGAAAAGAAATAGAAAAAGAGTGAAGAATAAGCGAATACAAGAAAGTAGTAAATTCAAATTTGCATTATTAATGATATAAATGATACATTTATTTTAAATTCCCTGTAAATTCCTTTCAAATCCCAAATGTCACCGTACCCATGCTATCTGAAAAACATTGTACGTTTTATTTGTAACACAGATACAGTATAATTTACCATAATCGAATCATTCTATGCATGTCTATGACACCCGTTGACCTGGATTCAGTGAATGCTCGGGAACCTCCCTTATTAACCCGTATTGACTTAATCCATAAGCTAACGTCGGTACTCCACAAAGAGGGAATCAATTTATAATTAAGATATACTGTCTCGTAATTACGTCACAATTTGAATATCCTTCCTTATGGCTTTAATATTTGCGGGCTACGACGAATACTCGTGTTAAGGTTGTTGCTCCCGCATAGCCCAAAATTCAAATTTCCTTAAGCTTATTAACAAATTGCATCTCAATATTTCATTGCACATAAGAATGCGATTCCCGTATTTAAAACACGTTTTTCTTTGTATTTGTGACAAATGTAAGTAACAGGAGAAAAAATATAGATATAGGCCGGGTAGATCGTTGCAAGGCATACATAGTATTGCTACGTACATTAGCCCCGGGTAACATAGGCTATATTACATTTTCAAAAAAATTTGGGATTAGATAAGTTTGTAAGTATGAGGATTGGTAGAGATAATACAAAATAGTCGATACATAATTGAATAAAGGCGCTGTCCCACTGCTGCGCACGCTGCGCACGAACACGTGGGCCACGTGGCACATTACAGCTGCGTGGATGACTACGTGGGTCTACGTTTCCACTGCAGTATAACCGATGTGCACGCTTTGTGGAACAAGCTGTGTACCGCATTCACTGCGTGCATGGCGTTGACAGCGTTGAGCTATGTTGAGCAAGCCACGCGTGTATCAATGACGTCACTTGATGGTTAACGTGTCCGTGGGTTGCAGTGGACACAATCACGTACATCCTCTTGCAAAGCAAAGCTTAACACACGTGCGTAGCCTTTTCGTGCGCAGCAGTGGGACAGCGCCTTAATGCAATATGATTCTTAAGATTCCGTACCTCAAAAAGATGAAATCTTCTCCGTGCTTCGGAGGGCGCGTTGTCAAAGAATGACAGTCGTTAAGCCAAATTGGTGATCTTCAGGCTTGAAAACACTGGTCTCTGCTAATCCGCATTAAAGCAGCGTGGCAGAGTACGCTCTAATCACCTTCGATTGAAGCATGATCCGTATCCCTGCAGTGGGATTATGAGTTAATATGATGACCGCACTATAAATTTATTAACTTTAAACATTATGAATCTGTATCATATGATACGATACTGACAGACAGTTGACCCAAATCCACAAACAATACACGCCCAACTGTTTGTAATTAACCCGGGAGTATTGACTTTGGCGAATGGTAATTATAACATTGCTCATCATAATTTGAATCATCATTACCGTACGGTGAGCAGAAGTAGATAACAATTTTTTTCTTGTTGGCCCGTTCGACAAAGTTTTTTTTGTACCAATATCACACAAAAATCGAAATATATATTTGGGAGGATAAAATAATATAAGAATTTGTTTGTATAAACATGAGAATATAGGTAGGTGAATGTTTACATATTTGTGATTAATAATAAATAAATATATAGGGACAATTCATACAGATTGATCTAGCCCCAAAGTAAGTTCGAAACTTGTGTTATGGGATACTAACTTAACGATATTATATTTTATAACAAATACAAACATAGATAAACATCCAAGACCCGAGGCCAATCAGAAAAAGTTCGTTTTTCATCATGACCCGACCGGGGATCGAACCCGGGACCTCCTGGGTGGCGGTCTGGCGTGGTAACCATTACGCCACGGAGGTCGTCAAATTCCGTCATGTTTTGCAATATTATTTGCGTATACATACAAAATATTGAGAGGAGCCATTAATTAATTAACAAATGAAAAATTTGATTATAAAATTAAAATAACAATTATTGTAACATTTTTTAAGTATTTTTTAAATAGGTTACAATTTTATTTTTTTATGTATTGTGGAATATTTTTGGCGCCATACATATTAAACTCTTATGCATTAGAGTACTCTGGGACTCTGTTTTTATATTGGTCTGAGTTCTTTCCGGTATCATATTTATTTACCACAAAAGGCGGCAATGTAATAATTTACATAATATTAGCTTTGCTTTTTTGCGACTAAATTCAACTGTCAAATAAGGTACAGTTTAACATAAGTAAGAGTCAATGTTTGAAATGGAGCGATGGTTTGGTCAACCGTATTAACAGTTTATTGGAAACATCAGCTGCAGCTGCAGGATAATCAATCGATTATTCATATTTCTTAATATTCAATTTTAAATATTATCCATTATTATAGGAAAGCCAACGCAATAATCGCTTCGTATCGGCACAGAATGGGGCGTTTTGATTAACGACGCGTCCGTTAATCGGGTACCGAGTCGATTAATGACTCGATACAACTCGATACTGAGTAATGGACTTTCTGTAATGAGGTATCATTGGATAAAACCGATACTATCATTTTTCGATATTCATTACCAGGTGGTATTTTAAAAATATAATTACTAGCCCCGTCCCTGTTTTTACTGATTTTAAAAAGAGTCCCTAATTAAAAAAAAGTAATATAAATTAACCTATGTCATACGAGGATAGAATAGCTTCACGGTGAAAGAATTTTTCAAATTGGTCCAGTAGTTTCGGAGCCTATTCAATGCAATCAAACAATCAAATCGTTCCCCGTTATAATATTATTATAGATGTGGCCTGACCTTTACTGAAACAATAGACCATTGCGCGATCAATTGCATATCATATCACGTCTACGCGTAAGCTTCTAAATATCATACTAATATTATAAAAGAGAAAGTGAGTTTGTTTGTTATTCCTTCACGGCTTGACTAAGCAACCGATCATTATAAAAAAAATTGTACATAATATAAATTAGCCTGTGTTGGGGGCTCTGTACCCCTGACATGGTACAGAGCCCCCAACACAGGCTAATTTTTACGCTGGCGAACAGCTAGTTTACTATAAATTGCGCTACGGGGCGTAGCACTCGTAGACAGCTACGGACGCGTAGACGGGGATAAAGTAGCATGATGCTACGCGGTAGTCGCTACAACTCTTTAAAACTAAAATAATATTAACCTTAAATTTTATTCTAGGAGAATAATATTTTACAGTACCTATTTCTAGATAGTTTCGTATAAACACTACTTTAACTAATTAGGAAGCTTTTAAAAATAATCCAAACATTTTAATTTTAATATGTAAAAGCAAAGTTCATTTTTAATTAGCCGTAAAAATCAGGCAAAATCCTGCTTTAAACAAGATTGTAATGAGCTTAAAATAAAAACATAGTGCTTTTAAAAGAGAAAACCTCGCGTGACTGTGTTATTTTCATTTACCTCTATACGGTATAAAGTTGCAGTAATTTAATTGGTAATTGTAACGTTGCCAATTTATTTTTGTATATTTTTTGCTTTTTTATACTTCGGACATTTTTCTAGGCTGTCCTTTTTTATGACAGAGGAGAATGAATGAGCTAGCGAGTCATCTGGATGGTCAGCATTAGTCAGCCACCACCGTTGCCCATGACACTGGTGTGCATTCACCATTTCCAGAATCTTGGATGTGTTCGCCACCTATGAAAGAATAAAGAGAGAAGATTGGGAAAAAAATAGGCAGTAGGAGGCAGAAGGGGCATTAACCTTCTCTCACTCATGGTATGAAACACAGCGACATATTATCCTTCTTTCTTTCCGTTTCCGTTAACCGTAAATAGCATTTGCTCTCGGCCATGTTGTATTCCTACAGTGAGTAAGGTCTCCAGAGCTCCACTTTGGGGAGTTGGGAGAGTTGGCAATTGCAAGCGTCTATAGGCTACGGTGATGCTTGCCATGCGGGCCGTATGCTTGTTTGCCACCTTTGTGGTATATAAAATTAAAAAACCAAAAAAACTCGTGTCAATCTCAAAGAGCTGTCTCACTCGTACAAAAAAAGGAATCGATCGAGATAGTGCGTGAGTTTGAGATAAGATTGAAACTGATTTTGTTACAAGAATAGGGCAGATGTGGTGGGATCCTATTTGTTTTAATAAAACAAAGTAGAAGAATATTATATTATTATTTTATTACAATTATGCAGAATTGGGCCTTGCTCATTTTATAGATTTTAAGTCTCTAGATCTTGCTAAAGATACAATTTATTTTTTGCCGCACCATGTAGTAGCAAAACCACTCCTATGAGAGTAGTTTTCGATGGTTCGATGAAAACCAAAAAACGAGTTTCTCTTAATGATATTTTGCTTAATGGGCTCACTCCCGAAGCAACGTGTCACAGCCTCCAGAGCCTTTCAAGTTGTCGGAATTGATTTCGCTGGACCAGTGCAGACAAAAAATTCCCGAGTCCGAATAGCAGTTATAACGAAGCGATATATTTGTGTGTTCGTTTGTTTCGCTACAAAGGCGATACATTTAGAATTAGCATCAGATTTAAGTTTTTGCAAAGTTCATTTAACTTTTTGCAATGTATAAGTTAATTTAAGTTCTTGAAAAGTAAATACATGTGACAGCGTAAATAAATCCTATAATATAATAAATATGTAAGGGTAAATAACTTTTGTATTAGTTGTTTTAATAATTTTAATTACTCCTCCGCCTTGCCTAAAACCCTACAAAATTACTCTATTAAAAACGGGACAGCGCTAGAAAAAAAAAAAAAGTCGGGACAAGCCCACCACACATTCCCACCACTGTGTCTCCTGTGTAGCCAGGATCAACAACGGCGACCTCAGATAGACAATAAGCAATGAAGCTTGTTGACGTCCCGGGGAAGAAAACTACAGCTGTCTTGAAACTCACAACGAATTTAATCAGAAAGAAGATAGTCGGAGTTGGAAGTATTAAAAAAAAAAAAAGAAGCATAATATTTTGTACCTATTTCAAAATGGAGAATGAATGCGAAAACCAAAGTAGTAAACGGATTTGTATCAGTATAGAAGTGTCCGAGTCACCTCCTAGACCGAACGTAATATAGAGAAAATAGAAACCAATCTTTCGGCTGATTTTTTTATATCCACTACTGCTATTACTGGCCTAAAAATACACTTGTATATTTTGCAAAACTCCACACGTTGCCAACTGTACATCAAATATTAAAACAAGTGTACGTCCACTCTAAACAGATCCATTTCGGTCTCGACCCGGCACCGCAATTTCCTGAATTTGAAACAAGCTTGCCGCTTTCGTTGCAACTATGGGCTATGTATTGCAACATTTTAGTTGTATTTTTTAACATGGCAGTTTTGTATGGACCTAATACCTAACTTGATCTTTTTAAAAGTCATCATTTGAATGTCTTCTTCTTCTTGTTCTTCTCCGCTGCTGGAGGTTGGCCGTTAGCTTCGCACACAAATTCCGTTCTTTTTCCATTTCGAACAATTTCTCAGTACATAAGTCGTTCTGTTTTAAGAAACAAAATTAATTTTGTCAAAAGTCGTGGTAACCTAACAACGGCTAAGAAATTATTAGAAACTAAGCTTGCAAGGATATTATGATACAAAATCATAAAGGATAAAATTATCCTACTCCTACAAGATTCTGTCGCCTTTTCTAGACGGTACATACTCTATTGCGACGACCTCCGTGGCGTAATGGTTACCACGCCAGACCGCCACCCAGGAGGTCCCGGGTTCGATCCCCGGTCGGGTCATGATGAAAAACGAACTTTTTCTGATTGGCCTCGGGTCTTGGATGTTTATCTATTATATATAATATGTATTTGTTATAAAATATAATATCGTTGAGTTAGTATCCCATAACACAAGTTTCGAACTTACTTTGGGGCTAGCTCAATCTGTATGAATTGACCCTATATATTAATTATTTATTTATTTAGGTACCTACCACACTACCACAGAGACCAATTTTATAAAAAAAAACAAAGGGATTACGTGGACGCCCAAAAGTATATTATTCAATGATAAGACTAGTAAAGCACCCACAAAGGTAAGCTCACAAAATAAAGTATTTATATTTTTGTTTCAATTCTAAAAATATTACAGAATTTCAAATACTAAAGTAAACATTTAGGGCACACTCTAAAACGGTTTCCCTCTCTCATAATTCTAATAAAGGTAGGAAAAGGACAGTAGATGCCATTAGCGACCCCAAGCTTAGAGGGGCTTTGGAAATGCCACGGTATTTTTTCATTGAATAGAAATGGTGTTTATGAATAAAATCACTAAATGTCTGAAACACATTGTGTTTTGATAGCATGCAGAGTTACATAATAAAAGTCTTTTTTTCATATATTTTTCAACAATTTTGTCATCTATTTAGTGTTCGAAATCTGTTACTATATTTATTTTGTCTACCTTACTCGATGAGGAACTCGATGTTAACCAATGTCGACCCTAACCAGTGATTGGATGGATTTTGTTGTCTTGAGCTTCTCCGATCTATGAAGAGCACGTTACCGTTGCTTTCAGCTGATGTCGATGGATGACAGTCGTCAAACCAAGTCGATGGCCTTCAGGCGGCTTGAAAAACCTGCCAATCCACAATCACACATTGGAGCAGTGTGGCAGAGTACGATCTAATTCCCTTCTGTCGAAGAAAGACCCGTTACTCTGCAGTGGGATGATTCAGATGTCTCTAAGAAAATGAAATTTCAAATTACCGAATCAAAGAAGCCAATTTAACTATTGCAAAATACTGTAACCAATTTAACCTCTAGCCAGTCAACTATCAAAGTCACATATGCATGAATAGCCACGTCAAGACCGAGCACAATTGAATGCGCCGATGTGCGCCTCGAGACCGCAATTTCCCGAGACCGTCTGCAAGAGACTTGTAATTGCGACGATGTCCAGACAAATGATGACACAATTGAATAGCCATTGATTTTATGAACATAAAGACGGTATTGGAAACACATTTGAGCCAATTGCATTACATTGTGCGAAAGTAAATTGATATGATATGAGGTAATGATGACTTGAATGATTTTGATAAAAGGGTCGATTGAGAGTGTGTTTTAGGAGATTATGATAGTGTCACTTTTTGGTCTGACAGGCTGGCAAGCAACGGCGATAAGACTACTGTCAAGTCAGATGTCAAAAAGTCCGTAACGGGTAGGTTACAATGTAAATAAAAAAAATAAAAAAAATCACTATTGGAATTCATATCAACTTATAATCATCTCTCTGCAGCATAATCATATCACTCACTTCGTTTAATCGAATGAGTGTACAACTCTACTCCAGTGCGGAATGGCAGAGGTCAGGGTTTTCAAGCCGCCTGAAAGTCACCTACTTGACGACTCTTTAAAGGAATAAAAAAAGATGGTTCTGTGAAATTGCAGATATAAGAAAGAAACATTTTTTTTTTCACAAATCGCAAACCTTTCATGACATAACTTTTTATAATCACCACATGCGGCTTTATACGATTATTTACAATTGATTAGTCTTTGAACGATTTCAAGGGAACCGTTCAACCTTGACCTAACGCAGGTCAGGGCTCCACAACAATAGGTATTGTGTGATCCCCGCGAATTTCCAATAAACCCCGTCTTATGTCGCTGAAAGTTATTTCAGAAATGTTTGTGAGAAAATCTGATCCAATAGACAATGACTATGTGTGCCTATTCTTTATTACATTTTAAAACAAAAATATCATAAGGCACTGATCTAAGGGCACAATGTAACATTGAGACAATTTTATTTTCATTTTGAAGTAGGCTATTTGGGACATGAAGCAGAAATAAAGCCGGAAATATACTTTACGGAAGCATCATTTGACATCCCGGTGGTGCGTTGGTAATGATCTTCGGCTCCAGAGGGCGCG
Organism: Endotricha flammealis; assembly: GCA_905163395.2. Taxonomy (NCBI): domain Eukaryota; kingdom Metazoa; phylum Arthropoda; class Insecta; order Lepidoptera; family Pyralidae; genus Endotricha; species Endotricha flammealis. The sequence continues at coordinate 17,421,618 of LR990855.1, forward strand.
GCTTGGATTCCCGGTCGTGGCAAATAAATATATGTGATGGCAATTAGGAACGTCTGGGGATCGGGCTGGTTGGCTTGCCACGTAAGTATCTATAATGTAACTGTCACTGTAAAAATAAGGAAGAAAATAGTGACAATTCGAGACTTGATGAAAATGCGTGTCAGGAACTGACTGTTTAATATACAGCAGTGGACTGCTATGCTGACGACGACACAGAACTAGCGCAAACGACGTCACGGGCTCAACTAGTAATAAATAAAAATAACAAACCTGAAATAAATAACCTTACATGAAAAATTGCTAACAAAAAAGTAATTTTGCTAAAGGTATTGTCGTGACACGTAACAATTTGGTAATGTTGTAACAGCCAATTTAGATCCAATCTTAGATTATATCAAACTGCGCTCGTGTTGTAAAAAGAAATGCCCTATATACGAGTTATAGCTTCTGAAATCTGAATAAGTCTTAAATTGTTTTGGGACAAAAAGAATGAAGCAATTGTAAGCGTTTTTAAGTTTCTGCGTCCATAAGATAACAGCTCTCCTGAATTCACGAATCTATAAATAAATAAACTCTGTGAGTGCGTCGAAGGAATTGTGTGAGTGCGGTGGGGACCAGGTGGTGCCAAAGTAAACTAAGCTTAATTAACCTGATTGTGTTAAGGGGACCACAGAACGATTATATTATTGTAAATTAATAGTTATAAAACATAGAACACATTCAGACTCGAGAACAAACACATGCCACCATAATAAAATGTTTATCCCGAACGGGAATCAAACCTGCCCCACCAGAGGGCGCAGGTTTGATTCCCGTTCCCAAGGTAAGGTCACTACCAAGATACCCCGGGCTGAGAATATTCTAACTTTCTGTTTCTATAAGATTACTGAATCCACGAATCTATGGACTATGTCATTTGGTTTATGCGGAAGTCGCAACAAAATGTGGATGAATGATCCTTATCTTGATCTCAATGAGATCTTCTACGAGTTCTGCTTCAAAAGTATTTTTTTTTTCTGCCTCAAAATAATTTAATCCATACCTTTCTTTTTGGAGTTCCAAGATGCCCCATGTTCGTATCACTAGGCATCAACAACAAGGATGTATCACCAGACAAATACGACTATTGTGTTTTATGTGTAAGCTGAACGTCCCGGTTTAACAACGCAGATAAGCCGGGACAATGGGCCTGATATCCTGAGGGACATATTATGCCTATGGATTGCGTTTATTGCTACGATTTCGAAGGGATCCCACACATTTTTGTGACGTAAGTCATCAGAATGTTCCAGGGGATTTTGTTATGAGCCTCTTAAATGTCAAAGATTCTCCGACTTTGAAAACAAATTGAACCAGTTTCTTTAAGGCATTTTTAGTTAATGACACTTTAAATTATGTATGTCACTGGCAAACAAAAAAAGAAAATCGAACTTTAAGAGAGGTAGGGCACAGCGGACAATCCGTTCAAATCGGACCGGCCCGTCTGGGGAAGGACCGAAGGACCTCCACCTTACAGAAGATCGTAGCCAAATAGCATTGGTCTCGGCCATGTTGTGTTCCTACGGTGAGTAAGGTCTCCAGTGCTAGGGAGGGTTGGCAACGCTTGAGTGATGCCCCCGGTATTGCAAGCGTCTATAGGCTACGATGACGCTTCCCATCAGGCGGGCCGTATGCTTGTTTGCCACCTTTATAATATTTAAAAAAAACTTTAAGTAAAATTAAAATTAAATTGTGTTCCAGAAATTTGCTGAATATTTTACGATTTCTATGGCTTCCACTGTAGGTTTGCACTAGTGTCGTGGAAGAAAGATTTATGTTTCCGTGACACTTGGGTGTAGAGATGGTGAAGATGATGATAATGGAACTAATATACAAATCACTTCAAGAAGTACAAGAGCTTTACAGTCTGAATAATAACGACTTTGCATAGAACCGATATACATAGTTAATTAAGTCCAAGCAACGAGCGAATAGAGATTTCCTTGAATTCAGCTTAGGTGAGGTGAGCTAGAATTAATAATAGAATAGAGAGAATTCTTGGAAAAGCACTTCCCAGAATTCACCACGTGATTATAATGGTGTAACAGAATGGAATAACCGCATCCCCTAACTGTTCGTTTATCTAACCTATACAAGAATACTAGTGAACTAAAATCAATATCATGACGTTAATTTCCAAAAATACGACACTCTATCGCTCTCCTATTTACAACAGCGATCTGCATTAACTACATGCAAATTAGACAAGTAACGTTATATCTGTGAGTATATGCTAATTAGGTATGTTTTGTTAGGATCGGGCTTTATTGATTGCGCTATGCGGGGAAGTTTCTATAACAAAAAATTTTTTTACTATAAAATAGGACTATTTTATATTCCAATTATGAATTATAATTTGGCTTAGATGAACATGAATTTATAGGATAATATCAGAAGGTTTTGTTCGTCTAAGCTAACTATTACGTTAGACAATGGAAAAAATACTTCAATTTATAATTCTGATGTTATTATTTTTTGAATAGCCTCTCTCCTCATCGTCTTTCATATTTATGTAATGTTTTTAATTTGCACTACAAAAGATGTAAAATGTAGGAGATCACAACAAACATTTGTTATAACTGTGCCTACATTTGCAAATGTACATGAAATATAAATTCAATTAATTTTTTTCAGTATTGTTGTCAAACTTGTCAAATAACTCTTTAATAACACTATTTAATAAATAATCATGTCTACTGAAAACATTACAACTCTTTTCCTCCAAACAAATTTTAAAACGGAATCCGTCTCTCGCGAACAACAAAACCTTAGCCTAAAGTAAATTACGAAGCTCTTGTTCTAACAAAATTTTGCCAGGCGTCGAGCAGAAGCAAAGAAAATTAGTCGGCTATTTACCGTTTGGACAATAGACATAATTTGCTTAATCGCCCTGCCTGAAATGCTAAATAAAAATTATGCTACCAAACAGGGTTCTTACATTCAAACATTATTATAATGTAAAGTTACTGCGGCTGGCATTTTATATTTCTTTACAATTGATATTCAGAATTTTCTTGCTGTTTCTTTAGTCAAAGTTTACGAGAATTTTGTGAAATGGTATTAAGTTTTGAAAAGAGCCGCAAATTGAAGAGTTATTGGGGTTTATTTATAAAATATGAAAAGCTGAACAATAGCTAACACAGATTAAAAAATAATAGTATAGAAACTATTGATAATTATATAGACATTAAAAAACGTGTGACTTGTGAAAAAGAAAAGAGAATAAAAATAAATTTGAAAAAAAAAACTTATTCCTAAATAAATACAAGCCGGTATCAATAGATTAATAATAATAAAGGAGATTTACGCCTAGAATTCCTAAGGATGATGAAATAAGTCAAAATATTATATAATGATAGAGTTGTTATTACGGAAAATAAAAATACTAAAACGTAACATTACCAGGGGATATAAACATTTCCACAGATAATGGAAAAAGGAGGAGAACACTGAAATTGGAAATTTTTACGTTAAATCTAGCGATGTCTGAAATGTTTTGCCGGAGCAAACATTCGCAATAACTCCTTGCGTCACGGTAACAACCGCGAATGCAAACAAATTTCATACCTTACCGACGTTTATTGCAACAATTCGTTTGTTTGTCCATCCGTTCACAACCGTAAATATTCACAGTATCTACAGATTTTATGTCCGTATTCAGGGAACGCTGAAAAAGGTTTACGAGGCCAACTACTTGTTTACTTGTATGTTTATCAGCATCGAATTTATTGCGCCAATAACTTGGAGCTATCTAAAGAATTGTATGTCCAAGTAAAGAGATTGTTTCTTCTTTTCTGAATACTGAAGATGTAGGTATAGCAGGCGATTCAGAGCTATTGTTTTATTTATACGACACACTTGCAAATACTCCTACTAGCAATGCCCTAATCAATCCCAACTTAAACGATTTCACATCGAACCTTTGTTTTCAACTTTAATTATAGATTTCAAATTATATCATTTTATGACCTCATCATCGTCATCATCTCAGCCCATTTCTGACCACTGCTGAGCATAGGCTTCTCATTTTGTGCGCCAACCACCTCGGTCCTGTGCCATTCGCATCCAAATACAACCTGCGACTTTAGTCATTATATTTTTGAGTAAATTCCGAGTAAATGAAATTGGTATAACCAGAATTACAACCGCTACTGAAAGCTGAAGCTCATTAACGTCCCTGAGGAAAACTACAGTTGACAACTCACGACAAATTTAAAGATGTTGAACAGCATTGAAATGACAATAACAGAAATTAACCCGTATTTATGTATTAATTATTATGTTTCAATGGCTTCATCTTGTGATATTTGCTAACATTTTCTTGAACGTTATACTCGAATACCAATGCGTCACGCAGACATAAAACAGTCGTTCATTTAGTATAGGGAGCCAAAAGAAGTGAGGGGCCTTAAACATGCACGATTCAAGATTTCTAATTACTGCGTAAAGGGATTTACTCGATTTTTATTCATAAACAGTATTCGTTACTATGTAATTTATGAAGTTTCATAATGATGCTTAAAAATATTAGCCTACTAGCTTTTCCCCGCGGCTTCGCTCTCGTTAATTTTATGAAATAGATATCGTTTAACAACAAAATAACACATAGCGCTACTTGTGGCGCCATCTGTTGGGCGATACAGCGCCATCTATAGTAGAAAAAATATTTTCCCATTGGAACGACATACTTTTACGGGATAAGAAGTAGCCTATGTTGGGCTCTGTACCCCTAACATTATGTGGGTACACTACAATACTCCGAAATATGAAACTCCGATTTTGAAAATTCCGATGTTCAAAATTCCGAATTTCATATTTCCTTTAAAATAAAATTACGATTAATTAAAAACACGAATTTGATAATTCCGAATATCAAAAATACGATGTTTTTTCTTTCCGATTTCCATAATAACGAAAAAATGAATATCCGATGTCTACTTGATCCGAAAAACGGCACTCCGATTTTTCAAATTTCCGATTTTCAGTGTAAAAAATCAAAATCCTTCAAAAAACGAGTTAGTATCAAGAACGCGGGTTCGATTCCCGCTCGGGGCAAACATTTAAGTGATGGCATTTGTGCTATTCTTGAGTCAGGGTATTTTCTATGTATTATAATTATAGGTATTTACTTCGTGACCCCGTCATTTAGGGGGCGAATGGCCTGTTTTTTTTTTGTAGTAAGTCCCACAGTCCCCACCTCATATTCCCCGGGCGGTGGGGCTGCTGCAAAGCATTTTTCTGACGAAAAAAAAAGTAAATACCTATAATTATAATACATAGAAAATACCCTGACTCAAGAATAGCACAAATAGTCTATAAATCTTTGTTCTTAGTGCCCTACTGTTCACCTCTTTCATTAGTTGACTGCACATATCCTTTTACTCCTGCAATGGGTTTCAACCAAAATCTATAAAAATTCCTAGGCCGCCGGCCAAATTGCACTGTAAAAAGTAGCATTTTTGTCACTAAAACGTTCCTTTGATGTTGTAAAAAGGGACACGTTTGGATTTTCAATACAGGTATTTGGAGTATCTATTTCGGTGTAATATCTGCGGTGTGTCACGTATTTTCGTCACGGAAACCACCTCTCATTATAGCCTGTTCAATCAAAACTTGAGCAAGAGTTGTTAATTGTGTGGTTTTAATGTCATCTCACATCACTTCTACTTTATGCTTGGCTTCATCTGCTACTTTGGTTTCTCTATCAACATTTATCTGTGCAATCAATAATCTATTTTTATTGCAAACTATTGAACCATTTAGATTTCATGAGCTTTTTTCTTATTGTCGCCACATTTCCGTTGCACTGACCTACCAAAAATAAATTAGACCAGACCTAGAAAGATAGCATCAGAATAATATACGATCTAACTTAAGAATAGATTAGATCGTATATTATTCTGATAACAACTCGTCTAAAACGCATCTCATCTACGATTTTATGTCGTCTGATTAACACCGTATTTGGTGTTTGGACTGTCTGGGGGTGTAGTAAGGTTGAGAATCAAACTACACTTGAAATTGAATTAATTAATTAATTTGTCTAAAAAGCAAGTGGTCTACATCTACCTACATATTAAAGATAACAAAGACAGATCAAAAATACAAACATAGGAAATAGGGAGAATAAGGAATAGTTTCTATTCTAATTACTGTGTTCAATAGAAACTTGAGCAAGACTCGTTAACTACATTGCTTTAATCTCGTCTATTGTTACACAATGATTTATTATAATAGGTAATGTCGTTGGATGGTAATGGCTCCTTTGCGTGTGCTCATAATAAATTAATGTAAGTATAGCATCGTTGGGTATGGTCAGTGTAGTAAGGTAGAATGTTTCCATATCATTTGAGATAATTTATAAAGACAACCTTAGACACTTTAGAAACAAATTCTCGTCAGTGGTCATTCCGAATTGCTGATAGATTAATAAATATATTTAACATGTATAAGTGCCCGCAATGGCCTGCAGACTTAATATTTTTTTTACAATGGAAAAAGCTTTTGAAGAGCATTATTATTATTATTTTTTTATTTATTTAAAATAACAAAAAACTAGCTTAAAATTTTAGTTTATCGTGCAGCAATGACGACCTCCGTGGCGTAATGGTTACCACGCCAGACCGCCACCCAAGAGGTCCCGGGTTCGATCCCCGGTCGGGTCATGATGAAAAACGAACTTTTTCTGATTGGCCTCGGGTCTTGGATGTTTATCTATATATGTATTTGTTATAAAATATAATATCATTGAGTTAGTATCCCATAACACAAGTTTCGAACTTACTTTGGGGCTAGCTCAATCTGTATGAATTGTCCCTATACCTATATATATATATATATATATAATGTAATAATTAAATAAATAAATTGACAATGTTAAATGTAGAACTAAAAACTTAAATTCTCATGTCTAATCTAAACATTTATAATTAATACATAATCTAAACATCATCTTAACTAATATTTATCATTAGATGAACTCCACTGCTATTCTGTAATTGTTCAAATTGTTGGAAATAATTTAGTTGTAATGACATAAAATAAACAACAATCAAAAGTCTTGACATCTCATTACTGGATTCAATTATTTCCTTTTATTTGCTGTAGATAATCTAAACGCACCAAGTTTCATCAGAATTGGATGGAAACTTTGCCGGGATTCACGTAATTACTGAATTAAAGAGAGACTGAATTCGCATGACAAATGAAAGTTAAATTTTCACGTAGTCTGTAATTTTTATTGTGACTGCCTTTTAGAGCACCTACGTATTTTTTTTATTAAATTGAGTTATAAAGATAGACATTTAGTCTGTCATAGTAATTAGGAAAATTTCTTCAAAAAAAAATGGTTTAGTCATTTCGGGACAAGTTCATTACACGCTGTGTCTCCTGTATTGCCAGAATCAACAACGGCGATCTCAGATTGATAATAAGCATTGAATATCTTCATACCTGTTTTTCTCATATAAATTGGATGGATACTGTTTATCTTACCGTTTGAAGAAACCAGGTTATATAGATATCTTGCCCGCATGTCTAATGTAAAATTTCCTTTGTTCCAGATAACCAGTAAATGGTCCGAAAAAGAAGTGCCCTTACACAAAATGGTCGACTTATAGCACTGAACACCAAACAGTATATAGAAAGGTGGAGGTGGAAACGGAAAAAATGTTAATACTGACCATTACTTACTTCATTACGTTACCAGTTCTCACATCCAGATTAGTAAAAGGGGAATCCACAATGGACGAGAAACCACCACAACCAATGATAAGTTCAAGGGTAGTACGAACAAAGTATGGAGACATCAGAGGTTTCATAGTAACCCCAGAATCGAGGTTTCTAGAACCAGTTGAGGTGTTCAGGGGTGTACCATATGCGTCGCCTCCAGTTGGCTCACTAAGGTTCATGCCACCAGTATCTGGTGCCCAATGGTCAGGTGTCAAAATAGCCGAAGAGTTCAGTCCGGTCTGTCCACAAGTTCTGCCAGATATCAGAAATGAGACAGCAGTATTGAAGAGGATATCTAAAGGCAGATTAGAGTACTTGAAAAGAATACTGCCATTCCTGACGAATCAGTCTGAAGACTGTTTATATTTAAATATTTACGCACCAGCACAAGGTAATTGTTTATCCATACTCCATACCAATATTATAAATGAGAAAGTGTGTGTGTCTGATTGTTTGTCCGTCTTAGTAACAAAAAATAATGCATTTTTTTTTTAAATCTGCCCCCAACCCCTTAAAAGAGGGGGTGAAATTTTATATGGGACTTTTCGCAGTTTTCAAGGTAGGAAGCAAGGGGAACCGTGTTACCCCGAATTTAACGCGAGCGAAGCCGCGGGCAAAAGCTAGTTCCTATAATATTTTACTTTATACAAATTATGATTGTCTGACACTCTCAACCATAATATTATCGGATTGAATTTATACTTAAATAATTATGTTACAGAAACTGGCTATTATTCAGTTAGGAGACTTATTCAGGTTTAAAAAGGGTATACATATAATTCAACAAAACCTTTTAGTGATTTAGTTAAAGATAATAAGTAAACAGACACAAAAAAATTTTTTTTTTACTCGAGAAACAACTTTGTTTCAATGATATATAAATATATTATTATCCATTAAATTAGTCAATTTATGATCTTCTGCTCCGATAAAGCACGATTCTTGTAATTACTGTAATACTCCCAAATTAATATCAACACTTTACCTCGAAAGGTAAATATTGATGGTAAATATTTCAGCTCAGTTATTAAATTACACAGCTGTTTAGATGCCAAGTCTTGCTTCAATTTGTACGGAAATTAGACTTTATTGCTCTCAATAAATAATAATCGTTGCTTTCTTTGTGGTTACGTAATACTTTTTTTTGACAATTAGAGTAACTTTATGTTAAAAATATGATTGCCTTATTTGAAGTGATTTAATATCGTCGAATAAGTAGATTTAGGATCAACCTAATATTTATTTGAGAATTTTCTGAAAATATGGGGATTACTAAAGTTTAAATTTTGAGAATATGGTTTTAAACAAACGCAGTTATGATTTTATGATATAGATAGATAACACGGAATAGCAATTTACGTAGCGTACAGTTAGTTTTTTAATAACCAAAACATGGCTATAAAGACCAAATCTAATTAGTAAAAGAACTTTGAGCTCGATATCCACCGAAATGGAAACACACACAGCAAACAGCCAATTCAGAATTCATTAAAACTTATAACAAAAAACAGTGGGAACGGAGTCTTATCCCAGAGAAAAATAAAGGGAACGGTGTAATGAAAATCCAGTGTGAAGTTTATAGACTAAGTAAAAAGAGAAGGCGTGTCTTATCAAGATTCAAGACGTTGACGTAAAGTAGTGAGCGCTCAGACCTCTCCATCAACAAAAGCTCTTAAATAGAATGGAGGAAAATATGATTGTCACGCTTAACGTGATGCTTCAATCTATTTACCTAACCCTTAAAAAAATCGAAAAGATAAACCAAGGGTTAACTGAAACCTTTTTTGTCACTGTTAATCCTTTGCTGATCTTTGTTTATTAATAAGGTGGATAGAATTCCACCTATTCCAAATAGTATTTCTTTTGTAAATGGCTAGCTTCACTCAATTTCTTTGAATGGGGTACTCCGTCTTTCCAGCAATAGTCTTCCAGATGCTGTAGGTAGAACTACGCAAGCGCTACTGTTTTTACCGACAGCTTAGGTCGCCGAAACAATGTTAATAGTAACAAACGTTTCACCGTTATCAGAGACTGCAGACAAGGAGATTCGCTGAAGAATCCATTGAGCTAATAAGATTTTTGTTTCCTATTTTACAAACTTTTCTGTAATGTTTTCTATCGATAAAAAACATAGATTTACGAGTGCCTAATCAAGTTTTATTACGTAAATCGACAATGCAATGTTATTACCTTGTATAATATTCAATAATTTAAGCAGAAAGATCGTAAATAAATAAATATTGTTCAAACTGGATAAAAACAGGGTAAACGACACAACCATATCGTGACCCAAAGAATATCTAAAATCGAAATTTTCAATATCTTCAGCAAACAAATAAGACAAAAAAAAACAATACAAAAAGGAAGCAGAAACAAAACGAAATTACGAATACCTGAAAGTATTCAGCAGGCCGGCATCCAATTGAATATTCAACTCGGAATCACGGAAGCTCGCAATAATTTATCCGTAGGCCACGATCAATTAGGAATTTACATATCTTTCTAACGTACCTACAGTCGGACACACGTTCCGAAATGTGGCTACGGTATTTCGTCTATCTGAAACTGTTGATATTGCCAAATTCACCGTTAGCAATGATGCGGAATGAAAGCAAATTCAATACCCCCGGTGATTCGTATTCGGTCATAATTCATTTTTGCGTATCCGCTGCTGGTTTTATCTGCTTCCGTTTGTTTACTGAGGGCCCCAGGGGTTTGTTTAATTATTATGTCCGTGACAATTTCAGTGTTATCCTGATTTTATACAGTTACTTATTTAGGGATTAATACTTTAATGTTTTGTTTTGATGAATCGACCCCACACCACATCATTCTATGCCATCTAGTTTTGAATTGAAACCAATATGGCTCCAAACTGGTCCGCGTCTCGGCGCCAGACCAGTGTTGTTTTTTGTTAATAATAATTACACACATGGAAAAGATACTAGACTAAGAACACTAGATAAACAGTCATGTCAAGACACACATTTTTTTATCTGGTGAACGTTCCGAATCTGCGACCCTGGAGATTAAGTAGCCATTGCTTTCCGCTAGATCACCGGGCTTGTCAAAGCCCCTTTTTATCTTAACCTGACAGTGAGCGATTCCCCTGTAGGAAAATTTGATTTTTTCTGTTGATGTAGGTATACTAAGATACAATTCTACTATCTCTTACACGTTACGGTAGGCACGTTAAGCTGATGGTATTGAGTTACAACAGCGATTAAGCCAAGTCGATGGTCGACAGGTGGCTTGAACTAGCCAGGTTTATCGTGGTTGTCAATAATTTTGAAAAATAAGCGAAGTGAAAGCTTGAATAAGCTGTGCAACAGGAATTTCTTGTATTTATTAATCGTAGGTACACAGTAATGGAGCGAAATGGACAGTATGTCTAAGTTAAATCTGTTTTTGAACATGGTGTTCTATGAAGAATTTACAAACGACAGACAAATGGTGTGTTGTCCATGATATACAACATAGTGATGCCGCATATAGATATTGTCACTTATAAAGCGACTTCATATTACGTCCCAAGCGTACGTGCTGCAAAAATCTAATAGAATTTGCATCTTTTACTTCAACACATGCAAATATGGATGTAAAGTATCTTGCATTTATCAATTTTCCAGAATTATCATAACTGGCAATACTTGTATCTGCAAAGTGTTCTCAATTGAATTTGAGCTGATTGATAAAGAATATGTTATCATTATCATTAATATCCTCACTGTGACGTAAAAATAAAGCAATGGGTCCCGCTTTCAACGTGTCTGTTTCCGTGTTATCTGCTTAAATAGAATCTTGTCTTTCAATTTCAATATAAGACAACCTCTAAATAATTAAAATCTTCATAATCAATCAAAATCATATCACCTAATCATCGCTGCCTCAATATCAACAAAAAGGAGTTTAACAGCGATAGAGAATCCGCTGGAATTTATAGATCCTCCGTTGATTTATGCTCCCTGGCCGATCCATCAACCCGGATAACAGATAGTGTCGGCTTCGGTTGTGGAAGCATTATTCCCGATTCATCAATATACCTATATTTACATACTTCGGATTCCGGCAGAGAGACGCCTGTCAAACCTCTGACAGTTTTATTGCTCCCCCACGACATATTTTATGCGTTTTCACTTTATTAAATGAAGCGAGAAAAGTATTATGGGAATCAATACTTTTTTCATCGTCTTTATTATCAATGTTTATCTTAAGCTTTATTTGTTGTTATTATATTGATAAGAATCTTTTTTGTGATATTAAAGACTAATATTGCAAGTTTAAATGACGTCGACGAGAGAGGAAATATGTAATAAAATATTTGGCGTATAAAACTTCATTTTTACTTAAACCTTATTAGATGTTAGCATCTCTGTATATCAACCACGGGCACAGAAATTATAACGATAGCTGTCCACACGAATTTTATGTCAGTTGTATTTTTTTAACATAAAACGAATTGATATATCAATGTCATCAAAGTAGTTCATTCAAATCCCTTTTCCACGAATGCGTAACCATTATCTAATGTTTCACTTTATAATAGAACTAGCTTTTTTTGCCCGCGAATTCATCCGCGTGAAGTCCGGACCCGTTCCCGTGGGAACCACATATAATTTAAACTATAGCCTATGTCACTCCCTGATAATGTAGCTTTCTACTGGTGAAAGAATTTTTGAAATCGGTCCAGCAGTTTCGGAATTCGGAGCCTATTCAATGCAAACAAACAATCAAAAAATCTTTTTAAATAATATTAGTATAGATAAAGAGATTTTAAATTTAATAGAATACATATTTCGTCTTCAAACGTTAAGCTGCCTTTTATCTTCACTGTATTTTATGCATGATCATTTTTAAAAATTCTCCCATTTTCTTTTGTGATAACATTATTCACGTACTTACGGTCGCGTATTTAAGATTCCGCTACGTAGGGGCACGTCAAACGTTTGACACTTTTATTGGTCCCTGATAATAAGGGAAGATATTTTACATGACAAAGACGTTATTATAAAATTATTTAACGAATCAAATTTTAACGCTGCTATTACCTATCTATTGTACTAGGCTGGTGTCATTCTGAATTTCGACAATTACTTATTTATTCTGACAGAGCTCAAATTTCGAAACCCAGTAGTTTTTATAGTACTCTTTATTTCGACAGAATATTATATTTTTGAGTTCGACAAATTAATTCGAAAATCTTCTGTTTTTGCTAAAAGCTTTGTCGAAGAGTTTTAGAGAACTACTGGGTTTCGAAATTTACATTGCCATTGCCACATTAAATGTCGGAATTCAGAATAACACATATGGCATGTCATCATTTACTCTATATCACAACTAAAATGAACTCTTCGCGTTCTATAACAATTTGTGACTTTCAGCAGAATCGCTTTCCGACTACTTCACTCAAACTGTTACGATCTAGCTTTGTGAAATGCCTTGTGAAACCTAGATCGAGTTTGATCACACTATCGTAGGATTAAACTCTATAGGTCGCTTGCCATATTGTATTGGAATGGAGGATACGAAAATCTACTTTGTGATCGTGTTGAGTGTAGGGAAGACGTTTTGAACTATTTCAAATTTAATTTAACACAAACATTTTTATGTTTGTGTTAAATTAAATTTGAAATTTTTGAAATTTGAAATTTAAAAAAAAATTGAATTAAATTTGTCAAAATTGGTGAGAAAAATAAATAGGATTTTTCCTATTTATTTTTCTCACCAATTTTGACAAATACAGAGCATAAAAATTTAACAGTATTAAAATTAAAATAGTAATGAATATGAAATAATTTTCTGTAACAATGAACCTTAATGTAAACCAAGATTGTGAGAGACCGGTGATTGAGCTAAGCGTAGCTTGTATCTTAATGCATCAGATTTCTCCCATGTGGTGTAAAATAGCGTCACAAACTTAAAATGTGAATTTATAAAAATACAAAGGAACAGCACAATAGAGAAAAACAGAAACAATAAAAATAAAACCTGTAAGCCATGTAAATTAAAATTAAAGAGCAATGCCCATGAGCCTTACAGTGTCAGGCCCAAAAGTGAACAGTTATAAATTATACAATTTCCAATTGTTTTAATTAGCTCAATATTTACATATACAGAAAAATCGAATAGGAAGTCTGCCATTTCATTATTTTTATTTTAAAACGTCTATTACTTTGTATCGTCTATTATATTCTCAGATTCTATTCAGCATCGCAGCGTCATTTACACTTTAAAAAATCGCAACTATCGAATAATAAATGGTTACATAACTTACATATTATTATTACCTATATATTTATTTTTACATATGTATCTAATAGGTTTACAGTATAGTGACATTGCTGTTATCGTATTTATTGAATAATGAAATGACAGCTGGCTGGCTGACGGCTGCTCAAGCGGCAGACTTTTGGTATTGCCATGTTTTAAAAAAAAGTATCGATATTAGTATCGATTACGAATAATACCGATTGAGTGTGTTTTTATACCGGGAGTCGGTATGTTAATAGACTAGTTATACTTGCACATCATACTTTATTATAAAAATAAATAAACTATTGTACGTTGTTTCAGCAGGCAGTTTGTGCAACTGATTAATGCCTGTATCTAGTTATAATTATATAACTGGATACAAGATAATACCAACGAGATATCGATTTATTATTTTTTCATTTTATGACTGGATCAAAAAGATTGCTGTTGGCAACATTTTTTTATTATGTGCAGTTAATTATCATTACAAATCCTAATTATAATGATAAAATCAAATAGATAACTGGCACACTTTTAATAATAGCCAAAAATATTATTATTTATTAGTAAACTAAGTTCATAATTCAGATATTTATTTTCGTATTGTCCACGAGTGGGCCTGAAATGGGCATTGCTCTTTCAACAGGACGTGAATTTGGTATTAGGTAATGGAATGTAAGAAGTTTTTAGTATCTACATAATTAAGCTGGATAAAAAAAGAAAAACACCTAATAATATCCTAGTTTTTTTAGTTTCGTCCTGCTTTTTTGTTCTATTATCACGAGGTGAGAAAAAGAAAGAATTTATTGTATTATTAATTATTATCATCTCGGATAAATCGACCTCCGTGGCGTAATGGTTACCACGCCAGAACGCCATCCAAGAGGTCCCGGGTTCGATCCCCGGTCGGATCATGATGAAAAACGAACTTTTTCTGATTGGCCTCGGGTCTTGGATGTTTATCTATGTATGTATTTGTTATAAAATATAATATCGTTGAGTTAGTATCCCATAACACAAGTTTCGAACTTACTTTGGGGCTAACTTAATCTGTATGAATTGTCCCTATATATTTATTTATTTATTTCTATTCTAGGTCATAATCAAATGTTGAGGAATCTAGTTTATCGCAGCGACGATGTTTTTATTATGAAGTTCCTGCAAAATATTGATGATAATGCGAATAACATCTCAAATGATTTACAACAGTTTGCTATGAGTTAGAAATGTTGCAAAAATTTTGTAACATTTTTTACACAACAACAACTGCAAACAACGTAAATTTCCATTTCGTAATTGAATTTGATGTTAGAAAGGGCAAGGGAATCGCGGTAGAATGATCAAAGTTGCCCGTAGTATGGTTCCGAAAAATCTTATATACTTACTGAGTAATGTACAATCCGCCTTAATGAAAATCGCAGGAAGCGCCTTCGGGCGCATCATTTCACGTTTATTTAAAAGCCAAAAGACTATTTTCGGAGAGGGTGCTCCAAAAACCGCACTTGGGGTTTACGCCAACGTCTAGTTTACGAGTGATCGCGTGGTTTCTATTCTAATTTTTTTAATAATCATATAAGGATGTCAACTGCAGAAATACTTAAAAATGTAGAAAATTTTAATTGTATCAAGGTAGAAAAGGAATTTTTAGATTTTTTGTGTTTTGGGTAAACTTGAAACAGCTAACTCTCAAAATAAGACATTATTAGCTAATCTATATATATAAAAATGAAACCCGTTTTCCGTTGTCACGACATAACATGAAAACGGCTTGACCGATTTGGCTGAATTTTTTTTTGTAGTTTTCTAATACTCTGTACAAAGTTCTTACGGAAAAAAATATTAAGAAAATCTCTCAGAAAGATTAAAAAAAAAAACGAAACAGTACCCGGGCGAAGCCGGGCCGGGCAGCTAGTACCATATAAATATTTTTGACAATAATATGGCAACCATAAAAATATATTTGAGGTTAACTAGGTCTCGAAAGTTATAGATGACACGATAGTTTTTCAACAAGTAGAAGGCTAATTTATGATAAACAGATTTTAAAAAGGTTACTAACAATTTACAAAAATTTTAATCTCCATAATCTTATTATTTGTACCACACAAGCACGTAGATAAAAGAGTACACACACATACATGTGACAAAAGGCCCGAAACCCGGTAGACTTGAGTCTGGGATTTTCGTAATATGAAGGCTCAAATGCAACCCCAGGGCTTTCGGGGAGTTCATAGCTATGCTTTTGTTTTTATGAGCAAAATGTGCACCCAGAAACACCTTTGAGAGCTCGACGGGAAAGAAACTAAATTTATTTTAGTCTTTTTTGTCAACCCTATGAATCTTTTGGTAAACCTCGAGTACCAAGTAGATTCCTACAGAGGATTTATTATGAATGGGATTAGAGTGTACTTTGCCACGCTGTTCCAATGCGGATAGGCAGAGGCCAGTGTTTTGAAGCCGCCTGAAGCCAATAACTTGGCTTGCTCGAGATAACGAAACTTATCCAAACATTGGCTAGCTACTCAGCGACGCCATCGAGCTCCTCGTTATATTATACTAGCTTCCGCCCGCGGCTTCGCCTGCGTGGCCTAGTAACAATTAGCATATCTTGCTTCAGAAACAAATTCGGTACGGTACGGTTCCATCTAGTCCGATCAGGTCCGGTCGATCCGGTCCGGTCCGGTCCGGTCGGTTCGGACCTTATAAGGACCCTGCATGCCAAATTTGGAATCTCTAGACCCAGCGGTTTGGGCTGTGCGTCCCCTCGCAACTTCGTTTGCGTATATCTCGCTTTCCCATGGGAATTTTGAAAAATCCTTTCTTAGTACATCCCTAGACGTCGTAAGGAACCTACATGCCAAATTTGGAATCTCTAGACCCAGCGGTTTGGGCTGTGCGTTGATATACCCTCGCAACTTCGTTTGCGTATATCTCGGTTTCCCATAGGAATTTTGAAAAATCCTTTCTTAGTACACCCCTAGACGTCGTAAGGAACCTACAGTCTAAATTTGGAATCTCTAGACCCACCGGTTTGGGCTGTGCGTTGATATATAGTTAAGTCAGTCAGGACTTTGAATTTTATATTTATAGATTTAATTATTATTATTTATAAGAAATCAATGAATGAAAATGATAAATGAAAATTAAAAAATGTGTCTGTTTAGTTTAGGGTCTTAAGGTCTTTCGAATCGTCACAATTTTAATAACAATTTATAATAATTAAGTTCACCTATCATATCATTACCTTCTTGTTTAATAAAATAAAATTATGGTCAATAAAGGTAGACGGAGATAAGTCAAATAGAAAAAATCATATGTATTAGATTAGGGCTAATTTGCAGTCGAAATTTTAATTTCATACTTTTCTGTAATAAATAGTATTGGCCTAAATAACGTTCGAAATGAAATTGGCTATGATCCAAACTGGTTCAGCTTCACGGCAATTAGTACAGGATTGTTGATGAGAACTACTGTTCATGTATTTGCTAGTGTCTTGCATAATATATAAAAATTAGAGTCTGCACTGCAGATATACGGATTTTATTCTTAATTAGACGTCGTTTTTAGTCAAACTTATTAACCTTAACGTAGTTAAGTTCATGATGTTTAATTCACACTCCATTTTAAGTCCAGAACAAACAGTGAAACGCAACTGTAACGATATCCTTTGAAATTGGTTTTTAGCCAGTTGCAATCGTTTTTACACACCGCAACCTAAATTGTACTAAAACGTCATGAATGAATCATCCTTGGCGTAATGGTTACCACGCCAGACATAGACCCAGGAGGTCCCGGGTTCGAATTCCGGTCGGGTCATGATGAAAAATGAACTTTTTCTAATTAACCTCGGGCCTTGGATGTTTATCTGTACATGTATTTGTTATAAAATATAGTATCGTTGAGTTAGTATCCCATAACACAAGTTTCGAATTTACTTTGGGGCTAGCTTAATCTGTGAGATTTGTCCCTATATATTTATTTATTGAATAGGTACCGAAAAAGATAGACAGTATTTTGTTGTTATGGCCGCAACAGAAAAACATCATAATCTGTTAAAATTTCGACTATCTAGCTATCACGGTTCATGACATACAGCCTTGTGACAGACAGACGTATAGCAGAGATTTAGTAATAGGGTCATTTTGGGTACGTAACTCTAAAAACTGTAAATTATATCCAACAATAACCGTAAGTGGTTGACGAAAGAAAAACGTAATTTATGTATAAAATGTGAAATATAAACGCGATTATAATCCGAATAAAGAACATGCAAATTAGAAACTCTTTTGTATAACGCATTAAACATAGAGGCGCACAAAAACTTGATTTATTAAAGGAGCCAACGCTTCACCGAGCTAATTTTCAAAAGAGTTTTGGTCTCTGACGCGGGAAATCGCATTCATTTCGCCAAATAGAAACGGACGGAAAAATTTGAATGAAGCTTGGGATGAGATTAAAAATAAAATGAATGTGATATACGAATGTCCAGAAACCGCGGTTGGAAATTAACGGCTTAATTCTTTGCTTTATTTTTCATTTCGGGGTTTAATGCATCGTCATTCATGTTAATAACGCTGTGTGTTGGGCATCAGTAAAAGTATTGACTCGCTTTTGCGTCGCAAAGGTCTGGCAGTATGGAATCGTATGTTGATCATTATAATGTTCTATCATAATATGCAATCACTGAGCTAGACGCACTCTACGTATTGGAGAATAAGTAAAATATTTTCTTGAAGTTACAAAAAGAAATTTTCTTATATTGTTGCTGCAGCAGCTGATAATTTTGTCGATAATGGGCGATTGTGATTTCTACAAACAATTTATATCATTCGTTGGTATCATTCATTCCATAAACAGTTTTAAATTCATCTACAAGATCATAAAGTTCAATTATCAACGAACTGTCACTATAATACCTATTAATTCATTTTAATATTATTAATAATATTGTCTCAAATTTGCTCTTACAATGCTATAAATCTATCACATTCGAACCTAATTCATGGTCAGGTGACTAATTCAATTGGCAATCACATGAGCGTAATGTCCATTCATCTCTTTCCATCCGATTGGTCCGAATTCGCTTGATCGATTAACCAAAGCTGTTACTATAGAAAATAATTCGGTTCGTAGTGTTCTGTGCATGAAATAGATTCATATAAAAGCAGTAAGAACACATGCGAAGGTCAGGGGAATGACGCTGGAAGCCGCTGGATGCAGGCCGCTGCTAATCGGTCGTACTGTAAACGTTCGGGGGAGGCTTGTGTCCAGTCTTGTGTGAGATGATGATGATGATAAATATACGAAGATGGCATAACTGGAAAAATCTGAAAATAAACTTAATAACTAAAAATCGCAAAATAAATACAGTCACTGTCTTTTTGGTGTTTTCTTAGAACACTCACCATTTAATTTTCACTTTTGCAATAATCTGCATCGAGTTGCAAATAATTCAAATATCCCCGCAAACAATTATAGTCTTTTATTGCTCTTGTAATTCATTTTAGTTATTTTCTTTATTATTATTGTACCTTTTTAGAGTTCCGTAGTAAACTACAAGGAACCCTTATAGTTTCGCCATGCCCGTCTGTCTGTCTGTCTGTCCGTCCGCGGTCTAGCGCCTAGACGCTTGATGCTAGAAAGCTGTAATTTGGTATGTTTACACATATTATTAACAATGTTAACAAAGTGCTGGAAGAAAATTTGGGACTTTTTTTATTTTTGGGGTGCCTTCCCTACATGGAAAGTGGAAATGAATATTTTTTTTCGGATCCGTTTCGGAATTATTTACATTTATCCTGTCAATTTTTGTTTTGCACGGTGGTCCCGTCCCCCTCCCCCCGCCTCTATCTCCGAAAGTCTTACGTTTAGAAATTTGAAAAAAATCAAGGTAGTAGTAGTCCATATGCTGAACCTTCAATGAAAACTATAACGGTTAAGTAGGCTCTACTAGTTACCGAGTAATCTAGTTTCTGGCCTTACAATTATTAGCCTGTTATCTATATTATTGTATTGTTTTTTAATGTTTTTGTTGTAATGCTGTTTTGTGTATGAATAAATAAAATTAAAATGATCTGCTATTTTTCTGGAACTAGACAAGTCATAGATATCAAAAATTCCATATTCACATTGTGCTGAATCTCTTGTGTTAAACAAATACTACGTAAAGTTCTAACACTCGATTCAACTTGTCTCAGTCAGGTTGGCTTTATTCAGATTTCGTTCCAGTATTGTCACACTTCAATGCGGCAACTTAGATTTCCCCAGGGCTCCCTACGGTTTGTAGTTTAGGACAATGATTATTTACATATTCACTTTTAATAACATTTGCCTACATATTTGGTATATCAACATAAGACCTAATAACAATCACAAGAATATGAATATTGTCTGTTTTATTAACAGACAAGTACACAGAGATTTATTTATATTGATTTATTTAGGTACACCAACAAGTTACATGTTCATATTAAAAATAACATTATGTGGTAATCAAGCATGAAACCCAAACCCAATACCTATAGAGTATATTGGGTTTGGGTTTCATGCTTGATCATGCTTGGCCCGATCGGGCCGCCTATTAAAATCGATATAAAAAAACTTTGTCTCTCTGTCTCAACACATATCCCAAACCGTTGAACGTAGAGACCTGAAACTTGGAGGGTGGCTTCTTGGTATGATGTGGGCATCCGATAAGAAAGGATTTTCCGAAATTCCCACGGGAAAGCGGGATACACGCGAATGAAGTTTATTTATTTATTTATTTATTTATTTTACAAAAACACATATAAACTTACAGACAGTGCATCCAAATCATTTATATGCTAGTCAGTCATTATAATAGAATATAAGAAATAACAATCAAATTAAAATAACAAATATAAAAATAATAGAATTTAAAATTTACAGACAAAATGGATAGAAACATTAAAACAGCAAAATATGTCAGATAATATAACTAATAGAATTTAAATACGTGATTATTTTGCGAATGAATACACTAGTGGGGTCGTGGAAAATGTCTACTTCGCTGTGCCTAGCGAGCATATCCCTGAGCAGGTGTAGGGACCTGATTGTTGGAGCGTTTTTTGCGTAGTTAGTACGAACCGCAGGAGGAACGAACAAACGTGGCCCTCTACGGGGCGCCTCAATGGCACCACCACCCTGGTTCCAACGAATCGGAACAGACAGACCCAGTTGGCGCAGTGGCGTCTCGTTGTTAACTTTGTTGTTAAGTTGCGCTGGTTTTCCTAGTTTTTAAACACTACTCGATTGGTAGGTGAACACAACATTGTCGTACAAAGGTGCTTCTTCACCGCGAGCATTCGCGTGTAATGTAACATTTTAGATTCGACTTGGAGCATTACATTACGATACTACCTCCCCGACTGACTGACGAGCGTTCGCCTCCCTCACTGCTGCAATGCTCGAATCTGAGCGTTACATTACACGCGAATGCTCCCGGTGAAGGAGCACCTTTATACAAACATTTAAAATACAAATAGATAATAATAAATAAAGTAGGTACAATATTAAATTCAATTTGACTAACGAAGTTATGCAGTTTAGCTAAATATAGAGCCTAAATATTCTCATTGCGATGATGACTGAATTTTATGTTTGAATTTTGTAAGAGAGTCGTGGTGAATATTGAATATAGTCATCTCTTACATTTCCGATTTAGACAGAGTGAGATTTATCGTTATATATCAACCAATAGTCACGCTCGCAATCGGAACTCAACCAAAAAACGGTACTCCTTAGTTAAAAATATTGTTTATCTAAGCAAAATAACTTTAAAAAAGCCGTGCAACAGATTTTTATTTCCTTTTTACTGTCACTTAGTTTTATTGTTTCTGAAAATTTAAAGCATTACTATTTATTATGTATGTACCAATGTAAAATCGGTGTTAAATAAAAAACGATTACTCAAAATTTTTGTAGGCATCAAAAATTTCAGTTTCTCTAAATTCGCTAGTTTTAAAAAAATGCTTTCCATACTTAAAATTTTTTGGACTACGCTTGAAAATTTTCCTTAGCATTTTACGAGAGCAGTGTAAGATGCTATTTACATAAACGAGGTATGATTATGCTGAAATTTTGACCGGTATGTTAAGTCGATGGATACTTACATCTGAATATTGCATCAAGTAGGTCGAAAGTTTAAGTATTTGCTGAAAGTTTTGAGATACACTTCCGGACACTTGAATCGAGCCACCCAGCAGTTTCAACTTTGATTGCTGGTAACTTAACAAAAGTATATGATCAACGAAAAAGTTTTTATGCAATTTGGAAGCTGGTACACTTTACATTAATAAGGTATACTTAATTCCAAATTTAAATTTCAATAACTTGATAAAATTACAATTTTAAGTGAAACTTGTCCTGTAACCTTTCTCAAAGACAAGACTCGGGTTGAATTTTTGAAAAAAAAAAGGAATTATTGGAAAAAAAAATTATTCAGTAACTTGTATTGCCTCCGAGAGCGTTTATGATTGCAGTCATGCGATTTGGCATGGAGTTAATCAACGTCATTATGAAGTGTTGTGGAATGTTCTCCCATTCCTCCTCGATGGCAACTCTCAGCTCTTCCAAAGTTTGTGGTGCTGGTTGGTGAGCTCGAACACGCCTCTTTAATTCGTCCCATAGACGTTCGATGGGATTCATATCAGGGCTCCTTGCTGGCCATTCCATTGTCGTGATTCCAACATCATGAAGGTATGCCCTGACGATTCCTGCAGTGTGCGCTCTTGCATTATCATGCATAAAGATGAAGCCTTGGCCTACAAATCCAGCATATGGCATCACATGAGTCTCTAGGCAATGGTTAATGTATCGACGGGCATTTAGTGTTGGTAGACGTGGTCCTGTCACAACCTCTAGCCCAGTTTTACCATCGGCAGATATTCCTCCCCAGACTATCCACGAGCTCCCGCCATAACTCACTCTCTCTTCAATACAACACTGAACAAAGCGCTCTCCCCGCCTTCGGTAGACCTTCCTCCTTCCATCATTACCATAAAGCATAATCTTAGTCTCATCAGTAAAGAGTACCTTGCTCCATTGGCGTTGAGTCCAATGCAAATGTTCGCGTGCAAACTGTAAGCGCGCCATTCGGTGAGCTCTTGTCAGTTTCGGCCCGTTGGCTGGCTTATGTGGGCTCAGACCACGTTCTTTAAGTCTTTGTCTAATTGTTCGCGCGGAAACAGCCACTCCATGAAAGTCTCGAAGCTGTTCTTGGATCTGTACAGAGGTGAGGTGACGATTTCGTAAACTGGTTGTCGCGATAAATCGATCCTGTCTTTCTGAAGTTACCCGAAATCGCGGTCTTCCTGGACGGCGCACGTATACACCAGTGTCGAGGTATCGATGGTTTACCCTTTGCACAGCAGAACGGCTTAAAGCAAGCTGTGATGCTACATCGCGCTGACTTCGGCCCGACTGTAGAAGCGCCACAGCTTGCGCGGCTAGAAGAGGCGGTGTATCCATAATTTTAACGTTTAAATGGCTCAAATTAAAAAAACAACAATTTTACGATGTCTTAATTTCAAAACAATTACGGTGAATTCAAAATTATGGAGTTAAATAAAAAAATTATGTTAATTTAGATCAACTTTTCTTTTCAAAAGAATACACTAATTTGGATTTTGTTTCGTTTTTCCATTTGATAAATTCAAAATTGGAACAACAGCACTTCAAAATCATTATGAATATACCAGCATCAAAACTGCATAAAAACTTTTTGATGAACTTAAGAATATTTTTATGTTCTATGTCATTACACATAAAAATGTAGGGTGGCTCGATTCATGTGTCCGGAAGTGTATTATCTTTATAAGAACCTCAATGTGGAGAATACCATACCCTAGAATGTGGAGGTATGGAGTCAGATCTTACTAGCTTGAAGTTATATCACCTTGGATAACTAGGTAAGAAAACGCTTTTCGTAATAGGTATATTGTTTTTTTTTATGTCACAAAGTTGGCAAACAAGCATACGGCCCGCCTGATGGTAAGCATCACCGTAGCCTTTAAAGACGCTTGCAATACCGGAGTATCACTCACTCGCGTGTCAGAAACTCCCCAACTATATCAGACAGTGTACCTAAGTGTATGTATGTATAGCGTGTTGATACTGTTGCTAGTCGCTTACAGCTTGTTTATTACAATTATATTATGGGTAATTTACTAATACTTTATAATTTATATATTTACAAATACCTTTTGAGTTATAACTTATATATTATTATGACAGATGTATTCTATTATATTTATTATGTGCCTAATAATTTGTGTGTATAACCATGGCGAATGAAAAACTTCATGTATCTAACTTGGGTTACAAAGTACTGGTAATAGATTGTGGTCACTTGATTCTATTGATTTGTTCCGCATCATTGTACTTAATCATAGAATGCTGATGGACATTGGCGAATTTAATATAACAAAGATAATTGTTTTCAAAAATGTGATAGATTGGAAAAAAATAATAATAATAAATAAATAAAAATAAAAATAAAATAATAATAATTAATAAATAAATTTTGCACTATTATTCGAAAAAGTCTAATTTGTGACCGTATACAAAGTATTTGATTTCTTGAATAAAAAAATTAGGTAAAATAAAAAGAAAATAATAATATAGGTTTTTATTTAATTGAAAATTTTGTCACTATTAGACCGCACTCACACGTTGCATGTTTGAATTGCTTATACATAATATTAAGGTATTAAGTATTATAAGTAATTATAAGCTTCCATGTTTGTGAAGGAGCGGATAGGCCTAACACAAGCATTTAATATGCTTAAAAGGCAAATCCAAACCCCAATCTTATGTAACTCTTTAGAAAAATAAACATTTTTGATTTTTTTTTTTTTTTAAATTAAGTTATCAATCCCATGAATCAACAGTTTATTAGTTCTATTACGGCTGTTGATGGATGACAGTCGTTAAGCCAAGTCGGTGGCCTTAGGGCGTTCTGAAAACACCGGCATCTGCCAATCCGCATTGGAGCAGCGTGGCAGAGTACACTCTAATCACCTTTGATTGAAAGGAGACCCGTATCCCAGCAGTGGGATGATTACGGGTTGATATGATGAGGTACTATCAAGGGGAGTAAATATCAAGAAAGTAAATTAAACAAAATACTTAGTAAATTGTATATTTTTAGTAAACAATCCATTTTTAACATAAACTACTCTATATACTACTACCATTTCGGACACAAAGCAAAATGACCACCGGTAAAAGAAATGGCGAAAGAAAACCGGTTACGGCCTTTTTTTAATAGAACTTTCACAAATACATCGAAAATTATACCAGCACATTATTACAATATTACGACCATAATAGATAAAGAAACAAGTTTAGTACTTAACTTAATCTGCTTGTTGCTAGGTGGTAGGAATACGTGCCAACAACGCGACTGACTATTTTAACTTTTACTTTGTTAAGTACCAGAGAATAAGTGTCAGTTTAGAACTTCGTTAACTTCAGTGCGAGCCAGGCTTATTGGCGAGTCAACTCGTGTCGCCTTCGGGGGTAGAACTGTGTCTACTCCGCGCATTCTACCGCTTATATCAACTCTTTTCCCACCTCGCAACAGGCGATAAGAATCAGCTACCAATCACAATTGAGCAAACATATAACTTGTTATTATTCAAAATATAGAAACATTACAACAGTTTAAGTATATTTTTTACATAAAATATAATGCAGAGTATCCTAGGAATTACATAAACATTAGAATAATCTAATTAAATCACAGTTTTTGATGAATAACGTCTAGCCAATAGCAATCAAGATCTGAAATCTAACTGTTAATCATATAAATTTATCAAGTAATGAACTTTATTAACTTTAAAACAATCGTATTATTATGAAAACATAATATTAACTTATTTAATAAAAGTAAATATGAAAATAACTCAAATATTTGATCAGCGTCGTTTTTAAGCCAATCATAACATACTACATGCAGTTGATCAGCGACATTAACCAATCACGACAGACTTTGCTTTTTCACAACACAACTTATAAAGTTAATTTATAAAATTTGAGAAGATACAACTTTCTAATTAACATATTATAGTAAATAATAAAACAACATGATTTATTAATACAATAAATCATGGTAATCATAACATAATATTTGGTGAACCAATTCTATCTAGCTAATCACACGACCTTCGGATTTCCGGTTTTTCAAAAGTCATAATTATTAATTTGAAATCACTACAGTTTTTAATTCTGTTATTACATGAATTTCTAATAATTCATAAAATTATTTTAATCAATATATTACTATATATAACACGTTCCTAACCCTCCCAACCGCCCCAAGTGGAGCTCTGGAGACCTTACTCACCGTAGGAACACAACATGGCCGAGACCAATGCTATTCGGCTACGATCTTCTGTAAGGTGGAGGTCCTTCCCCAGACAAGCTGCTCCGATTTGAGCGGATTATCCGCTGGTCCCTACCTGTCTCTTGTGTCGAAAAAAAGGTGTTAACCTGAATCTTATAAGGTGTGTTCTTCGTACGACGCGACGTGCATCTGATAAGGATTACCGAAATTCCCACATTCATTAACTTCTTGTTGTTTCTTCTTCTTGTATTGATTGTCAGCGACGGACAACAGACGACCTCCGTGGCGTAATGGTTACCACGCCGGACCGCCACCCAGGAGGTCCCGGGTTCGAATCCCGGTCGGGTCATGATGAAAAACGAACTTTTTCTGATTGGCCTCGGGTCTTGGATGTTTGTCTATATATGTATTTGTTATAAAATATAGTATCGTTGAGTTAGTATCCCATAACACAAGTTTCGAACTTACTTTGGGGCTAGCTCAATCTGTGTGATTTGTCCCTATATATATTTATTACTATATTTATTATTATCATCTATTCATTCCCTTTTTTTCTTCTGTTACAATGGGTTGTGAAAACACGTTTACGTAAACTTTAAAATTCCAATAAATATAATTCCGATAATAATTAAAACTCATTTTCGCATTTAAAATATATTATGTAAGCTTGATCCCGAAACCGTCTAAGTTAAGTATATAAATTCTAAGGTGTTAGAAACTTAATATTGCTGATAACACGTTGAATAGATCTTTCAACGGGTTAACTTACAAGATAACATATAAATAACGAAACTTTAGCTTGATAAGGGTAACTCCGAAGTTTTGAGTTCATGGTTTAGTCAAATTATAACTGTTTGTATTATAATTAAAACTAGCTTCTGCCCGCGGCTTCGCTCGCGTGGTCTAAATAATTAGCATTATTTACTTCAGAAACAAATTCCGGTCCGGTAATTCGAAATCTGGAATCTCTAGACCCAGCGGTATGGGCTGTGTGTTGATATATAGTTAAGTCAGTCAGTCAGTCAGGACTTTTATATGTCATTGTATATAGATTTGTATGATGTCAGCTGTCGCCCGAGTCTTTGCTTGCGTGTTATGTATTCTTAGGAGAGGTAATTAAGTTACCGTTAAGTTATTTTCCATTATACTGCAAAAGGTACAGAAACTTTTTGTTTAAAACATACGTCATATTTGGTATGTGAAGTCAAAATATTTTTTAGTAATAAAAGTTTACTCTGTACCAAATGTTCATATTAATTTATGTTAAGCATCAAGAACATTATCCTTCTACTACTCTTCATCAAACAAAAGACCTGTGTCTGACCTGAAAATCATTCAAAATGTCTGTTTCTAACACACATTTTTAATGATTTTTATAACCAGCCTCTAACTATAATATAAAAGTGTAGGCCTAGTCTCTGAACAAACTTTGCTTTGACTTAACTTTTCATGTGCGTATCAAATAGGAAAATTGTTTTTCATACATTCGAAGTGCTGTCAATAGAGTTTTATTCAAATCGCGCATCTCTCGTACTTTGATTCATGACAAAATGTGAACAAAAACTTGATTTATCCATTTTGTCCCAATTCATCATAGGCGATAAAGGGAGCTATCAGAACCAGGGCCGTACTCACGGCCTCAGGGGATTTGTCAACCGAAAAAATCAGTACTCGTCTTGACTTATTTTCTTTTTCATATTTTACTTTTCAACATTCTACCGCTCTCCGTCTACATTGCTGTGTCCTTGGTGTCACAAGAGACTGTTCCTGATTATTATATCTTTAAGTATGCTATAACAAAACAAAATAACGCTTGTAATTTCGTATTATACACACCTACAAGTTTATTTAAGGTTTACAATAACATTGTAAATTTATGTTACGTAGTGTGTAGGTGAATGAAAGTGTCTGTAATGTTACTAGTAAAAGAGTAAGTTTTCACTTCTGCCGGCACTCCCGGAGTGCAACCCGTCCTTTTTAGGGTTCCGTAGTAAGCTACAAGGAACCCTTATAGTTTCGCCATGTCCGTCTGTCTGTCTGTCTGTCCGCGGTCTAGCGCCTAAACGCTTGATGCTAGAAAGCTGTAATTTAGTATGTATACATATATTAACAATGTTAACAAAGTGCTGGAAGAAAATGTCGAAATAATTTTTTTTGTTGTACCTACATGTAAAGTAGAAATGAATTTTCTTTTACCTACCCCATATTGTGAGTTATCCTTAGATAGGTCTCTTCAACATTGAGGGTGTGGGAAGATCATTTTTCGATACAATGAAAACTATAACGGTTAAGTAGACTCTACTAGTTACCGAGTAATAGCTGACGAACTTATAAAACAAATTTTCTTTGATGAAAACTTACAAATGTGATGGAGCTTGATATTGGACTCAACTGAAGGCAAGCAAAGCACAGCAAATACGGAACCCTACATTGTGCGTGGCCCGACACGTACTTGTCCGGTTTTATTATTTTGTGATCACACAAAACTAAACGACGCTGTGTGTAGCCTGTATTAAAATTTGGATGTTCTATATTGCTTTTGTATTAATTACATTCGAATAACTTACTCGCACAAAATGCTAAAATAAATATATCTACGTATAAATTTTATTATAAAGTTAAAGTTCTATCACACTTTAGCTTTATATAAAGTTATATATCTAAAAGAATAATTACCATTAATTTAGCTCAAAAGTAATTTAATTCGCAAAAACATTTTGTTCAATATTATTACTACCAAAATTGTTATTGCTATTCTTTATAAGAAAAATAATATAACTCTTGAAGTAGGTACTTATATGAAACATAATATGGAACTAATATTATTAGTTCCTCAACTCAGTTCAAGTACTTTTGGTAATGCTCAAAGTTTTTCTATTATTAATTAATTTTCATTATTCTTGTTGTTTATTGGGATATTAACTATAATGTTTGTTTGAGTAATTACTTTTTGTATCTAATCTATACTAATATTATAAAGAGCTAAAGTTTCTGAGGTTTTGGGGGATAATATACTGAATCGATTTTGAAAACTCTTCTTTACATAGTATATATACATATATGTATATAGGGACAAATCACGCAGATTGAACCCCTATGCCCAATGTAAGTTCGAAACTTGTGTTATGGGATACTAACTCAACGATACTATATTTTATAACAAACACATATTATACATAAACATCCAAGGCCCGAGGCCAATCAGAAAAAGTTCGATTTTCATCATGACTCCTGGGTGGCGGTCTAGCGAAGTATAAAACGAAGTCTGTGCTTAGATAAAACTACGCAACGGATTTTGACGCGTTTTTTTTAATAGATAGAGTGACTCAAGAGGCAGTTACTGAAACGCATGTTAATTCCACATTAAAGCTATCTCTCTTTTTATTCATTAGTTTGACAGTGACAGCCACAATACAACGCGCCATTAACTTTTGACGGCTTAAAGCAATTCACGAATAAAGTTCGAGACATTTCAGGAACTGGCTGTAAATCTGTCATAATTTAAAGTGTCATTTATTAACGTTAATTTATTTTTGTGTAACTCATCGTAAATTCACTAATGTCAGCGTTTTGACAATTCTTAAACTTAATTTTCTTCTCCCAGCAGGAGTACGCGACGCATTGGCCCGGTATCCAGTACTGGTCTTTGTACATGGAGAGTCGTATGAATGGAGTTCTGGGAACCCATACGACGGGGCAGTACTGGCATCCCATGCTGGACTGGTTGTCGTCACTATTAACTACAGACTTGGGATTTTAGGTAAGTAAATTTGTTTTTAGGGTTCCATGGTAATCTAGCATTTATTAATATCTTTATAGTTTCGCCATGTTTGTCTGTCCGCGGTCTAGTCCAGAGACGTTTAATGGAAACCTGTAATTTGTCACTAAATTATTTATGCTAACAAAGTGTTATAAGCAGTTTCTTGAAAAAAAATTTTTGGGGTGCCTCTCATACAGGTAAAGAACAGATGATTTTGGTGTCATGCCAACATTATGATGTGTAGAATGACGTTAAATAGGTCTAATGAAAGGTCTCGTAACCATTAGCGGTGTGAGAAAGCTTTTTTTCGATAAAATGATCAGTTTATGAATTAACATTTAATTTTACGTGCAAATTTTTGTTTGGCATTGGTCCCTGTCCCCTCTATCTGCGAAACTATTGTGGTAGTAATAAAAATCTTGTACAAATCTGCCTTCTGAACTGGTGGTAGGAAAAACTATGACGATTCGAAAGAGCTTGTAAATATGCCTATTTGAATTTAAAAAAATATATATTAAAAAGAATCTTCAAAAAATTCTAAACTAATTGGACATTCAACGCTATATAAAAGGTTCATTGATTCAAATACTTAAGAGTTTGGATGACTCGTAAAGTAATTTTTGCCAGTCATTTTAACTTACCGAGATTAATAACTTTAATTATTAAATTGACTTTCAAATATACTTTGGAAAGAATAAGAAAGAAGGTATATAAATTCAAGATTTTTTTATTATCATCAAGATTGTTCTACTCAAAATTTGCATTTTAAACACATATTGTAGTCAACAAAGGAATTGACAAACCCCCACTGTACATGTAATACCATTATTTCTGCGAATTTAATTCTTGCACCAAAATAAAATAAAATCGTTTATCTTGCAAGTAGATTGCAGGAATTACATTTGCACATCAATATTTTTTATTCTACTAGAACTTTCGACGGGAATGACCTGTTGAAAAAAGTGCCGCAAGAAACTCAACAATTAGCCTTTTTAAAATGCCAACCAAAAAAACATAACCTAAAAAAATACTTGTTCCTACACAAATGTTTTGTTAATCAAATCCGAATACAGAACTATTTTAACGACACAGCCATAGACGAAGGCAACATTCAATAACGGAAAACATAATCCTAAACTCGCATGCCCGAAGGCCATAACACTACGACCACTATAATTATCGTTTAGGGAAGAAACACTTAACTTCGTTTATTATTGTCTGTTTGTTATATTTGAAAAGATATATTGCTGTATCTTTTAGAAAACTATTTTTTTAAAGTACAACATTTGTATATTAATAAATAAAAATTAAAACCTAGTCTCAAAGTAACCTAGGCTTCATTTCATCTACTTGTCTTTAAAAAAATATTATTATTTTTATGTCATACTAGCTTTTCCCCGCGGCTTCGCTCGCGTTAATTTTATGACTGTATAGATCTCGTTTGACAACAAAACAACCCATAGCGTGACTTGTGGCGCCATCTGTTGGCCGATACAGTGCCCTCTATAGTAGAAAAAATATTTTCCCATTGGAACGACATACTTTCACGGGATAAAAAGTAGCCTATGTCGGGCTCTGTACCCCTGACAATATGTATGCAAATTTTCATAATGATCGGCTGCTTGGTCAAGCCGTGAAGGAAGAACAAACAAACAAACTCACTTTCTCATTTATAATATTAGTAAGGATATGTCATACAGTAGACAAACAAGCAAGCGGGCCACCTGATGGAAAGCGGTCATGGTCATGGACCGCCGCCTATGGACACCAGGGACGCAATCAATGCGTTGTCCACCAACTTGGTTGGGGGAAAGGAAGGGAAGGGAAAGGAGGGGGAACGAGGGGATGGAGGGGGGGAAGGAGTTGGGCTCCCGGATCTCTCACTCACCGAACGAAACGCATTGCTGCTTCACGTCGATATTCTGTGAGAGGATGGTACTTCCCCGGTCGAGCAAGCCCATTTAATAATATTTGCTCTACCACTTCAAAAAGTTGCCAGTAGATTTACAATAGAAAGAAAATAATATACTTTTACTTATGTCAATGTTTCTAGCACTTGTTGTTAGTACCAGACTTCTAATAAGACAGACAGACCTACATAGAAAACACCCATACTCGAGAACAAACATTAAATGCTATTACATAAATGTTTGCACGGGAATCGAACCTACGACGTCTGGTGCCCAAGGTAGGATTACTACCAACGCACCAGGTGTTCGTTTTGAATGCGACACATTGCGACGCCATCTAACTCCTTTCTTGATTGTACCTAATAATTATGAACATTTTCCTTGAAACATAAAATATAATTTTATATGCGGCAGTTAACACTATTGATACAACATCTGCGTGTTACTACTTATTATAAGGCATTAACGATATGATAACTTTCAGTAAAAGGGTATGGCTTGCGGAAGACATTCTAATAACATTGCTATTACAACTAAGTAAGTTTTGTTTGCGATTTCTGTAATATTGACTTGATTGATTGTGTGGTGGCGGCGCGATGGTAGTAAGTAGCCCTACCTCTTGCAGCATACTAGACGGGGCTAGAGTTTTTAGTGCGAGTTTTTTCCAAGTAATTAAACAAACCGACCAAACAGAAGAACTCTCATTTTGCGAATTTAGAAGGCGTTTCATATCAAAACTGTACGGATTCTCTCTCTTTATGGTCGGTCCTTCATGTCTGATGATCGCGGTCATGGTGGGATTCCATTCGGGAATGGATGAATTGTCTCCACTGTCTTTCGCTACTTTGGCAATCTGATATATGGTTGATGGTTTTTGAGCATCTTTTAGTTTGTCAGTCCATCTAATTGGAGAGCCCCTTTGGTCTTTTATACGGCTTACTTGCTTATATTTTGAAGTGAGTAACTCGGCTGACTTGTATATGTGTAACACGCTCCTGGTCAATTCCCAATTTGAAACTTTATTCAATTCGGTCGATTTGTATACGTTAACACGTCCGAATGCGTCTGAAAAACTCTTACCAAGCAATCTGGTAGTGTAGTGTGGATTTTATTCATGAATTAATTAATTTTCTTTCAAGGTGTCGATTTATGTAGCTGGACCTTGAACTCTGCTCATCCCTTTGTTATTACTATGTATGTAACTAAGTACGTCATTATGTGAACTCCTTGATCATTGTACCGTTCCTCTGATGTCCAACACTGTCCCATTTCCCACTATTCCCGATTATTGTCCGTCCCACATTTAGGACCCTTGCGTGGCTATGTCGAATTTCCTATTTGTTAGGGTTGTGTATTTTTAGATGACATACGTCTTATAGTTCCTACTACCCTGAAAATCGTCATAGAAGAACCATTGAAACTGAACAGAAGTGACATAGTACGTGACTTTATACCAGAACGCGTGTATATTTTACGACACATCTGGATATCGCACAGATGATAATGCTAAAAATCATATTATAGTAACGGTATATATATATATATAATAGATAATTTTTTATTAAAAAAAATAAGATACATTTTTTTATTCCTTTGTGGCAAACGGAACTCTTTTTAAAAACCTCTTTTGTAAATAGTTATGTTACCTTTTTCTTTATGGTTTTTATATTCTATTTTACTGTCACTTCACTTCACTTTTTCACCTTCTCACCATCAATTCACATTTTTCTTTATTATAAGTTTTCTTCATCCCTTCCTCTTTTCCTTATCTCTCCATTCTTAATATCCTTTATGTTTAAAAAATATATATTTTGATTGGTTCAAGTTACTATAATAATTATATTTGTAAATGTTACTATTTTTAATGATTTTTTTTGTAATAATAGTATTGTTATAATGATGCCTTTGTGTCCAAAAATAGAATTAAACTTAATAGAATATGCTAGCTTGTCCGATTTCTATTATAATTTTGCATTAATTAATTCAGTGACTATTTGTTATTTTCATATTAACAGAATTGAATAAAATTTAATTCAATTCATACGTTCCCATTGAAAATTTTATTTGTTAAATTTGACAATTTTATTGCCTGCGGTGCAATGGGCATGTTTTTTTATACAATCATACAGTATTTTATTTAAACGTTACATTTATAATTAAAAAAATCTGAAAGCTTATAGGTTGTAATGAAAACTTCATCGACATTCACTACATGTAGAAGAAGTTAGGAGAAAAATAGACAAGCAGAAAGATAGTGTCGAACATAACTTAGTTTTATCAACTATCTTGTCTGCCACCTTAGTGATATAGAAACAAATCAGCCACGAGAAGTCCACAGCTGGACATAGGCCTCTCTCAGATGTTTCCAGTACGACCTGATAGCGTGAAAGTGGTCTAAATACAACTTTGATTTATACTTTTTGTCTAAATATTATTTTTAATGGAATATTGAACGTATAAATTTTAATAATATAATGGATACAAGGAAAGGGAGAGTAGAAAACAAGAGCTCAATGTACAATATAAAATAAAATAAAGGTTACAGAAGCAGAAAAAATCGATAGCAAGGACAAAGCACAATGAAAAATGGGAAAGAAAAATAATAAAGACAGATATCGAAAATATAAAATCTTCATTTTTATTTTATTTTATATATCATACAGTAGTCAAACAAGCAAGCGAACCACCTGATGGAAAGCGGTCACCGCCGCCTATGGACATGAATAACACCAGGGCGCTACCAATGCGTTGTCCACCAAGGAGGTTGGAGGAAAGGAAGGGAAGGAAAAGAAGAGGGAAAGGGGGAAAGAGGGGATAGGGAAGGAATTGGGCTTCCGGATCTCTCACTCACCGAACGAAACGCATTGCTGGTTCACGTCAATATTCTGTGAGAGGGTGGTACTTGGGGAAGTACTCGACCGGGGGGTCGAGCTAGCCCATTTCATAATAATTACTCTACCACTCCAAAAATTTGCTTATAGCCTGATGGCTAGTTCGTATCAAATAATAACAGAATGAATGTTACAAAATTAAATAAAGGCCAAATTTACAAACGTACTAGATTCTCATTCAATATATCGTAATTTAAGGGTTCAACAGTTGTGCTCAAATAACTATCTAATTTGTTCAAAATATATTGTCCACTTGTTGGAACTTTTGCGGTAAACCTGTTTGTAGTTTGTAGTACAATAATGGTTAATTTAAATTATAGTTTACTAGCAATTAAATCGGCTTTATGTGACCCGAAATCATTTATCACGAATACCATTACAACTGCTTTGGTGAATTTAGTTGATTCAGTGGTGCAAGTTCGATCTCTATACAATGCAAACAATTTTTCGATATGTTAACAATTAAAAAAAAATGTTAGTTTGACAAAAGGTTTTTTTAATTTTTTATTTTGTATTTATAAATGGGTATGTAAAGTTCGTAGATATTCCCAAAAATAATAACAAAAAATAATTGAGGCTTATAACAAAAAGGGTACATTAATTTACACCTAAACATTGGGTTTAAGAACGAGTTTTATTTGAAAATTGATTCTATCAGGATATAAATTTACACGCAAAATATTGGTAGAAGCAAATTGAACTTACCACGATTCTAACTAAAACTACCCAATAATATAAACAAAAACAATTTCACTGTAGATCTAAACGAATAGGTTGACAACCCTGCCCTATCCCGTCATTGTCTCAAAGGATAATATTCCACTTAGAAGGCGATTCAAGTTTATTTCTGTATTATTCGCGGAGTCAACGGTTGTGACAATGCTTAGGAGGACTTCAGATAAGATGTTATGTATTCAGGGTACACGTTTAACAAAGGGATGTTTGTTCTGATGTTTAAAATTTTCCGGCTTGGAATTTAACTTTGCCCTTTGATTCATTTTGAGGAGCTGTGAGGAGAGAGATGTAAAATGACGTAATGATGGAGGACGGCGAAAGAAAAATAGAAGTGTTAAATATTTATAAGATCAGAGTTCAGTTTAAAGCTTAGTATGCCATTTTGAAGTTTGCATCAGAAAGATAAGAATAACATAGCCCGGGAAATACTTAACCTAATAAATATTACAAACGCAAAGAAAGATATTCTAACACATTCCAAAACTTCGATATCATCTCTTACGAATGAGAAAGGAACTAATGCTACTTTTTTTGTTTCAATAGTTCCTACAAAGGAACTAATGAAGGAACTTCAAGAAATAAAGGAAAGTTTGTATGACTAGATAAAATGTCTGAATGTATATTACACTTTCACGCTCGAAAGATTTGTTTAAATTTCGGTGTCCGAGTAGTTTATTACCTGGACTAACACAGAATAGTTTTAATTGTGATTGCACGAGTAAAACTACTTGCGCTCTCTAATTTGTTATGAAACAAGGACTAATATGTCCTACATTATAATATTAAAATGAGTCTAGACTGTAATAAAATTATTAATATATATAGTTTAGACGGCTGATATAAATTGAGCAAAGGCCGTGCCTCCAAGAAATTAAATATTCCTTAAAGTTCTTAAAGTATTGTAATGAAATCTTCAAAAACTGAATTATGAATGAGGTAACAAATATCTATATTTTCAAAATGAAAAGTTACGCAATGTTTCAGGGTCTGAAAATTCCTTGCCTAAAAGCCTCTTAATTGAATAATTTCGTTTTAGCTTTGTTGCTAATTAAATTAATGTAATTATGCCATAATTCAATTAGATTTTGACGACCGGCTTCGCTCAGTGGTTATTTGCGCGACCACTGCTCGAAAAGGTTGCAGGTTCCTAAATATTTTTGCATTGGAAAATATTTTATATTTTTTTCAAATTACTACTTCAAAACATGGGAGCATTCAAAGTTATTATGTGTGATAGATAAATAATGCGCATTCTAAAATAAAGTATTCCCAAATAATTCATTCATTCGAGGTTTTCCCGCAACTGGTGTCAATTGCGGGTTAGCAAGTTTTCTATTCACTTATTTTCTTTTCTGAAAAAATGGCATCTTTTGACAATAGCCAGGACCGTCGCCTAAACGAAGACCTTAGACGAACGAACGCCCTTAGAAGACGAAAAAGCTGGAAATTTTGAAATCTATCTAAATAATTTATTAGGGGTTGAAAATCCGGCCGTCGCTCTTCGCACGCAAAGAAGGTTTATCAGATGTTAAAAAAAGAAGACCCGCATGACAACAATTAACAGAATACCGACTGGAGCCTGGAGCCAATAAGATAAGCAACAACGCTTATCTTATAGGCTTGCCTATACGTGCCACGACACGATCTTGTTAATACAAGCGAAGCTGCGGGTAATATCTAGCTGTAGATAAATTTAATCAAACGCGATCCAGCGGTTTAACCGTTTACTAAGGATTCTTTACACGAATACATTCTTAGAGCGAGAATAGTCCTTAGCGAAATCGCGTTAATAACTTCTTCCAAAATGAAATCTCGAAACACGAAGGAAGATCACGTTGTACCGTTTAAAACGTGCCTGAATTATTTAGTAGGTTCGGATCCTTTAAATAGTAATCACGTCTGGCTCCTTTCATTAGCGAACCTTATTTTATAGCATTTCCCATCTCTCTCATTCAAACTGGTATTGCATTAATTTGTTCCTGTCATTCTCTGCTTATTCTGAAATTAGAATTGATTTGGTTTTTGGTGTGAATGATAACTTGTGACACTAGATCTTCTATGAAATATTTTTTTAAATTAATTATTTCTAACATTCCCGTTTAATGAGTTAGGTATGTCTAAATATCTAAGTGAAAATGTCTAAGTGATGATAAAAAAGTAGTTGCGTGGATCCAGTTTCCTTGTTTACGATGGAGATAAAGCCGCGGGGGCTGGTGTTGGGGATTGAGACCACATTAGCACAAGTGTCCGACTAGGGGCGATAGAATTTGGTCCAATTTAACCCCAGCAAAACGCAAGTCTGTGTGTTACCCATTTGCTGTAACACCCTGTTTCGAGAACACGCCCTTTACCATCTCTAAAAGCATCGGGATACTTGGTGTCGAGATCTCCAGCCATGTTCAGTTCCGTAGTCACCTAGAAGAGAAGATCAAAAAACTTGGTGTTCTCAACAGAGCAAAGCGGTACTTCAACCAACGCCAACGACTGCGACTTTATAAGTCTCAAGTCCGGCCGCACATGGAGTACTGCTGTCATCTCTGGGCGGGAGCACCTGGTTACCAACTTGAGCCTTGTGACTCGGTTCAGTGTGAGCCGGTATTGAGCCCTTAAGCTTGAGGAGAGATTTTGCCTCCCTATGCGTGTTCTACCGGCTGTACAATGGGATGTGTTCTCAGGAGCTATTTGATATGATGCCAACGCCATCATTCTATCATCGCACCGTTCGCCGTCGACAGGGAATCCATCCCCACACGCTGGAACCAAACCAGTCCCGTACTACGCGATTCCAAAGGAATTTTCTGCACAGAACCCTCAGGTTGTGGAATGAACTCCCTGTCAGTGCTTTCCCTGGCGATTACAGCATGGGGTACTTCAAAAATGGTGTGAAGAGGTTCTTACAGGGTCGGCAACGAGTTAGTGATGCTCCTGGTATTGCAAACTCCATAGTGGTAGTAGGTGACTGCTTACCATCAGGCGGCCGTATGCTTGTTTGCCACCTTAGTGGTATAAAAAAATGCTTTATATAATTTTTATGCTTTCTAGATGATTCAAGAGGAATTAAAAGTCACATAGGATCCACCCGTGGATAGAAGTGGAATTAAAAGTCGTAAAGAATCCACCCGTGGATTAAAGTGGAATTAAAAGTTGTAAAGAATCCACCCGTGGATTGAAGTGGAATTAAAAGTCGTAAAGAATCCACCGGTGGATTGAAGTGGAATTAAAAGTCGTAAAGAATCCACACGTGGATTGAAGTGGAATTAAAAGTCGTAAAGAATCCACCCGTGAATTGAAGTGGAATTAAAAGTCACCTAGCGTCCACTGGGTGATCGAGCAGTGGATCCAAGTGGAATAGTAGGGGTTTGACTGGGCGTTGCAGTTGATGAGTTAGAAAAGACTTTAACTATTTTAATGAAATAAGATATAAAAACAAAATGTCTGGTGAAGATTATTTGTATTATTACATGATAAACAAAAGTTTTAAACAAAACGTTACATTGAAAAAACGGTAAAATCATAATCTCCTTCCTTCCATAATTCCTCCTTCTAATTAAGTTAGGGATCTTTTTATTGTATACAGTATAACTTGGGTATTTTAATAATTGAAATTAGTTTTTTTTGCCTAACCAAATAAA
Organism: Endotricha flammealis; assembly: GCA_905163395.2. Classification (NCBI taxonomy): domain Eukaryota; kingdom Metazoa; phylum Arthropoda; class Insecta; order Lepidoptera; family Pyralidae; genus Endotricha; species Endotricha flammealis. The sequence continues at coordinate 17,460,935 of LR990855.1, forward strand.
GATGTTATTAAAAAAAAGTGATAGTTGTAATATTTATTATTTTTATATAATTTTAAAGGGTCTTTGTGATTAAATTCGTTGTGAGCTCTAAGAGAGGTAGGGCACAGCGGATAATCTGCTCAAATCGGAGCAGCCCGTCTGGGGAAGAAACTCCACCTTACAAAAGATCGTAGCCAAATAGCATTGGTCTTGGCCATGTTCTCCAGAGCTCCACTTGGGGGGAGGGGGGATTGGTAGGGTTGGCAACGCGTGAGTGATACCCCCGATATTGCAAGCGTCTATAAGTTACGGTGATGCTTACCATCAGGCGGGCCGATGCTTGCTTGCCAACTTTGTAGCATAACAAAAAAGCTTTAGATTCTCCCGCGGGACGTTAATAAGCTTCATTGCTTATTGTCACTTTGAGGTGGCCGTTGTTGATACTGGGTTTGGAATACACAACGGTGAGAATGTGTGGTGGACATATCCCGAGTAATATTATAATATATGTAGTTTCAAAGACAGTGCACAATGTAAAAAATAAAAAGGCTGTAGCGTATGTTTTTTTTTATGACAAGGAGACATCGGGTAACTAGGACGTAAAGAAAGACATAGTAGGCGAGACTAATAATGGCAAGTCATTAGAAACAAAAGGTTTCTTACTAGATACCTATTTAATATACGCTGCAGTGTGTTCGGACAATCTAAAGCAAATAACTTGATTGTACAGTCAAGAGCACGTAGACCTTTACACTTCCAATATAAGCTGGCCCTGTGTACCATGCGGCGTAGCGGCTACGCGGGACCAGCTTATATTGGAAGTGTAAAGGTCTACGTGCTCTTGACTGTACAACCCAAATATCATTGTTAGACACAAAATCAAAAGGCTTTTATGGGATCAACACCCTACTTACCCGTGGTATTTGCAAATGCCATAGGCGGTGGTTATACTAATACTAATCGACGACTGGTTAAAATGATTAGCCTTTTATATCTTCTTTTATACATATAAAATTCTTTGTCTTGAATGACTGACGCATCAAAGCACAGCCTAATTAGTTGATCTGAAACTTAGTAAGGTTAAAATGTTCTTTGTTTAACGTAAGCATCCAATAAGAAAACAGTTTTGGTATTTCCCATAGGAAAGCGGGATACACTCAAACAAAGTTGCGCGGGTTTCGTTGGCAATAATATAAATTTATACAACACACGAATAAATTAATAAATGACTATAACGAAAACCGATATGTGATAAATCCAAAAATCTTAGACTTAAGTACGAATAAATGAGCTTGTTCCTTACGATGCAGGCCTAATTTTTATGTCTTCCATTTAATTTTCATGCAATATGGTTATTCTTTCACAGGATTCCTGAACCCCAGATCAGACGAGTATCCTCGTTCTCCAGCGAACTACGGCCTGATGGATCAAATAGCAGCAATGCATTGGATCAAAGAGAACGTTGCAGTATTTGGTGGTGATCCCACAAACGTGACACTGATGGGACACGGTACTGGAGCAGCATGTGTTCACTTTTTGCTGACCTCCTTAGCAGTACCAGAAGGTAAGGGATTTTTATTATTCGTGATAAAAGAAATAAAAATCGCTCGCCAACATAAGACCTCTCTGAGTGAACTATTTGAATTCATATTACCGTAATTGAAATCTATTATTGCTGGGTCACATAAGTTATAAATACGATACATATATGTATGTATACAATAACAACAATACATAAAGAAAACTTTAACAAAGCTAATATGGTAGAATCGTTTACTTAGGACGGTTTATATAGCATTAGGGAAAAGTGTAATTCAATACATGCCACACGAGTAGGAAAGAGTATCGTAGATATAGTACCTACGCCAGTTATGGTTATGCTTATAAGTGTTATAAAAAAAAAGGATATGTTTGTTTTTGATGTGGTTTTTAGATTATACTATGGTGAAGTCTTTTGTTAAGCTGATGCCCGCGGTTACCGTTGTCCTTATTTCTGGAACAATATACGGAGCTTGCAGGAAAACTATTACAAAGATAAAACTACTCATTCAATTACTATTTGAGTTATTGTGACTTTGTCAGAGCTGGCGTAATACTTTCAGTCAGGTTACTTCAAAGTTCACTAAATAAGCGTAATCTCATTATACCTGTCCCAAAATAAACAGAAGGAAAAAAATACCAAATGAAAAAGTAAATTTATATTTGCTAGCTATTATAAATAATAGGTGAGTTTTACAAAGAGTTTTCAAGAATTCCTCTGATGTTTTAATGGCACAAAATATACGGAAAGCCTTCCACGTGCTTGAATAATTTGGTTAGAAGAAAAAAATTGCCGCAGAAAAGGAAATAATAAATTATGTGAATTATGAAACATAAGCTATCAAATTCTCTTTTGAATATTAAGCGATATGTAAATTTAACATTACCCTTTGATAACTTGGTTAAAAATACAAAGTGTCTGGTTAAAAAACATTGCTGTTTGTATGAGATTTGAAAATCCAAGGGCCCGTAAATCCACACGTATTCTCTTAAACATACATCAGAGTCACGCTCAGGTTCTATCGGCACATCGATATCGTCAACTGACCTAGTAGATCTGACAAATTATTATGGGTTTGCGCTCATATCAAACTTCAACACATGAAGTACTTCTGTCGGGCTTTTACAACCCAGAGAGAAAAAGAGAATAGGTACATTGCAATATGCAAAACCGCTTTATATTAACATTATTGTGCGTTCGTAATGGATTTTATCCATCGTTGCAACAATTTGTTCGTAGTGATTAATATTATTGAACACATTTCTAAGAAAAGGAGATCAAGAGTTAAGTCCGTGAGATTTCTACAGGTGTTGGTGGTTCTTCATGTGATGGCATTAGTGTTTGTTCTCGAGCCCAGTTGTTTTCTATGTGGGCGACGGTGCCCATTGGAATGGAAGTTCCCGAGTGGAGCAACGTGTCTATTCGCGCACGCTGCTGTAGAGCCGTGCCCAAATGGGATGGGTCCACGGACACCCGCCGGCGGGGTTGGCAGACTGTCAGGTTCTTAGTCGGTATGCCCCTCATCGACTAGAGAGGTGAGCTCGACAGACAGCCGTCGCTTCCCCAAGTGGCGGAACATGCAGTAATGCATTTTCCTGACTATAAATTTAAAAAAGGTGTTTTCTATGTATGATAAGTATTTCATTTGCATTAATAACACAATCAGGTTAAGCCTATCTTACTTTGGGGGCAGGTGGTACTGTGCTGTGTGAATTGTATAAAATGTATTATATTTATTGTGCAATCGTACAATTAATATAATACATCAAAACATTGAAGATTGTGAAATCAATATTTCTAATAAGAAAGAAGAATAAATAAACACCTTTGCAAATAATAAGGCTTGAGCAAAAAAGGTCAAAGCATAAAACCATCTAACGTTTTGAAAAATCAATACTAAAATATCTCATATTAAAATATTTGCAATAATACAAAATCATTAAGAAGTATTCTTATCTTTTTCGATTTCAAAAGATTGTTCCTAAAATACTTTGCGGTCTTTGTCATGGGCGAACAGTGATTATTTATCTCCTTTTTAATCAGTCGATGATATCTCAAACATTTTCCTTTTATTTTCTTTATCCTCCTTTGCTATAGTGTTTTGATTCATATCACCCGTAAATCTACTTCCTTGTTATATCACCCTTTATATAATAATTCTATTCACATTGTCTCCATGTTTCCCTATCCCATTACTTCCTTGTTCTGTATCATCTCCAAATAAATAATACTCAATGACATATGCATTGTGTTCTCACAAATTGTTTCCTTTGATCCCGCTGGCTATGATATATAAAAGCTGCAATGTCTCCAATATGGCACACTTCAATTCAACTCACAATAGGATCTTCCGTATTTTAACCTTCGGTATTTCTTCGGTATAACATTATAGAATTCGCATACTCGTTTAAAGAATACCATAATTAAATCTGAAACTAAAAAATATAGCACACCTATCATCTATGTTGACCTAAAGTTCCTAGAGCATTTTTTTAAATATTATTATGTGATTATTAAATTTGTACAAACTAATGAATATGATATTACATCTAATTATTCAGATAAATTTTTGAGTTCTCTGACAAGTCTATATAAATATAAATTCAGGTAGACTGATATAATTTAACGTTATTTAGGAATATCAAATAACCATGCTAATTTAAATGAAAATTACATTTCAATATATTTGGCTCAAGATTTCCAGTGAATTTCAATGACTTGAACTACTTTTGAATTAGTACGTCATATTTTGATTGTGGTAACACAACTCTAACATTATGTTACAGCATTAGTGCGAAATATTATGGAACGGAATATAAGCAAAATCATCAAGAAAATGCTTTAATTCCCAGGAATCACTTAAATCTCGATTCTACTCGTACTAAAATACCTAGAGAGAATTCCTGGAAAGACTTCCACAGCCATTAATCTGAGTTGAAGTAGATCTCATAGAATGCTTTGAGGAATTTAATTGCTTTAATAACTACTGCGATGCATGCCAAAATTGAGATCTCACAAAATAGAAATGTAATAAGCAATGGTGTTTTAGTGTTATGTAATTGTTTTATAGATTTAACATTCCTAAAGGATAAAACATTGATCGTAATTGATACCGGTAACAGTTGAAAAATAGTACCCAATAATACCAAATAATGCATTCAAGTGAAATTTTAAAAGTCGCCTAGGATCCATTGATGGATTCAAGTGGAATAAAAAAGTCGCCTATGATCCATTGATGGATTCAAGTGGAGAAAAAAGTCGCCTAGAATCCATTGAGGGATCAAATAATGGATCCAAGTGGAATGAGGGTTCTTGCACAATAAGCAAGTGTAGAAATAATTCTTATTTCAACAAGAAGAGTGAAGAGAGAATATATGCGTATATTCTAAACAAGAGAGGTAAAGGAATAAGAGAGAGAAATGAAAGCTGGTACATCGACAAGAGCGCGGCCTTACATTTAGAACGAGGGTTAAACAAAACTGACTAACATTTTCACTCAACAACAATTCAAGTTTAAACAAAATATAAAATATCTTGACAATTCCCAGTTATATCTTAAATATTATTCAAAAGATGTACAGTTAGGGGCGGATAAAATCTAGAAAACAGTTATTAAATCCCTCGGTTGTGAACTGAATGCACTCCCATCTCATTTATTCAACGGACCCAAGACCCGGGGACGTAAATATGAAACAGTGCCTAAGTGGAGTGGAGATGAGATATTATTTTAATAAAATGATATCTACATTGTATTCTTCCTCGTGATAAGCAAAAAAAAATAATGTAAACGTATGTTGTAAAAAGAAATGCCGAAACACCGTTTGTCTCCAAATAATGTTTGTCTACCGAAATGGAATATAAGATCAAAAATTTAAAATGTCACTGTCAATGTGACATATCAAGGGTACGAAACAATTTTAAAGAAACATTAGGTGAATAGAATGTTTAAAATATCGCTAGTGTGCGCCTCATCTATTTGTAAAGATTAGTGTTAGATAAATTGACTTTTTTGTAAAACAAAGAGCTTATTCAAATAGTTTTGTTACGATCGATGCAAAATTGAATTTTACCAAAAAAATACTTTTTGCATAATGCTACTGAAAATAGGAAGTCAATAGAAATTTGACTAAATGATATCAAAATTTTAGTGACCAAATTATGAACTAACCCCATAAAAGGTTACGCCGTAGTCGTAAAAACTTGAGTTGTTAAATGTAATAGTACAATTAAACTGCAAAATGTATTAAAGTTTGAATAGTATTATTTTGTAAAAAGTCAACTAAACGGATTTTAACACACATTACCTATCTAGTTTTGCAATCTGAGTTACTTCAGAGGATTACGTTAAACCATCAGTCTCGGCTGTTGTCGATGGATGACAGTCTTTAAGCCTTCAGGCGGTTTGATAACACCGGCCTCCGCCAATCAGCGTTAAAGCAACGTGGCAGAGTACGCTCTAATCCCCTTCGGGAGACCCGTATCCATGCAATAGAATTGGTATGATGATGATGAATTACTGTAACACAGAATAGAGCTATGAGTCAAGTCAGTAACCGTTAGGTGACTTGACAACACTGACACCAGGTATAGCAGTTGACACGAATTGCGGGAAGCACACGGAAACAATAAGTTACTGTAACGAATATATTTTGTCGTGACCTATTCGAGATAATACCCGCGCAATGCATCTCTGCAGTTCGTTAATGCACGTGTTTTTGAATGCAATGTTTATTCTATTTTGCGTATTGTCTGTGGCCTCCGCTTAATCTACATTGTGGTTCGGATAAATAGCGTGCTTAACTCAATTTATTTTGATGGTTTGAATGTTAATGGTTTTTTGCTGGGATAGACGATAAAATAACCCATGAAATATCACTTTATTATACATAATGATAGGTGTGCATTTCAAACCAAAATAATATTCTAGAAGATATCCCATTTATCGAAATAGGCTATAAAACATCATACTGTGACAAATAGAAGTGAAGCATCAATAATGTTGCAATAACTGTGAAGTTACATGGGTCAGCTGTATGTTAGATAATACTTTCTTATATAATAAAACTAGTTTAATTAAACCCTTAATAGTTTTAACCAATTCAGATTAAAACCTAATGCGATCTCAGCAAATCCAACAGCGCTTGAAATTTATGCAAATTAATTTTGCTGGAAAATCTGATTTTTCCGTATTTAAACGGTTATACAATTCATATATTCATCGAACATTGAGATTGAAGTTAAATGCAATGAATATCGAATATGTTTGTGAAATAAAACGGCGTATTGGTACAAATGAATGAAACTCGTATTAAAAAGTGTGGAAAATTTAAAACGTTCACAATTTGAGCGTGTAAAGAGTAAAAACGTGATTTAGTTTAGGTATGACCGTGGGTGAAATAAATGAAATCGATTATTCAGAGACAGGCCGGTAGTGCGTTGGTAGCAATCCTACTTTTGTCACTAGAGGGCGCGAGTTTGATTTGCGAGGCAAACATTTATGTGATGGCATGTGTGTTTATTCTCGAGTCTGGGTGTTTTCCTTGTATTATAAGTATATAGTAACAATAATACATTAGTTGTCTAGTGCCCAGACTACAAGAAGGTTAAGGCTATCTTACTTTGGTAAATTGTGTAAAAAATATTTATTTATTAAAACCAGCTACATTCAACCACGAAAAATTTAGAAGTAGTCCAATATAACTATTAGCATGCAACTCGGGTAACATTGCAATCTCAAGAGATTGGCTCATGAGGCGAGTTTATTTAGCTTTGCAGTGTGCACTTGCAGTAATGCTAGGTGTACGATGTTTAAATGTTATCAAAATGGATTAAATTTAGGATTGGATGTTTATTTGAAGTCTGAATTTGCTGTAGAGCACAGAATACTTTCTACAGTGCCACAAACTTATCTGTGCCTGTGGACAAAACTGGAACTAATGAATACTTGAATAAGTTGACAAATTGTCTTCTGTATCTTCGATCCTAGCGCCCCCTTTGTGGCACTGTACCTAATTTATCTTATCTTAGTTGTCAGCGACTAGCTGGCTAGCTCGAACCTTTTGTCTTTTTTTAAATGTCATCTCTGCTTTGTTTTTGGTTTGCCTGTTTATTGTCGTTCGTTCATGATCGATTATGTGAATGTTCAAATAATGCCGTAAGATAAGCATATTTGAGTTAACTGCTAAATTTCGATTGACCTATTGATGTCAGAGAGAACGTCGATTCAATTCCCATATAGGACGTTTTTTTTGTTTTATGTAGATGATTGTGGCACACAAAAGTTTAAATTCATATTTTTACAAGGTCTTAAAAAAGACATCTACGAGTTTAAATAGAAATATCTAAGTGTTCCGTTTACGACACTGTATTTCATTCTCGTTTCTCATAGTACACAAAGCGAAGATTAAATTTCAAGAAGTCGCCTTGCAGAAATGGGTTTTCTTTTTAAAGAATGTGGCTGTAATCTAGTTTCGTGAATGGTCCGTACAAGAATGTTTCTGTGGGCTATCCTATGTAACTATTATTTTTTATAACAATGACTCATTGTTTTCTTATATGAAGATCTAATGGGTAACTCATGATCATCTCAGTCTATTTCTGTCCACTGCTAAGCAAAGGCCTCATTTTTCACGTACGTACACCAACCAACTCGGCTGATCCAGGTAAGACCTGCGTTTTTCGCTATATCGTCGATCCATCTCGCTACTGGACGCCCGACACTCTTTCTTTCCCCAGTTTTGGGTAACCCAAAAGTAATAAAATTTCATCATTATCACTGATGAAGGATGATGATCCAACAGTCTTGATAGCCATATGCCTATGGCATGAGGTTCCTTTCGTCTGCTCTGTCCTTTAGAAATCTTCATAATTTCAACACATAATCATCTGACCGAGGAAACACGGAGAAGCTCGAGTTAACGTAACCCATCCAAACACTAGCTAGTGTCGACGTTGCTAATGATATATCTTTGATATTTACTGAATCCTATTATACAAAGAAATGAATAAGCTTAGAATATACAGGGAGGAAAAAGGCGACGAACACAGCCGAAAGTTTGATGATATGTACCTTACAGACATGCGTTTTATATAGGTTTCATTTAAAAATAGTTTATTTAAAAAAAAGGCACAGATTTGAAAATTTCCTACGTGCCGATAACCCTAATTCCAGAACAACAGTGCATTTGATAAGATAACTACACGGACGGGTACTACTACGCTACGGACAGGCTGTAGGTACCTAGCTTAGCCCTTGCCTAGCCCACGATACACACATACCTACCTATTAATAGTAATTCTGATTATCATTTAAAAAATCTAGCAAACATGAAGTAGGTACGCCAGGAACTTACCTACAACACACGATGCTCGATGTATCTGAGCGCATCTCTCTCATGCGACTCATGCGACACAACACTCAAAACCACTAAACAACATTTAAAACACTAAACATCACTTAAAACACCAATACCATTTAATAAATAATAGAAACTTTCACAATTTACTTCTAGCATGTACCTATTGACAATAGGATATTTTTGTATCACTATGGTAACCGTGACAATTACCATGTACCAAAGGCAAATAAACTTTCATTCATTCATCCGTTCATTCAATTAATTCAGGGCAGGATTCGGTAAGTCTGATTATTGGCGTATTTGTTTTAACATAGGTACTCTCTTCGCTAAAAAGAATAAGTAATTACGAATAGTTTTTATTAGCCTTTTTTTTTATTATCACTAAGGAATGATAGTATGAGTTGCTAGCGGTACAATTAACAAAAAACACATGTTTATTCCAATCACTACGGCATAAAGGAATGAAAAGCCTTAAAGGTCGTTATTAGGCTACGCTACCAACATCTAAGATTAAAAAGTTATGAAATCAATGTTATGGTTATGTTTACTTATGGTTAAAAATAATCGTGGTCAGGTCAATGACCGATTTAAAAAAAACGACCTTAATACATCCCCGTTGCTGCGTTCACAGCTGATTTTAGGGATGAAATCACACAGTTTTACAACTAATGTTTGTTAGTCAATTACTCCGAAACTATCATACTTAGACAAAAGATCTTTCACCAGCATAAAGCAGATGTATAAACCTCTTAAGAAATTTCGGGAGTGTCGGTCGCCCTCAGGGCACCCTGTATTATAATAAGTTTATAATGAAGTACTAATTAAAAATAAGTATAACGGAATGTTTGAAAAAGACTTCTAACATAAATTACCACAATATTTTCTTAATAGCCTTTTATTTTCCTTTTAGGTATTAAAAATATAAATATAAATCTATAATAATAGTCTCTAATTACATGGTTAATATTTTTTATTAATCCAAGGTAAATGTAAACAAGTTATTCGTTGGCCATTGTTAATATTAAAAGTCTCTCAAAAAGCGGCATTTCCTCAGAGACCGGCTGAGATTAAGTGCTTCATATAAAATATCCTGCTTATACAAGAATTATGGCGAACAAAATTCAAGGGAACTGTTCAAATTTTTGTAGGTATTCTTTGAAGCATGTCGTAACAACATCCTTAAATTTCCAAATTTGTTTTTTCATCTAGTCAAGTGGAAAATAAATCTACGGCTTGGTAACAGTGCTGTCTGTTATTAAAAGAATTGTTATTTTGCACTACCTTTGATAGGCAATTCTGTTGTGTTGATGCAAAGTATGCCATATATATCACTTTTTAGCTGTGATGTCCTTAATACAGCGAGTCTATCCTAATAACTTAACTTTTCAAAGCCAATTTTCGGACGCATGCACCATATTACATAGAATAGATTCATAGATCGCAGACGAAGCAAAAGTAAATATAGTTTTTATTAAGAAGTTTCGCGGATTAAGAAAGGTTAGGGCACAGCGGATAATCCGCTCAAATCGGAGCAGCCCGTCTGGGGAAGGGCGTCCACCTTACAGAAGATCGTAGCCAAATAGCATTGGTCTTGGCCATGTTGTGTTCCTACGGTAAGTAAGGTCTCCAGAGCTCAACTTGGGAGGATTGGAAGGATTGGCAACGTGTCAGTGATACCCCCAGTATTGCAAGCGTCTAAAGGCAACGGTGATGCTTACCATCTGTTTTCCAACTTCGTGGCATAAAAAGTTTCGCGATTTAATTATTTTCATTTAATTTATTTTTGAAGTATTATTGAAAGAAAAATTTCTTCTCCCTTCTCAGATGGAATTTGAAAATTGAACCCACCTCCTTTCAATTTCCGACCAACTGCTCATTCCAACTGAGCTAGCGGGAAGGTTATATGGTAACTAATGTTCCTTTCATTTGTTCCAGGATTACTTTTTCACAGAGCTGTGCTGATGTCAGGATCAGGCCTGAGTCCTTGGTCGCTGGTAGCTGATCCAAATAAGTATGCAGCTATTGTCGCAACGCACGCCAATTGTTCACCAGGTAACCTACTTATATTCAAACTTTAATTTATAGAACTGATTGATTAATCAGTTCTGGATAGTGATCCACTTTATAAATATAAAAAAGAAAACCTGTTTTGTCACTGTCATTATTGAAGAGAACAAAATGAAATGCGAAAGTGACAAAACAAGTTTTAGTTCTTTCAAGATCTTTGTATTTAGTCAGTGTAACCTTATTATGTGACGATAATAATGTATGAATTTTATTGTGATGTCTGGTAATTCCCGTCACCGATATTACTTTCTGATAGAATTTAATAGGTTCAGTCGTTTTCGGTACCATAAATCAATCTATGATTTGGCCAACTTCTTCTTTTACAGATTTTACTTTTGATTGGTTTAATCTCCAAATAAAATATTTGAATTTGATGTTAGGTACATGCTTATGAAAATATAAAATAATTACAGGAAAGTGATGTCTGTATTTTGTCTTCCTACAACCTTTACTTAGTTGTCAATTAGCTTTGTTAAAATAACCTAACCTCGAACTCTAAATATTTACTTTGAAACTGAATCTTCGTTAAACTCAACTTAAGTAAAGGCTGGCCCTTCTCAGGCAATTTTCATTTCAATCAGTTTAAATAACATGAAGTTTCGTTTCATCTATAAATACATATTACTTTTGCGTTGTTGTTGGGAAATATGTTTTCTTTGAAACACAATATCCGAAATAGCTGACTGAGTACATACATAATTATGCAAGGTACCAACTAAGAACATAATATTTTTATGCTAATAATGTACATAAAAAGCTTTGTAATTATGTAGTTCAAGCCCAGGTACAAGTAAAGGGAAAAAGTATGAGTAACTCATATACAACTGAAGGCTTTTTAATTATGGGCCCAATCGACAAAAGGAAAATAAATTAAAATATTCTATTTGTCAATTTGATCTCGCGGGATCAATTTTAGCGAGCCTGCAACCCTACCAAGACCGCTTAAAACAAAACAAGAACGTCCGAGTAAGGGAGAAAGCGCAATACATGATGTAAGGCGACGTCTCGTTTCCACATATAAAAGGTCGTGGTTCGGCCCCTGATCGATTAAAAAGTCAAATTTTGCAGTGTTTAGAAAACTTGAATCGTCCACGGCCCTTTTATACATTTTATACTTTATGAGGAGCTCGATGGCATCGCTGCATGTCACACTCTAATATGAACACGCAAGTTAAGCGACGGCGACCCTAGCCAGCGTTTGGATGGGTTTCGTTATCTCGAGCTTCTCCGTGCCTCGGAGGGCACGTTAAGCCGTCGGTCCAGGCTGTTATCGGTAGATGACAGTCGTTAAGCCAAGTTGGTGGCCTTCGGGCGGCTTGAAAACACCGGCCTCTACCAATCCGCATTGGAGCAGCGTGGCAGAGTACGCTCTAATCACCTTCGATTGAAGGGAGACCCGTATCCCAGCAGTGAGATGATTATGGGTCTATATGATGATGATGATACTTTTGACTTTATATTTCAGTGAGAATTTTTTTGTAAACAGAATTAACGCCTCCAGCGCTACTTCGGTGCTTGCGTGAAAGGCCGCTGGAGGCAATACTGTCAGCACCTGTTCAAGCGCCAGACTTCTCATACGCCTTCGGACCCAGTGTTGATGGCGTTGTCATTGGTAAGAACTTTAAAAATATGCTTTTCTTATGCAACAACCTCTGTAACAGTACAAAGTCCACAGAAAATCGACGTCATGGTAGGTATATTCATTCAATATACTTGACAAAAAACACCATACAATCGCCTGATTTAAAATATGAATCGATTTAAAATAAAAATTAATCGATTACAATTCTTTTATTGCGATATTATAACACACTAGCTGACTGATAATGTTAATTTTTATTTTTCGGTTTTTTATATAACCTATGATACTCAGCAATAATGTGGCTTTCTATTGGTGAAAGAATTTTTAAAATCGGTTCAGTAGATCCCGAGATTACCCCTTACAATTTAACAAATATACAAACTTTACTTCTTTATAATATTACTAGCTGCCCGACCCGGCTTCGCCCGGGTACTGTTTCGTTTTTTTTTTCAATCTTTCTGAGAGATTTTCTTAATATTTTTTTCCGTAAGAACCTTGTACAGAGTATTAGAAAACTACAAAAAAAAAATCATCCAAATCGGTCAAGCCGTTTTCATGTTATGTCGTGACAACGGAAAACGGGTTTCATTTTTATATATATAGATTATAGTATAGATAAGCAGCTTAAACGCCATGTGGCTTAGGGAGTCGAAAAAGTATATATTAGGTAGACAGAGCTCGTGTTGCTACGCTAGGTCAGCAATAAATAACATTTTAAAAATCACTCTCATAAAAATTTTGAGTTTGTTAATTTTATTTGTTGCTTTGTGCAACATTTATTACCGGACACGATTTGTTTTAATAAATTGGTCATAAAACAATAAAAACAATACTAATAATTGTCCAAAATGAACATAGCTGTATAAAACTTGTACAAAAGAAGTATTAGCGAATTCGTTGTACACGCACAAAGGGGATCGTGCCAAGAATATTTAGTCAATGATAATTTTGTGTTTTCTCTTACAATTCCAAATGACCAATTTTCCTGTTTACGTAAACCGCCTGAAGGGAACCTTAGAAATGGTCTTTCGGTAGAAATTAAGTAATACAGTAATGATAAGAAAAAAACGGACAAGAGCGAGTTGCGAGAATTCCGTACAAACATTTAAACTACAGTAGTTTATAATTACTAATGAAGTTTAAACGCTGCCTCATTAGGTGACTCCGTTGTCGTCCGCATCACTGACGAAAAAGCAATCATACACAATAATATTAACTATGCTAACAAAATGGCATAAAAAAATATCTTGATTTATACTTTTTTTGGGCTATCAAGTGCTACCAGTGAGAATAGTTTTCTTTTAAAAACATTAAGGGAGTGGGGAGATCATTTTCCCGTGTACTGAACTTCCAAGGAAAATAATCACGGTTTAATAGGCTCTATTAATTACTGAGTTACTTTTAAATTAAATTAATTTGATTAAATCGTAGCGTAGCATAATATATTGCATTCATCTGCATACAATCAAAGCGTAGTAAATATGGAAACCTACACTGTGCGTGGCACGACACGCACTTGCCCGTTTTTTTTTTCTTTTTGAGCTCGGCAACGGCTTAGTGCAGTGATTGCTTACAATTGTTTTTATAAGGAACCCTAAAATACTGGTTCTGATATTGCACACCAGAATTAGCTATTCAGTTGATTTTCAAAATGATCTTACATGTTCAACATTTTGAGTGTCACGTTCTTACTTTCAATAAAATTTGGATTTTATGGCTTTATCTTTGTGGTTGTTTGAAGTTTTGTTTTATTATGTCATCAAATTAATGATATTAAATATTTTTAATACTACCACAGTAAAATGTATGATGCTACAGTTGGCAACACAAATAGATTAGCCCTCGCGCGCGAAGTGATTCAACCGTAGAACGCATTTGTACGCGCGCGTCGGGTTAACATTTTCGTACCATTGCAAAACAAGTTGCCGCTGCAGCGTGCTTTTGCGAATATAGACAGGCCAGCAGCCTGTCTATATTTGTCCTAACAACTGGTAATTTTTAAGGGAAAACCTTCGATTCTGTTGCGTCATTTTTATTCTCAACCCTTTTCATCAACATAATTGTGACTTTTACGTAATGTTTATGAATGCGGAGGAGAAGTACATGCAAAATGTTACGGCGCGTTACTTGGGAGGGTAAAGAATCCCCAAAAGTTGCGTTACGTAATACATAAATGGTCCCTATATTCATAAACTAAACATAACACCGCACCGCTTTAAACGTAATTAATTACCGTAATCGTCTATAACCATCCTTCATAATAGATATCTATTCTAACGACATTATTATTTCAAAGATAGCTCAAGATAGATGATACTGATCAGAAATATTTATAATCTATCTATACAAAACCACTGATCGTCCTGAAACTTTGTGGATGTTTTCTTTGTATTTTTTTTATACCACAAAGTTGGCAAACAAGCATACGGCCCGCCTGATTGTAAGCATCACCGTAGCCTATAGATGCAATACCGGGGGTATCACTCACGCGTTGCCAACCCTCTCAACCCCCCCAAGTGGAGCTCTGGAGACCTTAGTCACCGTAGGAACACAACATGGCCGAGACCAATGCTACTTGGCTACGATCTTCTGTAAGGTAAAGGTCCTTCCTCAGACGGGCTGCTCCGATTTGAGCGGGTTATCCGCTGTGCCCTACCTCTCTTTATACTTTTGTATGACGTAGGTATTCGATAAGAAAGATTTTCCAAAATTCCCACGAGAAAGTGGAATATACGCATACAAAGTTGCGCGGCTTTTGCTAATAATTTTGTTGATAAAAATTTCTGATACAATATAATATATATGTACATTGGTTTTTGGAATAGACGAATGTCTACATCTATACTTCTATACTAATATTAAAAAGAGGTAAAGTTTGTGTATTTGTTAAATTGTAAGGGGTAATCTCGGGATCTACTGAACCAATTTTAAAAATTCTTTCACCAATAGACAGCCACATTATTGCTGAGTGTCATAGGTTATATAAAAAACCAAAAAATAAAAAGGCTTTTACATTATGCCCAACGAAGTGGGCACGGGTCAGCTAGTACTACATAATTATAACATTGACCTAACAAAGATGTTGTCTAAACGAACATGTTCTAATATTTATGAAAAAATTATATGTACCTTATTTATTGCGATAAATACAGTTATGGCGTTGCGTGATAGTATAGTAAATATACATTCTTAATATTTTCACATACATTCATACAAACTTTTATAAGGTGCTCCTAATTATCAAAGGTCAAATTATAGGCAAGGAGCTCAGTGATCTAAACTGTTGTATAACCAGGGATTTTTTTATAAAACTAGATAGAAAAACAATCAGTTGAAGTTATATATTTTTTTATATTCAGGTCCCATTGCTGTACTAAAGCCTCCTCTTTACGCCTCCGAGTATATCTGTCGCTCGCCAGTAATATTTATTTATTTATTTCAACCAAACTTATAGCTATCATTACAGGTGATTTACAAAATGCGATACTGAAGAGAAATTATACAAATTAAAATAAAAAATGAAAATTAACAACAAACATAATAATAATATCTCATAATAATATTAATATATAATTATAAAAAGAGCCATGTTTGTAAATTCACTCAACTACAATGAAATATGTCTACCTGGTTGGCCATTAGATTGACAGTACGAAGTGCGCGCGTGAACGATGCCTCTTGCCACATCTTGGTTCTGCTACGAGGAATTACAATTAGCGGCGGTTGATACACATACATATTTTACATAAGACCTGCTGGCAGCGGCCTGCATCCAGCGGCTTTCTTCAGGTCGTCTGACCACCTTTTAGACGGGTGTCCTACGCTGAGCTTTCCGGAACGCGGTCGCCACTCCAAAACTATCTTGCTTCACCGGCCATCGGTTCTGCGCGTTAGATAATATATACCTAGATATAAATAATATAAATATATAATAATAAAATATATAGATATGAGCACATTTGTAAGCGCAAAGATATTTCCTTGAGCGTGTGTTTAGTGTGTGTGTAATAATGCGTGCACACGCTACAGCTTCTGGTTTCAGGCACAAGCCTGAAACCAGAAGCTGTAGCGAGTATGTTACAAAAAAAAATACTATAAAATTATTATAAAAGGATACTTAACACAAACGAATGAACACTTTTTAAATCAATGAAATAAAATTACAAAGCAATTTATTCAAACTTCGTGGAAAACCACTTACACTAATGCAAAAGAAATTCGCGAAGTGCTAAGAGTTTCGTATATTGAAATATTTTAAGTGCGCAACAAAAAAAAGTCAACATAAAGTTGCAACTTTGAAGCAATTATTGATGAAAAATTGTATCGAATAAGGAGCAAATCAAAAAGGAATTTCTTATAACAAAAAATGCCATGGTTTAATGGTGCCCCTTATAACGAAGTTTGTAACTGTTCCAAACAGTTTTGTTGTTTTGTGTAAATATATTACATACATTTTGTTGATAAAGTTAACAAATGTGTTGTAACAATTTGAACTGTTTAAGAGATATTTTATAACACAGTGATATCAATGTCAATTTTTTTTTTAATGTTAGCTGACGTTTTAAAACATTTTATTGTCTATTTTCACTCTGAATGTTAAATATTTGTTTAAAGAACACTGGTGTCTTCCACACCTTAAAGTTGCAACTTTGAAGCAATAATTGACGAGAAATTGGATCGAATAAGGGGCAAATCATAAAAGAATTTTTCTTTAACAAAAAAATGTCGTGGCCTAAGCGAAAACATTGACGAGAGTATAGCCCGAGATGAGAAAACTTTGCCGGGACAATTTAATAATGCCTCGGACGCGCCTCGCTTGACAACCGGAAAGAATGCTGCCAAAGTAGAACTACAACGGTGGTACGAATAACTCATAGGCTTGGGGTTCGTTTCAGATTTTTCGAACTCATTTTTTTTGCTGTCATCCTGTTGGTTTTTGTACAATGTTCTTTACATCATTTCAAGTGCTTATATGCTGTAAGTTTTTAACTTCGTCATGGATGCTGCCGAAGTAGAACTACAACGGTGTACGAATAACTCATAGGCTTGGGGATCGTTTCAGATTTTTCGATCTCATTTTTTTTGCCATCATTCTGTTGGGTACAATGTTCTTGACATCATGTTAAATCAATTTAGATACATGTTGTAACTTTCAACATACCAATGATTCTATCTCTAAAGTGGTACAGAATCTATGAAATGGGCTACAAGGAAAGGATTAAGGAGAAATAGGATTAAGAGAAGGGAAAGGGGTTGGGCTTCGACAAATGATATGCATTTCTTTATGCCGATATTCTGTGAGACAGTGACTTTGGAGTTAGGCCATTTACGAAAGACTTAGTTCAAACAGATAGGCTCTACCACAAAACAAAATGTATTGGCATTAATTTTGTGCAATGAATACTCCGTCTAAACTACGTACCATTCTATCATTTTAGGTGAAGTAAAATTATTGCGATGGCCTTTTATACTATGTATAGTTGTTTTGTTATCGCATTATGATAAATCGTTATTTCTGGTAACATATTAAGTTTTTATACCTATATATCTTGTTACAACGTCTTATCAATCATATGGGGTGACAGCCGATTAAATTGGAGAGTGAGGCTTCGAGGAAGCCGATGGCGCGTGTCGGTCGATCACGTACGAGAAACGTCTGAATGATTTCTTCAGAAATATGGAAAAATTGTATCTTAGTTATAACTTATAAGCAACTCATGAATGAAAAATACTGATGATTTTGAAAAAAAAAACTGCATCAAAATTGGATCATGCGTTTGGATAATTTTGGATGCCACGATTCTTATGCACAGACACACTAACAATTAATCAAAGAAAAACATACATTGTGTCAGTAAAATAATGCTTGAAAATCATGAAAATGTAATACGATTTCTCGGCTTTCTTCTGAAGTCTTCAAACAAAATAGAGCGGTAAAGTAAAGCGATCGTAAAACCTGATCTTAATATGGTACAGTCAGGAGCACGTTGAGCTTTACACTTGCAGTACTATTTTCGCTCTTATGACATAGAACTTAAGAACGGTACAAAGTCCAATATGTAAAGGTCGACCTGCTCTTGACTGTACTTGAATTAATGATATTTTTTAACAGATACGGGTGACCTACTAGTGAATCCAGAAAATGGTTACGAGTGGGGCGGGCAGACGATCCCTCGAGCCCCGGTCGGCAAGCAGGCACAGAACGCCATCAACATCATCAACGCTGTGCTGATGAGGAAGAGTGCGGTCGCTCAGCTCACCAAGTATGTTATGTATTGTACATCCAGAATACACAATCAGGTTTAGCAAGCTTATTTTGGGAGCACCCGTTCCCGGGTGACCCTGTGTGAATTATGTAGTTTTTTTAAAAACTATGAATTACCGATATTTTTTACTGTGTTGTTATTGGTCCACGTAATGTCCACGTTTACGATTGCAAATATAGCGGTGCCAATATAAAAATAATAGCATTGCTATTAGTGTAAACATGACCCATCGCACTCTGTCAATATCAGAGCGGAAAATGTGCGAGGGATATACTGAGTTCTCGTTTGTTAAAAATAAAGAACACTGTAATAAATGAAGTGAAAAATTATGCAAAATGAATAGATATTTTTACTCAAACAAAAGGCATCAAGTATTCACTAAATCTGCACCTCTTTACAAAAATATACATCATACCCAATTAAAGTTATCTAAATGTTAAATCTTTGAACATTACGTGAAATACCTACCCTGATCGTTCGTTGATAAGACATTATTAGCATTAAGTACTGTAAAAAGAAATATAAGATCTAATCATATTTTTGTATGTACGAATTTCACTTTGAGTAATAGACGGCATTGTTTACTGCTGTTCGTTTTATAAAACATTAGTTTTTAAATGTTACAACTATTATTCTATGTGTATACTTTAATCGATAAAACTTGAGCTAAAACAACATGGTGATTAAAATTAATTTAGATAAAATTAAAACATGTGCAGGAGATTCCTGTATTGGAGAAAATCTTTATATTTTGAGTGCTTTGTCTCCTTTTTGTAGGCAATTTTTAGTTTAATATAATATTTAATTTTTATTAACCTAAATTTATAACGAATCATCAAATAAAAAATAAAAAATTTTCGCCATATCATATTATGTAATTTATTTTCTGTTTCCGAAATGGGTGGCAGTTTACAAAGTAGATTGTATTGTTAAATAAAATTGTTCATTTTATTTACATTTGACTGCACCCAGGCAACAGAATAGAAACTAAGAGAATTAGTGCAAGTTTCTTTCGTTTAAAAACTAGTTAGGTACTCGATTTAGTTTAGAAAACTAATTTGAAAACTAACTTAGATTGAATTTAAAAGTTGCAACTGGGCACCCGGCTGTAAAGAATTCCAATTACTTGGTACACAGTAAATAGATTCACTTTTTAATACATTATCATTTTAGTATCAAATCGGTGCAAACGTCGTCTATGTGGCAACTCGTCTAATACGCAACTCGTAACTCTTAAAGGAAGTAAATCGTCTATTTCGCAACTCAATCAAAACAATATGCACAAACTCAACATTATGCAATGTTTTTAGAATGGATTAGGAGTTCTTAACATTATTTTGTGATGAGGAAATAGTCTGATAATAACAGGATAGGACAAAGGGTCGGTTAAAGTTTTAAACCCTGTGAACCACCGGCAGGTAATATAAACACATTAGTTTTTTTTTATACATAACAGTGACACACAGAATATAAAGTATAGCAAGTTATACTTTATATTATACAAGTTATAAGTTATAACAAGTTATACTTTATATTCTGTGACTCAGTGCTATTTAATATTTACACGATTTATTAATATATTCTTCCTTTCTTTGCTACGACTGTTTTCTCTACTCAATTCTCATATTCAAGTGAAAGTGCTAAATGGATTTCAGCAATGATATGGCATGTAAAGTCAACCAATGAAAGACGTGAGCAGGATAGAGAACTAACAACAAAGATTTTTATGCTAATTAAGAATACTGACTATATATAAAATTCAAAGTCCTGTCTGACTTAATTATAAATCAACGCACAGCCCAAACCGCTGGGTCTAGAGATTCCAAATTTGGAATGTAGGTTCCTTACGACGTCTAGGGGTGTACTAAGAAAGGAATTTTCAAAATTCCTACGGGAAAGCGAGATATACGCAAACGAAGTTGCGAGTATTTTACTAGTTGATATATAAAAATTCGAGGAAATCCCTTCACGTTATATTTAGAAAACTTAAATCATAATTTCAGGCCGCTCACCTTTTTCATTGGCTGACTTTGAATAAAGAAATTTATACGAGACTCAAATCCGCGCCTTTCTGGGCAAGTTGTAGAATCACTACTAACTGAATCACTAGACTGGTAAATAAACTACAGTATAACCTCTTATCTCCAACTATAATGTGTTAAAAACTATAATTTCCTTGTAAAAATTAATTGCTTCTTTCAACAGGTATGATCTAATGCTTGGAGTAACGAAAGCAGAAGCATACTTCGCGTTTAGTGGTGATGATGTACAGTACGGCATAGAAGCAGACAGAAGATCCAAAATTTTAAAGTCTTTTGTTAGAAACACATATAGTTACCATCTCTCAGAGATACTGGCTACTATTATAAATGAGTATACGGATTGGGAGAGGCCTGTGCAACATCCTATAAATATAAGGTAAGATACTGAATTTGGAAATATGACTTAGGCTATTCAAAGAGGAATTTCTTTTTTAAGGGTGACAATTCGGCGCGGGTCGCCACTGGTATCATTTTGGTAACTTAACGTGACCCTTGTAAAGAAACAAGTTATCGGTGCCGACAAACTTTATTATAAGTTAACCAAAACCGGCGCCGGAAACCTGCCTCTTTATGTAAGCACCCTAATGGTAATAAGCTTTATTGATGAAAGCAATATATAGTTACGTCCCTGTTAACTGTATTTTTACATACTTCCAAACCATGTTAAGTTTGTGTAGGTTCATATTCGTCAAAAAAGAACTTAACCATACTGCAAAAAGTACGATCAAAAAAGTAGAAAGAGAATCACCAAACCCAATTAAAGGGGGAGCAGGAAAGAAAAAGTGTGGGTATCAAAAAAGTTGTATGAAGTGCTAATAACTAAAAAGTTTGACTAAACGCTTGGCAGCTTTTAGTGGAAGTTAGGCGCGGGCTCCTTATTTATTTTCAGTTAAGTGTTGCTATATATTTCAATGATTATTAACGAATTTACGATTTAAAAACTTGGTGCTCGTGTGGCGTTGAGCCAAAAATGTGGTTTAGCTGCGGCAATAATAATTTTGAATGAACGAGGTTTTGCTTAGGGCTGTCAATTTTGATACCTACTTGGCGTTAAAAAACTGAAGGCCCGGTTTCCAGCAAAGTGGAGAGGAGAGGAGATGTCTAATTTTTCAAGAGAATCTTGTGCCGCTCAAGCTAGGCGCAGCCGAGCGGAGGAGTGTGTAGCTCTCCTCTCGGCTTTGTTGGAAACGGCCTTAATTAAAGATTTGCCAAATTCAATGTTAATGTTTCCAAAGATTAAGACGACGCACTACAGTAGCGAGTTATAAACGTTTCACTTAAGTTTACTATCAAGGAATGTATGTACAAGAAACAACTGAAAGAGGGATACACAGGTCTGTAGAAATTATAAATATGATCCAAATTTTCTAAGAACTTTATAAAAGTATTTACCTACTTGAATTATTATCGTGTTTTACATACGATGCTTACATTGTTTATTAGCATTAAAATCTGTATTGTTCGTTCTCTACCCTAGATTCCCATTTAATTCGTTGACTGTACTAGTTAAATACACGAAAACGTAAAATTTTATGCAATTTAAAATCCATCCGTGAAGATCTGAATCCCGACAACCCTAATGATTAGGGGTTTCGCTCGAAAAATTATTTAGCAAACAAATCCTACGGATGAAAACTTTACAAATTTATTACTTTGCCCGCAGCCATTACTTACTAAATACTGGTTTTATAGCTTTTTCGGGTTTAAAATGTCGTCGGGGTAAGGTCTTAAAATCCTTAATATCACACAAATATAAATGCTAAGGGAATTTCTACGTTTTATGAAATATATTATCATGAGGCATTTCAATTTTTTTATACTCTGTCTTAGCTCCATTATAATCGAACGTTTGTTAGCAATTTTTTTTTTAAATACCAATAATAATTAAAAATAGACACCCGTAATAGTGGTGAATTTGCTTATGTGTTTGTTTTTGAGGGAAGAGTAGGTTCATTTCTTGAATGTTTTGTTTTAAATATATTTATGATTGTTTATTATAGTTGTAACGGTTTAACCAACCATTCAAAAAAAAATTCACCTCCCCCTTTGGTAGGATTTGAACGTCCTCTCGATATCTGGCTGAGTGCTCTTCCAACTGAGCTACCGGGAAGGTTAAAGGTGAACATTTTTTTAAATTCTATAAACTACGTTGTTTCGCATTGGCGCCATTGACCTTGTACCTCGAAGGTCGTAGACACCTTGGGGTGAGAACGTTAAATTAATTTGTTGGAAAACACTCATTAATTTGTTCTTTGACAGAGATGAAACACTTGAAGCACTAAGCGACGCTCAAGTGGTTGCACCAATGGTACTCACAGCGGACACGCACTCTGCTCTGAGAAGAAATTCATATTTATACGTATTCGACTATCAAAGCAAATTTGGAGACTATCCGCAGGTAAGACTAGATTCAATATATTGTACATTACACTTAACCATATTCCTGCGATATGGATTAAAACATTGTCATTGGAAGTCTAGATTTAATTACAAGAATAATATAAATAAAAAGACAGGTTAACGTTCAAGACAACAGTTCGGTGCGGGTCGGTACCGATCGATACAGGTATAATATTTTCTATGTATCTTAATGCGATCAGTTATAAAGAGACAACTGCTTGTAACAGATACAACTATTCGTTTATTTTGCAAGTTAACCCCCCACCGATCGGTACTGACATGCTCAGATTTGCCTGTACCGGAAACCTGTTTCTTTATGTAAGTACCTTAATACCGCTCGCGCTAGCGTTTGGTAGATATTGTAACAAAGCTAAAATACACCCATTATATTATGTTCCTCCAATCATTAACAATATACGAACCTACATAATATAAATTATTGACGCAACTCCCACCCCCTCGTGATATTCGACGCGATCAACTAAGTTCCCCTTAAGCAAAGTAATTATTAGCAACCAATTTATTAAGACACTATACAACCAAGAACATACACGTGCCATCAGTCCAACATAAATTTGACGACAGCATAACACTACCATGCTAATAGGATATTTGACATGGAATAATTTCTAAGATGCTACGGTTCTTCTTAAGTTGGATAGTTTGGCGGTATAACCTGACCATAAATTGAAGATATTAGACGTAGAACGGTTGTTAAGACAAGGAGGCTCTATTTTAATTGGTTAGGTAGTAAGCTCGTTAATGATAGGTGCTAGAGTGTAAAGTTTGCTCGTTTGCTTCGCTAAATGAGTAAAGTACGGTGTATTAAATAGTGTTTGCTTGAATTATTGATTAGATTTATAAGATACAAGCAGACGCCCGTGTTGTTACAGGTACAATCTTTGTATAATTTTTTTAATTTTGAAAAATTTTGATTAAGTTGTCGACACAACTTCTTTGTCCCGGTTCTCATAAGAATTTCAAGAAATCACAAATCGTTTAATATCCTATAAGTTGAATTGTGGAAAATGAATGATTTTATTAGGGAAATTTTTATTTTATCTTTTTTGTAATCAAATTCAAATACCCAATTCTTGTCATCGTCGCGTTCCGAGTTACCTACATCAAAATTTGAGAGTAGTAAACTCGGACATGGATCATTAGTGTCCGAGTTGCCCTCTAGGTCGCGTCTGGCTATAAAAATATAAATATAGTCCTGTGCGTTAGTCAAATTCAATCGAGTCGTTTTCAACTGAGCTAAGTCTGTATTATATTTTGGGTATAATATCGACTACTACAAAATTGGAATGTCGCGACCTAGAAATATAGGTATTTCAATTCAAACGTTCTCAATAACGTAGGTATTGGTGTATTATTATTTGTCCCAGTTTTCACTGTAAATTTGGAGTTTCTATTTCATGTACTATAATTTGAATATTTTAATGAAATTAATTGAGGAGCTCGATGGCGTCGCTGTACGTTGTAGTCTAAACGAACACGCAAGTTAAGCAATGTAAACCAAGCTTGTGTTTAGATGGGTTTCGTTATCTCGAAGTTTTTCGTGCTTTGGTTTAACGTGCCTTTAAACCGTCGATCCCGGCTGATGTCTTTCGATGACAGTTGTTAAGACAAGTTGGTGGCCTTCAGACGTCTTAAAAACATTAGCCTCTGCCAATCCGCATTGGAGCAGCGTGGCAGAGTACCCTCTAATCACCTTCCATTGAAAGGAGACCCGTATCCCTGCAGTGGGTTGATTATGATGTTCAGCAAAACATATATAAAAGCTAAAAATATTATTTTTTGTTGCAGCGCCAAGGTTGTATTCACGGAGAAGAACTACCGTACTTATTCGGAGCACCCCTTGTTGGGGGGTTGGCACATTTCCCCCGTAATTACACCAAAGCTGAAATAGCCCTTTCTGAGTCTGTGATGCTGTATTGGGGCAATTTTGCTAAGACTGGGTAAGTGAAACTAAAAAATGGAATAAAGTTGTTAAATCAGAGAACAGTAACTTTTTCTAATTAAAATATAATATAAAGTGCATTATTTACTTTATCCCTAGAGCCACTCACGCCGCAGCTATCGCCATCAGGTTCGATTCCCAGTCTGGTCATAATGAAAAACGAACTTTTTCTGATTGGTTTTGGGTCTTGGATATTTATCTACAAGTATTTTAGATAGTATCCCATATCCCAATCTGTGTGATTTGTTCCTATATATTTATTTATAAAGAGATAATATTAGAACGCTTGGACAGTGGTCATGCACAACCAACGAATCCACAAACCAGTAGTACTATCGTAATAAAAACAGTTAAAATATAGTCTCAATAACAAACGCTGCCTCGCTCGGTTCCTATTTGGTATGAGTGAGATGGTGCATGAGATTGAGACGAAATTTTAACTGTTTTTGTTATGATAATAGACCCGCTGGTTTGTGGACATTATGCTATTGAATTTGTCTAATTTTATTATATCTGTCACATAGAAATCCAAACGAAGCACAAGAGAGTGACCCAATCAGAGCAGGACGACAAGAACGCGTTAGGTTGAAGAATATGGAGTGGACAGCATACGAGGCTGTTCATAAGAAATATCTAAATATTGACACCAAATCAAAACTAAAGAATCATTATAGAGCTCATAGGTAAGAAAAATAATTACTTAGTAAGAAAACAAGTTACCTGTAAGAATAGAAAATAATAGATTTTTATTTGCTCAAGTAAAATTAATTGTGACGAAACTCAATAATTTATTAAGACATTTCTATTTAAAAATACTGTAGAATCTTCAGTTCGTTTTAGTGAAACTAGCTTTTTTTAGTTTCTTTCAAAGTTCAGTTAGTCAACGCAGTGACTGTTTAGGCAAACAATGCTTAGAACAGAGCGTGCTGACTGATTTTGTGCAGCTCGTAACTAGCAAATATGTGGAATCATTCACACAATTTATTGAATCGCTAATTACTGAATATTATTCACAGACTGTCATTTTGGCTGAACTTGGTGCCAGATCTACATCGGCCAGGTGGAGATGACGTCCCTCCATCACACCACCAAATAGAACATGAAGACTCTTCACCACAGCCCACTCTCAAGACGTTTAGTCCTCCATTCAGGAAACCGACTGACATAGTCCTGACAGAAACAGGCCTCGCTACTAAAGTTCCTATAGTAAACATTGTAAACATTACATCACCATTAAACTTCAACATCATAGGGTTAAATCCACCAACACAAAGTACGCCAGGATCAGAAACGCACAAACCAGATTCTTCCGCTTCAACGCCACCAGAAGACGGGTTCGCGGCTTACTCTACAGCCCTTAGCGTGACAATAGCTATAGGATGCTCGTTACTTATACTAAATGTCCTTATTTTCGCCGGCGTATACTACCAAAGAGATAAAACAAGAATGAATGGGCAAGATGGCCCAAATGGCTCCCATTTGAAGAAGAGAGTCGAAAATGGACAGATGCCAAATAACATTTGTGGTGATTTAGAAGGTGCTTTGACTTATCAAACTAGTTTGAAGAATGATCCGGCGACGATTTTGAGCCATCACCATACTCATTCGCACCATCAGTTGCCTCCCCCCGAGTTCGCTGATTTGCCTAGTAATAATGTAGCCAGTATGGCAACTTTGCCGAGAGCGCCACCTCCGCCCAAGTTAGGGAAGAGTAATATTAATACTTTAGCGAGCGGACAGTTACAAGAGAATCAGCCTTTGCTGTCAGCTCATCAGATGCAGCTGATAAACACTAACACACTAACAAAGAAGAACACACAATTGAACGCAAAATCGAATGTGACAATGGAGGAGCTGAGGGTGTGACGTCAGAGGGCCTGACTGCAGCGGGCCGGCAGTTGCAGTGACGTGGTTCACCACGACGAGATCGTGTGACTTGGGCCGGACCTTCTCAAGTGTGTTACAGATTATATATAAACAATATTTTTTGTGAATCTGTGCAACTTGAACTTGGAAGGGTTTATGTGACTATAGAAACTATTAATCATATCTAAAAGTGACAGTGAAGTGACTGAAAATGATTATTCAATAGTGAACTTGTAATTTCGGTGTAAATGAAATTGTAAATAGTGAAAATTTTGTATATAAATTCAGCAGCTCAGCCGCATATCCATCCTAAATACAGTTATAATATCTAGGTGAGTTATAATAATAAAACTAATGTGATGACATTATTATTAGAGGTTATTTCAGTCTGCTATTAATAAGACTTACAACCTGTAAGCACAATTTACTTTTTTATTTTTAAATAATTTTTCGCCAATTCTCTCATAAACATAGCTTTTGGAACACAACAGACGAGCGGGCTATTCTGGCAATAAGAACAGTTTAAATCTAGTATCAATAGCAAGCGCTATGTCACTCAATTCCTATATTGTGTGAGCAGGATAGCGCTTGAAAATTGACACTGAATTTTAACAGTTTTTATTACGCGATTCAGTCCAGTATTTTATTAACGTTATGGAAAACTTTTAATGTATGGATAGACGACTGAAATAATTAAAATATGGGTATTTAATTAATTGTGCAAATAATATTAGGAAAATTTTAATGTACGAGACACCAATCTATTGTCGCCCAATTTTTATTAAATTAGAAGCAATAAACATTTCATCGAAAGTCAGTTGTTAGTGTCTCAGGACGTTTATTTTATTTTTAAAACTATATTCTGATGAAGACACAGTTGATAAAATTTCTATATCTTCAGACTGTTACGAGAGAGAAAGAATGACTTAATTAAACGCTGGATTTGCACTGATTTATTAACCATAAAGACCTCTCTTTCAAATCAGAGTTAATTACCTACAAAATGTAATTGACAGTTCTTAAAACAGCATGAATAAAAACCGCCCCAATAGTTTTGTGTAGAAACAGACATGAACTCTATTTGTGAGTGAACCCGCGAAATCACCTGCATAGTTTTTACACAGTATATACTTCAAGAGATTTCTTAAAAAGCCAAACAAAACAAAATTAAATAAATTATGAATGACTAAACTCAACTATTTCTTCATCATAATGTGTATTTTAATTTAAAAATAGATGGACCAATAGCGGATTGTAAATATGTAAATATTAGTCGACGGTATAACAGGTTGTAATCTTTTCCATTCACCCCCGACCTCCCCGACTGACGTCACATGAAATAGGGTACTTACATAAAGAGACAGGTATCCGGTACAGACAAATCTGTGCAAAGATAAAAAAAAAGATACAAAACGTTTATTTTATTCAGAGATTGGGCCTTCACAAGTCAGAGTACATATATATATGATTTGTGTAATTAATGTACTTATTAATGTACTCTATAAGCTACCATTTCGGAAACAAAAGCAAAATGACCACTGGTAAAAAGAAATGGCGAAAGAAAACCAGTTATGGCCTATTGTGCCTATTTTTTATTTTCACTGGAAACCTGTTTCTTTATGTAAGCACCCAATCACCCATACGACAAAAATACGTTTCAAGATGTAGGTTCATTTTTTTAAACATTTTCATTGACTTACTCCATTGACATAAAAGTAAAGACAAGCTGTCAGGTACTGAGATTTTGCGGCATTGCGATGGTGCACACGCACACCACCCACCACCCTTCAGGCAGAAACGAACAACGTTGACGAAAAACGATCTGTTAAAAAAAGACAAAAAACGATCAGTTAAATAAAAATTGACAATTTGACACCACTGCTTCTGTCGCTGCAACTGACTGAAGGGTGGTGGTGTGCATGTGCACCATGGCAATGCCGAAAGATCTTGGTACCGGACACGTTGTCTTTACTTTTATGTCGACTTACTCCTAAGTATATAAAATATTTTTTGTGATTATATCCAAACAAAATAGGTAATATTATTTAATTTATTATTGCAGCAGTAATTATGACGGCAGTATAAAACTTTTAAACCATATTTATATAAGTTGTAAAACGCCGAAAAAATACACTATTCTTTTTTTTTGATTAAATTGTTTTTTTGACCATGACACAGTACCGAAAAGCCGAAACCCATTAGAAAACTGTAGAAAGAATAATAAAAGACGAAAATATGAGTTTGACTTTAAGCGACGCTCGGCTTTCGGCTTTAAGTAAGTGTGTCTTGTGCCTAATATTTGTATTCTGACCATATTCGAAGTTCAGCGTGACTATTATCTTAATGAAAACCGTTAAAATCAAGTCTCAATCTCAAACTCTATCTCGCTCGTTTTATAAAGGAGAAAGTAAGTTTGTTTATTTGTTTTTCCTTCACGGCTTGACTAATCAGCCGATCATTACGAAAATTTGTGTAAATGTCAGGGGTACAGCTCAACATAGGCTACTTTTTATCCCGCGAAAGTATGTCCTCCACTCCAAATGGGAAAATATTTTTTCTACTATAGACGGCGCTGCAATTGCGATGTCGGCCAACAGATGGCGCCACAAGTCGCGCTACGGATTGTTCTGTTGTCAAACGAGATCTGTGTCATAAAATTTACCGCGAGCGAAACCGCGGGAAAAAACTAGTATTTTGTATGAGCAAGATAGCGTTTGTTTTTATTTCTAGAATAAACTGTTGAATACATTTTTTTTTGTAGAAATAGTAGGTAATTTTTTATGGAAAAAAACCTTTAATATGGTTAGAATACAAATGAACACATTTTCATAATTATATTGTAAAAGATTTAAAGAAAATCATACATTATCATTTGTAACAGATTAGTGAAAATAAAAAAAATAGTTTCAAATAGTTACAATTTAATTATATTTATTTGTTATTATATTATGAAAATAAATCAATGAATTTATTCGATGTAATCACAAACCGTTTTGTTATCATGTTAGTGTATAGTATATAAAGTCTGTACAGATGACTCCGTAATAAAATACTTACTGAAATTGCAGACTAAAAATTTTAATAAATAAAAATAATTGGAAAATAATGATTGTTTTATTTTAGCATACCTATATATTTTTCATATGAAAGGAACAACGTAAATACCTTCAAAATGAAAATACTAACCACCTATGCGTAATGCGTAACCAGAAAGTGCTACGAACGCTACGCTACGGTCCGGTAATTGCCGGTCCGATGTAGAAATTCATACTTTAGACATAAAACCGGATGCCGGAGTAGTGGAGAAGCGCATATACTAAAGTATGAGTTTCTACATCGGACCGGCAATTACCGGACCGATAAAAATCGGATGCTGGAGTAGTGGAAAAACGCCGTTACGAGTAGAAAAACTATATCGTAGCATAGTTAATTCCCATAGCAGTGTATACCGCTACGAACTACGCAGTCAAAGTATTCAATAAAGACTACGACGTATCTAACATTTTGTAGCAGAACTAAGAACGTTTGAAGCTAGCAATATTATGGAAACGTTACGCTGCTGACAAAACTAGCGTAGCCATTATCTACGCCGTAGCATTATCGTAGCAAAGTCATTTAGCGAGTAAACTATTGCCAAAAATATGTTCAGAATAAGTAGTTAAAAAAATTGAATTAATTATTACATGGACAAATTAAATTACAAATTCAATTTGTAAATACATTGTCGCGTGTTTGAAAGTAATGTTATCATTCATTCTGTTACATGTAAATTGTTTGTTTTATCAGATTTAATAAAACAGTATTGTAACTGTTTTATTTAATTTTTTTAGCTGTACATTAATGTATGTAATTTTTTTAACTTGCTGATGCCGGTCGACGAGGGTTTAATGGTGTAATCCCGTTTGTCCCGTGAAAAATTATGAACAGGATAAAAACTATCATAGGTGTCAATCTGTGTTATAAACTTCCTATGTACCTACCAAATTCCAAACAATAACAATAACAAAAATATCCCTCCTCCTCCACCTGTTATCTCCCTCGTTCCACGTTTCTCTCTTATGGCGGCTGTACACTCTCGCGAGAGTGCTTGCCGAGTGCACTCGTACGAGTGTACTTGGTAGAGCTCGCCTCGACTCGTGATGTCTCGCTCGGGGTCTGCTATCGCTCCCGTGGCGGTTTTTTGCGCCCGAATCAAAAAAGATTTCGTTTTTTTTCGTGATACGTTTGTACATACATATAATAATTAACAGCGCATAGCGCAAGAGCGTTTGGAAGGATTATTGCGGGAAACTCTTTGCTGACAGCGGCACAACGCAGTCGCGTAGTAGTGGCCCACTCACAGGAATGGCGCATAACACCATGGAACCATGCATACTGAAGAGCGAAGTTCGAGCCGCAATAAACCATATAAAGAGGAACAAAGCTGTAGGAGCTGACAATATCCCAATAGAGATATTTAAAGCGGCGGGTGAGTGCGGAGTTGAGATGCTGCATGCTGTCTGCAGTCGCGTCTGGGAGACGGGAAAATGGCCTCGGGACTGGGCTCACTCCGTGTTCATACCGCTCCACAAGAAGGGATCCACAAAGAAATGTAGCAACTACAGACTCATAGCCTTGATTTCACACGCCAGCAAAGTACTCCTCCATATCATCAACAACAGGCTGCAGGCTTTCTTAAATCCTGAAATAGCTGTAGAGCAGGCAGGATTCGTAAAAGGTCGTGGAACAAGGGAGCAGATTTTAATTCTTCGACAATTAATCGAAAAGTCTAGAGAGTTCAACAGCCCACTCTATATCTGCTTTGTCGACTTTCGAAAGGCGTTCGACACCGTAAAATGGCATAAGCTATGGGACGTACTCATTCATATGGGAGTTCCTTACCATCTAGTTCGTCTCATTCGCGGCCTGTACGATGACGGCACTGCGGCTGTCCGAATAGATGACGTCGATTCGGAATGTTTCCACACGCATGCTGGTGTTCGCCAGGGGTGTATTCTTTCTCCACTCCTATTTAACATCTACACGGAGTGCATAATGAGAATTGTATTGGAGCAATGGGACAAGGGAGTTTCAGTGGGAGGCCGAAAGACATCCAACTTACGATACGCCGATGACACAACCCTTCTCGCCCAATCAGAAGAGGACATGGAGCAGCTGTTGACATGCCTAGAGACAACAAGCCTCTCCTTCGGACTCGAAATCAACATAGAAAAAACCAAGATGATGATCGTGGACCGAGCCGAACAAAATCGACCTGACATCAGCATGATTGGCAACTGCGAAGTTGTCCAAAGCTACGTATACCTCGGCTCCACGATCACGAACACTGGAGGATGCGAGGAAGAGATTCGAAGGAGATGTGCTATTACAAGATCTGCCGTGGATAAGCTGAAAAGAATCTGGAGCAACCGCAACATCACCAAAGCCACGAAAGTCCGCCTGATGAAAAGTTTAGTCTTTCCCATATTTCTGTATGGCACAGAAACGTGGACGGTTCGCCTTAAAGACCGACGCAAAATCGACGCACTCGAAATGTGGTGCTGGCGACGACTGCTAAAGATCCCTTGGACGGCGTTTCGAACCAATATCTCAATCTTGGAGGAGCTCAAAGTCAAGGATAGATTATCGTCGACTGTGCAACTACGAATCATCAAATACTTTGGACACATCGTTCGAAACCAGAACTCCATGGAACGACTCGTTGTCCAGGGACAAGTGGAAGGAAAGCGGTCCAGAGGTCGATCACCAACACGTTGGACAGATTCAATAAAAGATGCCACACAAAATACCAGCATAGTCCAATGTTCCCGGAACGCTGAAGACCGCAACGAATGGAGGCGCATCGCGAGGGCCGCGTTATCTAATGATCACATCTAATGATGACACCATCATGAAACCACGACCACTCTGACAAGAGTGAACGACTGAGGAGAAGCGCAAGAGCGGTTGCAATTTCTAATTCAGCGTCCATCCTCTCGGCGTTCGCAACCTGAAGAGAATGTACATTGTAGCGCTCACCGATAAGCCACTTGGCCGAGAGCTCTCGGGCGAGACATAGCGAGTGCTCTCGTGCGAAAGTGTACAGCCGCCATTAGTGTGTTTCTTAAGCCGAGAACCAAGGTCCCTATGCAGACACTAGAAGTTCTTAATGGTAAAACCATCCGCTCCTGCAAGAGCCTATTGTAGTAGCAAAAGACCGTAGCGGGCTAGCTACATACAGGGTGACTTTTCAAGGGGTTGCCATTTTTTTGAGGAGGGACTGAGAATCAGGAGCTTAATCGTTTGGCGTAAAAACCTTTTTAAAAATATTATATTGCGTTAGTAGAGCAAGCCCGGCTTTTGGGCTTTATTGGAAGGACTGCCACTGTTTCAAATTAATGTTTTTCAAAAGATACTACGAATAAATATAATTGCGATAAAGTAATATTTGTATTATTTTTCCATAAGAGCTTATTTTTAGAAAATGGCAACCCCTT
Organism: Endotricha flammealis; assembly: GCA_905163395.2. Lineage (NCBI taxonomy): Eukaryota > Metazoa > Arthropoda > Insecta > Lepidoptera > Pyralidae > Endotricha > Endotricha flammealis. The sequence continues at coordinate 17,494,474 of LR990855.1, forward strand.
GAAAAGTCACCCAATATACTGGCCAAAACAAAATAAGGGTCATAAATTTTAAATGACTTAAAAAAAAATTATTGATCCTTTTAAATCAAGTTCACAATAGAATCATTACATAAACAACCTGTAACATAACGCTACAATGTTATTGCAAACGTTAAATGAAATTTGCTGTTGTTTACGAAATGACGAGTGGCCCTTATTTTGTTTAGAGATAATGTTTATTAAAACAAAAGCAAATCCCAACCTCCCTCGATCGCCCACGTCTAGACTGCCTTAACCTTAGACTGTAAACAAATAAACGAAATTAAACAATGAACCTGAGTAGTCCAATAATAACATTTATAATCCACATTTAGAGCGAAAGCAAATAAATTATTAAGTATTGTTAACAGTGCTGCCAACAATATTCCTCTTATCCGGCGTCCGAGGCGCGGGACGGGCTCTTCACATTAATTTTCCTTTGTTAAATTGCGGTCTAAGTTATAAGCGAAGTTAGATATTTTGCATACAGTGAAAATAAATGTCAAAGTCAAATACATATTTTCATTCAAATAGAATTACAAGCTTTTTCAAATCGTCTTTCGGGTCGGTTTTTTTTTTCCCAGTGGTCATTTTGCTTTGTTTCCGAAATGATGGTAGTTTATAGAGTAGCTAATTAATTTCTTTATTTAATATATAATAACTTAGTCTTTGACTTTGTCACAATTTCATCAAATGAAATCATATCAAAGAATCAAATCGTTTATTTAAAGACTAGACCTTCACTGACACTTTCTCTTAATTCTCCAGTCGAATACAACTTTAACATTAAATAATTAATTCTAATTAGGGATATAGAAAGTACTAAACTATCAAATTCAACTAACTGATAGTAAGCATCACCGTAGCCTCTAGAGTAGACTCTTGCAATTGCGATTGCAAACCTACCGGGTATCATTCACGCGTTGTCAACCCTCGAACCCCTCCCCCCCCCCCAGTCTACTTGGGGGGGGGGGCTACCTCTGTACGGTGTGTAGAGGTCTACCTCTGTAGACCTTACTCACCGTAGGAACACAGCTTGGCCGAGACTAATGCTATTGGCTACGATCTTCTGTAAGGTAGATGACCTTCCCCAGACGGTTGCATGTTTATTTTAGAGTGCGACACACAGCGACGCACTCGAGTTCACTCATCATACCAACCATATACCCATATTTACCATTTAATATTTAATATCGCCAATCGCTCATTTATTGTACCACTTGAAATTCACCAAAGAGGCTTGCTAACAGAAAATTACATCGTTAGAGTTAATAGGTCGACATTTGTTTACAGCGCGAACTCGTAAACTTTCATTAATTTCGATAATATTACAAGATAATACATAATAGTCTGTCGTCTGTATGTGAACTCTATTATCTATGTATTTCAGTTATTCCAAACAAGAAGTCATAGAGACAAGTCCGCAACTGGACTCACCAATCACACTATGGGCTGTGTTCTAAATAAAAACGAGTAATGTCTCTTGCTCATTTTCAATATTGGCAGAATGAGATGGGTCACTGTATCAACCAATAACACCGATTACGTGAAAAAAAAATCTTTTTAATAAACATAAAAGAAAAATAAAATGTTTTTGATTCTGCTCGATCTAGTTATTATATTTTACATTAGACAGTTTGGATATCGTAAAAATTTAAGTACAGTTACAAATTCTCCACATTATAATAAGTAATGCTGTATACCTGTTTGTTATCTAGATAACATACAAAATATTCCTACAAAACTTTGAAAAGTTAATTTTATTTTAGCACCACGCTAGCACGTGTTAATATTAGGCAATTTGGCAAATTGAAAGGCAGAAGTCGTAATATTGATTGGATAACTCATCATGGACGCATAGTACTTTAAATAAATGGTTCCGTACAAAAATTGTGTGCGTTTTGCCCTATTTTACGTACATAATACCACAGTCATCATCATCACCAGCCTACATTCATCCACTGTGGACATAGGCCTCCCCAACTGCACGCCACCGCGCACGATCCTCGGCCACTCTCATTCAGCTCTTGCCAGCCACCGTGCGAAGATCATCGCTCCACCTAGTCTGATGGCATGCTATGCTACGCTTGCCGATCCGCGGTCTAATACCACAGTGCGTGTGTCAAAAGATTGGGTTGGATATCTGCTATATTACTTTATTTCATTATATCAACCCATAAACATTCCACTGCAGAGATCACCGACCTAATCCCTGTTGATTGACGGAAGACCTGTTTTTTGTGGGGATGGGGATTTGAGCGTACTCTCCAATGCGAATTGGCATAGGCCAGTGTTTTCAACCCGCCTGATGGTCACCGACTCGGCGTATCGACTGTCATTCATCGACAACAACCGAGACTGACGGCTTAACCCATATTACCGTGGTTTAACCGTGCACTCCAAAGCACTTAAAACCACAAAGTGACCCAAACGGCTCAGCTCTAGAAACCACAGGTGACACAGAGGTGTCACCTGTGGTTTCTAGGTGATGTCCATAAAAAGGACAATGCACTCTTCTCATCATAAACAAAAAAGGAACTGGCAATATTTTCACTCCAAAAATACGTACAAAAAAATTAATAAAAGTAAAATCTTTTTGCGGTGCCCTGAAAAAGCGTAGGTATCTCGCACATGTCATCCCAACGACCGTCCAATTTCAAACGAGGACTGGAAGCTAATAATTAAACTCATCCGTTTTATTTCCCATTGCTTTTCGGTTATTTAGGACTGGGAATTTTTAATCTAGGAAATGTTCCGAACATCGTATGGACATCGACTTTTTACGATATTGTAAGTAAGGAAATTCTTATACAGTTTTTTTTTTCAAAGGTCACAAAGATATTGGAAATATGCCTAATTGACAGGCCCGGTAGTCGAGTGGCTAGCAATGGTCATTTTATCCCGAGGGCCGCGGTTTCGAATCCTGCGCAAGGCAGATATTTGTAAGCATGAACATGTCTGTTTGCTTTGGCCTGGGTGTTTTCTATGTATAATAAGTATTTATTTACAAAGTATTGATATGTATTTATCAGCAATCAGCAATCTAGTACCCATAGTACAAGCTTAGTTGCTTAGTTTGGGACTAGGTGGCGTTGTGTGATTCGTCGAAGAATATCACTACATAGTATAAAACAAAGTCGCTTTCTCTGTCCCTATGTCCCTTTGTATGCTTAAATCTTTAAAACTACGCAACGGACTCTGATGCGGTTTTTTTTAATAGATAGAGTGATTCAAGAGGTAGGTTTTTAGGTATAATACATTCCGAAATTCCCACGGGAAAGCGGGATACACGCAGACGAAGTTGCGCGGGTTTAGCTAGTTATTATAATATTAATTGATGGTAGTTTTGGAAACATCAAAAAAAGAGTTACTTAGGTTATGGAATTCTCTATCCATATTATATGTGTGGAACCGATATTTTTATGTATGGCGCGACACACCTTCCATAACTGGTATTTTAGCATCAACTTTTTAAATCTCTCATTTTAGTAATGATGCTTTTTCTCATTTACATCATCATAGTCTAAATCATCATGATTTCTAGGAAAGATATTGATATTAATAACAATGATGATGACAAATCCTTTAATTTCAGCATCAATTCGTCATTCCGTTGACCACGGAAATGAAGTTTTTAGGGTATGACCCTTTTCCAGGTCAACGCAGTGACCATTTGAAACCCAAAAACGCCAATATAACATGTCAGCGTAAGATTAACTTTTAACAAAAGACCAATACCGGGAACACCGTTCGGGGACTTTGGAGAATTAAAATTCTCGTCCCAAAAACCTTAGTACTGAAGCTGAAGTTAATTTCCGGCGAGGATTTTTCCTCTTTCATACGAATAAGGGTGTATATGTAAATTTATCATAGGTGTATGCAGAATGGGTTCACAGGTTTTAATGAAATTTTCGTATAAGAATGTTTGGAGAGGCGAAAGTTCGTTTATGGGGAAAGAGGACAGAGTTAAACGCCCAACAAAATATCACCTTCACGCAGATGTTTTGTGAGGGAGTAGTATTGTGGCCGACATGTGGTTAATAGACTATTTTATGTTTGTCGCTAATGTCATTAAAAACCGCATATTCCCTGAGTGGTGGGACTGCCTCAAGGTATTCGTTCGTCGTTAAAAAAAAAGGACCAGGAGGTGCTGTGTGACGTGAGTAGATTATTTTTTCTAGCAAAATTACTTTATTCAAACGTGTATAAGTGCCCATATCCCCTCGCGGGCACTTATTTACAACTAGCTGTGCCCGCGGCTTCGCTCGCGTGGAATTGGACTTGTGACTAATTAAGTAGTATAGACGGATTTAACAGTCTCCTATTACTGTAGTTTTCCCCGAGACGTCAGTGTTCTTCATTGCTCATTATCTATTTGCTCGCCGCTGTTTGGCTACCTATTGTGTACAAAATCCTGTTGTTTTATTATTTTAATAGCTGTTACCCGCGGCTCCACCCGCGTGGTCAAGCGAAAATGCCGATAATTTCGTTCCCGTGGGAATTTAAAAAAAAACCGACTTTATCCTTGTCAACATCATAAAGGGAATCTCTAGAAAAAAAAACAGCTTTTCAGGTCAAGCGCTTCCGATAATTCACGCGTAGTCTAATTATTCCGAATCCTGTGGGAATAAAAAAAAAATCCCGTCTTCATCCTTGTCTAAGTACTTTATAAAGGAAAGCTTAATACAAAATCTAGGCGTTCTAGGTTGAGCGCCCACAATAACACATGTGCAGTCCTATTTGTCCCGTTCCCGTGGGAATTAAAAAAATCCCGTGTTCATCCTTGTCAACATCATAAAAGGAACCTCTATACAAAATTTCAGCTTTCTAGGTTGAGCGCCTGCGATAATACACTTGCAGTCCTATTACTCCCTTTCCCGTGGGAATTTCGTAAAACCCCGTCTTTATCCTTGTCAACATTATAAAGGAAACCTCTATACGAAATTTCAGCTTCCTAGGTTGAGCGCCTGCGATAATACACTTGCAGTCCTATTACTCCCTTTCCCGTGGGAATTTAAAAAAAATCTTTCTTAGTGAGCACCTACGCCCCAAAAGGAACCCTCATGCAAAATTTGAGACTCCTGACACGTAGTTTCGGAGATGTCGAATAACTTCAAAAACGGCAAAGTGTCATACTAACTTTGCACCCCCGTTTAACCCCCTAAGGTATGATTTTTGAGAAAAATATTTTACTCGTGTTTCATGCCTTTCAATAAAGAACCATAATGCTGAATTTCATTTGAATAACTTCAAAAACGGCAAAGTTTCATACTAACTTTGCGCCCCCGCTTAACCCCCTAAGGGATGTTTTTTGAGAAAAATATTTTACTCGTGTTTCATACCTTTCAATAAAGAACCTTAATGCTGAATTTCATTCGAATAACTTCAAAAACGGCAAAGTTTCATACTAACTTTGCACCCCCGTTTTACCCCCTTAGGGGGTGAATTTCCAAAAATCCTTTCTTAGTGAGCACCTACGCACCAAAAGGAACCCCCATGCAAAATTTGGGACTCCTGGCACTTGTAGTTTCGGAGATTTCATGATGAATCAGTCAGTGATTTTCTCTTTTATATATCTGCACAGTGCCATCTAGTGAATTTTTGAGGAACTAAATTTCAAAATGGTCAGCTCAAGTAAATAAAAAACTTTCATACACAGTGCTATTGAATATTAAAATGGTCGTAATCAGAGGTCGGGCGATTCCGACTCTGCACAGTGACAATTTTAAAATTCTTTGGTTGTTGAATATTTAAATGAGTGTAACTTCTTCTTTTTCTTCTCCTGACATCCGGTCCGGTCCGGTTCGGTCCGGTCCAGTCTGTTGTCTGTAGGTATGGTGTACCAAGTCTCAAGTTTGTAAGTGCGAGATTTTTTTTTCTTACATTGACAGGGAGGAGACCTTTAAATGAACATAACTTATTTTCCTGACCTCCGATTTAAATGAAACAAAACCTATATTCTGCTCCAAGCCGAGCTCTATCTTCCTGTGAAAACTGCATTAAAATCCGTTCAGTAACTTAGAAGATGTGCGCGTTCAAACAGACAGACAGACAGACAGACAAAAAAATCCAAAAAAAAATTTTTCGCTTTTATTACCTTTCTCTAACTGTTCTCTCTCCATTTTTGCCAAATATGTTCAATGTACAGACATATCGGGGTCTACTGTTTTATTATATGTATAGAAGATGACAGTGTTACTTAATTATATTATTATTCCGTATTAAATAAATGCTACTCTATAAACTACCACCATTTCGGAAACAAATCAAAATGGCCACCGGTAAAAGAAATTAACGAAAACCGGTTATAAATAACAACCGGAAATTAATATTTTAATACTGTTTCAAACTCAACCATTATTCAACTATACAGTTGCTGTAAGTTGGAATGTTTTTTTTTTGTAGCATACTAATTGATATTATTAAATACGCTAATATAATTACAATCTAGCCTATATACAGACTAATGAGTAATTTACGTTGACCTAGTTTTATAAAGAAATGATATGATCCTAAAGTATTCCTCTGTTGCACACCGTACTCACTAAGGTAAATTTTTGAAGGTAAAAATAAATACAGTGAAATGGGGTCAAGGCCCCCCACACGTTCACACCCTAAACTCCACGCGATAAATCACAATGAGCCGTTATTAAAAATAAACCCTCCCATCCCATCGGAATATTAATATGTAAATGGCCTCCATACATCAATCCCTCTGATGCTTCGATAATGAGATTTTTCATTTGAGGTTAATGTTATCTAAAAATATTATGTATCAATGATATCAAGCTTCCATCTCGCATGGGGTAGGCAGATCACAAAGTTTAATATAAGAAAAATCGATGACGTGTGATCTCGGCTACAAGAAGTCAACTGCTGGAAAGAGGCCTCCTCCAAACGTTTCCAGTGTTGCAGCCTTTTTTTTAATAAATATTATTAAATTTAATAGCTCTTTGGTATGACGATATGAAATACGATGTTTGTTATTTTATTGTTAAAAAATTTAAATGTAAATCGATTAAATATTCTTAACAATTCTGATTATAATCTTATTATTACTTAAAATTTTGTTTTTTCTTTGACTAAGAAACCACTTGAAACCTTGGCCTTTTTCTTGCGACTTTTTTTAGGTCGTCATCTTGCGGGCCGTCGTCCTGTGCTTTCCGGTATGTGGCCGCCATTCTAGAACCTGCCCCAGCGGCCAGTTCTGTGCGTTATGTTTTATTTTGAGTGGCAGTGGCCACTCAAAATAAATATATAAAAAGCTACTTAAATATACTACATTCATTATACTTTCAAATAAAAAGTTTTAATGTAAAGTTTTTGTTAACCGACATTGCCAAAGTTGGTCCAATTAAAGATTTTTTTTTTCATATTCAAATATAAGACTTTTCCATTAAAAGAAAAGTTACTTTTTAGCAAGGGCTCTTGACTTTAGAAAACTCTGTTCTCTTTTGTGAGGCAAATGTTTTTTTGAGACAAAAAATACTACGTTTTATTTATAACAGACTAGTATCTTCAATGTTATTATTGAAGGGATATACAGAATTAAATAAACGTGTATATTTGACAAAAGCCATAATATCAAGTGGTATTTATGCCACAGTCTCTTCTGAAGTGATAGAGCGTTTATGAAGTGGTCTTCTTGAAAAATCCTTTCTTATCGGATGCCCACGTCATTCACTTAGTTTCAGGTCTCTACGATTGAGGCTGTGTGTTGATACGTCGATAGTCAGTCATTCAGGAAAAAGCATCTCATATTGTATAAACAGATTTCTAGAAATAAGAAAAATACATTCACCGCTCCGGAATATGAATCTTTAGAAAAAATCATAAAAATATTCTAAAATGGTAAAGGTTGGTTCAATATCAAATTTGAATAAGCTTCGGTGTTTCAAGGGCTTAGGGAGGTCCTCCTGCAACATAATTAAAAACTGAAGGCTTAGTATGCTACAAATATTTTTAGAGTGTTTTTGGATACCGGTAAATTGTTTAATATTTCTTTGTTAAATATTCTTGGACGAATCACACAACGCCATCTAGTCCTAAACGAAGTAAAGATAAACAAAAAAATATTTATTTTATAGGTACATAAATCTGTCAGTTAGTTCGATATAGGTATTCTCTCATTTATGTCTAATTCCTTCACTCTTCATGCTTCACGACTCTGGAATGCACTGCCTGGCCCTATCAGGGATTCCCACAATTCTTTCATTTTTTTTAAAAGAGTACGTGCTCATTTTTTCAGTGCTCTTAATTAGAGTTCTTAATATTTGTATTTTAATTTACAATACATTGCTTATAAAAGTAATACAAGAATCATCAATTATTTGTATGTAAGTTGTATCGTTGTATCTATTATGTATTAGATTTATTACTTATGTATTTTATTATTGTATTTATTTTCTATTCATTTTATTTTTTTTGCATTTATTGTTTTATTAATATTTTATTCGTTTAATTTAAGCCGCAATCGTGAATTTCTGCACTCCCAATGGTTGACTGGTAGAGAATGTGTTAGTACATAATGTGTTAGCATTAAGTCCGCCAATTGTATCAGTACTTTGTGTATTGTGGTCAATAAAGTTATATAAATAAATAAATATAGTGCTGAGCAAAGAAAACACGGCCTAATAAGTAACAAAATTACAAGTCAGGATCGCATTTTTAGAGCGGCCAAACTTTCGTAGTGCGATTCGTCAAAAAACTCCCAACTATATCATGGTTGGGAATAAAGCAATTGAAGTAAGTACTTCGAAAAGTTTACATTACGAACACATTCTTTTCCGAGTCACTTACACTTGAAATTCACTCATGATTTTTCCATTGTCTGTGAAGCCTACAAAAACACGCAAATATATATCCCTCTGATGGTAAAGTAAACAGCGTTATTGACTTTGAAAATGCGTATGTAAAGTAGGGTTTTATGAATTTTAGCTTTAATCATGAATACAATGAATTTTATTTTTAAATTAAATAAGTTTGTTTTTTTGACTGACTGACGGTTGCACAACCTAAACCACTGATCATGTTTCTGATTACTATTTCCTTCCGTTACTTCCTTTTTAATTTTATCAGAAGCGCTACGCTTCCAAGATTCTTATAATCGTTGATGTCCATGGACAGTACTTACCATCAGGTGACCTGTTAGTTTGTCTGTCTTTCTTGGTCATAAAAGTCTGCTTTCGTGAATTTCAGCTTTCCCAATAAATGACTGGTACAGAATGCAATTAGCGTTAAGTCCGCCTATTGTCACCATTATTTTGTATTGCAGTCAATAAAGTTATATAAAAAAGACTAAAATAAACAGATTATATTCATACACTCAAATTGTCTTGCGTGGGATTTGTACCCGCAGTTGATGGGATTAAATAGCCATTGCTAGCCACCGGGCCTGTCGATTTATTTCATCAGGTTCATTGACATCAAGTCAAAATAAATGTTGCCCACATGTAGTACATAAAATCAAGCGTGCCCGTTCCTCATTCGTTGATCTAAGTGCTGTAAGTCACGGAACACCGCGTGTAATTTTCTTTTATTACTACCGTATCAATGATTTCTGTTAGTAATTCGTTTTGTATCGTGAATAAGTTCAGTGATTTGTTTTTCATTAAAAAATGTTGTTATTTTCGGTTTAGTTAATTTATTATTTAACTGCTAATGGATCTAAGTGGATGGAGTGAATTATTTTTCTATAAAATATTTCACTACTCCATCTAATTTCTTTCTGACTCGTTGTAAGTTCCTGGACAGCTGTAGTTTCTCCCGCGGGACGTCAATAAGCTTTATGGCTTATTGTCAATCTGAGATCACCGTTGTTTAATCTTTTTAAAGCATTCAAAATATAGATTAGAACCTCCCCGTGACCACGGCAGATGCAACTCACAGCATAAAAACAAGTCATTTGATGTGCGCGTTCAAACCTTGTTAATAAAGTGTAATGTTGTGTTCAAAACTCGATTGTTTAACATTATACAATAGATTAGAATGTTAGTCGTGTCGCGAACTAAGTTCATAGCCAGTCCATCATACGGCAACGAGTGCTCGATTTGCAAGTTTACCCACATCACGTCGACTCTATTTCGAGGGTGAAGCGACTTTATAAATAAATCAGAGGTTGACAGAGGGCCTAATCGAGCCCCAGCCTTGTTTTTTACCTGAGCGTAGGATGTTTTTCATCGTTATACAATGTTATTTATTTCCTTTTGCACTATAGTGATGAAATTTCCCTTCAGGGGTTCGCTATGAATAATTTTATAGTATTAGATATTTCAACGGTGACATGGCGAATAAGTTAATGGATTCTGGTTTGAATATGTTTTTGGCCATCTAACACTATTTAAATAGAGATTTCTCGTACTTACGAGCTTTTTGAAATTAATTATTAATTATTGGCAGTTATTTCGCTCAACGTATATCTATCGCCGTTCAGCAAGGTTACGCTGCTAGCATTTTGGGCACCCTGCCACAGGGACCATGTCTTTTGAATGCTTAGTTGTTTTTATTGTTAGTTTAGTTTTTAATTTTTATTGTTAGTTTAGTTGAGGAGTAAAGGAGAGAAAAAAAAGTACAAAATGACAAAAAAGGCCGTAACCGGTTTTCTTTCGCCATTTCTTTTTACCGGTTGCCATTTTGCTTGTGTCCGAAATGGTGGTAGTATATAACGTAGTTTATTTTCTTTATTTAAACAAGTTGTAAATGACAAGAAAAAGTACCTGTGAAGGTCTAATTTCTGAAATAAACGATTTCATTTCATTTCAGTTTTAATAAATTTTATTTAATTTCATGTCATTTTATTATGTATTTTACCAATAAATGATTCTTTCATTATTAAAATATTTATTTGCATGGAATAATTTTGTCAAGATACATTACATAGTACAATTAGATAGTAGGTATGAAATAACGTCGTCCTCGCTGTCTGTTCACCTAAATCTATTAAACTACTTAACAGACTTTAATGCAGCTTTTAGCAAAAATAGATAAGGTTAACGAGAAATGTTTATCATACTTCATACTAATATTATAAATGAGAAAGTGAGTTTGTTTGTCTATTATTCCTTCACGACTTGACTATGCAGCCGATCATTTTGAAAATTTGTATACATATTGTCAGATGTACAGAGCCCAACATAGGCTAATTTTTAAGCGGGCGAAGCCGCGGGTAACAGCTAGTATGATATAATACAATACAAGAATTTTCCGAAATTTCCACGTGAAAACGGATTACACGCTAACGAAGTTGCGCCGATTCGGGCTACTATATTAATATATTGTAAACCTAATCTATGCTGCTGTCTAAAACTCACGTTGCTTAATGCTCTGCCTATCCTCAAAAGAAAACTAGGCATGACACTTTAAGTAATATACTGATTGGGAAAACAGAATCTGCGACCTATACCATACAAAGTTTCATCGTAACCGTAAAACCAAGAGCCTAGAGCTGTTATCCTATACCTACCTATCCTCAATTAACATAATTGTATAGTGTGCTATAACATACGACGTGCAAACATAGTCCTAACATAACTTTGAATACGAAGCAACGTAAATTAAGCCTTAAAAGCTGAGGTGTTATATTATAAGAGACAGCGTTTTTAATTATAATCAACTATTGAACCAAATTTAGTGGAGCGATATGTGGAAGTAGTTGAAAATGAAAATAAAATAAGAAGCCTTCACATGGACGTTCATTGATAAATAAAAAATTTAATAATCAAATTGTTTTTTTTTGGAGAATAGGCTTTCGCAGGCACTTTCTCTAGTCAAAGTGTACATCCTACTATTATACAGGAGAAAGTTTGTGTGTATGTTTGTTACTTCTTCACGTTCAAATGGCTGGGTAAATTTTTATGATATTTGGTATGTAAGTAGCTGATACTTTTAATTAACACATAGGGTACTTTTTACAAAGTACGTACGTACGTTTAAAAAGTACGTGATTCCCATAGGATTTGGTAAAAAAATGGATGTAGATGGCGCTGCTGTGCATCAAATTAAACGCGGGTAACACCGCGCAGCAGCTAGTGTTTGGTAAACCACCATTTCGAAAACAAAATCAAAATGATTACTGATAAAAGGGATAGTGAAAGTAGTTACGGCCTTTTTGTCATTTAAAAATGATGCCATTAAATTGAATTTAATTATTAATAATTTTTTACATAACAAAGGTATAATGAATCTAAAGGACCACCACAAACACACCAACACCGGGCTGTCCAAAATTTTTTATTTCAAAATGTTTGATTATTGTAAATAATTGTAAACGCTTTAAGTGCCACCTCAGCTTACTCGTCTCATTTTAAGTTATGGCTCGAGCTATAATGTATACTCTCAATAAATTAATTATTACAATGTACTATAAAATATACTACCTGTGCACGTGACTTCGCACGCGTATAAAACTTCGTCTAATGTATTTCTCGTTATATATTTACAGTTTCATTTCTATATTAGACATCAAAAATGGTACTATTGTATAGTCGTAATATTGTAACAGACAGGAAAAGTTATACAGATTATAATTAAATATTATGTTACCAGTTCTTCTTAATTATATACATACAGGGATTTTTTAAAATTCCCACGGGAAAGCGAGATACACACAAACGAGACTGCGTCGGTCTCTGTTTTGGAAACAAAGCAAAATGACCACATGTAAAAGAAATGGTGAAAGAAAATCGGTTTACATAATATTAACGTTTTTAACATCCTCTCAACTTTGGACGTACCCCCCATATCCCTCCCTCTCTGTCTATCCCACAGAGATCATAGGCGTGACAGTAAAACACAAACCTTTTTTGCCAACCCTACCCTCTGGTAACCTAATTAGGTCAAGCGTGAGTAGCAAATAGAGATAGAATTAGAAATCAATAATGCTTGCTTGTTGTTTATGGCCTCACTTTTACCCTTCCACTAATTAAAGTCGTTTGTCATTTTAAATGGATTAAACTATCTAGAGTTTTATCTCTGTGAATTAAATTTGTGGATAAACAAGTTCTGATATGCATTTTAATGGCACTATTTATTGACATTCCGCGTACGTAATGTTGTATGTATGTACCTAGTTTTAAATTTTATGTTAAAAAAGAAAAGAAAAAGAAGAGTACGATATATTTTTAAATGACAAAAAAGGCCGTAACTGGTTTTCTTTCGCCATTTATTTTTACCAGTGGTCATTTTGCTCATCATTTATTACTGTATACTCTGACAAGAGAACGTGTTTGTGAAAACCTATTCTCTGAATAAAAGTTTTGAATTTGAATTTGAATGTTAATTGCAAATTAAGTAAGAATCTATCTCTTTTTTTCTTCTTTAGTTTAACTGCGACAGTTATCATTAATGGGTCATTGACTATAAAAGAAAGAGATGAATTGACGGAATTCGATAGAAATTGGAAGAAGGAAACAGCAGAGAACGATGGTTGGAGAAAAAGAGAAAAAGTCTTTGCCCTGCTGTGGGATATAAATGACTAATAAAAAAATAAAAAATAAAATGCATTATGCACAGAAACTAGTCTATAGTCAATGGCATTCTGAACATGCTGGCGGGATTTGAACCAGGGACCTTCTGGGTGGGGTGGGGAGTTGGGATACCTCCACGCGGTCCACCTTGGTAACGTCGGCGAGTAATTCCTTAGTTTCTGGAACCAACTCTGGAATTACTTGCCGACGGCCAAATTCCCGACGCGGTGGGTCTGACCTTGGATGGAGTACGTGGGATGTGGACAAATCCGCTCCCCCTTGCATCCGTACTGGTGCTGGGGGTGGAGCGATTGAGGAGATAACCTCGTTAAAAACAAGAGGTGTATGATGAGCGGTGGTGGACTCGTTCGCTCGCTGATCCTCCCCAAAAGCGTCTTCGCCCCGCCTGGTGTCCGGGCCTACTCCACCCGTTGATACCGGGGGCGACCTCCGTATGGTGGAACGCGGAGGCCCTGCAGACACTGGGTCTCGCCAACCCAGACACTGGGTCTCGCCAACCCAGACACTGCGGGGGGCGTTAAGGGTTGGGTCACATGGGCGAATGAGACCACCCTGGAAGAGGGAGTGCGCGGTGGCGCATAGTGTCACAGAGTCCACTAAGTACGTAGTGGACGCTGTGGCACTTGGAGTGGCGCAGGAGGCGCGGTGGAGGAAGAAAACCTCGTTAAAAAATTGAAGAAGAGGGGCCGGCGGCTCGCAGAGCCCGGCCAGCGGTCGCACGTTGTTGCGACCGCAGAGATGGAGGGGACCCTTGCCCAGCCGAGACGGCGAGCCGGGGAAGGCCCGTCGTCTTGAGGGGGCAATGGTCCTCGGTGTCGGCAGTGCACCTGGATGCGGTGTGCTGCTGACGGGGCGTTCCGGGGAGAGCGGGTCCGGCCAGTTTAACTTTGGCCGGACGGCCCTGGCGGGGTCGCGGATGTATCACAGTACCCGTGGCCCCGTCACTTAGGGGGCGAGTGGCATCCCGTCAGTTTTTTAGTGGTAAGTCCCACAGTCCCCACCGCATATTCCCCGGGCGGTGGGGCTGCTGCAAAGCATTTTTCTGACGATAATTTAAAAAAAAAAAAAAAAAAGGGACCTTCTGGGCGGCTGTCTGGCGTGGTAACCATTACGCCACGGAGGTCATCAACATTACATGTTACGTTTTACGCTACAGCAGCAGGTCTTGTATTGCGGTCCCTAGACGATCAAGCATGCTTGACAAGCATTGCAAAAATTTAACTTTTCATCAAACATTGTCAAGCACGTAAATGCTTGTCAAGCACACCAAGCTTCGTTCTACACGGTCAAAATTGTTTGACAAGCACGTAAAATTCCTGTGCTTGTCAAGCATTTTTGATTGTCTAGCTACCGCATATCCTTATCAGGATTAATTCTGTAAGCTACCCTACACCACATCTATCTTCATTTTAATCCACTTAAGTTTTACATGTTTGTTATGAAAGCGATTCCTGGAATACGTAATAGTACCTACCTACAAAACAAACCCCAATTTGTAGGCAACTAATTCACTAACAGTCAACAATTGATAGCTGTTTAATGTTTTGCCCCCTGTGAATAAAACATTTTGAACTCTAATCTCAAGTTTGAGATTGTTTTGTTAATTGTTTTTTTTTGTAATTGCAACTTTTTTTCGATCGTTCTTAGAAGTTAGGTGAAAAGTTAATTAATTTAATTATTAAATAAACTAAATGATCCACACCGCGCCACCTGGGGCCCGATTCTACTAAACAATGGACTCTCAATCGTGTCTCAATAGAATGTCGATAGTGTATCTATGGAATAGTTTTTGACATTTGTTATGGACTTAAACAATAAGTTAAACATTATGTTATTATTTAAGTCCATAACAAATGTCAAAAACTATTCCACTGATAAACTATCGGCATTCTATTGAGACACCATTGAGCGTCCATTGGTGCATTTGTTTAGTAGAATCGGGCCCCTGGTTGTAAGTAAACTTAACAGTAAAGTTAACTTCACCTGCTTGTATTATGGGTATCAGTCAACAGATATTCTTATTCTTACTTAATTATTGGCGTTTCTGTCGTGTCTTAACAACACATAGACAATTTCGCCAATGTCAAGTATTTCAAATGAACACTTTTTGACAAAAAAAAGTACACTTTAAAAAGGCAACGTGGTACGGTGAGGATCGGAGGTCGCCATCTTGACGACCTTCGTTGACAAGGCGGCGATCTCGAATCGTCAACAGATATAATTATTGCAAATAAACATGGTGACTTTTTAAGGGGTTGCCATTTTTGAGGAGGGACTAAGAATCAGGAGCTTAATCGATTGGCGTGAAAAACAAACAAAAAAATATATTATATTGCGTATTAGTAGGGCAAGCCCGGCTTTTCGGCTTTATTGGAAGGACCGCCTTCAAGTTAATGTTTTTCAAAAAATACTACGATTATATATAATTACGATAAAGTCATATCTTTATAATAATATTATTGTTGTATAGAGCTTATTTAAAAAAATGGCTATCATAGAAAACACCCAGACTCGAGAACGAACACAAATTCCATCACATAAATGTTTGCCCCGAGCGGAAATCGAACGCGCACCGGTTACAGAAGGTAGGACCACCAGCAAACCACCGGGCTATCAATTTTCTGCTCTTATTTTACAATGGAAAATTTTACGATTAAATTATCACATCTAGCGTAAATGGAAGCACACCGATTTTTATTGAAATAAAAATACAATTTGAAACGGACAATTGAATCTGTATAAAATCATTCGAAAATAGCCTTTGTAATAAAGCTGTTGTGTCGATTATTCGATAGTAATATTACGAACTGCAGTGAGCATGCAAAACGATAATCGTCAATGACTCTATTCGTTCTGTACCTTCGATTGAAATCATTTATTCAGTACCTTTACATGCACTTTCTCCACAATATTAAACTAGTGCAAAATTTTGTAGTGGAAAAGCATATATAAAATGGGATTCCTACTCAAACAGTTTTTTTTTAAATGTTAGCTGGATTTCCAAAATAAAATGTTAATATGTTGTTATTTAAGAACTAACGATCTTCCGTGAAGTATTTAGGCCATAATTGGTGTACAAATTTTCGAAGAAGTTTTTTCTATCGAAGTCCGGTTCGAAAACAAGTACCTAATATTGTTTTCGAGACGGACTTCCCAAAGAGCAAATCCTTTAATATCTTAGATAATAATTCAATTCCCGGTAGCTCGTGGTAAGAGCACTCGGCCGGATATCGAGAGGACTTGGGTCCGAAACCCACGTGGGCGGGGGAGGTGAATATTTATTTTAAAATTTTGTTTCTTTCAAAAATAAATTAAAATCGTTAGTTAGTTCAACTGTAACATCTATAAAAATCAATCAAGAATTCCATGGCTAAAACTTTAGTATTATTAGTACCTAGATAATAATATATGTTTAAAACGCAATTTTCGAGGATCCTCTTAACAGTGACACGATTGTATTGATTCTATAGATGTGTATTATGCAACACACGCCATCAAGCATCAATTTCAATACAGCAACCGAACTATAGGTTACGCATAATATCATAATCACAATGGTATTGACAATCTGTCTGTCTATGTCTCATACGACAATACAATTATGTCTGAAGTGCTTTGTAGTGCCACAAGATTGACTACTTGTTGTACCTTGTGTATATAGGATATTGCCACCAGAGTAGCACAGTATCTATGCAATATTAAATAAATAGGGACAAATCACACAGATTGAGCTAACCTTGAGTTCCAAACTTGTCTTATGGGATACTAACTCAACGATACGGTAGAAGTAATTATTATGCATTTTTTGTCTCGTAAATGGCCACTTCGAAATGCTGGTAGATTAAAAAATATATCTAAAAATTGTAAAAGACGTGTCTAAGTGCCCGCGTCGCGAGGACCCACAGAATAAAGAACGTATGATTTTGACGTAGAAGCTCGAAATATCCATCCAAACCCTGGCTAGAGTCGACGTTGCGCGACACACAGCGACGCCATCATACTCTCCAAAAAAGACTTTAAGAATTCTCTTCAATTGCAGTTTTTACTTACTAAACAACAAAAAAGCGACCATTTAACTACCTCCCATCCCCCATTTGTTACGTTCAGTAGAAGTTTCTTTAAGATGTTGGGCCATTCAGTAAAGTATTGTGTGCAATCCGATTTATTTGTATTAAGGACAGAAAGTATTGCACTGGAGGCGTTGGTGAACGCTTATTGGGTTTCGGGAATTAGCAATAAACCTCCCAACTGGCTTCGTGTGTGGTCAAAGGTAAAAGAAATTCATTGGTTATAATTATTTGTCATATTAACTAATTGGTTTGTTTTTATTTTGAAGTCATCGAAAATCTGTGTTCAAGTGTAGAAATCACTCAGCTATGACCCATTTGCCTGCAGCTGCACGCACATGAACACAGTTTTATTCACAGGCACTGCAGTATTCCTTACTATTCTTATCCTTACTTCTTACTAATATTATAAATGAGAAAGTGAGTTTGTTTGTTTGTTTGTTTGTTATTCCTTCACGGCTTGACTAAACAGCCGATCATTATGAAAATTTGCATACATATTGTTAGGGGTACAGAGCCTAACATAGGCTACTTTTTATCCCGTGAAAGTATGTCGTCCAATGGGAAAATAATTTTTCTACTATAGAGGGCGCTGTATCAGCCAACAGATGGCGCCACAAGTCGCGCTATGGGTTGTTTTCTATGCCATAAAATTAACGCGAGCGAAGCCTCGGAGTAAAGCTAGTAAATTATAATTTTTTGTATGTGCATTGAAGAGAGTAGGTGAAGGTAATTGCTATTGTTAAAAGTGCTGCTACGAGTATATAAATTGTTATCGACTTTTTTTTTCCTAGTCTGATATTGTGTTTCACTGTCATATTTCTTTTTTGCAGTTTGCATATTTCGTATTATTTACAACTGGTAGTTATTCAAAATTACTTTCTAATTGATAAATAAAATTATTATTTAAATCAATGTCAAAGTCGAAGTCAAAAATATTTTATTCTGTAGGCCCTCGCGGGCTCTTTGACACGTCTTTTACAACATATTATAACTATAAAATAGATAAGCTACTTTATAAACTACCACCATTTCGGAAACAAAAATGGCCACCGGTAAAAGAAATGGCAAAAGAAAACCACGATCCGCTTCTAACTTGGGCCAAGCTGAGTGTAACACGTTTAGCGAAGCGGAAAGGTGTTCGTGGTTTCAATTAGCAGCGGTCCATCTTTGGATTGCACTTCGAAATATCAAGCACTTTAAATAAACCAATGGCTGACACTTTACGAAAACCATCCGTTTACGTTAAATATTGAAACATTCCTTTTACATTTTGATTTTAAAGTGATGTTTAATACTCAACAGATATTCTAATTCATGGCATTTGGCAACTATATGCTGCACGTTGATTTTGTGCACAGGACCGTCATCGACTTTAGAAAGCGCCATTGACTAGCAGACTTTTGTATAAATCCTACGGAATTCGCGTAATTTCGTGATAAACAATACCCTATAGGTTAATCCAAGGTATCAGCTACCTACATACCAAATTTTTGTCATTTAAATTTAAATTAGTCAATAATGTTTGCATGTATAAATTTCTAGTATAAGTGTTGTGTACAATTGTTTAGGATTCCAGAATTATATTTATGTTAATGTAATATTATGTAAAACAATTGTATGTTCTGTTATCTGTATTTGTACCTAATAATAAAAATAAAAATCACAAAAATTCACCCAGCCATTTGAGTGTGAAGAAGTAACAAACATACTTTCGCCTTTATAATTCGTTCGTTTTGATACCTAGTACAGGCGCCAGTTCTCCATCAAACACGTGACTCATAATTATTAAGGTGCAATTCATTGTTAATTTGTTTTATTTTTTTGTCATTTGTTTGTGGAGAAGAAATAAATAAACGTTTATTATTATTATTATTACTTTCGCCTTTATAATTCGTTATGCACTAAGTAATGGTGCTAATTCTGTTGTACATTTAACTAGACTAAACTAATTTTGACAGGACTAGAAGTGTTGCTATCCTTGTCACTAATTGTAAACCAAGGAAGGACAACAACACCTTTGGTCCTGTCAAAATTAGTTTAGTTTAGTTAAATCTACAACAGAATTAGCACCAGTCTCAGTTTCGATCGTTAAACGTAAGCGCGAGTCAGCTTTAGTGGCGACTAGTATAACCAACATTTTCCTTGTAATTTCATTTAGTTTTACAAGTTATCGACCAAACAACCTTCTGTGTACTTCAAAGAGCATGTCAAGCTGTCGCTTTTGACTATTTATCGACAAATGACAATGTTAAAGCTAATGATAGAACTACATAAATAATGAGTGTTGTCGCCTTCGAAGCAGTCGACTGGTTAGCAATGGATACTAATTCATCTCTAGGATTGTGGGTTCGAATCCCGTTAAATAAAAATGTACATGCAATTTAACACGCTGTTTCATCAGGTTGCCTGAAAATTCTGACTGTTACAAAGGTAGAAGTGTAAATACTTTTTTATGGTTCTTTTTTTATTATTTTTGATATCTCATATTGTTTCTGTCATTCTTTGTGGTTCTGTCTATCGATCGTTTATTTTTATATTATATTTTACTCTGAGTCTAGATTTCCACTTCTCTCCGTTTCCATCCTTTACAACTGAGATTAGGTAAATTTTGATTGATATTGCGAGAAGCACATGACAGGGAGCCTCCCTTAGGTAGGCTTTGTAATTTACAATTTTATTGATCTCGAGTGTCTTGAAAATAGAATTTCTTTTTCTTATGAAACAGATACTAATTTAATCTACATTGACAATATTAGTATTCAAGCTAGCAATCTCACAAAATACGAATTTGTTCCTACTCAAAAGGAATTTGATTAATATTATTCTTATATTATACTAGCTTTTTCCCGCGGCTTCGCCAGCGTGGCCTACTAACAATTAGCATATTTTTCTTCAAAAACAAATCCGGTCGGTCCGATGCCGGTCCTTATAAGGAACCTACATGCCAAATTTGGAATGTCTAGACCCAGCGGTTTGGGCTGAGCGTCCCCTCGCAACTTCGTTTACATATATGTCGCTTTCCCGTGTGAATTTGGAAAAATCCTTTCTTAGTACATCCCTACGCATAGTAAGGAACCTACAGTCCAAATTTGGAATCTCTAGACCCACGGGTTTGGGCTGTGCGTTGATATATAGTTAAGTCAGGACTTTTTAACTTTGTTATTGTATGACGTGCTGTATCCACTCTTGTATTGTATGTGATCGAAGACGGAATCCTTAAAAATGGAGTGCAATGAAGAATGAAGAAAAATTTATGTTTGGTCAACATATTATACGAAAAACGCCGCTTGCATTTCGCTCAATAAATCACATGGTATCAGCCAACAATCCTTTCTAAGAATACTAATTTCATCTGTAGTGTAATTTAGGATAACAATAGAGCAAAAATATGATTATGTATCTCATCTGTGTTTGCTTACTCATTGTTATTGTTAAATAAATAAGTATGTAAGAGAGAGACTTAATTTTCTTTAAGCTAATAATGTAAAAAAAATAATATTTCAGCTGGTAGTCTGATTATTGATAGATTTAATAGAAAAATGCCATAATTTCGATAGGCCTATGGACAGTATTGATAGCTATTCTGGTCAAAACAGCTCTGTTTTTTATTAGGGTTCCGTAGTACAAGGAACCCTTATAGTTTCGCCATGTCCGTCTGTCCGTCTGTCGGTCTGTCCGTCTGTCGGTCTGTCGGTCTGTCCGTCTGTCCGTCCGCGGTCTAGCGCCTAGACGCTAGATGCTAGAAAGCTGTAATTTGGTATGTATACTCATATTAACATTGCTAACAAAGTGGTAGAATAAAATTTTGAAAAATATTTTTTTGGGTGCATACAGGTAGTGGTATCGTTAGATAGGTCTCCTAAAAACATTGAGGGTGTGGGAAGATCATTTTCCGATACAATGATCCGTTCACGAATTATTTACATTTAACGTGTCAATTTTCGTTTTGCACGGTGGTCCCCCCCCCCTCTATCTCCGAAAGCCTTGTGTTTAGAAATTTAAAAAAAAACATTGTTGGAAGTCCATAATAATATAGTGAACCTGCAAGGAAAACTATAACGGTTAAGTAGGCACTACTAGTTACCGAGTAATAGCCGACAAACTTATGAAGTAAAATTTCTTTGACGAAAACGTACAAATATCATAGAATATGGCATTGTACTCATTTGCAAGCAAGAAATGCGTAGCTGATACGGAACTCTACAATGTGCGTGGCCCGACACGTACTTGCCCGGTTTTTAATTGTATATTTATTGTATTGCACCAACAATGTATTGCATAAATATGGCTATCTCTACTTTCCTCGTTTAAAAACTATTTGCATCACTTTTCCTCACTTCAAAGTTCACGATCCGAATATCATACATGGTTCCTTATATCTTTTTATATGTTCTTGGTAATAAATGTAATAATAACGACCTCTTGTACTAAAGTCTCTGGAACCCTTCAGCATTGAGTAATTCAATCAATTGTATTGAAAAGCTTATCTTCGGGTCGTCGGGACGTTAACGGCTTCGATCCTTATCTAGACTTTATAGGGTGTCAGTTTTACAATAACAATTGGAAATGGAATCGGTTTGTGGTGAATCGATTTCCTTCACAGCTTACACAAGTTATTTATGGATGCCTGTTTAGGTAGATTGTATTTTAAACTTCCATTTCGGTGCCCATTTTCGTTCCAACGCCATCTAGTCACAAATTAAGCAAAGTTTGTACGAGTCACTAACACTTATAGATTAAAGTCAAATGAGACTACTTGGCAACGACAACACGTTTACCGTTGCCTGATAGCCAAGAGGAGGTCTTCCCGAGTACACTCAGTTGGGCACAGTAAACAAGAGTTAAGATAGGATTTTTTAAAATTCCCACGGGATAGCGTGACGTACGTAAACGTAGTTGCGCGAGCTCCTGTTATATTTTTAATAACTTAATTTGTTTTTTTTCCAATTTGCATATGGTTTTGACAGCGTGGTGCGTACTAATAGCGGTGCTCGCATCGCCGCGCGCCGCCGGCGCCGCCGCGCCGCCACGCTTCGTTCCTGGCCGTTCCCATATAAATCTATACATTAGAGCGGCACGCTACCCGCACCGCTGACTTCGTGAACACGGTCTAAGTAAGATTAATTCAGTGATAATAATTATTTATAGTACTATCCGTTAACTCTCGGGTAATTTGACGTTAATGTTCCTTTGATGCGCAGATTACAGATGGGTTGCTTTGCTAAACGTGTCGCTCTAGCCACAATCTATATAATTGACAGTATTTTCATTCAGGAGAGGAAGTACCAATCAGATTTGTACAGATGGCAGATTTGTTGTCAGACGACTCTGAACTGGTGGTAGGATAAGAAAAGACGAAAAGACGAAATTCGGTAGGTATATTTGTTAACTAGCGTGTTCGTTTAGTATGCGACACTTACATATAGTGAGCTCCTTTTGAAGTATATTGGGACAAGCCTTTTTTATACCACAAAGGCGGCAAACAACCATACGGCAGGCCTGATGGTAAGCCGTCACCGTAGCCTATAGACGCTTGCAATACAGGGAGTATCACTCGCGCGTTGCCAAAAAGTGGAGTTCTGCAGACCTTACTCACCGTAGGAACACAATATGGCCGAGACCTATGCTACGATCTTCTGTTAGGTGGAGGCCCTTCCCCAGACGGGCTGCTCCGATTTGAGCGGATTATCCGCTGTGCCCTACTTCTCGTAAAACCAACCACATATTCTTATTGTCATGTCTCCTGTAAATCTAGGATGAGGTCGCCGTTATTGATCCTAAATTTACAGGACTATTCTGCCCCCGATAGTTGAAAAGGCGCATGTAACAAGAATCTAAAACTGAGAAAAAAAATATTTAATGAATGAAACCTTAAATTGTTTGCTGTCTGTTAGCTATACGAAGAAATATATTTTTGAAAATGTGGATTAATGGTTAACATGATTATCTTTCAATTGCTATAGTACGATAGGTATATTTTAAATATATTATACGGAAAATCTTAAAAAAACCTTTTCAATTTAGTATAAAAAATTTGAAGAAATGAGACATAATTAATTGAATAGACGTATGTCGCCACATGCGCCCTATCAATTTCGTATGAGCTTTTTATTACTTTTAACCCTAGTATTTTGGGCGCTTCGGTACACTTACAACTTTTCTATTAAGTACCATCCATACTTTTATTTCTACTATAGAGAAATTCAGACGTATCTGGCAGATGCGCATCGAAGAAAACATAAAATATACGAAGTAGTAAGGGCGCATGTGGCAGATGTTGACTTTTCTACTTAGGAGGTGTATAGTACTTTTCAACCAGCGTCTAAGACGCAAATGGTCACTTGCGACTTTTCTATTAAGCATTAAAAACGATATCGAATAAGCGCCTATTAAACTTCCGATCACTAAATATTACTATGAAGCTCACAGGCGTATGTGTGCAAATGCGGCTATTCTACTAAGTTTACGATAATTTCGGCTTTTCATCTTCCATTTAGTAGAAAAATTGGATGCATATGCGCCTATTTTTCCTATCGAAAATCGCTATGAAGCGAGATAGCGAAAAATAAAAAATACTAGCAGATGCGCCTTTTTTTGCTGATTCCAACAATGTATATAACTCAATTTCGGAAAAAATGTTAGACGCGCCCTTTCCACTATCGGGGGCAGAATTAGTTACTGCCTTCGAACTCGGAAAGAAATTAGATGGAGTAAGAAGTATTAAAAATACTTCCCTCTTAGCAACTACATACGTATATCTGTATGATATTACCATACCTAACTTTACATAAACTGTGACTTCGGTGAGTGCATAGTGCTATTACCAAAGGACGATGTATTTAGTACCGTGAGGTAATGGAGGGTTAATGAGAATGCAATATTACTCTGTAAGCTATATAGGTAAGCTCGATCTTGTGAGCTTTGATCGAACACTCACCGCAAAATTTGCTCAAAATGGAACAAGATTAAGGGTATGGAAAATAACTTATATTGTTTGCAAATTAATACAATGCGTGTATCTCGCTTTCCCGTGGGATTTTCCAAAAATCCTTTATAACTATCCGGTTTTTTATCAGATCGGTTTAATCCTTCAGACAGTAATTTATAAAAAAAAACATTTTAATTACATAGGACAAATCACACAGATTGAGCTAGTTCCAAACTAAGATCGAGACTTACGTTTCTGTAGTCTTTAGTATAATAAATTGGTCAACACAATATGATTTCGTGTATTGCGTCCACAGGGTCTGCATCGTACGTATTGGACGCATCGGATGTGGACGCATGCTTTTATAAAGCATATTATTATATAAGGTCCTAATTTGTTAATGAACTTCCTTTTAACACATATGACCATATAGGTTACATATGATCGTTTAAGCAAGGAAATCATGGTCTAGTATTCAGTAAAAAAAGGCAATAAATTTAGAAATACTCGGTAAACTTCGCCTCTCTTGTAGCAGCCATCCGTCAGTAGAAAAAAAAAGGTTTAGGGGTGCGGTGCGAAGGACGCGTCAACGCGTCTCACATATCAAAAATTGTTGAATATGGATGAATTTATGTAGTAAGCAAATTTTTCTAACTACTTACAATACAATCTATTTTTTTTTACTTAATATTGGACCATTATTTCCTTGCTTAAACGATCATATGTAATGTAACCTATATAGTCATGGGTTAAAAGGAATTTCATTAATAAATTAGGACCTTATATTCATATTTTTATTTATTTTGAAACATTATGTACCTACGCAACCATCTTCCGATACACTCTTTTTAAAATATATTTCATTTGAATCACAGGGTATACCCGCCATAGAATGCATGAAAAGTCTCCAAACATGCAAAGTCGCAGAAAACAGCCAGTGTGGACTATAAAACTCCACGTATCCCATAAAAGCTGATTGCACTGCGACCCTGTTTCAAAGATGATTTATTGATTGCCCGAGTCGCAAGAAGGTCATGTAATTTTTATGAGGACATACTGTCTCCAAAATTTTTATAAGATTACTATTTTAATACAAAATTAGAAGACCAAGGATGAGATGGTCAGAAGACATCAAAACCTTTTTTAGAGACTGGTCTGTGAGAGCTCTGAACAGGGACTTGGAGATACCAGGGTGATAGCCAGTGGACAAACCAGTCTATGTACTGCTTCTAGGTATATTCGTGAAAAAGATATGAAAAAGCAAATGTCGAATGCTTTTTTTTTTGTAGTGACTATGTCAAGCTGTTAAGTGTGCTATAAGCCATGAAGCCAGACTGTGTCGACAACGGCCAACATTGGTCCAAAGTCAGAAGCAACTTCCAGATTGGCTATTATGTCGGAGTTGCTGTCAAAAGATACAAGGAACATGAAATTCCAATAACCTCTATAAACTCAGCAAATATTGACACATCTCAGTAATCTATTAAAGCTTATGGCAAACTAATTAAGATTGAAAATGCATTACCTTAGCGCGGTATTCCGTTCTCGCATCAATTCTACTAATTGAACGGTAATAATACTGTTTAGGAGAGTAAACTACGCGTTTTGAATTAATTTTGGCGATTGTTGCTAATTGATGTTAAACGTCTTTGTGGGGCCTTTGATTGTGGTTTGTTATGAGGGTCGTCTGAGCGGCGAAAGTATTAAATTGTGTTTCAATTAAAACTAAGTGAGTAGCGTTATCTTGGTAACCCATTAGGACATTTACGACTAGCTGATGCTCTATGAGATTAAGGGTTTGATGTTTAGGTCATACTTATTTCACAACTAGCCATGCCCGCGACTCCGTTCGCGTAGGTTTTTGGTATGCACAAAGTACACCCCCTACACTCCCAATGCTCTGTCTACAAAAAATATCTTATTATCACAGATATCATTATTTTCTCGATTTTTAAATAGTTTTTGGCTCTATTTAATTGTAAAGTAATGTTTTTGCTACTTACAGCATTTACGTTATCTTTCGTCGACATAAGTTTCATAATTATAAAATTCAGAAAGTTTTATATAACTTTCAATATTTTTTTATAATTATGAAGTTTTCCAACCACTGTACGAAAAATGGGGTGAATAAACTAATTTAGCATTTTTCTGCAAAGCTGAATTTGTTATGGATAAAGTGATACGGGGCACATACCGGGCTTCTTGGAAGGGTTAGGTGTTTAAGCCTAAAAGTCGCGGGCATTTGTTTACCTCGTTTGTTTGGGTCGGGTAAGGATTTTACTTAACAAATACAGTGGAAAATCCGAACGGATGTACCATTTTATTTCTAACATTCCCTTTTTACGTAAAACCACATTTCATCGTGAGTTGCATAAAAATATTGAAAAGTTACTAACACAAATCATGGCTATGGTAAATTATAAAATCTTACCATTATTAACGTCGTTGTGTTGTATATCATTATAGAGATTTAAAGCAATATACGGTTATTTCATACCAAAACTTTTTGTCAACTTTTCTAATTTCAGTTCCAAACCACTGTTTTGAACCGTGTAACGCAGGCTTTATGATGAATAGATATGAAGAAGATATTACAAAGTTCCAGAGCAATATAATAATATCAAATAAACATAAGAATCACAATGTATATACAAGGGAAATCGTTGTTTCCCCGAGTCGCGGCCTAATCAAAAATGATGACGTGTATAAACAGAACAAAAAATGAGCTCCCACCCCTACAACAAGCATTCGTATAAAACATTCACACAGCTGTATACGCAAAATGAACAACAATTTTCTGTTTATGTAAGTAATTTATATCTTTTGTCAACCACCAATTTACTGGCGTGAAATTCGCACGGTACGTGCGCTTTGTCAAACTTATATCTAATGGGTGGGTTTTAGGTGGATCGCTTTGAGCTTTTCAACGGTGTTTCAAAGATTTGTTATCAACTTTAACTAAAAGTATGTTAAAGTATTTGTCTGTGTAATGTCTGAACTTTCATTTCTATGGTAGTCGTCATAATCGTTATAGCTATATTATAAGTTATTCTCTTGGTTTCAAGTTGAGGTATTTGATATTATTTTACCATATTAATGTAATGATGAATCATGCCTTATCAATGGCAAGGAACTGATTCCTTAACAGCACCAACACCAAGTAGTATCTACACAACTCTCCCAAATAGTATAAGCAGCCTAGAAAACAAGTAAATTAGGTGATGCTCGACGACGATTTGTAATAAGTGACTTTGAAACACACATTAAAATCCGATGCATGAACCCAAGTAGCAGAGACAAGTTTGGATAGGACCCAGACAAGAGAAGTGTCTGTAATAGCTAGTTTAATATAATGGATTAATTTAATTGTTCAATTATAACATATAGAAGTTAAAGACGACATCTAAATGACAACAATATCACTAGTTATAATGCGAAACTAGACAGAAGTGAAAAGTTTCAAACTTTCAGGTCTCTAGAGTATTATGACAAAGGCGCGAGACTTTGTGGGGACATTTTGCAGCGAAATGTTGACACAACTTGTACACAGTTATTTTCTACACATCAACTTTATAATATGTGTACTTATTATGGTGCATAATACTAATATTGTGTAGAGCAAATATAAATAAAAGTAAATTTCGAAACTAGAAGCATTTGTTTGGATGAACCATCCACACAGGAGTTGGATGGAGTCGCTGTCGCGCTCTGACTACTCATATCATATCAGCCCGTAATCATCCCATTGCAGGGATATTATCTCCCTTCAATCAAAAGAATTACAACGTACCACGAGTCTCCAATACGGATTGACGGAGGCCAGTGTATTCAAGCCACCTGAAGGCCTCTTGACTTAACGACTGTCATCTATCGATAACAACCAAGACCAACGGCTTGATGTGACCTCCGAAGCACGGAGAACCTGGGGGGCTACTACGAAACGTTAATCCGATATTTCGGCCGAAGTATCGGAAGAATTTTAACCGTGAAATACAAGGTATTTCATGGTTATTTCAGTAATTCCTTGAATTCTATCCATGAAATACCTTGTACTTTATGGTTATTTTAGTAGTTCATTGCATTATAATCATAAAATAACTTGTATTTCACGGTTAAAATTCTTCCGATACTTCGGCCGAAGTATCGGATTTACGTTTCGTAGTAGCCCTCCTGACTCCCGAAAGCCAAAAAAATACGTAAAACACCTAAGCTTTTTTTCGCATCGCACATTTCTGCGTCATTGAAACCCTTTAAGCCTCTAAAGCCTTTTTTTAGGTCATCTGCTGATGTTACACATTTTTTTATTTTAATTTTTTTTATCAAAAATGAAGCCAGTAACTGCGCAACAGCCATTAACTTAAACTGTTTACCTGATAACAGTTAATTTGAACGGCGCGAGATTAACGCTTACCTTAATTGAATTTTACATCGTTGACAACAAAAATTGGATAATCCCTGTTAATTTCACTCCACAAGATTTAATTTCTTTGTTCAAATATCCTTATAATATATTTAAGGCAAATATTAATATTAATTCTTGGCTTTCATGTAAAATGAAAGTTTTCTTTTTTGGAACGTTAGATCACAATACATTTTCTTTTCGCTATGTGTCCTGAATCATTAATATTAAAAATCATACATTTAATGAGTGCTTCGACAAAATGATAACATTTTGTGCTTGGGAGCATTGTTATTTGTCCAGATTTTTTTTGTTTACTTAAAAAGCAGTAAAACATCATTTTACCAATAGTATTATTATTCGTAGATTTCCATAGATAAAAAAAAACTATCTTAGAATTTAAGAAGCATTTGAAAATAATGAAATTATAAGAGTAAGCATTATCAGAAAAAAGTAGTACCTCACATGACGAAGACGAAAAGTAGTACATAATAATTATCACGATTCGAAAGAGCTTCTAATTTGTCTATTTGATTTAAAATATTCTACTTTCACTTTGTGTGTCAGAGGAGAATCACGACAACGGTATGGTAGATTTGTATGGCAATAGAAATAATCTTTATCTGAATAAGTTTAAGAATTTCACCAGAAAACTTTGCGTCACGTACCGCAAAGGCGGGAAGTTTATTTCCTAAGAAATTCATTCTGCACACGTAAACGCTACAAGTCTCATTCGACTCAACACATAAAGGTTAATTGTGATTAGGACTACCTGACGTGCATGTATTAGAAGTTTTACATGTCTTCAAGGGGCAGTGTTCCCTCTAAGATTTTGAGCGAAGCGATGGCTGGCTATCTTGAACGGATGCCTCCTGGGTTCCAAAGCAAATTATGAGAAAACTCATAAAAACTAGCAGTTGCCTGCTTCGTCCTCGTGGGTATGGGCGGACCAATGAGTTGTATATCCCGTGGGAATTTTATAAGAACATGTCTTATACAATGTAACAGGACATCTCTGTCAATGTAATCCAAGGGAAGCAAGCAATATCGTCGTGAAATAGCCAGGATATAGTTATCTCTGTTACACGATTCATGAGTCAGCCGAAAATTACGGTTACACATCCATACTTAATATTATAAACGTGAAAGTGTGTTTGTTTGTTTGTCCTCTCTTCGCGTCGAAAGTAATGAACGGATTGATATGATTTTTTTATTGGGGATAGTTTAAGGTCTGAAGAGTGACATATGCTACTTTTTATCCCGGAAAAACATCTCATTCCCACGGGAAAAAAGTATAAGATTATTTTTTTCATATTTTTTTAAAGGGGGTTAATTAAGGTCTGGAGAGTGACATAAGACTACTTTTTCCCACGAGATACAGAGATTACCATGGGAAAAATTATTGACATTTTCCCTTGATCACGCAGGCGGAGTCACGGGTAAGAGCTAGTTACTAATAACAATAAAAATCCCTGATCCTCTTGAATTTATAAATAAACATCATACTTTTTAAAAATAAATGAAATTTAAACTTTATGAAAATATTAAATGAAATTTTGACTGCATGCGAAGTGCACTCTAATGAAGTTGGCAATTCTCTCCACTGGATTTCAGCTGAAAATTGCTATTCCGCGAACCTTTTGTTGTAGCACAACCATGAAATTGTTGTACTCTTGTTACTACGTTGAATTTTCATATTTTTTGTAGTAATATTGTGTCTTTGAGAAGTATTTTACTGTTTCTTTTTATTTTTAACATTAGCATATTATTTTACAAAGTCAAAGACTCAGTATAACAAGACTACCAGTTCGACATTTCTCTCCCAGTGTCGTCCTAGGCCAAGATGCCAGCCCCCCTCTGGAGCGCCCCTAGGCAGACTAAGTATTAAATTCTAAGCGATGGAAGCCTTCCACTCCTGTAACTGCTCTGTATAGTAGCAAAAGATAGCAATCTAGTTACAAATCCATTAAAAAAGAAGTTACCTACGAGCAACTAAAATTGACATAGCCCTTATGATCACCTTCGCAAGAAAACGCCACCATAAGAATAAGATATTTTTTTATATAAATTATATATTAAATTATTTCCTGAATTAAAAAAACTTTGAATATCCTAAATAAAAAGTTCAATATACAAAATATAATTTTCATTTACCCATATCAATATTTCAGCCGTCCTTATCAAAGAAAATGACATTTAAATTTGAAGGTTATGCCACCGCTAACGTTATGCACGCGTCATTACACCGAAACGCACCTACTTTCATAGTTAAATCTTCAAGTTACTGAATATTGAACTCTACTATCTATACAGTAAGGTTGTTGACTAAATCTTGGTATCCAATGAATATTTATTTTGATCGGGGATATATTTTTATGGCATGTTTTTATAATCTCGCTTGATAGTTATGACTGTTGGGATATGCCTGGATTAGGCAGCGTTCACATTTAAGGACGGTTTAGGTGACACAAATTCGTTTATTGTAAATTGATTCATTTTTGTCATTTCTTTTATGGCCATTTTGTTTTGAAATTATCGTGGGTTGTATTTTTATATTCAATTAATATTTAATGACATAAGCTGTGTTGTTTGAAAGCCTTTAAAGGTCCAGCCTCTAAAAAAACTTATTATTTATTATTATTTTATTTTTAATAATTTTATTTCATTATTAATAATTTTGTAATAATGAACAACGATATTTCACAAAAATAAATGTGATGCAAAAAATTATGTGTTTAACATTTTGTGGCCATTCTGCCTTTTCCGAAATGGTGGTGGCATATAAAGTAGGTTTATTTTGTATTAATTTAATTAAATAAATTGTAGTGTAAAATGGAAGTTAAACCGAAAATAACATTAGAATAAACAAAAATAGTATTCTGGTATTCACACCAATGTATTCACCCTCGCACTTTTAATACCTCCTACAACTTGGATCCACTGGGTCGATCCCCCAGTGAATCCGAGGCCACTTTTTTCCACTTGAACCCACCAGACAGGGTATCTGTAGCGGTATGGACCACTATAGTGGGAATATTCAGAACCAGTATTTTGTTTTTACATGATTTACTAATAACGATCTGACCATGATGAATAACTTACAACAGTATTTATAGAACTAACAACGAATGTCTTATCTGATAAATCACAGAACGTGCTATGCTGACTAAGCGATATTATTTCCGTCAACCGAGCACGTCTGCACGTAAAGGTAGTACACACTATAATTATACTATGATCCCATAGTATCAAAGAATAATATTATCATCGAACAAATTATGAATGCAACATTACAAGTATTTTCGTTTTCAGGACTCCGTAATGTTACGTCCGCGTTTTGTTTATAGACACAGAGTTTAATGCAGCGCAAGTTATTTTTCCTTTTCCCCTTCTATGTTTACTTCTTCTCATTTATTCAAGTATTTTTGCTTTATATTAAATATTTAACTTTGTTTGTCACTGGACTAATTGCTGTATTTTTTCTTATATTGTAGATCAGATATACAGAGATGAAGGGTTATCTGATAAGTAAGTAATCACCGCCGCCCGATTTGAGCGGACTCTGCTACGCTGTGGATTGGTATAGGCCACAAGCTAGCCTAAAGGCCAAGGACTTTGCTAAACGACTGTCATCCATCAACAACATCCGAGACGGACGACGGCTGCAGGAGAAGCTCGAGATAATGGAACCCATCCAAACACTGGCTAGCATTGATGTAGCTCAACTTGCGAATTCGTTTTAGAGTACGAAACACAGCGATGCCATCAAGCTTTTAAATTTCTCTATTTGTACACAAAAGGGACTGAACCTACACTTCTTGCGTCTTCTGGCAGTTAACGACCAGACTATTGGGTTCAATAAACGTAAAGGTAAACTAATAATAGTGTATCTCGAACGTAGACAAACATAGGCATAACGTAAATGACGGTCGTCTAGCACCTCCGATACAACGTTATTGCCTATTAGCGATGCCCTTGAGCTGTGGACAGAGTAGTGCGGAGCGTTGAGTTTTAATTTGTCAATGATGAACATTTTTGTCAAAGAAAAACACCAAAAATTAAAGTAAATACTGTCACAACATCTACCAACTGAAATGCCAAACTATGTTTGCGTGTGTCTCGATTTCCCGTGAGAATGTCGTGAAATCCTATCTATCAGATGCCTACGTCATATAAAGTAAAAAACCCTCAAGTTTAGGATCTCTACGATGAGTGGTTTAGACTGTGCATTGTTCCGTCTATAAATCATTGAGGACAAAGTATTTATACAGGTGATGAAAGTTTTTGGATATAAAAAAAAACATTAGTTTTGTTTTTGGTCCGGAACACACACTGAGACTCGAGACAAACTAATGTCTTCATATAATTGTTTGCTCCGCGCGGTAGCGGTAATAGACCCGCGCCCTCTGGTGGTGGCTGAAGGTAGGGTACTCTAACGCGGTACCCGTAAACACAAACACCTTTTAAGAGAGGTCACAGCGGATAATCCGCTCAAATCGGAGCAGCCCGTCTGGGGATGGACCTCCACCTTACAGAAGATCGTAGCCAAATAGCATTGGTCTCGGCCATGTTGTGTTCCTACGGTGAGTAAAGTCTCCACTTGGGGGTTGGGAGGGTTGGCAACGCGTGAGTGATACCCCCGGTATTGCAAGCGTCTATAGGCTATGGTGATGCTTACCATCAGGCGGGCCGTATGCATGTTTGCCAACTTTGTGGTATAAAAAAAACACTATGCAAATCAATAGCGTACAAAATCATCGGCACTAGTCGCCTAGGATCCACTGGCAGATCGTACAGTGGATTGAAGTGGAAGGATGAGGCTTGTTAGTATAGTTAAAACTTAAAAAATCGCGTCCTCCCCACAATATAATCTCACTCTAATAGAATGTGCTTATACCAGGTTTGCCTTGGGTCAAGTGAGCTTGTTCAGCATTACACGTTAGCAACCTGTAACTGATTGGGGCTTTCGCTGAACAAACAGTTAGCGTACATTGAGAACAAAGTCGATAGTGTTAAAGTATTTTCGTTTCTTACAAACTCCCTGGTCTGGTGACGATTATGTACAAGTAAGTATTGACGGTGCGGCGGTTGTTGTGGTTCTAGTTTCGACACCAGAGGGCGCAGATTCCATTCCCACTCGTGGGCAAACATTTAAATGGTAAAAGAATATTTATTTTTCAACAGATTCGGGTATGTGATGGTAGTTGTGTTTGTTCTCGACTCTGGGTGTTTTCTATGTATTTATCTATATATTTACAATAGTAATGTCCGTTATCTGGTTTCCATAACACAAGCAGGTAAAGCCTAGTTTACTTTGAGTGGTGCCGTGTGAATTGGAAAAAAAAACAATTAATCACTGTTCTACGACTCCAAATAAAAATTTACGAATTCATGACACATTTTATTTAGACTCGATTTGATCTCATTTCCAGCAACGAACTGATCCTGTAATTAAGCGAATTAAATGACAATTTTCAACATTTTAACATCCGAAGTATTTATCAGAAACGTTTATCATTTAGCTGATAACAGTCGTTAAGCCAAGTTTCCGAGAAAACTTTTTCAATCAATTTATTGAACACTCAATTTTGTAATATTGCTTCTCGGAGTCCCGTCAAAGCCTTCAGATGTTTGTGTTTCATTATCCCTATGTCAATCCCCAATAAACTTAGTCTATTCAGGTTTTTCCTGTAATAAATTAATTCTGTTTGCTGAAATAATAAGGAAAATAGTAATACACTAATATAATATAATCTGAATTAGATTTTTGCTTTGTTTCCAAAATGAAGGTAGTTTTTATTATAATGTCCTTTATTTAAGGTCCTAATTTATTAATGAACTTCCTTTTATCACATGACTACATAGGTTACATATGATCGTTTAAGCAAGGAAATCATGATCTAGTATTCAGTAAAAAAAGGCATTAAATTTAGGAATACTCGGTAAAATGCGCCTCTCTTGTAGCATCCGTCAGTAGAAAGAAAAAAGGTTTAGGGGTACGGTGCGAATGCGAAGGGCGCGTCAACGCGTCTCATATATCAAAATGGTTGAATATGGATGAATTTATGTAGTAAGCAAATTTTTCTAACTACTTACAATACAATCTAAATTTTTTTACTCAATACTAGATCATTATTTTCTTGATTAAACGATCATATGTAACCTATATAGTCATGTGTTAAAAGGAAGTTCATTAATAAATTAGGACCTTATATAATTTGAATTATTTAATGTTCAAGAAGAGAAGGCGGAGTATGGGGAAGCGAAAAGGGAAGCTGATAACTTTGTCATTTTAAGGTATCGACAAAATTCTCTTACTGTTGTTAATAAATCATAAAACATAATACATATTACACATAAGAAGCCATAAAAAAATATGTACATAATTATTTATATCTCAATTAGGAGACAAGATAATTGCAGGAGCGGAAACCTCTGCTTAGAGTTTACATTGTCTGCCTAGGGGTGTCTCGGTAACAAGAATTATTCCATTATATAATATTAAGAATAATCAACTATTTACTATGGCATAAAGAGTAAAATAAAAAAGAACAATCTTAGCCATTTTGTGCACGCTCTGAAGAAATCCTTAAAACGTGGATTTCATTCATAACTTGAATTTATTACAATGTATTCAAATCTTTTGGCAATTTACTGAGATAAGAGAGAAAGGGATTGCTCGCTGCCAAATTGCTTGGGACGTAAAACTAGAAATATTGCGTTTGTGAAAATTGTTTCTTTTTTATACGTTTTTAGGAGTGATAACGGACAAACGTATTGACTGGTCCATTATTCAAGTTCTGGGAGCTCGTGAATAAAATTTAATTTCAATTGTGATTTTAAATTTAATCTTAACAACTATAAAGTGAGTATTTTCTGTAGTAAAGCTGCAGAAAGACGCTGAATGCAGGCAGCTGCCAATCGGTTATACATTAAGCTTTTGTGGGAGGCGTATGTCCAACATGGGGTAGATACAGGCAGATGATGATGGTGATGATGATGAGATATTTTGACCAAACAACGACGGCCATGAACTCATCGGTGAGAGAGGGGCGGCGCGCAATAAGAAGTAATGTATACTACGAGTCGTATCATGCACGCTTCACTTCAGCTCGCAAATACGTCGCTTGCTTTTTTTATGTAAGAAGGTTGGCAAACGAGCATTCCCACTCATGAGGCACAGAGACATCGGGTGCGTCACCGAACCGTTGCCGGTCCTTGAAGGTCCCCAAGCCATAGTTATTCGAAATCACCCCTGGCGGCTGTTGGTTTCAAATAAAGCCTTAAATCGTGGCCTGGTTCTAATAACGAATCCTGTTGACCAAGATAGTACAAAGTGAGAATGTTTGCTTTTATTATAAAGGTCAAGGCCAGTTCCTTTAGTGGCCAATAAACGATGAAGGCCCCACATAAACAAGTCTAATTGGCAATCGCCTTTCAGACAAGATAGCATCTACAATGCTGGCGCCTTGATGTTTGTCAGGACGGGTTAACCCCAAAATACTATTCTGTTTTTATTTTTCCAGAAAAAAAATACTCTGGTTTGGTATTGCTATATAGATTTATGTAAGATGTAAAATTATTTACTAATTAATAAGCATTTTTCATATCATGTTAGTACCAGTGGTTCCATACAACCTGACAGGTACTAACGCATCTGGCTATACTAAGGCATCTGGTTTAGCCGTTAATCCCGAAAGATTTGGAGAATATACCAAACAGCTGAATTATATATTCAAACATATAGATGGTATTAAACATATACATGCCATCTTCCGTGCACAAAATTCTTATAAATGGCGAAAGTGTTATAAAACATTTTGCTATTCTGCCAATTGGAAATTTATCAGAAGATGTTCAAGAATTAAGAAACAAGGACTACATGAAATTCAGACTGAGACTGAGCAAGAAATTAGTGTCAGTACACTAGTCAACCAGAATGTTATATCAATTGCGAAAAACACACGAAAAGAAGAATATGATTTTAAAAAATATGTTAAATTAATGCGTACTATGTATTGCCATTTAAAAGAAGAAAATAAGTGCTATGTGTTATGCTCTAAAATAAATACCTAAATAAGTTTAACACGTCACCCTAGCCAGTGTTTGGATGGGTTTCGTAATCTTGAGATTCTCCATCGGAGGCGCCGTTTTTAGTCGAATCACATAACGCCGTCTAGTCCCAAACTAAGCTTGTAGCAGTTTGGGTAATCCTGCCAAGTCGTTAAGTCCTAACGCACTACCGAACATTAAATCAATTCTAAAAGCAATAAATCTCCTATTGGCACTGAATAACTACTTAAAGGTTAAACTCCATTTAAAAACAGCATTTCCCTAACATTTATCCCCCGAACTGGGAAGTTTAATTGCCCAAGATCAAAGTTTGCGCGGCCATTCTCCCTTATTGTTCTACACGGAAAAGTTTTCCGAGAAAAATAACACAGAAGTTATATATAAAGCTATTGCTCGACTGACGGCGGATAATGGGTGTGGTTCAAGTTAGGAAATCATGCGTTTCTTGCGTTCATAATGTAGTTTAACATATTAGTATTTACAAATGAGAAAGTGAGGTTGTTAGTTTATTTGTTTGTTATTCCTTCACGGCTTGACTAAGCAGCCGATCATTATGAAAATTTGTATACATATTATCAGCGGTACAGGGCCCAACATAAGCTACTTTTTATCCCGTGAAATTATGTGATTCAAATGGGAAAATATTTTTTCTACTATAGGTGGCGCTGCAATTACGATGTCGGCCAACAAGTCGCCACAAGTCGCGCTATGGGTTGTTTTGTTGTCAAACGAGATCTATGTGACGACCTCCGTGGCGTAATGGTTACCACGCCAGACCGCCACCCTGGAGGTCCCGGGTTCGATCCCCGGTCGGGTCATGATGAAAAACGAACTTTTTCTGATTGGCCTCGGGTCTTGGATGTTTATCTATAAATGTATTTGTTATAAAATATAATATCGTTGAGTTTTTATCCCATAACACAAGTTTCGAACTTACTTTGGGGCTAGCTCAATCTGTATGAATTGTCCCTATATATTTATTTATGTTAAATTAGTTAATGCTAGTTTTCTTTTTATATACAAGTTGTAAGTGACAAGAAAAAGTGCCTGTGGAGGTCTAATTTCTGAAATCAACGATTTCATTTCATTTCTTGTAAGACAACCCGGTGCTGCGTTGCTGAACCTTTGTCATCAGAGGGCGCGTTCGATTCCAGCTCGGAGCAAACATTTATGTGATAGCATTAACGTTTGTTTTCGAGTTTTATTGTTTTTTATGTATTAAAAGTATATATTTACAACAATACATCCGTCGTCTGGTATACATAATTCAAGTAGGTAAATGCCTAGCTTACTTTGGGACCCAGTGGCGCTCTGTGATTAGTATTATAGATTTTTAGTATTCAATATAATTATTTTAATGTCACAAAGACCGCATCCTTATGTTGAAACTAAAAGCAGTTTAATTCGTTACAAAAACATTCAAAATTATTTGTTTGCTCCAGAAGCAATGTGTGATTTGGAAATTATATAAAAGTTCGCGATGAAACACAATCTCAAACGTTTAAGTTTGAGTTCGTTAACTGTAAATAACTTAAGAAATTCTCCGAAAGTTGATTTTCACGAAAATATTATATTTTTCTTTAAGAAACTCAAAGTTAAGTAAATATTTTGTTCAGTTAAGGAGGATTTAAAATCGGTTTGTTTAAATAACTTACGAGTTGAATTTAGCTTTTAATTTGTTTATGTTTGCGTTAAACCTTTGCTCTACACGGTTTAAAACGTGTTGAAAACCAGGTTTCAAAAAGTGTAGACAGATAGGTTTCATACCAATTTTTGTATAATACCTCTTATCTCAATTAACACAGGTGTACACATGAAGGTTTAGGTTAAAAATAGTGTGGAGTTTTGTACCAAATTA
Source organism: Endotricha flammealis (assembly GCA_905163395.2). Classification (NCBI taxonomy): domain Eukaryota; kingdom Metazoa; phylum Arthropoda; class Insecta; order Lepidoptera; family Pyralidae; genus Endotricha; species Endotricha flammealis. The sequence goes on from LR990855.1 coordinate 17,533,304, forward strand.
CGCTTAGATTAGTATAAAACCTCTTGTCTACACTTAATACAGTGCACAAGAACGTAGGCGTAGTTTTAAAACATCAGTGTAGACAAGAGGTTTTTTTACCAACTATTGGATTGGTTTGAAACTTTATGTCTACACTGTTTTAAAACACGTTTCAAATCCAAATTGCAAATTATCCGCGGTATAAAGATTTGACTAAATTTAATCTGTGTTTTCAGGTAGGTAGTTAAACCATTAACCATTTTTTCAGCACTGGGATGTTTCATTTTAGGTATCAAAGAATCGTTTATTCAGAGACTAGGCCTTCACAGGCACTTTCAATTATATGAAACTAGGGAAACCCGTGTAACTTCATTTGCGTGTATCTCGTTTTCCCGTGGGAATTTCGGAAATCCTTGCATGTATTATGCATATAAACCTACCTCGTGAATCTAACTATCTATTAAAAAAAACCGTATCAAAATCCATTGCGTAGTTTTATAGTTCTAAGTAAAATAATGAAATGAAATGAAATCGTTTATTTCAGAAATTAGACCTTCACAAGCACTTTTTCTTGTCATTTACAATTTGTTTAAATAAAGAAAATAAACTACGTTATATACTACCACCATTTCGGACACAAGCAAAATGGCAACCGGTAAAAAGAAATGGCGAAAGAAAACCGGTTACGGCCTTTTTTGTCATTTTGTACTTTTTTTTTTTTCCTTTTTTTTCCACTCATTAGTTACAATGTAGGTATAAGTACATTAAAATTTATAAGTTAATAAAGTTCTAAATACATAGGGACAGACATGCATCATTTTATAACACGTAAATATACTTTATATACGTGACGATGGTAAGAGGCCAGACGGAATGTCCCTCGTACCGTGGAGTATGGGACGGGCCTTGGTGTGGGACGCGACATGCGTTGACACACTTGCCCCGTCACATCTTCACAGTACGAGTAGGAGTGCGGGAGCGGCGGCGGAGTCCGCCGAGAAACTAAAAGCCACAAAATATCAGCAGCTGACTGGTTCCTACGATTTTGTGGCTTTTGGTGTAGAAACATTAGGCCCGTGGGGTACCAGTGCGTTGTCCTTTTTTAGGGACATCGCAAAAAGGCTGCGACAAACCACTGGTGACCCAAAGGCTGGCAGTTACTTTGCTCAACGGATATCTATCGCCGTTCAGCGAGGTAACGCTGCTAGCATTTTGGGCACCCTGCCACAGGGACCATGTCTTTTTAATGCTTAGTTTTAGTTTTTATTGTTAGTTTAGTTTTTAATTTTTATTGTTAGTGTAGTTTTAATTAATTTTATTGTATTTCATATTATTTAATTATGTATTTTACCAATAAACTATATCCTAGTAAAAGTTAAATAAAGTTATCTTTATATAATAAACTACACTAGACGTATATAATTTCGAATACAATTTACATGATATCAACTTACAAGAATTTACATGAATAATGTTAGTTAATTAATGTACAGTTTTCACAACACGCCTGCAAGAAAACTTCAACGCCAAGTTTATAGTTTTCATGCGAAGCAGTAGACACACTGTATACTTGTACTTGTCGGTGCTAGTTTTAACTAGTTCCCGACAAGTTGCGAGTTCATATGACGTAATCTTGAAACCTTGTATTTGATAGAATATTGTTGAGATAAACATTTTATAGAAAATTAAGATTTAGTATTTGATCGGTGGTCTGTCGATAGTGACATTCGGTGCCAGAGGGCGCAGGTTTTATTCCCACACAATTATGACAACCACGTCCAAAAAGAAACTTTAAGCCAGCACTACACGACATAAAACATTGGATTTGGAATAAGAGGTTTGAAACAGTATAGACAAGAGGTTTCATACCAATAGAAGTTTCATACTTTTTTTTTTATGTCATTCAGTAGACAAACAAGCAAGCGGGCCCCCTAATGGAAAGGGGTCACCGCCGCCCATGGACATCAGTAACACCAGGGGCGCTACCAATGCGTTGTCCACCAAGGAAGTCGGAGGAAAGGAAGGAGGACGGCAAGGGAAAGATGAAGGGGGAAAGACGGGATTGGGAAGGAGTTGGGCTTCCGGATCTCTCACTCACCGAACGAAACGCATTGCTGCTTCACGTCGATATTCTGTGAGAGGGTGGTACTTCCCCGGTCGAGCTAGCCCATTTCATAATAATTACTCTACCACTCCAAGCTTGGATTGATATGAAACCTTAATTTATCGCGGCGCATATATATAGGTCTACACTGTCGTAGATACTTTTAATAATGATCGTGCTATTTGTGTTTAATGTAACATTGAGCTCATTGTTAATTAAACCTAAAAAATCATGTTCAAAACTACGCAATGGAAATGATACAACTAGATATCACGTTTCACTATTTATCTGAAATCCCTTAGTGGAAATACTATTGATATTAATATCTAAGAGCCCCCAGATGTAAATGGCCACCTATTCCCTAAAGCTCACAATCGTGTCATCTTTACAGATTCGCATAGTATGTCTTGAATTGCTACTATCAGATGTTCAAAGGGTGTCAAAGGCTTGCTTGTTTGCTCTATGAATCCACAGTGAAGCAATAATGTTGACCTTTAGGCAAGTTACACATCTGCGATTAATATTCTTTGGTATAATAATATTTCAATTGAATTTAGCATTTTTATACATTTTATGATTGTTTTTTACAGTTGTTAATGTTGGTACAGGGAAGTGAATTTTTTCGCATGACGTGATATGTCACTTTAGAATCGAGTTTTAAACCAGTGTAAATAAGAGGTTTCATACCAATTACGCTATAGCAAGGCAAGCCATAGCGTCTATACATACTGAAATTTGAAATTGATTTTAAACTGGGTATCCAGCAACAGAGTACATGCTATAACCTTTGTTTCAAACTGGATTTAACACCATCTATAAATAAAATTCAAAGTCCCGACTGACTTAACAGCCCAAACCGCTGGGTCTAGAGATTCCAAATTTGGAATGTAGGTTCCTTAAGACGTCTAGAGGTGTACTAAGAAAGGATTTTTCAAAATTCTTACGGGACAGCGAGATATACGCAAACCAAGTTGCGAGTATTTGACAAGTATAGGTATAACACATTGACGCAGTGACGCGATCGGGCACTTCAATAGCCGGATCCACAACAGACGATCAAACGCGTTCCAAATGCGCGCAGCAGAATCTCGATAATATGAAGCGTCTATTGGCTCGAGATCCTGCCGCGCGCATTGGGATAGCGCATTATCGTCTAGTGTGGATCCGGCTAAGGTAAAAGACGAATTTGTAGCAATGTTGTAGTTGCCCTAAAACAATTTTGTCGGCAATCGAATACCTCCCTTTGGCACTCCCGCTGTCTATTGTACTTCCGACGTTTGCGGAATGTCCGACAGTTGACATCTTAGGGAGTGTTGATTGCTAAGCAATTTGCCGCAACAGGACCAATTGTGTTTGATGGACTTGATTAGATTTCTGATAAAATTAAATAGACTACGGAGTCTACGGAGGGCACTTTAAACCGTCGATTCCGGCTGTGTTTTAAGCCAAGTCTTTATGGTAAATAAAACTATATATATTTATATATATATTTATTAAGCCTGGTGGTCGTCAGGTGGCTTGAACACATGCACGTTGAAATGATCATCGGCGTAATGACAATTCGGACTATTTACATTCAGAGAAACACGGTCTGCTTTACGATTTACATTCTGAAAACGAGTAGGCGAGTAAACAAAGCGTTAGTTGGGCAATAATAATAACTCGTTGTTTAAAAAAAAAGGGAGTGGAAACACTGACCTCTGCCACGCTGCGCTGGGCCAATTCGCATTGGAACATCATTGGCGCAGCGTGGTAGAGTACGCCCTGATCATCTTTGATTGAATGGAGACTCGTCTCCCAACAGTAGTATGATTATGGGCTGAGATGATAATTATGAAATACTAGCTGTTACCCACGGCTCCGCCCGCGTGGTCAAGGGAAAATGTCAATATTTTTTCCCATGGGAATATTTTTATCCCGTAGGAAAAAAGTAGCCTCACTCGCCAGACCTTAAACTATCCCCAATAAAAATTCATATCAATCCGTTCATTACTTTCGACTTGAAGGGAGGACAAACAAACAAACAAGCACACTTTCACATTAATTTATAATATTAGTATGGATATGGACATAGGTTTTCTTTTTTAAATATTTAAAAAAAAAAATTTTTGTTCTGAAATTTTATAAAACATTTCCTTTTCCCAATTTTTAAGAATTTTCCATTTAAAACTCGTATTAATTTGATACTGACATCAATAGACTTTTTTAAAGGAAGGTATTGGTTGTTATAGGTGAAAAAATCGCTGTAAAATAATATTTTTTCACGTTAATTATAACAGCGATATTTAAATTGTTAAATAAGTATGAAGATGTATATAACATCGCGTTAAAGACTTCAAAGTGCGCCCCAACCCTCAGCGACGCCACATTATTTATCTAAATAGCAAAACTTGAATTATCAGTTTCGTACGAACGAGTTGCTAATATTAGGTTAGTGTTACATGATAATTTTCACTCTTATTAATATCTCCGTGCTTCGACGATAAACCGTCGGCCCCGTCTGTTGTCAATGGATTAACAGTCGTTAAGCTAAATCGTTGGCATTCAGGAGGCTTGCGGCAAAACACTGGTCGCCAATGCTCATTGGAGCAGCGTGGCAGAGTGCGGTCTAATCCTCTCACTGTCACTTCCATGTCGGTTTACTTTCTTGAAAAAACATTTTAGACTAAGATATACACAACTTTTTTTTTAATGCCACAAAGTTAGCAAACAAGCCCGCCTGATAGTAAGCATCACCGTAGCTTATAGACGCTTGCAATACCGGGGATATCACTCACGCGTTGCCAACCCTCCCAACCCCCCAAGAGGTGACAAATGTTTGTTTTGCGCTAAATTCAAACCCACAGCCATTGAAATTAAAAAATAATTGCTAGACACTCGATCACCGATTCCGTATACTAATACCGTGTGATCCAATCCTTAGTGAATAGTGAAAAGGACTTATGCATTATAACTGTCTACATTGCCCTTTGAAGTTCGAAGTTCGCCTATTCTCGAATAACTGTCGGCAACTTCAGACGTCGTAATCAGGGCTCTATTGTGACGTCACGGTTTAAAGTTTCCCATTTCCCATACTATGGTAAACAATGATTTACTAAAATAGAATGTAGGCAATAGGTATACCGTAGGCGACAAACAGAAAATTGGTCAATTCTGGCTTTGTATTTAAAACTGGCATACTATTTTGGAAACAAAATGGCCACTGGCAATAGAAATGACGTGAGTGGCTTTTAAATAATGAGTGTCACAAAAATTCCTTGAAGCAAATTTTTTTTATACCACAAAGTTGGCAAATGAGCATACGGCCCGCCTGATGGTAAGCATCACCGTAGCCTATAGACGCTTGCAATACCGGGGGTATCAGTCACGCGTTGCCAATCCTTCCTACCCCCCCAAGTGGAGCTCTGAAAACCTTACTTACCGTAGGAACACAATATGGCCGAGGCCAATGCCATTTTGCAACGATCTTCTGTAGGGTGGAGGTCCTCCCCCAGACGGGCTGCTCCGATTGGAGCAGATTATCCGCTGTGTCCTACCTCTCTTAATTTTAATATAAAATATTTAATTAATTGTAAAATGAAGTCTATTTTTTGCAAGTAGATTTCAAGAAAATACTTTTGTATGTCAATGTTTTTTATCCTACAAGCAATTCCGACGTGAATGGCCTGTTGAGAAGAAGTGCTGCAAGAAACTCAAAAGTTAGCCTTTTTTAAAAGCCATTATAAGCCATAATGCAAACTATTCTAAGAATAAATTTATATATTTTATTAGACAATGACAGCATCTTTGGCTTTGACTTTGACTAGGAGAAGGGAGAATGGAAAGAAGTTGGACTTCCGGATATCTCACTCACCGAACGAAACACATGGCTGCTTTACGCCGAAATTCTTTTTATAACATCAAATATTCTTTTTATTAATTCAATATAATAAATAAATGATAAATTATTACATATCACTCAAAATCAATACGAATCCCATCTAATATTTTGTCATAGCAATATTTTTCCTGTTACATAAAAATGTATACAGGAAAATGGTTGGGGTTCGATTCTCGGCCATAATCCGCTTAATCTGTAGCCTTGACTCCATAACCTCAGTCTGAATGACGCTACAAATAGATATCTGATTATTTCCTTCTTTTGATGTGATTCCCTATTAGGATTTTTTTTATCAGAAAAGATCTAATAAGCTTTAGCCACAGCCCCGTAGCGTGTTGGTTGTGAACCTATCTTCGTCACCATAGGGTGTTCGATTCCCGTTCGTGGTCAAAATTTATGTGAGAGTTTGTCTCGAGTCTGGGCATTCGGATGTCTTACTTACTAAATGAAATGAATGGTAGTTTCTTTTTATGCCATAAAGGTGGCAAACACGCATAAGGCCCGCCTGATGGTCAGCATCGCCGTAGTCTATAGACGCTTGCAATACCGGGGGTATCACTCATGCGTTGCTAACCCCCTAAGAGCTCTGGAGACCTTACTCACCGTAGGAACACAACATGGCCGAAAAATTTTAACGATTCGAAAGAGCTTATAATAAGCCTATTTGAATAACGACTTTTTCATTTAATTTCAAATACACTGCTGCTACATGCCGATATTCCGGGAGAAGGTGGTACTTTCCCGGTCGAGTTAGTTCAATATCCGTCTAAACTGGAGTTAGGAAAAATGTGTATTACTAAAACTGTGCATTAGATAATTTATTAGAAAATTACTGGTGGTGGTCTGCGACTCACGCAGTTTGGAGGATTGACAAATTTTACCACCATAAGGTAGTAATGGTGGTAGCGGTAGCTCAGTGGTAAAAGCACTCGGCCGGATATCGAAGGGTCGTGGGTTCGAATCCCACGTGGTGGAGGTGAAATTTTTCATTCAAAAAACATTACTCAAAATATGAATGGCTAGTTGCCTAACAACAAACACATATTCAAAATATGAATGGCTAGTTGCCTAACAACAAAACACATATTCAAAATATGAATGGCTAGTTGCCTAACAACAAAAACATATTCAAAATATGAATGGCTAGTTGCCTAACAACAAAAACATATTCAAAATATGAATGGCTAGTTGCCTAACAACAAAAACATATTCAAAATATGAATGGCTAGTTGCCTAACAACTATAAATAAAAATCACAAAATACTTTGACATTTTCAATTATATTTAGCTCAGTATTACCGATTGCTTCAACAACTCAGATCAAGTACTGCTGGAACAAATTCTCAGTGGCTTTGTATAACTAGTTTTATCTGGTGTGAACTGCTTTAAGTTCTGAGTCGGCAGCTCGCTATCGAGGTGCACTAATTTCAAATAGTTGAGATTGAGTGGGTTTAAATTTAAGTTTGTTGCGAGTTATTTTTTGTTTACTTCGACGTTTCGTAATTTGTGTTAATAATATTATATTATTATGCTAGATTTACACTCTTGCTAAGTAAATCAATATACCTAATTAAATACATTATTAAAACAATGCCGTGATAGGGTGACTGACAGGTAACGCACTGTTCTAAACCCTCGGATCTATAGACTTGAAATTTGGAGAGAATGTTCCTTGAGTATTCTAGGGGAGCACTAATAAGGGGTTTTTTTGAAAATTCCACCCTTAAAGGGGCGAAATGGGGTGCCAAAGTTTGTATGAAGAAACAAAAACGCGTGGCCCGATTCAATCAAAACTTGGTATAAATCGTTCACTGGTATAAATACTCTACAAAGCAAACAAATAAACACCTATTTCAATTGTTTCTGATAATTAATTGCTAAGAGGGAGAATTGGGGGTAGTAAGTTCTTAAATCTGTAAATCGAAACCGTGACTTACGGACAACGAACCGGACCGGACCGGAATTTGTTTCTGAAGAAAAATATGCTAATTGATAGTAGGCCACGAGGGCGAAGCCGGGGTCAGAAGCTAGTTAATTTCTTATTTTTTTAATAGCCATGTATGTCCCACTGCTGGGCAAAAGCCTCCCCTTTTTCCCTCCACACGTCCCTGTCCAGAGCTGACACGAACCAGGCCCTATCAAAAGTCCCGATGTCATCCGACCATCTTATCCTTGGTCTGCCCTTCTTTCGGTGCCCGTCGCGTGGTACCCATGTGGTTAGAGTGCGAGCCTATCTCTCCCCACTCATACGGCAGATGTGACCAGCCCAATCCCATTTCAGCCTAGCCGATTTTTTGCCAACATCCGTGAGTTAATTATATATATGTAAAAAAATATATTTTGTAAAATAACCTGTAACACATGTTTCTCTAGAAACCTATCTCAGACGTCAGTCTCACACAGTACAGCTCAACTACTTTTCAGTTTTTCATAGCTGTTAATAACTAGCAGCAATAATTTTTTTTTTCTAAACATAAAATGTTTTAAGATTTTTTTTTATAAGATACTAGCGAAACCCGCGCAACTTCGTTTGCGTGTATCCCGCTTTCCCGTGGGAATTTTTAAATTTTTCTCTCCGTAAGAACCATCCTCGTACTTCAAGGAATATTCTAAAAAAAAAATCAGCCAAATCGGTCAAGCCGTTTTCATGTTATGTCGTGACAACGGAAAACGGGTTTCATTTTTATATATATAGATTACTATTATTTGTTGTACAGGAAATACTTAGATAAGTAGATAATAGATAAATAGACGATACACGTCAATATTTTTATCCAACTTTCGACTTGAATAGCCTATTGAGTCGCCGCAAACTCAACAGCCCTTATTAAAATCTAAATCATAAAATTATTCAAACATTTCCAAATTTATAAGGATCCAGATTGTCATAGTATTCATCAAATGTGCTTTACTTCCTCCGATCTTCGATCTCCCCGTAAAAATCTGATAAAATATTTTTAAAATCTCTTAAAAAATATTTTCTACCTTTAAACGTGATATCTAAAATTCATGAGTGTTAGCTACCGATGGCTGACACAATCTCGATACACACTCATAAATATTCCAGATGGAGGTGGGTCGGGACACAGCACGAACGGAGCAGTAGGTCAACGCTGTACGAGATGGCTTATTGCCAGAAAAAAGGTGAAAATCCTAGAAAAAAGACTTATTATATTTGTCAGCCCGATGGCGCGGCGGGTTGGACTCCCACTCGTGAGAAACATTTATGTTATGTTATTTGTGTTTGGACGCTTTCCGGTACGTGGTCGCTATTCCAGGACCTTCCTGCCCCAGCGTCCATTGATTCTGCCATGTGCCTGCCTACTGCAACTTTAGCCTGGTTTATCCGGTGAGTTATGTCGGTTACTTTCGTTCTGTTACGAATCTCCACATTCCTGCCTGATTCTCCTCTTGCAGAAAACATGACGTGGAATTTGATTTTGATATTTTTTTATTAAAAACATCGTCTGCAGAAATCAACATTTTAGACAGTTGAATTACTTCTATGTTCTTCTTAAGCTATGACGGCCTCCTCTGAGCACAATCTCAAAGGCGAGCACGCTCCATGAAGTTTCACTTATGCGCTATGCATTTTATGAGTTATGGCTTATGGGCATCAAAGGACGGCCTTTTTTATTTATGACTAACAGATTCTGAGTGTCTATTTCCTGACGATGCTCTTGGGTTTAGTGAAGACATAAAGTCAGCTGTAGTTTATACCAGGAAAAAGACTGGGTGTGTACTTTATATTGTCAAAACATTATAAAAATATGAATTTAACTAGCTTTTTTGCCCGCGACTTCGTCCGCGTGAAGTTCCCTACCCGTTCCCGTGGGAACCACATTGAATTTCGGGAAAAGCTATAGCCTATGTCACTCCCCGATAATGTAGCTTTCTACTGGTGAAAGTTTTTTTGAAATCGGTCCAATAGTTTCGGAGCCTATTCAATTCAAACAAACAAACATTTCCTCTTTATAATATTAGTATAGCTGACAAAAAAGGATCTAATTGAGTTTTTACACAGTTGGACTGAAGCACGTATCTGCTACAGCGTAGGGGCGTAGATTCTGTATTAGAAACTCATGCTACGTCGTAGAACATTTCTAATTTTGAATTACTTACAAAGAGAAAATGAGAAGTACCTCGACGTAGTCCGTAGCACTTTGTCTCTATAGAATCTACGCGTTCTACGTCGTAGCTGATTTATGGAATTTGCGTCTACAGAATCTACGCGTTTGTAGTATGGAATTCGGTAAATCAACTACGACGTAGACGTAGACGTATCGTAGCTGATTTACCATTAGTACACCAAATAAATAATATTTAGAAATATACGATAAATAAGTACTTAACTTCGTACAAGTCTCAGTAAGATTAACTTCGTGGAACATTTAAAGTCAAATATCGGTGGCATTAAATTCAAAATCCTATTTGCCTTCTTCAAAATTCAACTCACACACAGTTAGCAGTCTCAAAAGATTTGAATTCCATACATACAAGCCAACTTGGTGCTAACAAAGTTTTTTGCATATAAAACTTTCCCGCGAAGTTTCTCGGTTGGAAGATCAAAGGAGGATATCATGGCAGGTGGTAGGGTGTGTGACGTGGGGCCATCACAGGCCATTTCACCCGGTTCATCTGTACTTTATCTTACCTGTAGCTTTGCTGACTACGTCACTACGTGCGACGACAGTTCGATCTCTAAAATCGACAAATAATACTCGTATATGATGATGAAATTTTGTATAGGCTATTATTAATGCTAGTTATCATCCGTGGCTTCGCCCGTGGGCTTTTTTGGTACAATATGAAAAAATCGAATGGTGCCAAGTCACACGATTGTGCGAGTTTTTCGTGCGAGATGACGAATAACTTAAACATATGAAATTAATATTATATTATTGTTTAAAATTTTTATGCCAACGAAAGTTAATTTACTCATTAAGTAGGATTATGTAGGGTTTATTTATGTTTATGTGTAAGGACAAAATTGTTCTTTGTCACTAACATCGCTACTACTACCCGACTATATTATATTATTATGTGACCAACATACAATATTTCACATTTCACAAAAGATTTTTTTTTAAAAATCTTCAAAACTCCTCCATAACTCTATAATCGTAACTCTAGTAATCCCAGCACTATCGGCAAACTCCACCTAATTGTTCAAGTCTGCTCCATCTAATTAAGTAGTTTGTCTAAGAACACAAGTTGGAGTAATTGTTACAAATAGGGCTCTACGATGCTTTTACCATTTTAGGGTTCCGTAAAGTTAAAGCTGTTAGTTTAGACGAATCACACAACGCCATCTAGTCCCAAACTATGAAAAGCTTGTACAGTCACCCAATAAATAAAATATTCTTGGACGAATCACATAACGCCACCTAGTCCCAAACTAAGCAACTAAGCTTGTACTATGGGTACTAGATTGCCGATAATATACAATGAAAGAGGTGAACAGGAATTTTAGACATTAAGATATTAGAAAGAGACCGACAAAGTGATTTTGTGTCAAGAATGACCTCAGCCTGTATTTGGATGCGTTGGAAATGTTGGAATAATAATGTTTGGCACCTATGGGCCGACAGCCCGGTGGTGGTGCCTTAGTAGTGATCCTACCTTCGACAACAGAGGGTGCTGGTTTGATACCTGCACGAGGCAAACATTTTATGTGATGGCATTTTGTATCTCGAGTCAGTGTGTTCTTTGTATTAAAAGTATATATTTTTTTTACAATAATATCCATTGTCTGGTACCCTTAACATTAGCAGGCTAAGTTTAGCTTACTTTGAGACTAAGTTGCTGTGTAAAATGTGTATTAAGGATGGAAAGATTAGGAAAAGAGGAAGGGATAAAGAAAACTTATATTGTAGAAAAATATGATTTGATGGCAAGAAGGTGAAAAAGTGAAGTGAAGGTGACAGTAAAATAGAATATAAAAACCATAAAGAAACATAACTATTTACAAAAATGTTTTTAAAAAGAGTTCGGTTTGCCACAATGTGTATAATTTTTTTTTCCCTAAATTAATACATAAAAATAAGTAATTTAAAAGCTTTGTACGGAACTTTGATATTTAAATACATGGCGGCACTTATCATTTTGTTCAACTGAGCTTTTTTTCCTGGCTACAGTACTTCTTCCAACCTAATAAATTTTGTTTCAGCTTACTTTGTTTGTTTTTAAACCTTGTTCATAATTATTAAGCTCCTATTTAAATTGTTTTTAACTTGTCAAAAGTTTAAATTAGGTGTACTCGAGTAATAACTTCAGTAATTTTTGACGTGTATTTCTTTTTTGTAAAGAAATAACTTGGTGTACTTAAAATAAAAGATTACCGGTTTCAACAGTCTTCAGTTGCTTATTCGTCAAATAAACTGACTTTTTTTTTAAACAACAGTTCTTATTTTGCTAAACTGTAAGGGTTTTCTGTTAGTTTACCACGAAACCCTAAAAAACATTAAGGATTTGTTTTGCTTTTCTTCCTAAAATGTTAGTAGCTTATCTATGGAGTATATTAATTAAACAAATAATTTTATTACTGTATTAGTAAGACCCGCGCAACTTCGTTTGCGTGTATTTATTTATGCACAGCAGCGCCATCTATATCAGAGACTTTCAAAGCCTATAGGATCGAAGAAGGAAAACTATGTGACCTGGACACTGGTCGCATAGCGGAGTTCTGCAAAAGGAGTTTAAGGTTTTCTGGTGGGAGGTCATCGGGGCCACAGTAACAACCGTATCCACACGGGAATAGGGTGTAATGAGTCCAAATAGCGACTTGAACACCCTTTGCCCCGCAGGCGTCCCACCCTATAATAATAATAATCTATATCAGACTTTTGACCAAATCCTACGAGAAATGCGTACTTTACGGGATAAAAAATACCCTATGTGTTAATCCAAGTTATCAGCTACCTACATACCAAAAGTCATAAAAATTGACGCAGCCATATAAGCGTAAATAACAAACATACATATAACTTTCGCCTTTATAATATTAGTAGGATGACGAGAGAAAATATTAGTGAAGACTATGCCTGTCTGAATAAAGGTTTAATTGAATCTTTGATTTTATGTGAAATTAAGATTAAAATATGTCTTTGCAAGACTGTAAGTAAGATAGGTATACATATAACAGGATGAAGGATTTTCTAAGAAGATTGTTTAAAGGCATGTCGATACACGTGGCGTGGCGCCCGATGCTTCCTGTGTAAACCCCGCTTTGACAACACATGTGAATTTTGTTTGACTTCTAAATCATATTTTACTGTGGCATATAAATAAATATATAGGGACAATTCATACAGATTGAGCTAGCCCCAAAGTAAGTTCGAAACTTGTGATAATGGGATACTAACTCAACGATATTATATTTTATAACAAATACATATATAGATAAACATCCAAGACCCGAGGCCAATCAGAAAAGGTTCGTTTTTCATCATGACCCGACCGGGGATCGAACCCGGGACCTCCTGGGTGGCGGTCTGGCGTGGTAACCATTACGCCACGGAGGTCGTCAAATATGTTTCATTCTTCTTTAGTTGTAATAAAAATAAAAATCTTTATTTAGAGAGTATGTTTATACACTTTCTCTCGTCGTACAATAATAAGACAAGTAATTAATCTACTCTATAAGGTACTACTATTTTTCAGAAAGAAAACCACTCACTAGTAAAAGAAACGCGGAGAGAAAACCAGTTACGGCCTTTTTTGTCATATAAGGATACATTTTATATTTTCTAAATATTAAAAAAAAATTCTAACGCGGAATATCAATCCAAAAAAGATACAGAATTATACAAGACTGTGTCAATTTTGGAGTAGTAGCATTTTTTGACCTGGGCTAGTTTTTTGGTGAATTTTCTGTGACAGGGTCACAGAAAAATGGCGTGTCTGATATCACTGATGATCATAGGCGACAATAAACACTGTCCATCAGGTTTATTAACAAAAAAATCTACCCATAACAACCGCTTCAAGACTTAATCAACTTGATAAATCTTTGTAGAATTAAAAAAATAAAACTTAACAACTAGATTTTTTTGTTTTAAAACACTAAACTCAGGTGTTCCAAATCCAACTTCGAAAGTTAAAGAAACGGACAAGTGCCTGGACATATTAAATGGGCACTATTTGTCTTGAAGTGTCCCCCCGGGGCGCATAGCTCACGGAAGTCCGGTGTCGGGTACTTTAGTTCTGGATGAATAATGATATGACATGACTTGTTATTGTGATGGCGTGGATAAAAGCGTACCAAATTATTATTATTTACTTTTTTTTATACCACAAAGGTGGCAAACAAGCATACGGCCGGCCTGATAGTAAGCCGTCATCATAGCCTGTAGACGCTTGCAATACCGGGGGTATCACGCGTTGCCAACCCTCAGAATCCCCTCTAAGTGAAGTTCTGGAGACCTTACTCACCGTAGGAACACATCATGGCCGAGACCAATGCTATTTGGCTACGATACGATGTAAGGTGGAGGTCCATCCCCAGACGGGCTGCTCCGATTTGAGACGAATTATCCGCTGTGCCCTACCTGTCTTAAACTTTTGGAATAAGATTGTATGTATATAGGTTTAGGTGGCACGTTGGTAGTGGCACTAGAGGGCGCGGATTCGATCCTCGGTTAGATCAAATATTTATGTGATGGCATTTCATTCATTTATTCCATTTTCTCTTACAAGCTAACAGATGATGTATCATCCTAAACGCAAGGAACACAATACAAAAAATAACTAACGAATAATAAATCGTGCATGTCAAAATTTATGTCAAACTAAAATACTATCCTACTAATAGGTATATTATAAAGGCGAAAGTTATGTGTATGTTTGTGTTCTTCACGATCAATTGGCTGGACCAATATTTATGATATTTGGTATGTAGATAGCTGATACCTTGGGTTAACACATGGGGTACTTTTTTTTTATCCCGAAAAGTACGCGATTCCCGTAATATTACATCAAAAATCTGGTATAGATGGTGCTACTGTACATAAATTAATATACGCAAACGAAGTTGCGCGGGTTTCGCTAGTTGAATATAAAATAAAAAAGGCTCATTCGGAAACACAATCAATGTCATGAAAATAATGATCACAATCCAATTATATAACTAATTGCCTATGTCATGTCATTATTTCCAATTCTACGACATAAATGTCCTAAACCATCGTTGGTCCAGACCAATACCAAGACCAGACCATAGAAAACATCCAGATGTTTTACATAGAAAACATCAAAGTAAATATAAAAAATAAATAAAGTAAATATTTACAGATAAATAAATATTCGTTGCTAGGTTTACTATGAGACCAGATGGCGCTGTTTGAATTTTATAGATTTATTTAAAAAATATTGTTTCTAAACGTATGCAATATTTAAACAGTCGCTTCAGCATATCAACCCATAATCATATCCCACTGCAGGGATACGGGTCTCCCTTCAATCGAAGGTGATCAGAGCGTACCCTGCCACGCTGCTCCAATGCGGATTGGCAGAGATCGGTGTTTCAAGCCGCCAAAACTTGATTTGATTTGATCTATCGACAACAAACAGGACCGACGGCTTAATAAAAGGTTATTAATTTATAAAAGGTTATTTCTCTCTTCCGTAAACACAACAACACTACTTGTCTTTTTAAGTAGTTTCAAAGTAACAATTACCGTGTACAGTAGACGAGACTGAGTAAAATCGTTTTTACGATGTAAAACTGGTCTCGTGCATTCACGAGGGAGTACATACAAACGGTTACATTTATTTGCACTCAGCAGGTGTAAAACTGCAGTTAACTTTACTTGCATCCAGTATTTACAAAGAATACTGTTTTGTAGTTCTTATTCGGTGTATTTATCTTTCTATGTCGTTTAATCCATTAGAACTGGAAGAGTGTATTTTTAACAGTAATTTAATGGGAAAGCGTGAGATGTTACCAATAAATGAAGTTTGCCATTAATAAATAATTTCTATACAAATTCACATTGTACCGCCTAGTCCCAAAGTAAACTAGGCTTGATCTGCTTGTGTTATGGGCACCAGAAAACGGATATGTTATTGTTAATATATACTCATAACACATAGAAAACACCTAGACTCAAGACAATCACAAATGCCATCGCATGGGGTCTTTCAAACGGAGCGTGAAGAGGTACTTTTCAGAAAGGCATGGTAGAAGCGAAACCACCATAAAGGATGTCTCGTCGCTCCTATTCGACCCCAGTGACCTGCGGCCCACCTGGCAGGCGCTGGCGTCACATGCCGTGTCCCAATAATAAAAAAAACATAAATGTTTGCCCCGAGTGAAAATCAAACCCGCGTCGTCCGGTGCCGAAGGTATTATCACTGCCAACATACCACTGAACTGTAATTTAAAATGGATTTATGGAACTGCTTGAAAGTATATTGCGGACAAGGACAATGAAGAATTTTTTAAGTAAAGAAAATTCTCCACAACATTATTACTTTAAAATACCCATTCATTCAATACCCAACAGACTAAAATACTCTTGAATATAGGTAACTGGCACTAAAAGAAACACAATTTAACGTATTGTAAGAACCGAAAGAGTGGCTTTAAATTTTTATCTATCTCGCAAGTGCTGAAGGCGAACATATTAAATGGAAACTATTCGTCTTGGAAGTGTCCCTCCAGGGCGTGTTACTAGAAACATACTACATGTAGTGAGCGTTGTGGTGTATTACTAAATGTCGTATTTAGTTTTGCTACCGCCCGACTTTGTTTACGTGTATGCCGTTTTCCTGTGGGAATTTGGGAAGTTCCTTTTTTACCGTAATGCCTTCGTCATACAAAGCACACCCTCCAAGATTCAGGTCTCTACAATCAGCGGTTTGGCTGTGCTTTGATTCGTTATTTAGGCAGGAAGGCAGGACAATGCATTTTTAATGTTATTTTTTTTTTATACCACTAAGAGTGCAAACAAGCGTACTACCAGTCCGGTGGTAATCAGTCATGTATAGATAGATAATACGAGTAATTATGATTATGATCCCATGTATTTCAAACGAAGCGTGAAAATGTTTTTCATGCGGACAAGGTGACTGATTGGTGACTCACCATCAGATGGCCCACTTGTCTGCTGTATGTCAAAAAAAATTGTTTTTAAAAT
Organism: Endotricha flammealis; assembly: GCA_905163395.2. NCBI lineage: Eukaryota > Metazoa > Arthropoda > Insecta > Lepidoptera > Pyralidae > Endotricha > Endotricha flammealis. The sequence goes on from LR990855.1 coordinate 17,550,405, forward strand.
ACAACATACGTAATAGAACGAACAGATTCAGTGGATATCGACGGAAATCCTATCTTTGTGCAAGTTATTGAACCCATTTATGCAGGAATGTTCCCCTGGGATGGCCAGAGATCCCAACTACTTGATACCGGGCCCGGGGCCATGCGATCCTTATCAATAGTTTCATGTTTGCTTATGGAATTGAAATCGAACGGAATTAGGAATCTATGTTTAAGTGTTCTATATTTATACACTATTCAAATAATATATTAGGTTGAGTGGTTAGATATATATATATATATATCGGATCGCCTAGCGGTAATTCGATGTTCAACATCACAAGGGCGTAACGACTACCCAGTCGTGATCTGAGAGAAACAACAGTTTGTTCTATATCGAAACATTTTAATTAATCTTAGTCTAGGTCTTTATCAATCGTCGTTATAACGCAGTTTAATTAGGTACAGTTTCTTAATATAACTCAACACAAAATAGACACTAGGTAAAACGCGACAGTTCCGTGACTACGAGTACTACTCTCGGTGGCGCCCGATAACGAAGTGTTCAGTCGAGCCCGCCTTCCGTATCACGACTCTGCCGGAGCGCGCCAAAAGCAACGTTTTCTCAACACGCCGCTAGATGGCGCACCCTCGTTTTGCTTAGTGTTCATGTCCATACTCATGACCGTATGCGACATATATATATGTATCCTACTAATATTATATAGGCGAAAGTTGTGTGTATGTTTGTTACTTCTTCACGCTCAAATGGCTCGGCCAATTTTTATGATATTTGGTATGTAGGTACCTAGCTGATACCTTGGATTAACACTTATAAATATATTTATATATTTTAGGTGATTATAGTTTCTTGTATCTTTTATTTATTAAAAGTACAATTTTACTAAAAATTCTTACTTAAAACTCTTATAATGCACTAAAATCAGGAACTAAGTACATTATCCGAACTTAAAGTTGAATGTGATAAAACTGGTAGATAAAATGACTTTTAAGCTTTGAGATAGTTTTACGCTGGTTTTCAAATTACAGACGTCTTTTAAGCGAAGGACGCTGAACGAACGCTACTGTGAAACGGTTTTAACTTGGATTAACACATGATAGTTTACACGAAATAAAAGCAATAGGATTTATCGAGATTTTTACACTAACGGAATTCCAATATTAAAAAACCTGCGCTTCCATGTCGTTTTTCCTATAAAAAGCACTATATTGTATCTGGTATTTCACACGAAACGTATTTTTCGGAATAAAAAGTATGATGTTGTCAATCCTATTTTTGCATATTTCCCAATATATTCGTATAATTCTGTTAAACTATTTTGCTGTAATTAAGTAGCTAACATTCAAATATTTATATTTAAAATATTAGGTACTAGTGTTAGAAGGGGTCCAGGATTATGTTAAGTTATAATGCTTTGTAATTATATTCCTGTTTAATTTTATACAGCTACAATGTTTTAATTCGATACAACAAAGTAATTTTAAGAACTGAGTTGGAAACCGGTTTGCGTAGAAAGATATCGCTCTGAACGTCACGTGACGGACAATCTATCGGCTACGAGTGCGTAGACTGTAGCGGTAACGTCAGGCTACGCCGTAGACGCTCGTAGTCGATGAAAGATGGCTCTGCGCGTCATTCTTAACACTAGACTTATCTACTTAAAAAAAAACTCAAAGAGTGATATTATTATCTATAACTTTCTTTACACACTCTGGTGAAAAAGTTTCCATACGATAGCCTTGGAGAAAGCAAATTAGAGACATAGAAAGGCTTTTGACCTGGAGTGAAACAATTTCAGATTTAAAGGTACATTTTTTTTTGGTTCAAATGACCTACACTTAAAAAAACATTAACCACTGCATTTAAAAAAAAAAACAAAAAAGCAACTGCTCTGATTTAAAAATGCAACTGCAAATGGCTATGCTTTCAGAACAATAGAGCAATTCACTTCCCAAGAGGATTAAGAACGGTACAGAGCAAATATTTGACCAACATTGTATAGAGAAGGGGAACATTGATCGAAGAAATTATTTGAGACTAGTATTCTGTATGTATCCAGTTTTCCTGAGGGAATTTCGAACAATCCATTCTTATCGGATGCTTATGTCACCAAAAAGAAACATCATCTAAGATTCAGTTCAGTTTTGAAGGTTTCTACGATCAGCTATTTAGGCTGTGCACTGATCCGTCAGTCAGACAGTCATTCTCATTCGGACGGCATCTCGTAACGTCATTCAACATTTTAGTATTATGTACATTTGTTTTTATCTGCAGGTGGCACAAGACCGCGATAGATGGAGTCAACTGAAGGAGGCCTACACCAGCATGATGGTCGAGGCTAAGAAGAAGAAGTTTTTATCACGCGCCCCCACGCTCTAAGCTGCCGCTCATAGCGTCGGCACGTCCGTGTCCTGGCCGTATAAAAGTGTATCATAAATGTCAAACTAGGTTTCCAACTCCACATCCTTTCAAGGGTTTTTGTTTGAGTAACATATAAACTTTCACATATATAACATTAGTAAGATTTCGTACATCGACGTTAGTCAAACATCGTAAGCAGATCCGAAACTTGGCACAAACGTATCGCGTTCCTAAATGTTTGGTTATGTTGTGGCGGAGAGTCGAATTTCGTCTGTTTGTGTTTTCTCGTAAAGGAATATTTTCACATATTTTTTTTCTTTTGATGTACGCAAGTATCTTGACAAATAAGAATTTAATCTAATGGCGGGTACAGACTGTTGTAATGTAACATCTAATGTAACACGCAGTGAAAGAATGTACCGTACATATAATGCTCTGTTCGTGCGCGTAATGTGCACGGTTCGTGCGCACAAGGCGTCCTCATTATGGGAATTTTGTTACATTGCATGTAACGTTACAGCTGTCTGCACGCACCATTAAACTAGCAATTCGTCTTGACTTCACACGTGTGTTATTTTTATTTTTGTTAAAACCATGTTACAATTCATATAAGAGATGACAATCTCTTTTTAACTAAAGGGATCTATGCCTATACTGCCTACCTGCTCTGACACCAAAATGACTATACTAGCGCCAACAAGGCTGGCTCGCGCCGACCGTTTACGAAAGTTTGAAACTGACACTTTTCATGTAAAAAATTGTCAAAAATATAGTCAGAGCAGAGAATTTTGATTAAGTTTCGCCTGCCAAATAAAAGATGTCACGTTATATTGTGCCTGAACTGTAAATTCCAAATAGCCAATGCGTCAGAGTATCAAAAAGTCATAAAAAATCTGTCAAATTATCTGACAGATAACTGGGTTTTTCAGAAACTAGCCGAAACTAGCCGAAACGTAATCTAGTAATTGGCTGTTTGTTGATGTCAGTCAATCAGAACAAACAATTTTATGACTATAGATTGGAGAGGTACAGACGGCCAATGAAAGAAGCAAAAAGTGAGTAAAAGCCGTAAATATGATTCATGTTTCCTAAACATTGTGGGAAGAGATTACCCAAATATTTAATTATCTGTAGTATTCATACGGTCATATGTTATAGAAGATCGTAGATAAATAGCATTGGTCTCGGCCATGTTGTGTTCCTACGGTGAGTAAGGTCTCCATAGCTCCACTTGGGGGGGTTGGCAACGCATGAGTGATGCCCCCGGTATTGCAAGCGTCTATTGACCGACCGACCGTATGCTTGTTTGCCACCTTTGTGGTATAAAAATTAAAAAATGTAATTACAAAGTTTCACAACGATGCTTAGATTAGCACAAAAGTCTTTGTTCTAGTTCTCTACTCTGCTCAACTGTTTCATTGGTTGACACTTCAGTTCAGTTGACATTCAGATATTCTGGGTGTTTTCCTAGGTTAGAAACAGGAGAGCTGTTAGTAAATATGATGTGCCTTTAGGCTAAACCTTTAAGTTTTTCAGATAAGCATGTCTTTGTACAATTACCGAAGTTGTTCATCAAGTTTGATAAAAGCTTTCAATTTATCCTTCACAAATTTTGTTGTGAATACAAAATAAGTCCTATACAATTTACACATACGGCTTGACAACGGATATATTTATTTATTTATTTATTATCATACTTATCTATTATAACTATTTTAGATATAATTATGGTCGGTTCATTTAACGTTCATAGGGAATATTGGATGACTCAACTGCTTTTAACTTACTTAATTTTGATTCAAAAATCAAAAAAATCAAAATTCTTTATTTCTTTAACAAAGGTACACGTACAATAATTTCTTGTATTGGTGATTTAACTAAAATTAATCGCATTTACTAACGATTAATCTAATAATTTTATTCTCAGTACGTTTTATTTAATACTTCATTATGAAACGTTTAAATCCATAAAAGAAAAACACGATTATAACTTGTCATGTAGCTTGGACTTAGAATATTTTTTTTATACAAAAACAATGTAAGTAAACACTCGAACATAAAACAACACGATAAATTGAAATAACTTCGATAAGCGATCAAAATATCCCTTTGAAGTAGAATACAAGCACAATCAAAAGAATTAAATAGGACAAACATTTATATGAACTTTTCCTCCTCTGGAGACAGTAAACCCCAATCGCGTCCGGGAGGCAAGAAAAATTTTGTAATAAGTGAATTGTTATCCCGACTACGATCTCTTTGTGAATACTCGCAAGGGACCGCGTTGCAGTGTAGAATAAATTCAGTTGGATCGGTCCACAATGATGCAAGTTATGACTTTATATTATTTATTGCACATAAACATAATACAGGAAAACGTTTGAAAAAGTGTACAAAGGTGAGCTTATCTCTTTAAGAGATCTCGTTTAGAAGAGTTATAGTTTTCAAGCAAAATATCTCTGTTGCAAATTTTACAATCTTTGTCAATGATTTCAAATTGAAGACGTTTGATAGAACAACTGAGTGCGGAACGATAAGGAAGTCAATTGTGTTATTTTGTAAAGTACAGTCAACAAAGGAGTTGACTGACCCCCCTCTGTATACATACATAGTACAATATGTGTTATGTGTACATAGTACAATATGAATACTATTGATAAATAAAATTTCAAGTAAATCCCTACACGCAATATTTAGAAATCTTTAATCATATATACAGAGGGGGGTCAGTCAACTCCTTTGTTGACTGTACAAGTCAAAAGTTTTTTAATAAGACAGTTTTTTTTTCTGTTTGGACTATATTCTCAAAATTATCGTTACTCTTTACTTTCGCCATTTCTATTTCCAGTGGTCAATTTGCTTTGTCTCTGAAATGGTGGTAGTTTGTAGAGTTATTATTGACTTTTAAAGAAAAAGAATGATTACTGTATCGATATTAGCAGTCACTAACAAACAAACATTATTACACTGAGTTTTACTTCTATCAATTCATTCAATAACCGATAACAATGTCACTCGAGTCAATCTTCCATTTCTCACTGACAGTTCAGATAGTACATTTTCACTAATATTTTGTCTAACTAATGCGTAACTAACAATGAACACACTGGTTATCTTTACACTGTGAGAGGGCTATCTGTAATTACGGCCCATCAGACATAGAAGAAAAAGGTATTTTGCTTTTTTGAGGGATGAGCGATCGCACATTGTAGTGTTTGCGACACGGTTAAATGTACTTAGCGGGTATTTGCGGGTTCATTGTGTGTTTGTGGTGTTTCTTGGTGATTTATCGTTTAGTAGACTTTTGTACAACTGTCTAACATGAGTTATACAGAGATAATTTGACGACCTCCGTGGCGTAATGGTTACCACGCCAGACCGCCACCCAGGAGGTCCCAAGCTCGATCCCCGGTCGGGTCATGATGAAAAACGAACTTTTTCTGATTGGCCTCGGGTCTTGGATGTTTATCTATATATGTATTTGTTATAAAATATAATATCGTTGAGTATCCCATAACACAAGTTTCGAACTTACTTTGGGGCTAGCTCAATCTGTATGAATTGTCAAAAAAAAAATTTTTTTGTAACCTAATCTAATTTGACAAAAATATCGGATTTTTCACTCAAAGGAACGTTATCTATACATATAAAATGCTTTTACCTGGATGACTGACTGACTGACTGATCAACGCACAGCTTAAACCGATGATCGTAGAGACCTGAAACTTGGAAAGTGTTTTCTTGTATGATGTAAGCATCCGAAAAAAAAGAATTTTCCGAAAAGAGGTGATCAAACAAACCCAGGCTCCGGCGTAAAAATTTTGAATTTCAGATTTTAGAAGATAATAAATATTATTCTAAACTATCACTATCTCTCTATCGGGTGGCTAACACTTTTGCTCATAAAGGTTTTATAAAGGATGGAAAGATTAGGAAAAGAGGAAGGGATGAAGAAAACTTATAATAAATAAAAATATGTATTGATGGCGAGAAGGTGAAAAAGTGAAGTGAAGGTGACAGTAAAATAGAATATAAAAACCATAAAGAAAAAGGAAACAATTTACAAAGAGGTAAAGAGTTCGGTTTGCCATACAGGTTTGTAGGCGTTCATATTAAAATCTTCGGGTCTATTATGAAAATGTCCATCCGAAACAACGAAACACGTAGTCTTGTCAAAAAATACATTACTAGTTATAAGGTTCAAAACGTCAGTCCGTATTTTCGGAATTTGCTTTCATGATGGCCCGCTTATTGTGAGTTTTTCTACTAAGGGAATAGTATCTCCTCCTTTTCATGGGAAAGCTGAATATACGCAAACGAAGTTGCGCCGATTTCACTACGTAATATAATAAACTACTACAGGTAAATTAAACTACGAAAGAAAACCGGTTACGACCTCTTTTGTCCTATTTGTGTACTTATTTCAATTTCAACAAAAATTTACATGTAAATTTCGCTACAGTATTAGGTAGACGCTTGCCAGCAATAACTCACATGAACTAACTGGAGGCGAAAGCACACATAGTAAGTTAGATCAAAGAGCGTACAACTAGGTTTATTCACTAAGCCACGAACAATTTCTACTTCGAAAACGAGCCAAAAAATTATTGCAAATGCCTCGGCCGGCGGCGTTCCTAACTTCCATCCGTCAAGTCACACAAAAACATTCTAATTGCAACCGCCAACCAAAAGTCCAAAACTTTAATGTTTAAAATCGTTACGGAATCATTTATTTGCTTAATCAAAACCCAATCCTATTAATTACGAAAAGTAAGAGTCGACTCTGAGTTTGAGACATTCAAGAAATTATTGCAGAACTTTCCATCGATATAAAGCTATGTCCTGATGCTGGTGTCATACCTAAGCGAGCGATTGGGGTATTTTATTTCACTGAAGCTCCAAGGCGTCGCTATGAGTCCCAAGTCGGTAGTCATCAGGCAGTTAAAAATACCGGCCTCCACTGGTACGCATTGGAGAAGAATTCTATGTGATAAGCTAAAAACTTTTGTCATGCTCGGAAATGTTTTACGATAGGTAGGTCAAAGTCGTCGATTGCGACAGAGTTAGTAGTGATTTTTGTTTAGGCAATAAAATTTACTTAGACCACAAGAGATTTTGTAAAATTATGATGTCAAATATGCCCCAATAGCAATGTTCTATACTAACTCCTGTCATATTGGTCTTTGTTTTGATTTATGCCAGAACACGTTAGGATTTATTAGCCCCAGTTTCCTTGACATGCCGTCCGAAGCATGAATCGGATAGTTTACACTGGGGTGTAACGATAACGAGGGGTGCAAGTTGCAACGAACTTGTATTCTGCAAGCGTTGTTGCTCGAATTATTTACTTAGCTAGACTCTCGTAGACGAGAATCAAGTAAGACTCGAGAACAAACACATATGCCAACAAATAAATGTTTGATGAGAGAGGCCTATTCATTCGTTCTGTTGAATTGGTCACTGTTCATGCGTCAACAGTTTTTGATGTTACACATTTCATAGAATTCGTTGCTGTTCGTGTTCGACTACGTACTGTCCACGCACGAACAGCGACCAATTCATTCTGTTCTGTGAATCAAATCTATCGTTAAAGCCCACCATTCACTACACGAACCCGGACCCGACTCGCAACCCGGACCCGACCACGGACCAATCCGGCGTTGCCCATACACTGCACGAACCCTCCACGAACGGCATGTAGGGTTCGACATGCGCTCACGGCTCGCAACGAGCCCGACGCCAACCCATTTGACAGTCTGGCGTACCGGTTCGTCGCTTCCATACACAGGCGGATTAGTCCGATGGCCGACCAATCCGCCGGACCAATCTGCGTGTGAATGGTGGGCTTAACATGCTTCGCTACACGACGCGATAACCAGCTCACCTATGACAAGTGTTAAACGGTATTTAATTTCAAATATAACTCAGTTTTATAAATTGAGAAAGTTTTACTCTTGAAGGTCGCCCTGATGACGGGTTCGGCTCGTATAAGTAATTAAGGAGCCTGGTTAATGTTGATTGTTGTAGAACGTCGAAAGCGGACGCGAAGGGATTGACTAATTATAGTCAATGTAATTTCGTTAAATGTTTTTACTAAGTTGTGCTTCCATTTATCTAAATAAGTATTGCAAGCGTTTACGCGTCGCGTATAGGCTACGGTGTCGGCTTACCATCAGGCCGTACGTATCATACGTACATCTTTGTGGTCTAAAAAAAAAGTGGCGAGTAGAGAACTAACAACAAAGATTTTTATTCTTATAATGTAACCATCGTTATGTAATTTTGTAGTTACATAGCACAGTATAACAACTATTCATTAATTTTTTTTTTTTGTAATCCCTTCACGCAATATTTAGGAAACTTGAATCTTTACAACCATGCTCACCCCTTTCTTTGGCCAACTGTATTACAAGTTAGGATTGGCATAAAATCTTTATGCTTAGTTCTCTATGCTGTTCAGGACATATCCCATCGTGATGGCCAGTGCTACATTCTTCAATTATAACAAAATGTTTTTTTCACAAAAATCCTTTCACAAAAAAAAAAATATCCAGTTACTAATCAGTCTTGGAAATCACAGTCAATCGTTACGAATAACGACTCACAATTTATTTGGCAGCAAAATTGAGTTTGCATCCCTACAATTTAATATTTACCATTTTCATTTCGCTCCACGGCAAACACATTTATATTTACGAATGATGTTACGATTTTGAACTTTATAGTGAGGGGATTGAGTTGTTATCGATAGTAAACGGAGGGTCGAACTCTGCGGACGAACATTTTCTCATCATAGGTCCGTCGATTCGGTTCCAACGCGTCGACCTCATCCTAACGGGTTTTATTAAAGCATTTACACCATGACGCCGCTCGATTATATCCAGTCATATTGGATCTGTGATCTGATAGTGTTGGCACAAAATATCGATATTTTTCAAAGTCATCAAGGTCTTTAATACTATATTCTAGATATTGTTTTTGTGCCCTACGAAGCACGGGTAAAAGTTACTTAACTTGCGTTTTCGTTTTGGAGTGCGATCAATAGGGACGCTATAGACCTCTTCGAGAACATGAAACCTGCACTTCGAAATTCTGACTGTAAATATATAATATCAGGCTTTCGGAATATTTATTTCTTATTCTCGAGCACGTGTTTCTTTGGTGGAAAGTAGGCTATATGTCTCAGTTTCGAATCAAAGCCTATGTTTTCTTACTATTTTCCCCACGGTGAGACGATAAGCCGATTTATTAAATACGAAGGGGGGCAACGATTTCGTATCGACTCGGAAGATTCGCCCCTGAATTGAATAAAGTGAATATTTTGTAACTTCTCACTACTATTGGTTTTAGTTGCGATCGAGTTTTGATCGAGTTTTTGAGTGGTATTTATGAAACTAAACTAGTTCTGTTTTAGTTTTACACATTGGACGGGGAATTGAATATTTTTAAAACTGGTTAATTGAACCGTAAAAATTATAAAAACAATCATGAATTGTATAGTGAACGCTATCTAAAAATTGTAGAATCTCATCTGTAACGAGGCTACTAAGCCTGCTGAGTTGTATAACTATCAGGTAGAGTGCGCCACTGCGACAGAACGCAGTTTAAAAAAATATATCCACCATTATTGATCTTATTGGTAGCTCAGTTGAAAGAGCACTCGGCCGGATTTTGAGAGGACGTGGGTCGGATCCCACGTTGCGTTCCACAGAATTCACCCTAAGGTTAATTAAACTTAGGGTGAATTCTGCGAATCCGAATTAATTTAACATAAGCATTATTTTGGCAGCACAAACATTACACTTTTTAAGTGACAAATATAGACAATGGTAGCTACGGTTATTACATTATATTCAAACCGAGGTTATCTTAAACTTTGGTAGTAAAACGAATTGTGATATTAAATCGAGTTTCCAAGGTACCGCTGTCTGGCACCATAAAATACGTTTTTACTGCAAATTTATTAGGTAACCTGATTTTCCGATGCGATATAGGTACCTATATATTTTTTTTCCATTTTCCATCAATACAATTTTGTTTGTTTTGATTTTGTTATTTTTATACCATACTAGGCTGTTGCCGAAATCCTGTTGTTCCCTTTCCGGAAATATTAAATCTATAATACATATAGCCTTCATCTTGAATCGCTCTATCTATTACTGAAAACTGAGCAACACCATTTACAGGTACTTCATTGAACTTCGTTTTCCGTCTGCGCGAGCCAGCCGTGTTGGCGACTAGTATAGATTGTTTGAGACTGAATATAAATTAAAATTTTGAATGCGTTTCAAAAACAAGCTGCATACTTCATAATCAAGAAAAATTGTCAAGTTCTTCTGATAAAATATACTAGAAACATTTGAAACTTTGATGCAAAATTTCAACTCAAACTTCCCGTTTTAGAGTTCATATTACAACGTCCGCTAAACACGGGCAAATATTTCATATTAGTGACAAAATGTTGTGGTGTAATTACCATTTTAATAACAGACGCGGTTTCTACGTGTTTAATTTCGGGGGCCGTCACTGATAAACGCTCGGTAACGCGCGTTATTTATGCGTGTGTATGTAATTTTTAAGGCGCGCTATACTCCTGAATATTTATGTAAGTCTTCTTCTAATTTCACGGTGGCAACCTGTCACTTTAATGTTTGATTTTTGTATGTTACATGGCGAAACCTGAGTAAATTCGTTAGCGATTATACGTGTGTGGATACGACATACAAAGATATGTAATAAGTAAATCAAATATTCATTAAATAACTTAAACAATTTAGGTAGGAAATAATTATAATAGGAATAAAATATTAGGGTGCCTGAGCTGAGCTAGGATGTATTAATGTCTCTACGCTTAGCGGTTTAGGCTGTGCATTTGACTGACTGACTGACAGTTCTGTCAGTCATTCAAGTCAAAACATTTAATTTGTATAGATTTAGAAAACTTGAACCGTATCTATGGATTGGTATAGGTACCTCTTTGATTTGTTGACAGTTATGGTAGTAGTTGGTTATTTTTATACTGATTCATTCTCAAACCCATCCAAAAACCAACAGTTGCTTAACTTCCGTGTTAACAGATACGCAGTTAAAATTAGTAGGTATGATGTAAATTTACCGAATAATTTCCGACGAACATCCCCCCCCCCCCCTCCCCACAAACCTGAATTTCTTGTTTTAACCAAAACAATTTTGAAGTTCACTCAAGTATTAATTGATTTATGCGAACTAATAATATTTAGATGCCATACAAAATTAATTAATTTGAATATTAAATAGGTATTTGTGTGGGAAATTTATTATTATATATTATTCGGGTTCGATTCCTGTTCTAGGTAAACATTTGGTGTGCATGAACATATTATGTCATATATGTTTGCCTTGGTCTGGGTGTTTTCTAATGAATAATAAGTATTTATTAACAAAAAAACTTTTTAAGTATATTTAGCAGCAATCAGTACCCATACTTCCCTTAGTACAAGCTTAGTTACTTAGGGACTAGATGGCGTTGTGTGATTCGTCCAAGAATATTTATTTTATTATTTATTATATTGAACTCGAGAACAGACACAAATTTTATCACATAAATGTTTTGATGGGAATCTAAACTGCACCTTCTGGTACCGAAGACACCAGGCAGTCAAAGAAAGTGTTTGACTTACAAAACAATAATGGTTACTTAACATGCATTATTTACATTTTTTAAATCATTCGCCATTTCTTTTGCCGGTGGTCATTTTGCTTTGTTTCCGAATGGAGTTAGAGCTTTATATAGAGTAGCTTATTTATTTAATACAAGCTTTTTTGCCCGCGACTTCGTCCGCGTGAAGTTCCGGACCCGTTCCCGTGAGAACCACATTGAATTTCAGGAAAAGCTATAGCCTATGTCACTCCCTGATAATGTAGCTTTTCTACAGGTGAAAGAATTTTTGAAATCGGTCCAGTAGTTTCGGAGCCTATTCAATTCAAACAAACAAACAAACAATCAAATCTTTCCTATTTATAATATTAGTATAGAAGTAAAGATTTAATTCAAAATAATAATATATACATTGTCATTGACGTGCCCTCGAGGGCGCACAGAATAAGGTATTGTGACATTGACTTTTCACTTTAAAAGTAAGCAAACAAAGCGATAGAAGTTGGCCATTCAGACAACTTTATAAAATATCCGTCTGGTTTAAAATTTTGCCAAGTCCCCGAAACTGGAACATAAGTCTACCATCAAGGATATCATGCGTTTTGGGCAATCTGCCACATGGCAACCGGACATGGCTGTTCATTATTCTATTCGCGTAATAGTTTTGTTGTTTACTTAGTATTAGGTACTAACTTCAAATCCATTGTTACATATGTGACGGATTTCAGTATATTTTTGTCTATATTTACAATCAGCTATTCGCCGTGACTTTTTGGACATTGGTACGTTTTAATCGAAGATTTTTATGAAAGATTTTTTTTTTAATAAGTTCGTCGGCTATTGCTCGGTAACTAGCAGAACCTACATAACAGTAATAGTTCTTCTCATAGATTCACCATATGGACTACTAGCATGATTATTTATTGTTAAACGAAATCTTTTGATCTAACCATTATCATAATTTTTTTTGTTAACAAGTCTCTTCGTCAATTTAATTTTCATTTTAACATGTCAAAGTCAGACAATTCAATTTCAATCTATCTGGAACAGAGGACTGATTATTTTGACGTTTCTAAAATTAACACTTAATTTCAATGTAAAGTTTGCGATACCTGGCACAAAATCAACAATTGTCTAATAAAAAAATATACGTACATCGTTGTGAAATATACGTATATCGATCACAAACGTGCTTAAACACACAACTTTTATCATTGAACTTCACTGGAGTTCTTTTGTCACGTAATTAGAACGGTATAAATTGAGATTTTAATTAATTGTAAGGCAATCAGAGCTGAATAAAAAAATTAATTATTATAACTATCTATCCGAAAACACATTCTGTCAACAGTTTCCACGAAACTGGGCCAGCGGGCGCCGACACCTATTTCAAAAAAGAAAGTTTTCCATTCTGAACGGGAACAATAGCGGACTCGGTGTATTTGTTTGAGCCGCGATCGATGGCGTATCGCCGTCGGGCACACTGCTAGATAACACCGTGTTAAAGTTCCGATAGCATTTTTGTTTGAGATTTTATAGAATCCTAGAATTCCAATCGAGACTCCCCTCCGCCGTTTATCGTGAAAAACATTGGCCTCATTTTGCCTCAGTCAAATAAAAAGTCCATACCCTTTCTCAGGGCGCAGCTATATCCGTACCCGACTTTATGAAACGTGAACTACGTTAATTCATGTGTGTCACCATGGGTTACAGGGAAAATGTTACAAAGGGATAGGTTTGTATGAATTGTGAAATAGGATATGAGCCGAAAGAATTTATATGCGGCAGTAATGTTCAAAGAATGAAAACAGACGACATGTTACGCAGATTACAATGAAAGTAATAGATTAGCTAAGTAATCACATGATTGGCAACCTTTTCTGTATATAAAATATTCTTGTAATATTTAATACTAGCTGCAAGCTCCGGTTTTGCACGGGCTTTTGTCAAAATCCCAAATTAAAAAAGAATAATAAGATAGCCTTTGACACCAGACCTACCGGGATGGCCTAGCTTCCAAACGGTGAAAGATTATTTCAATACAGTATTTTTAGAGCGGGATTATGTGGTGCTCTGAATTTATTTATTAAGATATTAATTCTATAAACTGCCGAAGTGCCTAGCTGTCTCAGACTATCCCGAAATATCAAAGAAGCCATATTTAATTGGTGAGCTTACTTATACCACTCAATTGAGTCGTATAAATGAACGCGTGCGAGTGAGCCGGTCTCATTAAAACTAATGAGAGGAGCGTTTGACGCTTACGTACAGAATATACGAAACTATAAAACGTACTGTGCGTTATTTTGTTCTAAATGTTCAGTTTTTGTGGTCAAAATTGGAAGTGGACGTTTATTTTTAAAGAGCCTAAATTGTAATGAACCAATTTTGTGGTCTTTGGTAGGGAGAGATGTAAGTACTTTTTATTTCGCTCTTAGAGAGAATTTTATTGAATGCTCGACGACGAACGTGTTTTTCTTGCTCTTAGAAAGAATTTTCAGCGCAACGTGTGCGCAAAAGTATTTACTATTCTATCTACCTGAAAAAACTGTTTTTTTATCACAGTAGAAATTTTATGCCATAAGTCATTTCGTCGAAACATATCATGAAAATCAGTATTCTCGCCAAATCTTTAGCCTTGTTGGACCCCACCATTTTTAATAATAGCACAGCCAATTTTTAAAATTCTTTTTTTTTTATTAATGACATATTAAACACGCTGTCACTGTCACACTAAAGTAGAAAAAATGAGATAGGTAGCTTGAGACTTGATGCGGAATTAAAATTAAATGTTTTAGAAACTGGATTTCAGAAACAAGATATTAAGATTGCTATTTCTTCGATTGTTTTAACGTAGCAAACACGTCTCAATTACCTATCCATATGTCTACAAGCTTACGTCATCTGAGGCCGTATTCGAACGTTTGAACGATTAACGAGCTACCGCGGTTAATTCGTTACCTGCGCCTTTTTGCCTTTCAGGCTGTAGATTTTTTTCTATGTCAGAAACATTAACGCTGAAAAGGTACGAAAAACCTACAGGCATTTATTCAGCAGCTAAGTTGAGATTAAGGTCTAGTGTTTTGACTAGAGTGCGTAAGCTTAGTATTTATCTTGTTCTTGTTAATGTTAACAAAAAGAGGCTATGTACGTTAAGTGATTATCTTCTAAAATATAACAGTATAATATATCAGTCAAATGGACCTAGACAGATTGCTCTCGGGGTTGTGGAGGTCTGATGACAGGTACTCAATTTTTTTTTTTTGTAAGAGGTTGGCAGACGGTCATGCGGTTCACCTGATGTTAAGTGATCACCGCCACCCATGGAACACAGAGACACCGGGCGAGTCCCTGAGCCGCTGTCAGCCTTTTAAGTGCATGTATGCTCGCTACTTGAACGTTCCCAAGTCATAGTTGGAAACACCGCTGGCGGGAGTAATATATAAAAATCTTCTCCAATTTCTTAGGCTTAGGGCGCGTTTTGATGACAAGAAAATCGTCCGTCAATCGAAATAATGAATTAGGAAACTATAACGCTAGATAGAATAAAATTTGAAGATAGACTACCCTACCTTCAGCATCAGAGGACGCGTTTTCAGCAGAGAATACTGGGCAATACCTCAAAAATAATATTTCCCGGTCACATTAATAATTGCAACTCTATGATAAATAAATGTGATCCGGGCGCGAATTGAAATTTGCATATAAAGTGCTATTTTCAGTTCCAATTCTAGTTTTTCGTGGTATTGTTAAAATTTTATTAACCTGAAACGCTGAATATGCCTTTGATGTGATAATTAAGCTATTTATTTGTTATTTATTGGATATTTTGACGGCGGTTCATATACAAAAAGTTATGAATACTAAATTTTTCATATTTATTCTATAAAATAAATTAATTCATAACAACTCACACAGCGCCACTGGTCCCAAACTAAGCTAGGCTTATCTTGCTTGTACTGTGGGTACCAGGCAACGAATATATTTTTGTAATTGTTTTTACAATACATAGAAACACCCAGGCTCGCGATAAACTATCTGCTTGAATGCTATCATACATAAAATGTTTGCCCCGAGCGGGAAACGAACCAGCAACCTCTGGTGCCAAAGGTAGAGTCACTACCAACACGCCAAAGGGCTGTCTGTAGAAAATAATAATAACCATCATCATCATCATCATCATCATCACACACATGTAACATTTTATGTATGCCTTGTAAAGGCCTATGCCTTTCCCAATGCCTTCCACCAAATGCGATCCTCCGCTTTCCGCGTCCATCAGAAATCCGCATTTCAGAAAATAATAATTTTATCCTAATCAAGGGCACGTTGAGCCCTCCATAGTGTAATTTCTTTCACCCTGCCCATAGATTAAGTATGGAAAATGAGAATAGCGTTAATTAAACAATTTTTTTATCATATAAGTAAAGTCGTAACAGACAAAGTCGCTTAAATAAGCTAGTCGTATTAAAAGACTTAAGCCATGTAAGTAAACTAATTAGCCTCTTTCATAATGCAAGAGTTCAGTAACCTTGACAACGGTAACGCAGATAAAACCAGCTACGGAAACCTCCGACAAAATCCGGATATAGTGCAAACAATTTCCTGGCTCATATGAATTGTATAGGTACATGACCAACATAAATTGACCCGTGACTTCCCTTCTACATTCATAAGGAGAGTTACGTATCACTGGTTACATTTCACCAAAATTCTCAAGCAGTTGGCATGATCTCTATTTCTTGTTGGATTAAGTCGGTTTTCGATTGGGCAACTTTTGTGTTAAGTTGGTGAGGTGTGTATGGAAGCGGATATTACTGGTTCAAACCAGTTGGCTCGCAGAATTATTTGTATGGCACTAAGAACTCCGTAGGACAATATTTTAAGAAGCCACTTCTATCGCATCGTTGCCTTCGCGATATTTTAAAATTTTTAACTTCACTTTACGCTTGCATTTAAAATATATATCGTAATTTTAGGAATATTTAAAAATAGTAGAATCTTAACGTGTAAATATTAACTGAATGATGACTGAGAGCAATGTTTTGGACAGATTAGCTATTATTTGATATGGTTATGGTAAGAATGTTTTATTTGCATGAGATGATCTAAAAGAGAGATCTAAAAGGAAACTAGAGAAACAGAGGACCCTAAAAATGGAACAGTACCAATGCCACAGTACCTACCCCAGAATATCACGATGCAAGACAAATCGGGTTTGATCAATATTCCCTGAAAAGCAAGGAGCTGATTAACAAAGGTGAATTACCTAGCGCTGTACTAAAACCTGCTTTATTTATTATCATTATTGAAGAAAATTAAGGGACAAAACAGGTTTTAGTTAAACATTTCCTGCTACATTTATTAATTAGACCCTAAAGTTTATTTATGTACACAATAATACAATTACAATTTAGTTAAGAGTTCCTAGTCTCAGCCATTCGTAATATTACAATTTGAAAGCAGTCCTCTCACGCTCCGTTTTAAGAGAGCATCCGGACACTTTGTACATATTTCCTGAAAGCCCTTATTATGTAGACGCAGTAATTAATTTCTATTGAGAAGTATTCCATCTTTTATAACAATTTTATCTTGGTTTCATTCTTTTTAAGATTTGCGCACAATGGTGCTATAATTCAAACAGGAATCTACGGAAGACCAGAACGGAGTCGGACGATGCTATGGTTCATGCTGAGGAGATGCCTATTTGTTGTCAATTGATGTTAGTTATTTATAAGATCTTCTAATGTGAGTAAGACAATAACCATTTTCCTTATTTCTTTCTATTATTTAAAGGCTATGGTGTTTTCTAAGAAGACCTATCCAGCGACCATAATGATTTTGTCATAGCCCATCTAATTCTAATTGGGTGTATAGAAAATTTATAAATGTATCTAAATGGAATGCTAAAGACTACACTATCTAATAGCTCGATACGTGTTTGTTACGTTGAAACATTTTTACCTACTTTTAATATTTCTTTAGTTTTTATTTTACTGTCTGATTCCTAATAAAGAAAAATCTGTGTGTTTACTACTATTACTCTTTGTTTCTATACATCTTTGTTAATAGTGGTAAAATTTTCCAAATCTATTTGTTGTATCATTATAATCTCAATCATTCTCGAATACAGAAGAATGAATAACTATTTCTTTGTTCACAGTTAGTTAAACTTTGTTTACCACCGGAGGTGTCTGTAGTTAAGAACTGCTATGAAATCTCCATCAAAATATGTAATAGCACCTTTAAATACAATGTTGAACAGTTTACGATTTCATTCCACACGCTCTCAAATACGTGCTTACTCAGCTTGTTATAGATGTTGGCTACCTACTTTTATTTTGTAATCTGTTGTGTTCATTCTTTCCCTATTCATTTGTTTGTATTTTTGTTTTAAGCCATATCGGTCCGGTAATTCGACGACGCCGCAGTAGCCTGTGGACTTACTTCGATAATCGCAGAGTAAACCACGGGAATTTGCCATTAAATTGTTTTACGTGGACTTACGACACATTCCCAACACTGTGTCTCTTGTAACCATTGTTGTTTAGTGAATATTTTTGTAGTTAAATATGTTTAATATTGTTATTTTAACATATTTTTATCTGCATAACCTTCTTAAAATAATAAGATGCCTATTTTGTAGTCTAAAATCTAAATTGTGTGCATACTCACTCACACATTGTGTGACAATGTTTTCGACAAAACAAATGACGTAATAGAAAGCAGTACTTATGTACAATGAAAACAAAAAACTGTCAGTAATAATGATACAGTGCACACAAACTTAACTGTGCCGACGTCGGGGGCGCTAGGATCGAAGCTATTGTCAAGATATCCAAGGCGTATTCATTAGTTCTTGTTTTGACCACCGGCACAAATAAGTTTGTGGCACTGTAATTACCTAAATATCTTTTTTGCTAGGACATGAATAAACAAATCTACTAAACCTACTACTTATCATTGCATAACATGACTTACTACTATAGACATAGAGATCATAATTGCAAAGTTTATAGTACATCCAATATTTGATAGTACTATACGTTGCTGTGTCGTGTGTAATTCGAACCAATTTCCTGAGACATGTCCTTACGTCCGTCTGAGATAAACTCATGTACTGACAGATATATAGATATTTATGTATTTGAGGTTAACGTCGGTTGACTTGAAGGACTTTGTATATAACATAGACATCTTAGTAGGTAATTGAGATAGGTAAAGCTTAGTTTGACCTATTTGATTGAGAAAAGCATGGTATTGTTCATTGGATAGTATACAAATTTTACCTATATATATAAAATTCAAAGTTCTGACTGACTGACTTAACTATATAATATCAACGCACAGCCCAAACCGCTGGGTTCCAAATTTGAACTGTAGGTTCCTTACGACGTCTAGGCATATACGTAGAGAGGATTTTTTTAAATTCCCACGAGAATGCGAGATATACGCAAACAAAATTGCGAGGGGACGCACAGCCCAAACCGCTGGGTCTAGAGATTCCAAATTTGGTATGTAGGTTCCTTATAAGGACCGGACCGACCGGACCGAACCGGACCGGACCGGATCGGACCGGAAAGGATCGGATCGGATGGAACCGTACCGTACCGAGCCGTGCCGCACCGGAACGAACCGCACCGGACCGGACCGGAATTTGTTTCCGAAGAAAAATATGCTAATTGTTAGTAGGCCACGCGGGCGAAGCCGTGGGCTGAAGCTAGTTAACAAATAAAAGAGGTATGCAGGACTAAAGTTCTAAGTTTTTAAAATACTTTTTAGGGTTCCGTAGTAAACTACAAGGAACCCTTATAGTTTCGTCATGTCCGTCTGTCTGTCGGTCCGCGGTCTAGCGCCTTGTAATTTGGTACGAATACGTATAATATGCATATTAATAGTAGTAACAAAGTGCTGGAACAAAATTTTGAAAAATATTTTTTTTTAGGGGTGTCTCCCCTACATGTAAAGTGACAATGAACTTTTTTTTCACGCCGACCCCATGTTGTTGGATGTCGTTAGATAGGTCTCTTAAAAACATTGAGGGTGTGAGAAGATCATTTTTCGATAAATGATCGGTTCCGGAATTATTTATCGTGTCAATTTTCGTTTTGCACGGTGGTACCCCTCCCCCCTCTATCTTCGAAAGTCTTATGTTTAGAAATTTTAAAAAAATCATGATGGTAGTCCATATGCTGAACCTTTAACGAAATCTATTACGGTTAAGTAAGCTCTAGTAGTTACCGAGTAATTGCCGACGAACATAATTGTTTTGATGAAAACTTACAAATGTGACAGAACTCATTTGCAAGCAAGCAAAGTGTAGCAAATACGGAACCCTAAATTGTGCGTAGCCCGACACGTACAGTCAACAAAGGAGTTGACTGACCCCCCTCTGTATATATGATTAAAGATTTTTAAATATTGCGTGAAGGAATTTACTTGAAAATTTGTAATTACATAGTACAATATGAATACTATTGATAAATAAAATTTCAAGTAAATTCCTTTCACGCAATATTTAGAAATCTTTAATCATATATACAGAGGGGGGTCAGTCAACTCCTTTGTTGACTGTACTTGTCCGGTTTTTCTATATCGTTTGTTTATAGGAAAGTACGTTTTGATTCCTATGGGAAACGTATTAGGTACAATCACAAGCAGAGGTATCTACGAGTATATATAAAAGCATGAAAACTGTACAACCTTTGGCAGGCTTTTGTAGGGTTTTTGCAAAACTAATTAAAACTTGTACCTGTGTGACGAGTAATAGCTTTTGTTTTTACGCTCTTACAAATTCATAACTCATAATAACAGCTCGTAATTAGGGTTGGTTCGGCTCA
This sequence comes from Endotricha flammealis, assembly GCA_905163395.2. NCBI lineage: Eukaryota > Metazoa > Arthropoda > Insecta > Lepidoptera > Pyralidae > Endotricha > Endotricha flammealis. The sequence goes on from LR990855.1 coordinate 17,571,243, forward strand.
GAGGACCACACTGCGTTAATTTACTCGGTGACACGGATCTGTGAGACGAATATTAATCGAGTTTTAATATTTGCAAAATATTTTAATTTGTTTGTTTATGAGGCTGCATAATACATATGATAATAGAGGTATGATACGTTTTTTGAGGAATAAAGCTTCTTTTATCACTTCAAATCATGTCATCATCAACCCATAAACATTCCACTGCAAGGATACGGGTTTCCCTTTTAATCGAATAAGATTAGGCCGTAATGTTAGCACTATATATACTATAGATACGGAACCCAACATTGTACGTGACCCGACACGCAGTTGCCTGTTTTTAGGGTTCCGTAATAAACTACAAGGAACCCTTATAGTTTTGCCATGTCCGTCTGTCTGTCCGTCCGTCCGCGGTCTAGCGCCTAGACGCTTAATGCTAGAAATCTGTAATTTGGTATGTATACACAAGTTATCAATGCTAACAAAGTACTGGAAGACAATTTTGAAAAAAAATTTTTTTTTTGGTTACGTGTAAAGTGAAAATGAAAAATTTTTTCGCGGCCACCCCATGTTGTGGGGTATCGTTAGATAGGTACAAAACATTGAGGGTGTGGGAAGATCATTTTTCGATACAATGATCCGTTTCGGAATTATTTACGTTTATCGTTTCAATTTTCGTTTTGCAAGGTGGTCCTCTCCCCTCTATCTCCGAAAGTCTTGTGTTTAGAAATAAAAAAAAATCATGGTAGTAGTCCATTTGCTGAACCTTCAATGAAAACTACTACGGATAAGTAGGCTCTACTAGTTACCGAGTAATAGCCGACGAACTTATAAATTAAAATTTCTTTGATGAAAACTTACAAATGTCATAGACATAGAATATGGCATTGTACTCATCTGCAAGCAAGCAATGCGTAGCAAATACGGAACCCAACATTATTTAATATACATTAATATTACTTTTTAAAAATAATTCTACAACATTCGAAAGTGGTAAAAGCAATCCTAATCCATTCCAAAAACAATGCAAAATAATCATAAAAGCATAAATGTTATAAACAGTATAACCTCGAGGGACAGGTTTCTCCCTCGTGTCTAAATAATAGGTACATAGGACAAAATAGAATGAAAAAAAAAACGGGGAGTTATGAGAAGCTCCCAGTTCGAACTTTATACAAATATCCCAGAATTACAAAAAACATTTCAAACATTTAAAAAAAAAAGTTGAAATACATGAACAAGTTATAAATACTTGCTCGATTCATACGAGATTTTATGGTGCTCCGAACGAGTTCAGCCAACGTTTGAACGTATAAATCTGAAGTATTCTGTTACTGCCATACGAGGGTCATACGACCCTTAAGACTGGTCATATTTGTTTTCGTGAATTTAAGTGGTGTACCAGGATCAAAGCGAGTTCTTAGAAAGAAGGCATTTTTTTTATACCACACAGGTGACAAACAAGCATGCGGTCGGTCGGCCGGAGACCTTACTCACCGTAGGAACACAACATGGCCGAGACCAATGCTATTTGTCTACGATCTTCTGTAAGGTAGAGAGGTTCTTCCCCAGACGGGCTGCTACGATTTGAGCGGATTATCCGCTGCGCTCTTCCTCTCTTGAAAAGGTGTGTTTCGAAGTAGATTACTGTGGGTGAGGTTAAAATAAAATGAAGATGCGAGGATCAGAATGAGCTACAATATAGTTATTCCGAAATACAGCAACAAGTTTACTGATGGACATAGGCCTCTCCCAAACGTACGACCAGTTGGAAGCGGCGTGCTTGGCTGAGATAATCATGATGATGACTGGTAAATCAGTTTTGTTTAATATTCATAATTAAATCAAATCAAATCGAAATTCTTTATTTGCAAATATAAGTTACAAGGGTGTTAAAAACAATGTTTTAGGTTCTGCTATATTTTACCTTACGGCGTGCAAATTGTGTACGTTACATTAAAGGCCTAAACCAGAGACTATCAAAACCAACTATTTAAAATTTTCTTTTCTTTAAGAAATGGCAAAGCTACTAGTTCATTTACATGGACCGTTAACTTTATAAAAGGAATACGTACTCGATGCTTTATTGACGAAAGCAAACCTATTATTTTTTTATGAAATTAATATACCAGCTATCTCCAAAGACTACATAAGTGTGAACGTAGTATTAATGTAAACTGGACCTAAATAAATTATACATCGCCGTTCAGTACTAACGTACTAGAGTATACGTTACGATCGCTGCACTGAGGACTTTGACAAATGCTTACCCATAATTCCTGCGATCTCTCCTTCCAAAACCATTTATATCAGACCGCCTTCCCCGCTCTTTATTAATGCTACCATTGATGTCCGAGAGGTAAATGATAGAGGTATAAGGGGTCAAGTTACACCAGTTGATGTTTGAACATCGGTCGGGGCATTATCAAGCCGGTAAATGTGCTAAGTCAGAGGTTACTTATCTGGGCTATTACTCTTTACTAAGTGAAAGGCATTTGCATTCAGCATGTGGGTTTGATGGTGAATCTGTTATGATGGTGAAAATTATGTTAAAGGTAAGAAAAAATCGTTGTGCGAATAAATTGAAATCAACTGTTCGTTTTTCCGAAAGTATAGTTGGGGTTGTCTTTATTGTACACAACTTGACAAAAGTATTTTGAAGTGTAAAAGTATTTTTTTGGAGTGTAAAAGTATTTTGGCTAGCAATAATAAAGTGTGTTTGTGAATTTTGGAAAATCACATTGCTTTATTTTTGAGTTTAAAAGTATAAAAGTATTTTGGAGCGTAAAAGTATTTTTGGAGTTTAAAAGCATTTTTAGAATGTAAAAATATTTTGAAGTATAAAAATATTTTATAATAGAATAATTTGATTCCTTTTATAATATTTTGGTAGCGAGAAATTCAATTAATGAGATATAGAATATGTTATATTGTTTGCTTCACCTGCGTTATCAGTACAATGCCTTCTGGCTATTCACTTTGATGTTGTATTATTAAAGTCATTGTTTCCACAAATTATTACAAAATTTAAATTGTTTGTTATCCTAATTTAATATTAGAAAATGTGAAAGAATGTTTGTTACTCCTTTACTCAAACTTTTTTTTTCAATTAGGCCTAATTACAAGCTTTTTTGAACAGTCACTTTTTTTTCTACCACGATTTCAGACGGTATAATAGGAAAGCATTTGCTTCCAGAGGAGATACAACCTCGTTTTACTCAGCACTTCTGGAAGTTCTTAAAATTATTATCCACTGTCGATGGCGCTACAATCGCTAAATCATAAAAAATCATACGTAAGCCAACATTAATGGCGCTGATATTTTTTTAAATCACGCTATGGTTAATTTTCTCAAATTAATCGAAATTTAAGGACAGAAAAGCCACAGGCAAATCAAGTCTAATTGCAAATAAACAGTTAATAGAAGCCTAGTGAACATTCATTATAATTAATTCTATTTTGTACGTGTTTACACTAATTAGCTATATTGTATGCCTCGATTGTGTTTGTTTATATCGATACTACTTGTACTGTGTTGTTGCCTTATAATATTATATCATAAAGCAGGCAAACAAGCAAGCCACCTGATAGAAAGTTATCTCCCTCTATGGACATTAGAAAGAAATATCTATGTGTTCTTTTGCCATTTCTTTTACCAGTGGTCATTTTGCTATTGTTTTCGAAATGGTAGTAGTTTATAGAGTAAATTACACAAATCATTTATTACTGGACGAGCTGTTACCCGCGACTTCGTCCGCGTGAAATGTTCAAAGAAGGATAACTCCTTTTCCTGTCATGCGATTTAAATGAAACAAAGCCTATATTCTGCTCCAAGCCGAGCTCTACCTCCCTGTAAAAACAGGATTAAAATCCGTTCAGTAACTTAGAAGATGTGCGCGTTCAAACAGACAGACAATAAATTCGAAACAATTTTTTTTCGTTTTTATTACCTTTCTCTAACTGTTTTTGCCAAATATGTTCAAAGTACAGACATATCGAGGTCTACTGTTTTATTATATGTATAGAAGATGTACTCTTTGACAAGACAACGTGTTTTTAAAAACCTATTCTCTGAATAAAAGCTTGAATTTTGAATTTGTTGGATAAAGAAATTAGAAAGTGTAGAAAATATTGAAAGGTGTTCCTCGAGAGACAGCAATCCGAAAAAGGCATCATAGACTAGATAGATGGCAAATCAAGTGGAGCTCGATTGCAGAGCACCACCACAGAGTAATAGCACCACCGTCTATTGTTACATTTATATTGTATTCTTCTTCTTTTTTCTGGCAACTAACACCTTTTACGATGCAATGAGCAGGTCCTTCCGAGTACATTCAGTTGGGCACAGTAAGCAAGCTGTTAGGTGTGCCATATCCTGGACTGGGGCTTCACAGTCATAATTAAGCTAAGATGGTACAATGGAGCCTCACTTGGCCGGATTACCTCGACAACATATTAACAGACTTATATCCGTTTAACTGCAATTCGTAAAATTTAAGTCTCTTAACAGCTTTTTCTATGTCCAAATCCTTCTTTTGGATACGTATTTCATTAATAAAATTATTGATTAAAATTCGGTTTTTATATATCATTCACTGAGGAGACTTTAACATTTTAGGAATAATTTCTAAATTGTAAAAGTCTGTTTATTGTTCGTGAAAACGGGAATTATTGTATTACATAATATATATTACATATCGTTCTGATAAACAGGAAGGACCGCGTTAATTGGGACAATCAGAACAGGTAACGTGATAAAATAAACGGACCCCCGGACCGGGCATTTGTCATTACAACGTCGAACATCCGACACCGTGTAATTTGTACGGTAATGATAAAAAATACTCTGTTTTATCACTTTTTTATATTACAGGGGAACAAAGGTACCTGATGGTAAGCAATCAACTGTATCCATGTCCATCTGTAAGCGTTAGGTGTCTTGATGAACAATTAGAGAAAATAAATTAAGTCAATCCGTTTGTTGCTTTTGACAAGAAAGAAGAACAAACAAACACACCTTCGCATTTATAATATAATAAGGATTTATTATATAATAAGGATTTATCGACTTATTGATATGACTTAAAACTGTCGCGCACTCTTTTGGAAGAGGTGTAAAATAGTAGTATAAACTTACTAGCGTATAGATCGGCAATGCAAAAGATATAGATCACAGCATACGCGTTTGTTAGAGTGAGATAGATAGGCGAGACCATTCTTCCTATACACGCTATCGGCCTGTGTCGGCATGACGTCAGTCGTGTTAAAAACAAATCTCACTTATTTTTACAAAATTTATGGTTATTTAAGTGTAGTTTTGGTGTTAATTAGACGTGATTAAATATGGTGTGCAGTGCCTGGATGTAACTCAAACAAAAAAGAAAATCCACAAAATTATATATCTTGCTTGCACACATGTACATTACACGCACACTAGTGTATTTTGTTTTTGGTCTCGCCTCAATCAAACCATTGCCGATCTATACGCTAGTTAGTCTGCACAAGTGATTTTTCATACTTACTGTAAGTTACTTGATTTAGCTCTTGGTTAACTGGCTTTGCGAATGACTTTTAATACTTCAAAACTGTATGAGAAGCATTACCTAGTATGTTATCGAATTCACCGTGTCCAACGTGTGAAAATGAAACTAAAATAGTTTTTTTTTGCCACAAAGTTGGCAAATAACTTAATCATACGGCCAGCCTGATGGTAAGCATCACCGTAGCCTATAGACATAGTATCGGGGGTATCACTCACGCATTGCCAACCCTGTCAACCGCCCTAAGTTGAGCTCTGGAGACCTTACTCACCATAGGAACACAACATGGCCGAGACCAATGCTATTTGGCTACAATCTTCTGTAAAGTGGAGGTCCTTCCCCAGACGGGCTGCTCCGATTTGAGCGGATTATCCGCTGTGCCCTATCTCTCTTAAACGTTTATTCAGAGAGTAGGCCTTCACAGGCACCATCTCTAGTCATGTTGTACACATCCCACTAATATTATAAAGGTTGTCATCTTGGGGGACTGGTCTGCTCGCTTTATTAACATCTACATATTCGACATATTTAGGATTTGACCATAGCGCTATTTGGATCGACTTCCCGCGTTTAGAGCTTGATTTCTGTATGTACCTGGATCAGTATTTTATTTATTCCTATAAATGTACATACATATACATTGTAACAAACGAGTGAAAGGAAAAAGTTGCTAAATGACAAAAAAGGCGGTAACCGTGTTTCTTTCGCCATTTCTTTTACCGGTGGCCATTTTGCTTGTGTCCGAAATGGTGGTAGTATATAACGTAGTTTATTTTATTTATACAAATATAAAAATTGTAAATGACAAGAAAAAGTGCCTGTGAAGGTCTAATTTCTGAAATAAACGAATTCATTTCATTTAATTTCAAAGGCGAATGTTTGTAACTATATTTATTCTTCACGAAATAGCGCTGCTGTGTATAAATACGCAAACGAAGTTGCGCCGGTTTCGCTACTATTCTATAATTCATATTATTGACACAGAGAAACTCCGAGTAGCTCCCAAGACTTGTGACACGGGTACCCCCTTTCTGATACGCATCAACACACACCTTGTGTTCACTTACGTAATTAAAACGACTCTGTAAATATACCTTAAATTTTCAACAGACTTGGTATTTAGGTAAACGTTTAGCTAAAATACCATTAGCGTTCAATAGGCTGAAATAAAGTTGAGTAACTCCATCATAACAAGGTCTCGGTTAAATCTTTACACCCGCCGATAAATCATATTCCCAGAATAAGATTGGAAATCTCCAAAGGCAATGAATCAGCTAAAAGGTAGTCAAAAAGTTATTTTGATATTATTTATTGTCTAATTTGAAGGATTGCCCCATAGATTGATGGAATCAGGCCACGTTGGAATTGAATTAAACTGATTTATGAATCTGTGCATTGATGCGTGTGTCAAAGTATTTGCAGATTAATCAAATGCGGACGTGAGACACAAAACTGGCGCAGCCGTGCGGATAGCACGACTGGATGTACGAGAGAATGTTACGAACGGGTCTGGCGACAAATATTTGTTTGTTTGTACATTGATGCGGATTTTCGTTGTCCGAGACGTGCCCATAATCTTGACTCAAGGTCACGTAGCGATCCATGGAGAGAGCTATGCTCGGTGTTTCTCTATGAGATCGAATCAGAAATAAGAAGATCCTTAATAGTCCAAAAATGACCGACATAGCCTAACTGCCGTTGGGCACGCGATGTGACAGTGAGTAGAACACATAGCGTGAAGAACCGATGGTAGCTGAGGCAAAAGGGTTTTAGAATGCCGGCCTGAAGAAAGTCAAATAAAGCCGTTGGATGATGATGATGATAAAGCATTGGTGCGTGTTGCGTATGATATCATTTTAGATGAATCAAATGCAAACGGTTATTGTTTAAATATAATATGTTCAGCAGTGGACTTCTTGTGGCAGAAATATAAAGAACTATTACAAGTTAATTTACAAGAAAGCAAACGATCTCAAGAAAATAACAACATAACCCAAAAATCCTATACTTATAGCTAACGCACAATACGCTCTGCTTATTTTTTAATCTACGGAAGACGATCTACATAGAATATATTATTTTGTCTACCGAGCATGACGCCTACAGGTCCAAGAAGAATACAAATAAGCCAAAAATCTTATCAACTTAACATCTTCGAATCACGACGTTGTGTTCTTACGATAAGGTTAATTTTACAATGGTGAGATATATATTTAGAAGGCAGTCATCATCGTTAAAACCTAATCGTGTACAGGACTTCATTATGTAAAATACCCGACATCTCCATTGGGAAGTCACCGCATCGTAACGGGGGAATCTCGTTTAATCTCGTACGCTCCGTATTAGGTATTAGATGAAATAGTACGGTAAAAAACTAAATAAGTTACGAGGTCTTGGGAATTTTATATCGTTATGTGCTACTCGTTTCAACTCTGGGAATGAGAAAACCATCATCACAACTAACCTGTCTTCATGCAAGTGTCAAATTATGGAATTTGACATTTCAATCTATATTTTACACTTTGTTTCAATTATAAAATCAAGTGTTAAATTCCATAATACAAATTCAATATTTTACTTGTCTCCATTATGTAATATAGCAAAGTCCATAATACACTCGAGAGCAATGAATGCGGGTCACCTAAAGAAACCTCTAAATCTCGGAAACTAAGAATGCTAGCTTAATAAAATAAACAGTGTTTAATAGACATTATAATACTCCTTAAATGGAAGTCATAATATTTATTAGTCACCACATTTGAAAAAAACTGCTGATCTCGCCTTATAACAAAAATATGAAACATGACATTGTGACATGAACAAAAAAGTCATGTTTCCTTTTTTTTTGTTCAGCAGTGAGACCAACACTGGATTCGAGATCGCCGCCTTGTCAACGAAGGTCGTCAAGATGGCGACCTCGGATCCTCACCGTACCACGTTGCCCTTTTAAAGTGTACTTTTTTGTTAAAAAGTGTTCATTTGAAATACTCGACATTGGCGAAATTGTCTATGTGTCGTTAAGACACGACAGAAACGCCATTAATTAAATAATTAAATAAGAATAAGAAGAAGAGACCAACACTTTTTTTCCTTTATGTAATTATATAAAATAAATCTTCTCTATAAGCTCCCATAATTTCCAGCCAATACCTTAATTCAACATAAATAAAATTATGTTATAGGAAAAATCCGAAAATATTATTGACCCCACGCACATTTCAGGCTGTAGCGCATACGTCACTTATATATTATTACACGTTGTTAAGCTCAGTGCCCACGAACGGGAAATATAACAAACATGTTACAGGCAAGTTATACTATTTTGACAATATTAAAAATAACTATTTACGATAAGTAGTATGCTATACGCGTTTTAAACTCACTAAATTGCTATTTTGGTATACTATCAAATTATTCAGTGTTTTCAAGTCACCTAACGGTCACCGATTTGACTTGACGACAACAGTCGAAACTGAGTATAAAACTTAGACATATTCATCATATTATGATGAATTTTTGTTACAATATGTCTAAGTTTGTGTGTGTAAATTTAGATTAAGTTACGATGGGACTGACATGTCTTTTATGGACCAAAGTCCCTAAATTAAATTAAGAAAAAGAAAACTGTCGGAACTAACAACTTAACGTGCCCTCCGAAGAACGGAACAGCTATAGATTGTTTAAGCCCACCCAAGTATTGACGAGGTTTATCGTTGCTTAACTTGCGTGATAGTTCCATTTTGACACGCACAACGAGGCCATCATACACCTCGGTGATGAATCTGAGAAAATGTTATAGTGACAAGGTACATGTTTATGCCGCTGACTGTAGAAATAAAATTAAAAATCCTTTCCTTCTGTCAAAATTCCCATAGAAACTGAAACAATGGGATTGCCCATATAATCTCACAATGTCACAATAACAAAATGTCGCAGCCATAAATTTTCCTTTTATTATTTTCATGTTAATTTTTAACGCCTTTTAAAGGGAATTTATTTTTTATCGCCCAGTTATAAAATTCACTGCACGACAAATTGAAATTGGTCGTCAATACGTGCCCGAGGTGTAATCTGTTTTGGCTCTTGGACCAAATTATTGTTTGCTTGGGAAAAAAACATTTCGGTTTAGTATTGGTGAGGTAAAAACTTTTTTTGTAAAAATACTTTTTATTGAAATAAATAATTTTGTATTTTTATTAATAAAGATTTAAAGATTTAATTGTTATGCGTTCCTCTATCATTATTAGATATTATTTAGCTTGTTTAGGTAAAAAAAATCCAAAGTTAATTAATTACTTTTTGACCAGGCTCTGGAGTTACAACAAAATTTCTTACCTCATCTAAATATCTATTCAAATGGCAGAATCAAATCTGTACCACACTCGTACTGAGGATCGTTGAATAGCCTTTATCTCATTAAAATCTCAGCCAAAAAAAGTTAACATTACTAGGTATTGATGTTATATTTAATTAATGGATGAAACCCGACGAGATTTTGTCTTAAAATGACATATCCAGACATTTTGTATTATGCCAAAATTTTTACTATGTCAGTGATATAAATAAATAAACACACCCAATAGCAATATTCGATAAAAGCAATCTAGATAGCGGCGGGGTCCCACAGACCCACTGCATTTTATGGGCCAACAAGTTTAGTAGGGTTAGATTTATCGCTGATCTGACCCCACCTGAAATAAAGGCAATTTCGGGTTAAAAAAAAATACGCTTACTTAATTTGCAATACGTGACGAATGAAATCACACACTTCTGGGCATAATGCTCGTATTATTTTTTAACATACAACAAAGAAATAAGCTTGCAGCCAGCAGGTCCTTTTTGTTTAAAAATAATAAAATATCAGTAAAATAAATTATTTTGTCTGCAAAAGCATAAAAACAATGAAAGTGTAAAAGGAACTTGTTGTAAAATGTTACCTTCTTTAATTTATACATTCAAAGAAGGCCTAAGAAGAGGGTACTGGAAACTTTGCCAGTGAACGTCGCAATATCGTGATTTTGTACGATGCAAGCCAAACCATTGAAGCGTTTTTAGACGTAGGTAATGACTATATAAGGAGTCCAATGGCATATTATTATAATAATAATCTAGGTACATCTAACGACGACCTCCGTGGCGTAATGGTTACCACGCCAGACCGCCACCTAGGAGGTCCCGGGTTCGATCCCCGGTCGGGTCATGATGAAAAACGAACTTTTTCTGATTGGCCTCAGGTCTTGGATGTTTATCTATATATGTATTTGTTATAAAAATATAATATCGTTGAGTTAGTATCCCATAACACAAGTTTCGAACTTACTTTGGGGCTAGCTCAATCTGTATGAATTGTCCCTATATATTATATTATTATTATTATCTAAAATAATTTATAAAAATAAAAGATTTGTATTTTTGTATATGTGTGTGTATGTTTGTAATGAATAAACTCGAAAACTACTGGAGCGATTTCAAAAATTCTTTCACCGTCGAGAAGCTACGCTATAGCCAAGTGACATAGGCTATATTTTATTTCCAAAAAATTAGGGATCTCTATTAAAACCCCTACGAAGCCGGGGCGGGGTGCTCGTAATATATATAATAATAATATGTAATTATACTGATACCGATCCAAGGACTATTCCCAACGATTTTTTATTTAATTATTTTAATATTCAGTATTTTCCCACACTTATTGTATATTTCTCATGTTCTTATAATTTATTGATTCAGATAATTACATCCATTTAATTTGTTGGCTGTACAGTCCACAAATGATAGAGGTATGCAAGGCTGTTAATGTGAATCAAGTTTTTTAAATAATGGAAAAGGGTGGTTAAGAGTGGGCAACACGCGAATGATACCCCTGGTGTTGCAAGCATCCATAGGAACAGTAACCAATTATCATCAGATCACTTTCTTGCTTGTTAGGTTGATGTTTGTCATAAAAAAAACACAGGCGACCACCTCACTCTGACTTGTTTGTGTTATCAATATTATTTTATTATTTTCAATAGTTTAACATCTCTTATGACTTGAGGCATGCTGTAAACTTGTTTTCAATTCATCAAAGGAAAGGCTAGAAGGAGTTTCGGAGAGCACCAACATTCCATCGAGTTCAACAGTTTGACTGTGTCTTCGATTTGACAAGTTTTTCTATTCCACTAACTTTACCCATGACTACAATTAGGATAGTTTTGATAGTTACACTTTTAGTTTTATCGCTACAAAAGAAAAGGAAGGAACTATGGAACAAATGACAAGGTAACTTGAATCTTTGGATCAGAGCAGAAGGAAGTTAAAGAGACATTATTTAGACGCTTGATGGACTCGTGGGTGTCAAATGACGACCTCCGTGGCGTAATGGTTACCACGCCAGACCGCCACCCGGGAGGTCCCGGGTTCGATCCCCGGTCGGGTCATGATGAAAAACGAACTTTTTCTGATTAGCCTCGGGTCTTGGATGTTTATCTATATAAGTATGTATTTGTTATAAAATATAATATCGTTGAGTTAGTATCCCATAACACAAGTTTCGAACTTACTTTGGGGCTAGCTCAATCTGTATTAATTGTCCCTATATATTTATTTATATTTATTAAATCATAACTGTCGCTGAAGTCAAACCTCGACACCGCCAGCCAATACTTGGTTGGGTTTAAAAAATCTCCACTTGCACAGAGGACTCGTACTGAAAGACACTCTAATACATTTTAGTAACACGTTGGGCGCCTAGTGGCGCCCACCGTGGAACCACTTATATAACTTTTTATGATTGTTTTATAGTTGTTGCCGTTCAACTAACCATTATAATTTTTGATTGGTGAAATTCTTTTAAAAATCTTATATTACAACGAATAATGTTCTAGACAACAAGATATTTTTTTCTAGATAAAAATGTTAGTCAAAGTCAAATGAATGTTAATGACCTGCCGATCCAGACTAATTGTCACGCACTCATCAATCACTAGATTAGCTAAGACATGAAAACTTACGGGTAATTATTGGTTATCCATTGGATGCGTTGGGCTGTCACAAACGTGCCTAATGAAGTGACTTTCGTTATATTTGAAAAGAGACACTTTTGGTTTTGATTTTGAAAAATTCTTTTGATTCGTGTCGAAGAGTGTTATTTATTTATTATTGCACACTATACATCATTTTAGAGGTACATAATATACATGTATCACTGGATTATTATGTTAATGTAAATGGATCTTTGCGATAATACTAGAACAATAATAATTATTTTAATTAATTTAGCCCGCCGTCGTCGGACCTCCACCTTACGGAAGATCGTAGCCAAATAGCATTGGTCTTGGCCATGCTGTGTTCCTACGGAGAGTCAGGTCTCCAGAGCTCCATTGGGGGGTGGGGTTGGCAACGTATGAGTAATACCCCCGGTATTATAGGCTGGCTACGGTGATGCTTAGTATGCTTACCATCAGGCGGGCCGTATGAATATAACAAAGAACTTAAAATAATATTAAGTATTTTCAGGATTATTGTTAAAACCTATATTTTAGGTTAGCGGACTGCTGGTTGGCCGAATTTGCTTTGGGCTATGTCGGTTACTTTTACTGCGGATAACCTCAACCAAACTTCTAATTTATATGAATCAATCGACACTCATAAACTGTATTACCAGCTGTGTCCCCATATCTCCGAAACCCATTACGATCCACTATGAAACCATAACGGCACTTGTCGAAACGGGGCGGTGTGATAATCGAATTTATAACTTGTAATAACAATATATTATTTTTATGACAATTTCAAAAGAATACGTCGACCCGCAAGGCTTATTTTAGATAGATATTTATGGCATTTATTCTTATATATGGCGTGAGAATGTGAAAAGAATTTATAGTGAGCGGCATAAATATGTTATCACTTTAGTATATTGTCACTGTTGACATGTTAACTCAAACGTCTTCAGTGATTAAAAAGATTATACTAAAGTGACCAAGTACTAAAATGCCAACATATTTAATACCTCTCCTAACATTTTACGAAACTAAGATTATATTTCAAGAGAGAATCTTAATAAACAAAGATTAGTTAAGGCTAACTAAAACATGTTTTATCTGTTTCACAATTCATTTAATTCTCACCCGTTCCCGTTCCCAGATCGGGATAAAAACTATCCTTTGTGTTAAAAATAAATATATAGGGATAAATCACACAGATTGAGCTAGCCAAAGTAAGTTCGAAACTTGTGATAACACTACTCAACGATACTATATTAAAAGCTTTTATTTAACTTGACCTGTATGTATGTAAGGGCGGAATCTTGGAACGAAAATTTGAACCACTTCCCGAAGACCGATTGAGCTGAAATTTTGCTTAAAACTGTAGATCAGATGACAATACAATATTATGATAACAAAATTACGATACAGCCGTTTGTGTTCCGTTTTTCGTACAAAACCGTTCCGACCAAAAACCTATAGGGTACTTCCGGTTGTCCTAGAATCATGAAATTTGGCAAGAAGCAAGATGATGTAGCACAAGTACAGGAAAAAATCTGAAAATCGTAAATTTGTGGTTATTTCTTCTTCTTTAAACAACCAATATAATGTGATCCTACCCTTGGTACATTTTACATTGGTACGTGGCTCTTTTTATACCGGTTTTGAATTAAAATGTATTTTATCTATTACTAGCTTTTCGCGGCTTCGCTCGTGTTAATTTTATGACATAGATTTCGTTTGACAACAAAACAACCCATAGCACGACTTGTGGCGCCATCTGTTGGCCGATAGCATCCCATACAGCGGCCTCTATAGTAGAAAAAATATTTTCCCTTTGGGTTGACATACTTTCACGGGTAAAAAGGTAGCCTATGTTGGGCTCTGTACCCCTGACAATATATGTATATACAAATTTTCATAATGATCAACTGATTAGTCAAGCCGTGAAGGAATAACAAACAAACAAACTCACTTCCTCATTTATAATATTAGTATGACTAGTATGATTATGGGAAGGAACCCTCATGCGCGAGTTCTACTTGCCCTTGGTCGGTATTTTATTTTTGATGGGTACATAAACCCTTTTAGTTTGTCGCAGGGTGACTGTAGTAAAATTCGGAAATTATATAGGTATTCAATTTGCTGGTGCTAGATAAAACAAATAAATTCATTAGACTAGTACCGCCTCTCGACAATAGATGGCACTGCGAAACCTGTCCAGTGATAACTAAAAAGTAAAAAATAAATTAAAAGTAAAAAAAATATATTTTAAAACAAGCTTTTATTTAATTGCGCTAAAAAGAATAAAATAAACTTTTCTTTTAAAACTTTAACTATCAACTTATAACGTCATTACACAATTTATATGACATAAAAGCTTGTCGCGAGATTTACCTGTATATAAGAAAACATAATTATCGAACTACTACGACTTACTTGTAGTACGAGTAAATGTAAGTAATTAAATCTCGCGACAAGCTTTTATGTCATATAAATTGTGTAATGACGTTATAAGTTGATAGTTAAAGTTTTAAAAGAAAAGTTTATTTTATTCTTTTTAGCGCAATTAAATAAAAGCTTGTTTTAAAATATATTTTTTTTACTTTTAATTTTTTTGTAACAAACACATATATAGATAAACATTCAAGAACCGAGGCAAATCAGAAAAAGTTCGTTTTTCATCATGACCCGACCGGAATTTGAGCCCGGGACATCGTGGGTGGCGGTCTCGCGTGGTAACCATTACCCCACGGAGGTCGTCAAAATGTTAATCTAGGTCATAAAATACCCGTGTAACAAATTATAAGCAAATCTATCAAGGCTCCGCCCGCGTGTTCAAGGTAAAATGTCAATAATTTTTCCCATGAGAATCTCTTTATCCCGTGGGGAAAAAGTAGCCTCCAGACCTTAAACTATCCACAATAAAAAAAACATATCAATCCTTTTATTACTTTCGACGTGAAGGGAGGACTAACAAACAACCTTTCACATTTATAATATTAAGTATGAATGTCATGAACTAGAGTTGTGCCAAATTTCAATTAGAATATCAAGCTGTTTTTGCATGAAAAACATCCATACATCCTTACTCACAAAGTCACAAACTTTCACGTTTATAATATAAGTAAGTACCGATTGGTTCAAGCCAGTGAAGTTTTTAACTTGTCGTTATAAAGAGTTTTTATATAAATTATAGTTTATTGAAACGCAAAGGTTTTAACTTGTAAAGAAAGTGAAAAATTTAAACTTTTCAATAAAAACAGATTAACTTTTTAAGTACGAGTAAGCAAAAAATATAAAAGTAAACAAACTTTTTTGAAGTTGCTAGGTTTTTATTTGATACTAGCGTAACCTGAGCAACTTTATTTGTGTGTACTCCGCTTTCCCGTGGGAATTTCAAAAAATATTTTCTTATCGAATGCCAACGTCATACGAAGAACACACACTCGAAGTTTATTAATTTGTGTGTCTAAGAAAAACTTATATTTTTGTGACACACAATTTATATCTTTACGAAATTCTAGTAACGATGTTTATTCAAATTTAATAAAAAATATTTTCGCATACAAAGAAAAATATATAGCAATGTATTTTCACAGAGGGCAAGCAAAAAATAATAATTTTTGACACATAATAAAAATCGAATTTCTATAGAGTAGTAAACAGTATATTTTCATGACAATATCAAAGAACTCGTCGAACCGCACCGCATATATCACAAAAAAACTTGAATATATCATTCGTACAGACAGAGATTTATGCATGGAATTTTTTTTTCTATACTACAAAGTTGGCAAACAAGCATACGGCCCGCCTGATGGTAAGCATCACCGTAGCCTATAGATGCTTGCAATACCGGGAGTATCACTCACGCATTGCCAACCCTCCCAACCCGTGTAGTGGAGCTCTGTAGACCTTACTCACCGTAGGAACTAGGAATACAACATGGCCGACCAATGCTATTTGGCTACCATCTTCTGTAAGGTGGAGGTCCTTCCCCAGACGTATTATATCATATTTGTTATAGATGTTAATGGTCAAAAATGTCCATCAGAATGATTGCCTATGGAATTTGGCTGCGAAAGATTTGATTTCCAAAAATCTATCATATCGGGACAAGCCCACCATACATTCCCACTCCACTGATGTGTCTCCTGTATAGCCAGGATCAACAATGGTGGATGCTTTTTGACGTCCCGGAGGAGTACCAAATTTTCCAAAAATCTATCATAATATTTAGCATTTATCTACACTTATAAAATGCTTTCTCCTGAATTACTGACTGACTGACGTATCAACGCATAGTCTAAACCGTACTAATTTTTAAAAACAATTTAACCATCAACAAGGTACTAACCCATTACTTTAATGTCTGGAACCTCTTGACCACGGTTTCCAGCGAAGATATCATAACATCAACCCGAGGCGTAATGTCTGCCAATAAAAACTAATTGTTCGAAAACCTTAATTAAACTGGGTCTTTCCAAATTGCCCTCGGATATAGGGTTTGTAAAGGCTTTGAACTTAACTGTAGGACATTCGTCTCAAAAAAGAAGAAATGTTTATTCACAATCAGAAGTCTATTACACTTCATCACGCTGTATCTCATTTATATATTTATATTAATTAGCTTTAGTTGATTTAGAAGTTTGTTCCATCTCTTGTTATGTATAATTTTACTTATAAATTTTGACTTTAATTTTACTGTTGTAATTATGTAGCGAAGACGACAGACAAAAATATTTGAAAGTAAATTACACATATAAAATTATGGCTATCACTGTCAAATCTAAAGCAGAAAAAAGAAGTAGCTTGAGACTTAATGTGATTTTAAAATTAAAACGCGTCTTTAAACTGTATCTCTGCTGAGTTAATTAAAAAGACGGAGTTTTTTAGTTAGGAAAAAATCCGGCTCGAAGGACCATTAAAAATATTTGAATAGATTTGTAGAAAACTATCTTAATAAAATGTCACGTGAATAAAATAGATAACAACAACATATTTTTTTTTTATAAAAGTTTTGACGTTACTGTATATAGAAATAAATAGAAAGGGTTTATTAAAATTTCAAAACCTACACAGTAGGTATAGCGAGGCTCACAGCCTCAAATCTGCCCAGTAATGACCATGCCTTAATATTTATATGCTGTTATACCGTAAACTCACAGTGATTGTAACGAAACTTTACGGAGCGCGTAAATTTTTTATGATCACCTAAAAGGGTTGATTTCATATTCTTCGGGGTACTTTTTACGGTGTTTTTGTGATAATCTCGTGTGTGAGTGCCTTTATTAATGTCAATTCTATCTTGTGTACCGAATTCATAATTTTTGGAACACGTGTCGTTAGGTTTATGGATACGTTAAAATTGCTCAATACTCCCATGGATGTAAGGGGTGGGATAAGTTGTTGTAAATGTGCGATAAAATAATATATTTTTCAAGTAATACTTGCAAGTAATATGACAGGCCAGGTGGTCGAGTGGCTAGCAATGATTACTTTATCTCGAGGGCCGCGGTTACGATTCCTGCTCAAAGTAAACATTTGTGTGCATGAACATGTCTGTTTGCCTCGGTCTGGGTTTTCTATGTATAATAAGTATTTATAGTCAAAATTCAAATTCAAAAAATTCAAAACTTTTATTCAGAGAATAGGTTTTCACAAACACGTTCTCTTGTCAGAGTATACAGTAATAAATGATTTGTATAAATTAATCTACTCTATAAACTACTACCATTTCGGAAACAAAGCAAAATGACCACTGGTAAAAAGAAATGGCGAAAGAAAACCAGTTACGGCCTTTTTTGTCATTTAAAAATATATCGTACTTTTCTTTTTTCTTTTCTTTTTCAACATAAAATTTAAAACTAGGTACATACATACAACATTACGTACGCGGAATGTCAATAAATAGTGCCATTAATTTGTCTCAACTTAAAATTAAATCTAAAATATAAAATGCTAAATCGGTGTTAAAGATAGGAGCAGACCGCCCGCAAGGCAGCAACCGTTCTCGTGTATTGAGTTTTTCGAGTTGACGTGAGAGTCGGCCTTCCAGCCTCCATTACTGGGCTCACCATCACGATATTATGAACAATATTGTAGGGAACAACAGTAACCCGACCCCCAACGCCACCGCCAGTTTGGACAATTTGCGAGCATGACATTCACGTACACATTAACATCCTTGTCTTGTTATAGTACCCATCTAGTACCCATAGGTCAAGCTGAGTTGCTTAGTTTGGAACTAGATGGCGTTGTGTGATTTGTCCGGGAATATTTATTTATTTAATATGATCCCGCTTTTCTCAAACGAAACGAAAAAGTTTTTCAGGCCGACAAGGTGAGACTGATCGGTGACTGCGCTCCCTGTCCGCGGTGCCGGGTCTCTGAACTTCGTCAACTTGTTTTTGTTAAATTAAAAAAAGGTCATTATTTCACTTTCCATCATGTGTAGGAAAGTGGTTACAACCGCCTCTAAACATCAGAAATACCAGAAGTGCTAACAATACATTACCTGCTCCAAGAAAGTGAATAGTGAGAGAACGAATAAGGAAAAGAATAAAGATAGGATGGGATTTTTGGATCTCTCATTTTCTGTCAGGCCCACTGGGTTGCTTGCTTACGGTATGATAAAAAAAAATGCAAAACACACACTTCAAACCAATTAAATGTTTTTCCAGTGTGGGAATCAAACCTGCACCCTTCAAATATTAAACTAAGTAACAAAATGATCTGTAAACATACCCACAGCTCGGTGTAAAAGTACACAAGTACAGTACAATTCAAAATAAAAGTTTCATGTATTTTCATTGCAAAGCTTCTGAACTCTATTCGAGGAGTAAACTCAATTGACTTAATTTTAACTCCTCGACTTCCCCGGCCAAAGGAAATTCAAAAAGATTATTGCATTTGCTTTCAATATTCTGAATACGCATTCCACACAAGGGCACATTGACTAACTACCTAATTAACCTAGACTTTATTCCAAACACGCGCAACTTTGTTTGCATATTGTGTTCCACTTTTCCGTGGGAATTTGGAAAATCCTTGCGTGTATTTTAAGCTCGTGTATAAATTTCTCTTGACTCACTCTATTTCTTGCTGATCATTTTTTACTATGTAAAGTTGTGTTGTGAATGTTGTGATTCCGCACTAAAATAATATCTGAGTGCATGACACACAACTTTACGTAAAAGATTTAATGCGTTCACCGCACAATTAGTACTTTTTTTGGGGAAGGTGTATAACCCTGTACAGACTGACAAAATAAAGAGCTCGACATTTCAGTTGTCACCATATATCAATATATGTCTGTTCTGTGGTATAAAGCTCAAGCTTTATACCACAGAACAGAGATATAACCACAAAAGTTTAATAATTGTTGTATAGAGACATGCGATCTTCCATCCAACAAGTTGGTCTATGCACCCGTACACACGAATTCAGAAATATTGTTAGAGTACCTTGTGTACAGAATGTTGTTAGTAAAGTTTCTTCAAAGTTGCAGCAAAGGGGTACTTGTTATGATTTAGTAAACATCAAGTTTACGATAAGATGACCAATTTTTATTAGGGTTCCATAGTAAACTAACAAAGAACCCTTATAGTTTCGCCATGTTCGTGTGTCCGTCCGGTGGCAGATTTCAGATTTAAATTTCCAATAAAGAAAATAACTACAAAACATAAAACCTTATTTTAATTATAAATTTAAGTAACACTAAGTAGTGCGGATTTTGTTATCTAAATGTTATTTTATTTAAGAGGGCGCACACAGGCGTTAGCTCAGTTTAGCGAAAACTGAACTTTTCGAAGCTCTTAATATCTATAAAAAACTTTTCTAACAGACTTATGAATTACACAAAATGTTAGACAATATTGTTGCCTAAATAGTTAGTAGAAAACATTTTGTCATGTAATGGAATATTTATGAATGCTATCGTGATAACCGAACAGTGTTTTCTCGATTTCACGTTCAGTGCCAACTTCGGATGTCAAAATATCCCCGTAATGCTGCCAATTGTAAGAAATAAATTATAAAATCTAACGGCAAATATACTTAAGCATATAGTTAGTAGAACATTTTTGTAATTTTTTGTTACATAAATAAGATATTAACATCCAAACTAAGTGAAATTATGAAGAAAGTCAAGTCGTTGTTATGTTTGTTTTCACCATTAAATCTTAGTTATTTTATGTCAATATTATCATCATCTAAGAGATAAAGGTATTCCCTAAAATCTAGGCTCCAAAATTTATGATAAATGTTTACCATTATTTTTCTACCAATTTTTTAATATAGCCATAAAACCACTATAAAACCGCGCGCGTCTTTTATTACGACTCAGTCCAGCCGCCGGCTCTGCGGAGAGAGGTCACGTCGCTCCGGCGCAGGATTGACCTCACGTAATTTTTGTGCCCATACGCAGTGCAAACCGTGTAGCGCGACCGACAATCTAGATACTTTGGTAAGTAAAATATGACTTTTTGATGATATGACGACGAACTATTTACTTTTTTAGTGACAACAACATAATATGTTTCAGAGTATGAGGAACAAAAATAAGCAGTTTTTATCTAAAAAAAGAAAAAGACGAAATGTTGAAAATTTAAATAAAGCAAGGGCTAAAAGGCCTATAATTAATATAATGGTTATAAATTATAATATATGACAAGTTCTACTAAGGAGGTCGATTATTGCGAAATCGAAAAAAAAATTGCTGTTTCATATGTTTCAGTCCGTATGATGAAGGAGGACACGAAGAGGAAGAAAAACAAGAGCCCGTACTTTTCATCTTCTTCAAAATGAAAACCACCCTGGTGATGGAATTGAATCCTAATCCCAACCAAAGAATCATTTCTCTTTATAACCCATTTGTTAATTTTTTCGTTTTTTTGAGATTGTGGGTGAACCGTTAGTCTCACAAACTTCGCTATGAGGTCTAATAAAAGCTAGTTAAATCTACTACAAAGTATTTTCAGTGACGGTTCTTCGTAGGTTACGTGGTTTTTTCCAATATTTCGCGAAGTACGTAAAACTTGAAAATTTCAATGTTTGGTAAAATTAGGTCATATATGAAGAGCCACAGCTTGGCTCCTATGGTATCAATAGAGCTGCGATTGGTCTCACATTGTAGGTAATGTATGTAATTTAATACATATAGGTGTAGAAAACATTGTGAAATATGCATAGTTTTAGTCCTGGAGCAAAAATTTCTAAAATTTCGCAATTTTTTCAAAAACTGCTACCTGCTGATGCTTTTAATTATGGCTTTTTTTTCTGCAATGGAGTAACTTAGAGCAATTATTTTTCCTTTTTTGGATAGAAAACAATTGTAGATCTTACTCAAATGAAGTATTTACGAAATTAGCAAGGCCTTTTTAAAATATTTTAATTGAATTTTTGTTGAAAATTTCACAAAATCAAAATTTGTTTTCTAAAATTTTTGCTTTTATTTCCGTATGGATAAAAAATAACACGATTTTGTACTGTGCATTACAGACCAATATCATAACTCTCCAAATATGGCAAAAAAAATCGAATTGCAAGGTTTTTTTGGGCCCCAATTTCGTCTGAAGACTGCCAGAATTAAAAGAGATGACGAATTTTTGCAGTGTTGCAAGATTTTTTTTGACCTTTCCCTCTAGTTAAATTGAAAAAACCCCTAGTTTCCCAACTATGATCATGAAAATCCTCTGACGATTTTTATGATACAGTTTATCTAAATACTAGCTGTTACCTGCGGCTCCGCCCGCGTGGTCAAGGGAAAAAGTCAATAATTTTTCCCATGGGAATCTCTTTATCCCGTGGGAAAAAAGTTTAAACTATCCCCAATAAAAAAATCATATCAATCCGTTCATTACTTTCGACGTGAAGGGAGGACAAAAAAAAACACACATTTATAATATTAGTATGGTTAAGGATACTACATGCAACCTGAAAACTGAATTTGTTGCCAGTTATCAAGTATCCTATTCATTTCCTTTGGTCAACTAAATTGGTGTTATTGTATAATATTAAAAATAAATCAAGTTTGTAAAAAAGGGAAAACCTTCAGAAAATCCCATAGATCGATTTAGTAACATCGAAACCTCGAAAAAACCTCAACGACCTGGAAAAAACCCCTAGGTTTTAGGGAAAACCTCTAAATCTGGCAACACTGAATTTTTGTCATCAAAGATGGAATCGAAATTGGTGAAATTTTACAAGAAATGTATTTTACCAGAATTGGTAGATAGATGGTAGAGTCTATGTATGCCAATTAGAAACACATGTTTCTAATACAAATAATTATATGTACCTATATCTATTATGAGTACTTTATTGTTATACTTCTCCATAATCCATAGGCATTAATACACGAGTAAAGATACATTATTTGTATTTATTTCCAAACGAGACATGAAGAATGTCGAAAAAAAATTTCAATTACATAATAACAATACTTATGTTCTACATAGAAATAGGTCTGTAGCTAAAATCACATGAACTTCGATATTAAATAGTGAAGTCTTATCATAAAAGTATCAAAATCATTTGTCTTCGCCGGCGCACGCTCATGTTCGTGGCTCAGTAGTTTCGTAAAATAACACGCTTCGATTTTGAGTTGCGTTGATTTGGGTGCGCCCTCTTAAATGGCGGCTATCTCGTCGTTACGTTCATTAGGAATAACAATTTAAAACAAGTTATTTCAATTGAAACAAAAACTCCTGATTACTTTTAATTCCGTCTCATTCTTTTATAAGAAACAGAATGAACAAACAAATGAGAAGGCAAGAATGAAGAAGTCAAAGTGTACAGACAATAAAAAGTGCAACGTTGAAAATAAACACTTTCAAGAATAGTTTTCTCGACTTCCAAGGAGTTTCCATTTTATATTTTTTGTTTTTTTTTTGTTTGTTGCGAAACAACAGACTGAAGTCTGAAAGCTATCATTGTGACTGGACTAACTAGATTTGCTATTTTTTATACAATTAAAATAAGAAACAAGTTTAATTAAAATACCTAGATCTATATTCCGTGCGTTTTAATGCAATATCAATGCAATGTACTTGTTAATCTACTACGGAACCCAAAAAGTAGCAATTTTTTTACGATTTAAGAATAAAATACCCATTAGATTGAAAAAATGGTTGTCAAAAATCGTATCGCTTCTGAAACGATTGTAGCTTTTAAAGTAGGTATCTAGTTTGCTTGAAATGACACAGAAGCTGAAGTAAGCTTTACTAATCATGCTGATGAAATGCTTGTTTGCAACTTGAGCTAAAAAAAACTCAACTTATTTTCTTGTTAACATCAAAACTGCTCACATATTCACTTAAAATATATATTTTATGTTATATGAGAGAAATGAAAAGGTAAAAATGTATTCATATCGTGAAATCTAAATGCGTATTTAAGTATTTTATTTACGCGTAACTTTTGACTCTATTTCATTACATGAAGGTATATTTTTCTGTAGACATTTTTGGCCGTATCTAACTAGCTTGGACATGTTAAAGGTCCCAATTCACCCCTAGTAGGTAACAATTTAAGTTTATTGGGTGCTCGATAAGGATATTTTCAGCTCACCTCATCTTTGCGTCGTCATGAAGAGATAAAATGATACTTATTTTACGTGTTAGTAAAATTGTATGGGCTCTAGTATATTCACAAAGATTTTTTATATTTCCCGTGTTATTTTATTTTTTACAAAGGCTCCTGTGAGTTAGTAACAGATTACGTAAGTAGTATGCAATGACTTTTCCTAACAGACAAATTTCAGAGAGGTAGGGCGCTACGGATTATCCGCTCAAATCGGAGCTGCCCGTCTGGGGCAGGACCTCCACCTTACAGAAAATCGTAGCCAAATAGCATATATATAATAGCAGGTCTAGGCCTGGATGGTTCTGGAGACCTTACTCACCGTTGGAACACAACAGTGTTCCAACGGTGAGTAAGGTCTCCAGAGCTCTCGAATAAATAAATAAATATATAGGGACAATTCATACAGATTGAGCTAGCCCCAAAGTAAGTTCGAAACTTGTGTTATGGGATACTAACTCAACGATATTATATTTTATAACAAATACATATATAGATAAACATTCAAGACCCGAGGCCAATTAGAAAAAGTTCGTTTTTCATCATGACCCGACCGAGATTCGAACCCGGGACCTCCAGGCTGGTTGTCTGGCGTGGTAACCATTACGCCATGGAGGTCGTCGAATTATGTTATTTATATATCGAATTATTTTTGGGACATTTACCTCTGCTTACACTCTTAGCTATTGAGGACGTGATACTATCGATATCATTTTGTCAATAAAATATAACCTCGATTTCCTCGAATTCATAGCTATCATTCACTAAATTGGAATTGCCTATCGTAAATATTTAAGATGGCACAAAACAAATTTCTCAAGCGAGATTACACCGGAATTCTATTTCGGCTGAAATAATAGCCGAGCTCATAAGTTGTTTAGTTATAATGTATACAATCCGTTGTCGAAATATTGTGAAGTTATAAGTTTTACAACTTATCTTTATATTTTCTAGTCTTATTCTATATCGTTAAATACAAAATGTATGTGAATATGTCGCGGAGACATGAACGGGACGGGAATATGGCCGATTCACACAAGAAAGTCATTTTGTCAGCAAAGTTTTTAAGTATAAACATGCCAGGAGATGATCCAAAAAATACCAAATCCGGCGCAAAAACAAAATATCCCAGATTTTAGAGGCTATTTATAAATACTATTCTAAACTATCACTATCCCTCTATCGGGTAGCACTTTTTTAAGCGACTTCAAAAAAGGAGGAGGTTCTGTGTTTCATTGTATTTTTTTTTGTTCATAAAGTCTATAGCTTTGAGCGTCTCGGAGAGGGATCGCGGACAAATGGATATGGTTAAACTATAATATTCTATTTTTACTACGGAACTCTAAAAAGAAAACACCATACTTATTATAGTGTTCCACACATTATTCACACATCACGAGGTAAGATCACCAGTTGTTGTCAAATACATTATTTTGCTATTATAATTAAAAAGTCCAAACATTTCTCATTTGCGACTTTCCGACTACTTGCGAGCCCCGTAAAAGTTTGGCTCATCTTATAAAATTTTCAAACGTGCAACGTCTCGAGCGAGAATTTTTAACTCAAGAATCAGATACAGTTAAATTAAGTTTTTGGGGAAAGATTTTAAAGTTTGTCAGCAATTTATATGGTTGTAAAATCTTGGGGGTCGTAAAATACGAGGCTCGGGAAGCGCTGATAAAAGTTTCGTGGGGAAGCATTAGTTAGACGATAAGCCTAGGCCTGGCTTCGTTTAAGGGGTTGCTTCACAGGTGGCATTTTTAAGAAATACCTAAGATTGATAAATACATAGTATACTAAATATATAGAATATGCTTTAAACGTGATAATATACTAAAGTGAGTTTATGTAAAAAAATTGAAATCTATTATTTTCCTGGATGAGCTAGCTCTATTTCTCCAAATTAAAAATATCGTTGTATGTATCAATTATTGAAGAACATCCACGTATCCTCTAGATGGCGTTGATCAATAAAACATCGCTTCATACTCCCGACTCCTATATTCTTTGTACAAACTTGCCTTTATAACAGGAATCGCATTTTCCCGTTAATTTGAATGTAAACCAATACCTATTCGCTCTTGGCTTGCGCCTGGCTCCGTCAAATTGCCTCTCCAAAGCTAAACTGGAACATTAAACATTCAAGGTGGCCTCAACCTCGGCTATTTGCCGACTTCACCGGTTTATTTCACAGATTTGACAGCTTTTGTATTTTTCTTTTACCAATAGATAATACTTTTTTAATACCTACAGTCTAAGATCATACATAGATATATAAATAATTTGTGTAGTAAAGCCTAGCTATTACTATGAAACTGATAGTGGCTCGAACGGCAAAGTACCACTCTCTCGTAAATAACTTCAGAAATAAACAATTTAATCTTTTAAGTGAAAAAATTGTATGCATATTTGATAATATCCTCGTTCTAAATCCAATTTGGACATTAAAGACAACCGAAAGAACAAATAAATATGAAAATATATTCAAAGCGGTGAAAAAATTTAAAAAAAAATCTCGATGTAAAGACAAATCCCCCGGCGACGGAGTTTGAATAATTCAATTTATTCGATTAAGGTGGTTCGTATTAATTCGGGTCCCGGTCCGAATTTGTGAAGCAGCCCGCTTTAGGTGGAAACATACGCTGAGGATTTACGTACCGAACCGAAATTAAATTCTAATCGGGACTCAAAGTTGCTACTTTGACATAAAATACTTAATATTAAAGTTTCGCTTACATAGAGTATTAAGAATAATAATGTTGAAATAATGAAAATAGGTACTTAATAATATGATGTTGCCAGTACTTGCCAGTACAGGGTCTTTGTTAACGCAAATTGTGTTTTTTATAAATTTTTCCCAAAACTGTTTGACTCCATCTAAATTTTAAGAAAAGTAGGTAATCCGCTGAAATCGGTGCAGCCCGTCTGGAGAAGGGCCTTCACCTTACAGAAGATTGTAGCCAAATAGCATTGGTCTCGGCCATGTTGTGTTCCTACGGTAAGTAAGGTCTCCAAAGCTCCACTTGGAGGGGTTGGGAGGGTTGGCAATGCGCGAGTGATACCCCCGGTATTGCAAGCGTCTATAGGCTACGGTTGTGCTTACCATGAGGCGGGCCGTATGCTTGTTTGCCAACTTTGTGTCTTAAATATAACTAATGTTGTTTCTATAACGGTCAGATATTAAAAAGATCCATTTTGTCATTTGTTAACTTAGATAGCGTTTAATAATGTCGTGTCGTTTATAAACGCTATAAACTCCCTTGTGTTCCAAACCGCTTAAACCTTAATAGAAAGGACTGCTATAATTATTCCAAGTATTCTCAAAGAGTGATTATTATCGAGTCCTTTACATTACACAAGAAGTTAACCTTTGTATCTCTTCCCATATCCACAAAGGTGCATTCCAGTAGTTCCCCAAGATTTTGTTCTGGGACACTTACCATTAAAATATATTGTTTATTTATATTTTGTAGGTCCTATGGCGGTCCTGTGACGGCAAATTAGAATATGGCCACCTGTTTCCTCAACCATGGGTGTAGTAGAAGGTGACTAGGGGAATATAGCGATCTTATACCAACTATTGGCGAGTATTGGCAGTATGTACAAGCAGGATAAGCCTTGCTTACTTTGAGACCAGGTGGTGATGTGTGAAATATGAAATTTAAATTTTATTAATTTTCCGTCAAGTGGTTTAAATGTTATTTTTAAACATAATAGAATAGGCTTTATGATCGGATATTATTTCGAACTTCTGAATGGTGGAGGTTTTATACAATAAATCATTGATATAAAGGAATCAGAAAACAACATTTATTCGTAATTCCCAATTGATGTACCCACGCAACCAAATTTATTGTTCTCGCTTCCATTGGAATTAACAAGATAAAAGTAGATTTTGTCTTCAGTATTTTGATGGCTGACAAAATCCAGATTGGTACTTCAAATTCAAAGATTTTTATTCAATTATGCCTATTACAAACTCTTTCGAATCATCACATTTTGTTGGTAGGATACAGAGTGCCACTCATACATTGTTATACCAGTTATACCTTTGCTTTACCTGTATTTACAGATATATTTGATTTTCCTACAACCTATCTATTTTGTTCTTGTGACAAAAATATGGTTAAAATCTAGTCTCAATCTTTCAATGTCACTAAAGTCATTAATGTTATTCTCGTAAAATGACGCCACAAATTAAAAACGTAAGCCAAAAATCGCCATAACCAAATTGCGACTGTATCGAGTTGATATCGTAATTTTGGATTAGGAGAATACAAATTTTCTGTCTAATGAAAATCTAGTCTCGATATGATCGCAGATCGTTCTTGTGTGTCAGATAATTACTAGACCTAACAGTTCAGACGGTTTTAAGTAGTTATTCTAAAAATTATTTTATTTAGGTCAATTTAAATAAATAAAATATACTTGACGTTGACACATAAAATTATTGATTTGAAATAACACAGATTCGACTATTTATTTACTTTTAGAAACTTTATAGTACTTAACGTAACACTCATTTTGTCTATGTAAGTATACTTTTGCAAAAGTCGAATATTCTTTGAAACTGGAAATGTAATAAGTGCTGCCGGTGGCTCATTAGGAAACTTTGGAAGTGAAATTTTTCACAAAGTTATCAACGTTAGGAATAAATTGTCGCCAAAGTAGAAATGTTGGGAGGCTCTACAATAGTTTTGCTGTTATTTTCTGTATATTTATTTACAAACTAGTAGATATAGACCGATCTGGCTTCACACGAGTTCTTATTTTAAAAATATATAGCCTATGTCATACAGGGAAAATGTACCTTCCTAACGGCAACAGTGAAAGAATTTTTCAAATCGGTCCAGTATGAATCCCATTCTTTTAGGTACACAGATTCACAATCAAAACTAACTCAGATGCTATATATACAGCTATACGAGCGGTAATATGAAAGCAAATTATACTTTATCAAAACTACCCATTTACTTAAACTTTTGTCTTTGTGCTGACTTAAGTTGAAACTAAGTATGTTGAATATCTCTTGTTAGTATTGACTGTAAGCTAAGCAAGCTAAGACGTAGACTCCCCACATCGTTTATCTTTCAGCTTTGTTGTGCTGAACATGGGAATTAGTGAGAACACTATAACACTCTCTAGAACATTCATTCTGTTGACAGTAAGATTCTTGTAATTTATTTAATTTGTTCTTTTTTTTTTTCGGGACAAGCCAACCGTGTAAAGCACATTGCCACGCCTGTGTCTCCTGAGAACGCAGTAGCATACTGTTTTTAGAAAAAAAAATATCTATAAGCAAGTATTTAAAAAAG
The DNA here is from genome assembly GCA_905163395.2 of Endotricha flammealis. Classification (NCBI taxonomy): domain Eukaryota; kingdom Metazoa; phylum Arthropoda; class Insecta; order Lepidoptera; family Pyralidae; genus Endotricha; species Endotricha flammealis. The sequence goes on from LR990855.1 coordinate 17,600,634, forward strand.
CAAAGATTTGATTGTTTGTTTGCATTGAATAGTTTTATTTTTATTTATTTTTATACCACACAGGTGGCAAACAAGCATACGGTCGGCCTGATGGTAAGCCGTCACCGTAGCCTATAGACGTAAGCAATACCGGGGGTATCACTCACGCGTTGCCAACCCTCCCAACCCCCCCAAGTGGAGCTCTGGAGACCTTACTCACCGTAGGAACACAACATGGCCGAGACCAATGCTATTTGGCTACGATCTTCTGTAAGGTGGAGGTCCTTCCCCATACGGGCTGCTCCGATTTGAGCGGATTATCCGCTGTGCCCTACCTCTCTTAAAATAGTTTCCGAAAGTATTGGACCGTTGTAAAATATTATTTCGCTGTTGGTAAACTACACTATCCACAAGTGAGGGTGACATAACCTGTAGATATTATTTAAAAAATATTTGGGTTCCTTACTAAAACCAAATACTATAGACGAGTAATACGCACAGCTCTTGACGTTTCTCATACAATGACTTGGCAACCTCCGTTCACCTCATGCCGCTAGAAGCGCTATAACATATTGCATACAAAACGCACAAAAGTTTTGAAATCGTTCACCTCATGCCGCCCTCATGCCGTAGGGGCGCTAGTGTCGCGTCTTGCCCGAATTCTTCCGAAGCTGTGCGTATTACTCGTCTATAGTATTTGGTAAAACCCGTGCAAATTCGGAGCCGGCCGCTAGTTTACCATAAAATTATTTGCTCACAATATTGCATTAATTTTACATAATATGACGTACAGTAAAACATACTTAATATTGTAATTACGTTGCAAAATTGTAATTTTACGTTTTGAATGTAAAACAATTTAAGGGTTTGTTAACAGAATATAGTTTGCGACCGCGTCTGCAAAACTTAGATTAAATTTTGCTTTAAAATAGTTTAAAACAAGCTAAGAAGATTATTAAATTGTGTGTTAACAGAGCGGTCGCCACTAGCAGAATTTTAAAATGAAAATTACTTTTTACAATTTCTGATTTTGTCACGAGTAATACACATAAAACACACACACGAGTATTTTACATAAAATCTAATGAGAGAGAATGACAAAGTAAAAGTAAAAGTAAAAGTAGATAACATATAGATATTGTTTTATCATTTTTTTAAAACATGTCACACACCTAGATCAAAATTTGGACAATTTAAAATCGTGAAAGAGCAAAATATGCTGTAAAATCGAATTTTATTCCTGAAAAACTCAAATTTTTCGAGTTGGCTTAGTATTCCTCGGTCCAAACTCAAAATAAGTTGTGTTACAATTAGAAAACAACATTTTTACTACATTTTATATCGGAGGTTTTCGGAGTTTTCACAACTAGATGTACGAATTGTTAATTTAAAATTTTAACAAGTTAGTGATAGTTGCTTAAATAAATAAGAATTTCAAGACAAATAGTTTGTTTTCGTTACAAAATAACTAATCTCACATTCGAGATAGATACCTAAAACCTGAATGTGTAATAACAGGACTATATTCCCAGTGCAGTTACGACAAACAAAGTCATTACGTAACAAAGTCAAAGTTAGCTGTTTGCTCTCCAAACGTTGCGCTGCGCTTTGGTCGAAGCTATTCGTACCAGCTATTTATTTTATAGAAGTAAACAGTTAATTTCTGTGCAAGAAAGTTTGATCCTAATTATGTTAACGTAGAGCTTTTTATTTGTGTTAATTAACACGCATTTGAGGGGGTTAAAAAATTTGGTTCTATCACTTTATAACAATTACTAGTAAAACCTGCTTAACTTCGTTTGCGTGTATTTATTAAAGGGAATCGCGTACTTTTCAGGATAAAAGGACCCTATGTGTTAATCCAAGGTATCAGCTACCTATATGCCAAATATCATAAAAATTGGCCCAGCCATTTGAGCGTGAAGAAGTAACAAACATACACCCAACTTTCGCCTTTATAATATTAGTAGGATACCTCGATGCTTTATTACCATAAATGTCTACAGGCAAAAAAATTTTGCTTTCCCCTATAAACGTCTCGGAGCTAGACCGCGGATAGACGGACATGGCGAAACTAAAAAAACAGACCAAAAAAATTTGAACAAGTACCAGTTTTGTCAATTTCATTCTAGATGAGAATTAGATGAAAATAAAGTGAGAAATCAAGTTTTAGTAAAATCTTGGCTGGTCACCTCTTTGATAGGTTGACTGTACGCACACACCTGTGCCAGTAGGAAAAGGAAGTCTAATTAACCATATTATGTCTACTCTATGTACATTTCATTTAACAACTGCATACTATCACTCTGTGGCACTGAATGCACCCCCGTTTTCTATAGACTGCAGGATTGCAGATTCCGTTTCGAACGGACCGGGTAATAAGATGCAAAGTGATCTATTCGTTAGGGGGTCACTTGCAGATAGCTCGCTGGAATAATAATGTTCTGTATTCGACATTATCTTCATTTGTTACCTCATCATATCAAACCATAATCATCCTACTGTAGGGATACGAGTCTCCCTTCAATCGAAGTGGATTAGAGCGTACACTGCCACGCTCTGATGCAATGCGGAATGGCGGCCAGTGTTTTCAAGCCGTCTAAAGACCACCGAATTGGCTTCAAACGACAACAGCCGGGACCGACGGTTTAACGCTCCCTCCGAAACATGGAGAAGCTAGAGATAATGAAACCCGTTAAACCTATGGCTAGGGTCGATGTTGCTTAACTTACGTGTTCGTTTAGAGTGAAACATACAGCGACGCTATAGTTTTACTGTTCAGCAATACCATTTAGTTACCACATTTACCTGCTACGCGTTATGACAATTTTTTTTTCTATTGCTGCAAAATTAATCAATATTTTTACCTTTTTAGTAAGGTCATAAAATTCCGCAGTTATCAACGTAATTTGTACGCCAAGTGTCTTACATTTTTTTCATGTAACCCATGTCGATGGTAGAAAAAATATTTTTAGTTTTGTCACTTAAAACCTCAATATTTCGGGGATATTAAGCATTTAGAATCGGCATTCTAATTGAAAATACTTGCTAGTTCATCACCTTCAAAAAATGTGTCACTTGAGTGCGGAGAAACAAATACTATTTCAGTTAAGGGGATTTTCCATGGCAAGTCGGAAAATTTCGAAAAAAACCTAAAAACACCAATATCTCGGTAACCGGTCACTTTCGACCCCTATTGATGGAGGCTAATTTCTTGCAAATGACCTTTAGTTCAACCAGATTTAAGGAAAAAGACTTAAACCCTGTACAAATTGAATTCAATTTCTGTAAAAGGAAAATAATTTTTTCTCTTCATAATTTTATTTACAAAAAACTTCGAAATTATTGTTCAGACTGAAAAATAAACTTGGTACCGTGAACACAACAAAGCCAGTAATCAAAGGATCTTAATCCTAACCCTTTTGTTTTCGAGGATTTTTTAAGCTCACTTAATAAATACCCCGCTTGAAATTGAGGGTATGGTGCAAGATGTAAGCGGGAAGAGATTTCAGCAGATTTTCCTTTAATTATATTTATTTATACTCAACCCCAAAGCTTCTGGCTTACAGTTTATAAAACAATTGAAAATCGATTGTCGTTATGTACTGAGTGATAATAGTAGTATGAGTTTCGATTTATGACTACACACGCCAGGAGAATTGGCGTTAAGTGTAGTTAGTTACAGTTATAAAACAAATAAATAGACATAAATATTTTACAGCGTACCTATTAGTTAGCGTATTTGCTCATAGCAAGTCGGAAAGTTCCGTCTAATTTCTTTCTGATCCTTCTTTCGTTGGAGTTAGTATATAGTCGGTGCAAAGGTAAGTCATCTTATGTAGCAACTCACCTACAACTCAAATCGTTGCAAAATAATACTAAAAGTAACACTCTCCTACTCCTTAATCAAATCGGTGCAAATGTAAGTCGCCTATGTAGCAACTCTTCTACAAAGAACTGATCCAGTCTTCTCTGGAAGCAAAATATGCCTACGTGTACACTTTTCTTCCTCATGTTACCCACATGTTTTATTACAGGCCGGCAGGTTAACATTTTATCCACAGTTCGGTCTTAAAATCAGTGGGTCTATTCTTGTAACAAAAATTGTTCAAATCTTGTGTCAATGTCAGTCGCTGTCTTACTCATCAAATAGGAATTTTGGAGTGGTAGGCAATTATTATGAAATAGGCTAGCTCGACCGGAGAAGTACCACCCTCTCATAGAATATCGACGTGAAGCAGCAATGCGTTTCGTTCGGTGAATGAGAGATCCGGAAGCCCGACTCCTTCCCTATCCCCTCTTTCCCCCTCCTTCTTTCCCTTCCCTTCCTCCTTCCTTTTCTCCAACCTCCTTGGTGGACAACGCATTAGTAGCGCCCCTGGTGTTACTGATGTCCATAGGCGCCGGTGACCGCTTTCCATCAGGTGGCCCGCTTCCTTGTTTGTCTACTGTATGACATAGAAAAAAAAGGAATTGAGCAATATAGGTAGCGATTGAGATTGACACAAGATTTGTAAAATTTTTGTTACAAGAATACAGTCGTAAATTTTACTAATATTATAAAGGCGAAAGTTATGTGTATTTTTTTTTATTTACTTCATCACGCTCAAATGACTCGGCCAATATTTATGATCTTTGGTATGTAGGTAGCTGATACTTTGGATTAACACATAGGGTACTTTTTATCCCGAAAAGAACGCGATTCCCGAAGGTTTTGGTCAAAAATCTGATATAGATGGCGCTGCTACTGTGCTGCCAGAAGCTAGTACTAAATAAATCGCTTCAGCTCATAACTGGTGCCGTTGTCCGGAGCGTATCTACCACACATCAAGCGCTGCAGCCGCGAGATATTGGAAAAGTTAACGGGCTCCAGTGGCTATTGCGTTGTGCCAGGAATTTCGCGCCTCGTCAGCTGTTCCTACCCATTTTTACACTTAAAGCCGTTTGTCCGCTGGGCGACAACGCGACCATTATTCTTTAGGATACACGGTCAGTTTCTGAAACGCATTTTTAAAGTTAATGACACATTAAATTATAGCTGTCTGCTAAGTTGTTACTGGTAACATGGGTAGACCATCTAAAGTTTATAAAACAAACTTAGGTTGCCAGTTTGACTAAGATTAGGTTCAGTTTAACTTAAGTTAAGATAGTCAAGTTAATTAGCACTCTCTCACTTTACCCTTAACGACATCAGTCGAACTTCGTGTCACTTGCCAGAAGCATTGTCGCGTGAATAAGCTGAATGTCTCTAGAGTAGAGTCAGCTTTAATGTTTAGCCAGTTTGGTAACATCGAATAAAATGTGAAAAATTAAATTGTGCTGTCCGAAAGGTCACCACAAAAAATCTCGAAAATGCTCAATTTGTTTTTGATCTCAATCTATCAATCCTTCCATGTGTCGCGGGACATTTTGTCGCATAGTGAGTATCATGCTTTACACTTAATTGATGCATTTGGCATCCAATGCTGGATACTGTTGGTTTTCTATCTTTTTGTTACGTGACTGGTAATGTGTTCGCCGAAGTAGAAAGGAGGGTAATGTTCTTTTGATGTGTTTCTGCTTACGTGTATTATGTTGACAGTAAAATCGATTGACGCCTTGTCAACTTTATGTCGTGTGCAAATTGTGTGATAGTCTAAATGAAAAATAGATAGATGGAATATTCATTTGCCAAGATTGTCTTTTTAATTGCGAGCTCAATCGACAAAAAAAAATTCAATTTGTCAATTAAGCCCGCAGACACCAATTTAGCGGGCTCAATCGACTAAAGAGCCCCAGCTGGCTATACACAACAAATTTTAACATAAAGTTGACATTAGCACGTGTGCGCTGCAGCTGCACAAAAAAAACGAATCACACAAGGCCATCTAGTCCCAAAAACTAAGAAAAGCTTGTACTATGGGTACTAAATCTATGATTTGTATGGCTAAATACTTTATTGTTAATCATATTTGTAACTTATTATACATGGAAAGTATCCAGACAAACATACAATGTTTATGCGCACACAATGTTTGCCTCGAGCGGAATTCGAATACCCGCCTTTAATATAAAGTAGCCATCGCTAACCACTCGACCAAAAGGCCTGTCAAATATCTATCTATCTATGCTAAAAAATTTGAAAACCGAACTCTTTTTTTTCTTCTTTTCTCTCCTTATTCCCTTCCTTCTTAGCATTATTGGTATCTAGTGCTAGCTATAAACATTAGTAACAACTGTTAGCTATTTATTAATATTGTTCTAATGATAAAGATCACTCAATTGATTTTTGATAGTAAGTCGTGACATTGACAACAATGGCGGCTAAGTCAAGTGTAGATGTGTTTAGCTTTTCTTTTAAAATAACGCCATTGTTCAATATCACGACTGCTAATAATAACTTAGATATCGTTTATTTATTTTATTTACGATATATTGTGATTAAAAGCGTAATTTAACATTAAAAGTTGTCATGAAACCGGAAGTGGCTTGCTCCATCTCCCATATGATGTAAGGCGTGGAGAGGGTAGCAAGCCATGGCGGGAATAATATATCTGTGGTGTATCGGTTGTAATTTTGGCTAGTTGGTTCTTGTAATTGAAGTAGTACTTACATAATTATAATTTGCTAATAAAAGTGTGGAAATATAACTGAGTTGTTATTGTGGAGTATTGCCTGCATCGATATCACGACACGAGTGTATCCTAATTATCTGGATTAAACCGGCCTGTGTACCCTGAGTGAGTATAAATCTGTTTGTATATAATAGCTCTCATGAAGTAATATTCTAGAAAGACGTCATTGGTTGTAGGCTGCCTAAGGGGGATGCTATCATTTCAGAAGTGGGATTGATCGTCCAAAGTGGACTGATTACATTTTTTTTTCTCTTCTTTTATTGTTTTTTTCGTTAATTTAAGTTTTATAAACGGGTAATTCAAACAACGGCAGCTTAACTGTGCACTAAATCGTTCTGTTGTTGAATGCTATACCTACTAGTAAATTTAATTATCATTTTAATAATAAGGACGATAGGAAAATATATATCTTTACATTAAAATACGAGGTGTTCAATATAACAAACGACTTTGAGTGTAATATAGGCCTAGTTGTTCATACTTCGAACTAGACGCAACAGGCCCTTAACGAATGTTTGAGATAGATAGTTTGTGTTTTAAAATATAAATAATAAGAAATTTTAGTACAAATTAATAAATATAAACGTTTGATTTAACTTTATATCCAAATAACATAATATATAGGGTTTTGAATTTAATTGTTTTATTAGGAAGCTCAAATTCGTAATGTGTATAAATTTGTTTGCTTAACAAAAATAACTTAGCATTATATACAACCAAAAGTCTCTCGTGAATATTCAACGTGTTTCAGGCACCAATGCTGACCGATCGCGACAGTGGTTCGCTGAGCCCCGTGCTGCCTACGGGATCGGCCATCGTGCAAGGGCGTTCACGCAGTCGACTTCGGCGCGCGAGCAACGCACAGGAGCGACGTACGCGGAGCCGAGCCAGTCGACGGTGGTCCAACGGTCGGCGCAGCCGCTGCTCACCGGGTGAAGCGGAGCCGCGGCCCCCAAGGCGTACACTTCGGACGCCGGAACGCAGTGGTCGTCGGTCGGCGGATCGGCGAGCTGACTTGCGGCCACGTAGCCGCATCCGTAGCAGCCGACGGTCACGCAGTCGCAGTCTACTATGTGATCACCGTGGTCCTCGTGCCGGTCGACGCCGTTCACGCAGCCCGAGGACTACACGCGATGGGCGTAGCAGTCGACAACGCAGTGGTGACCACGTCCAACGCTGTGATTACGAGAGACAACGGAAGGGTGGTGAGTCAAGCTCTAATGCCAGCATGAATGATCTTATTACCGTTTTAAAGTCTTTCAGTAGTAATGCCTCGGAGAGATTTGGTTCTATAAATAGTAACGCAATTCCAGAATTCGATCCATGTAAAAAGGAACAGACTATGTCAATGTGGCTGCATAAGGTAAACGAATGCGCCACTATTTACAGTTGGACAGAGAAACAATTAATACATTTCGCTCTACCAAAGCTAAAGGGTGTGGCCCAACGATGGTACGAAGGTCTACCGTCTGTTCTTTTTACCTGGAGCGAATGGCAGGAAAAATTAACGTCTGCTTTTCCATCTGACGAGAATTTCGGTCAAATGCTCAGTGATATGTTAGCTAAGCGCGCGCGATTTTCTGACTCGCTAGAAGAATACTATTATGATAAATTGGCCTTGATTAATAGATGTGATATAACGAGTGTATACTACATGGTATCGACGATCGCTCGGTTAGATTAGGAGCTGAAGCTGCACAATACGATAACCCTGACAAACTTCTCGCCTACTTACGCAATGCTAGGAATACTAAGCAAAGTAATGTAGAACGTAGAACAAGGTGGCCAAATAAGACACAGTCGTCTAGAGAATCTGACGGTCAATATCCCAAACCAGGGATTAGGGTTCCTCGTTGTACTAATTGTAAAAAGGATGGTCACACTACGGCTCAATGCAATCTACCTTTGAAGAAGTGTTCTCGCTGTGGTAGGATCGGTCACGAAACTGAACAATGCTATGCTAAGCTTCCGGGAGAAAAACCTGTAGACAAGTCTGTAATGCGCATAATCGATACTGTCGATCTATCGCATAATATTCACAGCGATAACTCTACTTCAAAATCTCCTAATTGTAAATATTTCAAATTAGCCTCAGTAAATGGACATTCAATACAGGCCTTTGTAGATTTTGGAAGCGAATGCTCAATGATTAAAATTTCAGAGTTTCAGCGTTTTGGTATTCAGTATGGGGTTGATAATCTTCCTGTTCTTAGAGGTTTTGGAAATTCAATTGTGATGCCATTGGGCAGGAAGACTGTGCGAATCGTTATAGATGATGTAGAAGCAGAGGTTGAATTGCTTATCGTGCCAGATTGCACAATGCATATCCCTTTGCTGATAGGTCAAACATTCACAGAGCAGCCGCATATTGTTATAAAGAAGACTAGTGATCGGTTGGAGATATGTCAGCTGGAATCTGGTCCGGCTACACATATGAAGAAAATTAAACTCTTTTGTAAGGATAGTGTTGTAGGTTCTGGTTTAATTATTGTTAGCGTCTATTCTGTTCCATCCTATGAAGGCGATATCTTTATAGAGGGAGGTCTGCAGTTGCACAATGACGTTAGGTATGAGGTTCTATCTGGTGTATTCCGTTTGAATAAAGATGGATGTGGCCAAATAGCTGTTAATAATCGGGTATCGCAGGATCTTGAATTACCGGTAGGATTTCTTCTTACTCGCTGTCGAATAGCTCATGAAGAATCACATATGCAAGTTTTGAACATTAAGGTGTCTAAGGGTCAAGTCACGGAGAAGATTAATGAAACTGACGTACGTGGTTGTGAAAATTTGTCAGTGGAGGATAGAATTAAGCTCTTAGATCTTCTCAATCGTTATCGATCGACATTCGCTTTTGACTTATCAGAATTAGGTAAAACGTCTGTTGGAGAGATGACTATAAATCTTCAAAATGATGACCCCGTTGTTTACAGGCCCTATAGGTTGGCAATTGCTGAAAAAGAAAAGGTCAGGGAAATGGTGTCCGAGATGCTTCATAATGACATCGTACGCCCCTCTACTTCGTCTTATGCAAGCCCGATTGTTCTTGTGAGAAAGAAAACGGGTGAGCTTAGGTTGTGCATCGACTTCCGAGCTCTCAATAAAAAGACAGTTCGAGAAAATTATCCGATGCCCCTAATTGATGACCAGCTAGATGTTTTAGCTGGAAACGAATACTACACTACCCTCGATCTAGCATCTGGGTACTATCAAATACCCATACGCGAGGGAGATAAACATAAAACTGGCTTTGTAACGCCGGATGGCCACTACGAGTTTAATCGTATGCCATTCGGCCTTGCAAATGCGCCAGCTACGTTTCAGCGCATTATGAATCAAGTATTGGGTAGCTTACGTCATAGAGAAGCGTTAGCATATCTTGATGATATCATTATACCGTCTAAAGACATAGCTGAAGGTATGCTAAGACTCGAGAACGTGTTATCTTTATTTAACAGCGCTGGGCTGACTTTGAAGATGTCTAAATGTTACTTCTTTGGACGTACCGTAGAATATTTAGGTTTTGAAGTTTCAGCTGATGGTATCCGACCTGGAGCCAAGAAGATAGATGCTGTTAAGGGTTTTCCAGTCCCGAAGAGTCAGCATAACGTCCGGCAATTTCTAGGGCTCGCAAGTTTTTTCCGGCGATTTGTACCCAATTTCTCAGTTATAGCCAAGCCCTTGACTCAATTATTAAAAAAGGACTGTAAGTGGATCTGGTTCAGTGAGCAAGATTCGGCATTTAAGAGTCTACAGGAGGCTTTAGTTCAGAGACCTACACTAATGTTATATAATCCTAAAGCCAAAACCGAAGTGCATACTGACGCGTGCAAAATCGGCGTAGCTGGAATATTGTTACAAGGAGATAAAGACGACGTACTTAGGCCAATTGCATATTTTAGCAGGCAGACTACTCCAGAGGAGCAAAATTACTCGTCTTATGATTTGGAGACCCTGGCGGTAGTCGCGTCCTTCCAAAAGTTCAGGGTGTACTTGATCGGCGTCCCTTTTAAGGTCATAACAGATTGTAACTCACTTAGAGCTACCTTTCAAAAACGAGACATGGTTCCCCGTGTGGCAAGATGGTGGGAGCAGATGCAAGAATTTAATTTTAGCATCGAATATAGACCAGGAAAGTATATGGCCCACGTGGATGCGTTGAGTCGTAACCCTCTACAGGTAGATATTGTCAATGTTATGGCTGTTTCAGAAGTTGATTGGCTAGCAACAGTCCAAGGTGCTGATGATGAGGTCCAACGAATTATAGGTATATTAAAAGATCCAGAGCTTGGAGATGTGGTCGACATTAGGTCAAATTATAAGCTGAAGGACGGTAAACTTTTCAGAATTACATCCGGTGGTGATAGGTGGTTCGTTCCTAAGGGAGTCCGGTGGCAGATCGTTAAACAAAATCACGACGACATTGGCCACTTTGCTCTTGATAAAACTTTAGAAAAGATCAGCGCCAGGTATTGGTTTCCGCAAATGCGTAAATTTGTCCAGAAATATGTACAGTCATGCCTGGAGTGCGCCTATGCAAAAGCACCAGGAGGAAAGAGGCCTGGTTTCCTTCATCCCATTGAAAAGGTAAACTCTCCGTTTCACACTCTTCACGCAGATCACGTTGGCCCATTTGTTCGGAGTGCCAAGGGAAATATGTATATTTTGGCTATTATTGATGCTTTTACGCGTTATATTTATTTAAAGTCGGTAAAGAATACTAAGTCCCAAACGACAATCAAAGTTTTTCGTGAGTATTTCAGTACATTTGGTGTCCCGAAAAGAATTATTACCGATAGAGGCACCTCTTTCACTAGTGATTTGTTTGAAAAGTTTGTGACGGAGAAAAATATTAAGCATGTTTTAAATGCCGTATCCACACCCAGGGCTAACGGGCAAGTGGAACGTTATAACAGAACATTAGTAGAAGCCCTGACAGCTAAGTGCGTTGGCACTGCTGATAATAAATGGGACGACCACTTGCCCGATGTCCAATGGGGCATAAATAACACCTTAAAGGCATAAACTGTACTCCTTCAGAAGCCCTTTTTGGCACTAGACTCACAGGCGCTAGTGAAAGCAAGGTCGTGGCCGAAATTGACGATAATATTACGAGTAGTCCAAATCAAAACATTTCTGATATTAGATCTAGAATAGATTCACATGTTAGGTCGTATCAGGAATCTCAAAAACTAAGTTACGATAAAAAACGGTCCGAGCCTATAAAATATCAGGTCGGTGAACTAGTACGAATCGAACGACAAATACCAACAACAGGCGGTAGCAAAAAACTAATTCCTAAATATCAAGGACCTTATAGGATCACCAGGGTACTTGATTTTGACCGGTATCAGGTAGAAGACACTCCCTTGACGCGAAAAGGGCGTCCATACCGCACGGTAGTCGCTGTAGATAAGATACGACCATGGTTAAATTTTAACCGACCTCATGATGTCATCTCTAGCGAGAATGACAACGCATAGTACGTACTGACACTATTTTCTCGTACTTACATTATTTTCATTTGGAATTCATTTTATTGTATACTGTATTATATTGGTTGTTTAACGCATTTGTTACAGCTAATTCGCATTTGTTACAGCTTAATCACACTTATTACAGCTTTCCCTCGGGCCATGAAATAATGCCTGTTGTAAACCTTTCAGGCCATGAAATAATGCCTGCTTTAACACTTTAGGCCATGAAATAATGCCTGCTTATTTAATTTATTTAGGCCATGAAATAACGCCTACTATACATGTAACAGGCCATGAAATAATGCCTGCTTATTTAATTTATTTAGGCCATGAAATAACGCCTACTTTTATTTTGTTTATATACGATTTTATTAATAAGTCTGAAATAGATTTGGATTTTGTTGTGTACTTATTATATTGATAAAAATATCTATAATTGAATGACATAGTATATAATATTTACATTGCATTTTGATAATAATGTAATAATATATAAAAATTAAAGCTTAGTTTACTATGAGGTAAATAGTGTAAAATTAATAAATCTTTATTTTTAGTTAAATGATTTGTCTGTTACATAAAACGCTCATACTTAATAATATTGTTATAGCTGTAGCATTTACGAGGCCGTACAATGTATAAAGGATGGCCGAACTGTTAGCTATTTATTAATATTGTTCTAATGATAAAGATCACTCAATTGATTTTTGATAGTAAGTCGTGACATTGACAACAATGGCGGCTAAGTCAAGTGTAGATGTGTTTAGCTTTTCTTTTAAAATAACGCCATTGTTCAATATCACGACTGCTAATAATAACTTAGATATCGTTTATTTATTTTATTTACGATATATTGTGATTAAAAGCGTAATTTAACATTAAAAGTTGTCATGAAACCGGAAGTGGCTTGCTCCATCTCCCATATGATGTAAGGCGTGGAGAGGGTAGCAAGCCATGGCGGGAATAATATATCTGTGGTGTATCGGTTGTAATTTTGGCTAGTTGGTTCTTGTAATTGAAGTAGTACTTACATAATTATAATTTGCTAATAAAAGTGTGGAAATATAACTGAGTTGTTATTGTGGAGTATTGCCTGCATCGATATCACGACACGAGTGTATCCTAATTATCTGGATTAAACCGGCCTGTGTACCCTGAGTGAGTATAAATCTGTTTGTATATAATAGCTCTCATGAAGTAATATTCTAGAAAGACGTCATTGGTTGTAGGCTGCCTAAGGGGGATGCTATCACTATAAACATCAGTAACACTAGACAGACGTGTGTTACCAAATACTATAGACGAGTAATACGCACAGCTTCGGAAGAATTCGGGCAAGACGCGACACTAGCGCCCCTACGGCATGAGGGCGGCATGAGGTGAACGATTTCAAAACTTTTGTATGCAAAATGTTATAGCGCCCCTAGCGGCATGAGGTGAACTGTGCGTTTTGTATGCAAAATGTTATAGCGCCCTGAGGCATGAGGTGAACGGAGGTTGCCAAGTCATTGTATGAGAAACGTCAAGAGCTGTGCGTATTATTCGTCTATAGTATTTGGTGTTACTGATGTTAGGTAGCGTACGAAGTAACTATTTAGTAATCTGTGGCAGCGGTGACCACTGTCCTTCACGTACCCGCTTGCTTGTTTGACTGAGCTATGCCATAAAAAAACTCACGTTCTATACATACAAAACATTCCTTTTCATATGGAATAATGTAAAAACCACGAAAATGAAACGAGTGGAGAACAGTGGGGCAACCGATCTACAATTGCATAACAACGCGACGCGAGCTGCTATATTGGAAAACTTTGGCTAGTGATGTCAACGAATTTATCGATAAAACACGTTTTAAGCGCACCTATCACCTACTATAATATTTTAATTGAAACTATCATTTTGCTTTCAGTTTGATGAAAATTCATAGTTTTTACCCTAGAGCGCAAACAGTGAAATAGGTCCTAAAGTTTTTCTCAAATTTGTCGGTTTCCACAGGTTTAACTAACATATAAGACCTATGAAGACAACCTGATAATCTGTTACCCAAGTGGCGGTACAAAAAAAAATACTTCCTTAGATTCGACGATTTTAGAACGTTCTAAAATACAAACTTTTCACTGTAAACTATAGATTGCGCCACAGTCGTCAAAATAATAACAAGAAATTATCATTACAATAAATTCCAATCCGTTTTAGCTGAGTTATGTATAACATTCGCAAAGCGTATTCATAGTTTGCAAACCCAAATTCCCAAGCTTACAGCGAGGGTTGACAAGCACTGTTTAAGGTATTCTCCTATTCGCAATTTCATCTATTGTGCTGACCCTAAATTAACATAATTATAAATTGTAGAGAATACACTCGTCATCTATAACAAAGTTAAGTAATTCTTAAGCCTGCCTGCGCTTTGAATACCAGATAACCAATACTTCTATAATGACTAAACTAATATTATGAAGAGGAAAGGTTTGATAATTTGTTCGCCTGGAATAGGCTCCGAAACTACTGGACCGATTTGAAAAATTCTGTCACCGTTGAGAAGGTAATTTTCCTCCGGGTTACATAGGCTATATTATATTTTCAAATAAAATAGGGATCCTTAGTAAAATTATTTAATATATTTTTAATATTCTTGTCATTTACGACAGTTTATCAGTTTGTTTTTCGAAATTTCAATTTTATAATAACCGCTTTCCCGTGGATAGATATTCCGCTTTCCCGTAGGAATTTCGGAAAATATTATAAAAATGAATCTTCCTCTTGAATCACTATCTATTGCTGCATTAAAAACCGTTGAGTAGTGTGAGCTATAAATGCATTACATTTTAATATCTAATGATCGACATTCAATAAACCAGATTTATCTTTCCACTTGATTGAGTATCTAGTTTAAAAGAACCAAGCGAACAGACAGCGAAAGTGACTTCATTCTATACTATGTAAAGATTGTCGATAAATTCAAATCAAATCAAAATATTTTTATTCAAATAGGCATATTACAAGCACTTTCGAATCGTCACTTTTTTTTCCCTACCACCAGTTCAGACGGCAGATTTGTGCTAAGAAGAACCGGCAAGAAACTTAGCACTTGCTCTTTTAAAAAGGTAATGACATAAGTTACAATTACGATAAATAAAAGTAAACATTCAGACAAGAATAAAAAATAATAAATTAATAAATCAATTTTTTTAAATATTAAAGAAAAATTTATAGAAAAAAATTGAGTGTGGCACCCGATAAAAGTGTTGGCGTTGTCAAATACTGGTCAATTTGGATCTAATCTGTAAATGTCATTGACATGAAATGAAGAAGTCGATAAAAATCATTCCCATCACTACATGTGGTAGAGCAATACGCGCGAAGTATTTCACAGTGCATTTATTTCGAGACGTCCGCATCACTTGCATGCAATTACCGACGTCGCATTCATACTGTACCTTTGCAAGCGGAAATGTATTTAAAATTTTGTACACGACTTAGTGAATATTTTGCATGGTATTGTCGATGGACAGTCCTTAATCAAAATCGGTGGCCTTCAGGTGGCTTGAAAAGACTGGCCACTGTCAATCCACATTGGAGCAGCGTGGCAGAGTAAGCTGTAATCACCTTCGATTGAAGACAGACCCGTATCCGTGCAGTTGGATAAACACGTCAATGAACTTTATTACTTATGCTTATTGGTAAGTTTTGCCTGCTTTGCTCATCTTATCATTTTCTCTGACAGAAGACACCCAAAAAACTATTATCAAGATTTTGTTCAACCACTTAGTTACTATAGTTCATTTATAGTTAATATGTGTAAGAATGCCAAATTACAACTTTCGTCCGTCTTGACATGGTGAAACTATACGGATTCCTTGATTATTACGAACTTTTGCCGTCATCGGAGACCCGTGCGCGTAACATCTCCAATATAAATATCAGTTTTATTAGTGTGTATTGTGAACTGTTTTTTTGGACTACGGAAGCCGAAAAGTCGCAGGCGTACAATGACATACAAAATAATCAACGTAAAGAAATGAACAAAGAATTGAAAATACAGATTAAATGGAGCCTTCAACCATAGAAGGTCCTAAAGATAAACAACGAATGTTATTTAGATAATGAAAAATTGTAACAACATAGATTCGAGACGAATTTATGCGACACGACGTCGCGTCACCAACGTCATTGCCTATTTGTTCCCCGCCATTGCATGCTCGTGTGATGTGTTTTTGGTGTCTTAATATTTTGTCTGCGTTTTGTTTTTTAGGATGGCGTCGCTTTATGTCGCACTCTTGCTACATTGCTACTTGCGTGTTCGTTTTAGAATGCGACACACAACGACGCCATCGAACTCCACAAGAAACAAAACGCAGTAAACGGACTTAAACGTATTTTTTTCAAAATAAACGTCATTAATTTGTGACAAAATCTTTTTCTATTTTTATTGCAAGTAATTCTACACAATATTATAATAGTTAGTACTATTTTATTCAACATGTGTTGCAATTACCTATGACTTTTTAATTATTACGTTAACTGAATTAATTAATTGTATAAACAAACAATGCACGAAGGAAAATATTGAACACGTTATGTTAACATTATATTAATATGAAAGTTATTAATTAAGTAGCCTACTTATGTGCATAATTATTTGAACACAAGCCTTCTCCTGCGGTTGGATTCGCGTTATTCCATTTATTTATTGAAACTTTATTGACCACAAAATTTGGTTACAAAAGGCGGACTTAACGCTTAAAGCATTATCTACCAGTCAACCTTTGAAAAGTACAAATAAACACGAACAGATATACACGAAATTTTAAAACAAATTACATACAGTAAATAAGAGATATAATACAGGGTTTTCATATGTAATAAGATACTAATAACTACATACTACACACATACATAGCATGTAAGAATACAATACATACTAATATCTACTTACTATAGATACAAAATATATACTACGATGACGACAATTACTTGTATTATTGACAAAAGACTAGCTTTAATTTTTTATTTATTTAATACTAGCTTTTCCCCGCGGCTTCGCTCGCGTTAATTTTATGACTGTATAGATTTCGTTTGACAACCAAACAACCCATAGCGCGACTTGTGGCGCCATCTGTTGGCCGATACAGCGCCCTCTATAGTAGAAAAAATATTTTCCCATTGGAACGACATACTTTCACGGAATAAAAAGTAGCCTATGTTGGGCTCTGTGCCCCTAACAATATTTATGCAAATTTTCATAATGATCGACTGCTTAGTCAAGCCGTGAAGGAATAACAAACAAACAAACTCACTTTCTCATTTATAATATTAGTAAGGAAGTAAGGATAAGGATTTTGGAAATTGACCTGATGGCGACAGGCAATTTCTTCCTGAGACGAGTTACCTGGAGTGTAAAAGATTTAGAAACAAAGGAAGTGCAGTGATGAAGAATATCCAGTGCTAGGGAATTGTGACATTTATTTCAGGTAACCAAGACCTATAAAAAGATTTGAATTGGACAGTTGGTGTTTCTGCACTACCTTTGAGGAGAGTATCAACTTCGGCTTTCAGCAGAAGAACAGCGGCATCCATAGGCCGAAATTTGGGATCACAGTTTGTAAAACAATTGAATATCGATTGTTGTTATGCACTGAGTAATAAGAATGAGTTTCGAACTTCGTTTTAGGTCTACGCCAGCCGTATTGGCGACAGGTATAGTTTGATGAGCAGGAAAGAGAGTGTGCAACAGTTTAACGACATATCGAGGATTTATATTGTTTTAATATAATTATTTGTGTAAAGTAAGTGATAGTTTATTATATTAATTGGTAAATTAAAATAAATGGGTACAATGTCCGCCAATGACCTATCGAATGAGTTTATATGCAATTCCATTTTACAATTTAAAGTTATACGAATAATATTAGTGTCAATTTACAATCGGAATCGTGTTTAATGATATTATTACTGTTCAATTTCAATGTTCATTTTAATTACTGAAATTATAATTTTATTATACATGAATGAACATGCAGATAAGTATATTAGCGACGGACATAGCGGGTCACCTGGTGGTAAGCAATCACCACTGCCCATGGACTTCCACGGCTACAAGATCCTGGATGCGTTACCCACCTAAGAAGGAACACCTAGAACTACTCCAGTAAATTCATTTCTACCATAACTATTCCAATTTACCTCATCCTGTAAACAGAACTGTGAAATCTGTATCTACAATTATGTTAGTCGAAGAAAGGCACCTATAAATTACCACACGTGTGTACTTAATGCATGAACTCACCTCGGGGTGGCCAGAATTTATGTGCGACATTTATAATTGCCAGCCGGGCGGTTGAACATCAAGGAAATGGTACCAGTAAGTGCTTACGGAAGTGAGACCTACGCCAAACATTCAGATTTATTAGCTAATGAAATTATATTGTGGCATCTCAATATTTTCTTCTCTGTTAAATCTTATTAGAACTTTTACTAAGTCGCAGGAAGCTGCTTGATGCAGGCCACTACGAACCGGTTGCGCTGGAAACGTTTGGTCCCTCCAACTTTCATGTAAAGTTGTTATTTACTCCTCAAATTTTTTTTACGTTCTTGCGTTCTTGCAATGAAGTCACCTAAATTTTACTCTTCAGCATATCTACCCACAATCATCCCACTACAGGGATACGTTCCCCTCTTCAATCGAAGGAAATTAAAGCGTACTCTATCACGCAGTCCCAATGCAATTAGATGGAGTGATGAAATAACTTTTCTCCTTAGAGAAGCAACTACGCGAGAGACAGCTATTTGAAACATAAGGCATCATAAGTCTATAGAGATTTAACCTGCTTGTGTAATAGATACTAGACAACGTATATAATTATTATAAGTAATAAATATATAAATAGAAAATACCCAGACTCGAGACAACTACAGATGCCATCGCATATATATTTGACCCGTGGATGGAACCCGCATGCTCTGATGCCGCAAGTAGTCACTACCGACGAATGAATGAATTTATATAATACCCTGAAAATGAGCTACTGTAATAAACCTTTTGTGTGTGTAAAGTAGGGATGCAGTACATATTTCAGCAGAGATGCACGGTCCACGAAACATGTTACGAGCATTCGTTAAATTTATATACACGTAAAATCTTATTTACGGATTTTTTCTAAATATTTGGAGAGATAAATTTTCGGAACAGCAATACATTTTTTTTCTTCAAGTTTATCGAACACTTCCGTAGCTTCGATTTACACAAAAGTATAATTTTACGTAATTGTTTAGTTTTTCATAAGTATGTTCAGACGGTTAAAACTATAATGTTTGACAGTTTTTTTTACTATATTGGATCAGTTATAATCTACTTTATTATTAACACGAACCAAGGATTAAGTTAAACCTGTTTTGTCACTGTCATTCTTGAGGAGATTTTTGAGAGGGACAATACGAGCTAGTCTAGTTGGACATCCACGACCACAGGATCTTGGATGCGGCTCGCCTATGAAAGAATGAAAAAGGAAGAACGGAGAAAGGAAAGTGAAAAAGAGAGAAAGAAGCAGGAGACCTGTTTCTTTCTCTCTTTTTCACTTTCATTTCAGGCTTTCTTTCCTGCTGCAGAAGGGGTTAATATACTTCTGGATGACTCACTTATCGTATGAAACATAGCGGCCCATCACGACTATTTCACGACGATATTCTGTGAGAGGGTGTTACGGTCGCGGTCAATCCGTTTTCGAAAAATGCGAAAATGTCAGAAAAAGTATCGAATTTTTTAAAATAAACATCGCGATGAGAATCCGCATCTGTTAGTGCCTGCTTAGGCACACACACACAATGTGTTTATTAAAGCTATGTGTGTGAGGCAAATATGCGAAGCCATTTGCCAAGTTTCCGTGCGGTTGCGTTCCATTTAAGCCGGTACTTACTACGGCCGCGTTTGAATTCATGTCACTATTTTTAACTTCAAAAATAAAGCTCAATATAAATTATTATCTATAAGATAAAGAAACGTTTATTCAAAGACTAGGCACTTTCTTTTGTCGAAGTGTACAAATATTTTTATACCGCTAATCTGGCAAAGAAGCATACTGACTGATAGGAAGCTGTCACCCTAGCCTATGGACGCTTGCAATACCGGGGGTATCACTCGCGCGTTGCCGACCACAGGGTCGGCTTTCTACAGGGAAAGTGGAGCTCTGGAGACCTTACTCACCGTAGGAACACAACATAGCCGAGACCAATGCTATTTAGCTACAATCTTCTGTAAGGTGGAGATACCTCCGCTGTACACTACCTCTCTTGATTTGTTTGAATAAATCTACTCTTTAAACTACCACCATTTCGAAATCAAAAGCAAAATAGTCACTCTTAAAAGCAATCGCGAAAGAAACCCGCTTTTTTTGTCATTTGTCATATTATTTTTATATATTGTCGAAATTAAATGTTGTTGTTATATGGTTTGTCGAAACTACAGGAATGAAATGGACGCCGGCCGAACCCGCTGGTACAGTAGCATATTAAATTAATTTATATCCATAAATAATAGAACTATTTATAGTACTAAAACAATAAACAGAACGCGTTCACAAACAAAACAGCAACACATTTTAACGTTAAATTAGAGTCCGTGCGAGCCGTTTCACGCATCAAGTGATGGTATGCATGACTGTGTCGCGACGTGAGCGAATACACTACTTTTTATATAAGCTTACAATGTAGGTTTTGTACAAAAAGGTTATGTAAGTTAAGCAAGGACATCCCCATTCAGCATTTCGATGGGTTTAAAAACTTTAACATACTGTCAATTGATGAAAGAGGTAAGCAGAGTAGAAAACTAAGAACAAAGATGTAAGCATTGTAATGAAACTTTGTAATAGAACAATATGAACACTAATTGATAAATAAAAATTCAAATAAATCCCTTTACGCAATATTTGGAAAACTTGAAACATAATTACGACCCTGCTCACCTCATTCATTGGCTGACAGTACGAAGGTCTGTTAAACCACGGTAATAAAAACTGTCGGCCCCGATTGATGTCGATTGACAGTCAAGGCAAAACTGTAGTATGAAAATACTACATACAAGAGTAAAAACACAAGTACCCAGGCTCGAGGAAATTCCTACACCCTACTGGCAAGATGTTCAGCCAGTAAGATGGCATTATTCGTGGCCTTCCACAAATCTGTTAAAGCACAAACAGTAGGACAACCCGGGCAAGATAGGAGATGATGGGTCATCTCCTGTCTTGCACGGGTCTGCGGCACACCAGTGTTGCACAAATCACAGCTAATGTCGGATGATTCTCCTATGAAGCCCCATTTTCTGAGGTTGTACCTACTGCGGCCCACTTGCGACCGTAAGCGGTTGAGGGACTTCCATAAAGTCCGATTTCCATAAAGTAGTTGTTGTTGTGGGCATTGTTGGGGGACAGGATGCCTTTCATGCCAAAGTCGCTTTTTAGCCTTTGTAGCATCCTCGTTGTTGGGCAAAGGTTGAAATCATGAAATGTTTGCCCCGAGCGGGAATCGAAACTGCACCATCTGGTGCCGAAAGTCGGTTAGGTACTACCAACGCACCACCAATTATCAACTAAAGTAAAGGTTGATAAAATGACAATGGTAAACCTAAAACTGTCAGAATCCCTTTAATTGCTTGTACATAAAAGTTTTAGATGTTATAAAATACCGTTACCTTTTAATTTCCACATTTGAATTGGTCTGGGCATGGCATTCAAATCACAGACAGCTAAGCTACTCGTAGGATGGGCGTTAATTAAAATCCCACACGGCCATCGTTTTAGGACTGTGAACACTTGTGTATATCTCTTTTAATTTGTTTTTAAAATTTTCCTTGGTTTTTTAGTTGCTCCTGTAGCGTAGTGTGTGGGTGTAGGTTGCTAACATTCGGCGATGTGGAATTCATAATTGAAATAGATACTGATGTCTTTTTATTCTTGCTACTCGATCTAAGTATAACGTAATTAATAAGTATATATTATTGTAAATACATAACCCAAGCAGATTAAGCCCAGCTTACTTTTACTTCTACAGAAAAAATGTGTCAGGATCATAGTACAAATCGATAACAGACAAAGCTGCAAACCATTCTTCATCAAATATAAGCTGTTAACATTACCATCTATATACATACATGACATATGCTGTTTTGTACATAAAAATTCACACTTCTTCATAAAAGTTCATGAAACACACAGCATCAACACACGAAATAAAAATAAATTATACTTACCTCCATCTAGAATACGAATGTTAAACTGTAGCCCATATTATATGGCCACAAAACTATATAATAAGTTACCAAAAGAAATAAAAAATGAAAGTAAATACACATCATTTGACAAAAACTAAAAAACTACCTAATTGCAAAATGTTTTTATTCAGTTAACGAATATTTGGAATGTACATGAATTAATTAATTTTATTAAAACCTATACAATAAACGATAATTAAATAATGAAATGTTTATATGACGAAAAGTTCTAATATTTTAAGAAATTATGTAAAGTACGCGCGCCTAAATGTTTTAGCGATACCTGGGTTCAAAGTGCATATTTAATTAAGACCTACAATTGTACACTTAATCTTGCTAATAAACGATTGATTGATTGATATACTTTGGTACCAAGTGGCGCTGTGTGAGTTGTGATACAAGCTTACTGGTGTACTCAGATACAAGCTAACGCTTAGATCAGTCACCAGTCTCTCACAATCTTTATTTTATTTTATTTATTTCCATTCTTTGTGATGTACAGTTAGCAGCACGTTGAGCTTTACACTTGCAATACAATTTTGGCTCTTATGACATAGAACTTAACAATGGTACAAAGTTCGATATGTAAAGGTCGACCTGATAAAATGTGTAGAATTTATTTATTTCAAAATTTACTGACTTCGAAAGACCAAACCTTAAAATAAATGGTATATTCTCTGGAAAACAAAACTGTTGCTGCCTCGATGGACATTCGTTTCCCAGATTCATTTCTGGAATAAAATTCCAGGTTTAAGCACAGCTTCCTATGGAGCGCAGGCCGTACAGCTACAGTGTCATTGGAGCGTTTTGTGTGCGAACAAACTGCGCCGATGTTCACGTCCACTTTTACAACAGCAAGCTTTAGGACACTCTGGGTCTAAATAAAATGTATTGTTTTATTTTTGGATACAGATTTGATCGTCGAATTTATTTCCTGGTCATCATATCGACCCATTATCATCAGCAGAAGTGCGGGTTACCCTTCAATCGAAGGAGGTTAGAGCGTACTCTACCACGCTGCTCCCATGCAGATTGGTAATATGGTATAGGACATTATTCTCAAGCCACTTAAAGGCCACCGGTTTAACGACTGTTATCCATCGACAATAGCCGGGATCGACGGTTTAACGTCTGAGAGCTCTGAAGCATGAAGAAGCTCGAGTTAACGAAATCCAACCAAAGCTAGGGATGACGTTGCTTAACATGCATATTCGTTTTAGAGCAACACACAGCGACACCATCGAGCTCCTCACATAGATCTTAGAATCATTATACATACAAGTTTCTGCAGTAAAGACAAGACAAAGTACTGATCCGCGGACATGACAGTGAGAGAATCTTTACAATTTTTCCGCTCATCTATTGGTAAAGATAAAAACAAACCGCACTTAATAAAAACTAAAAGAGTTCCCGGTAGCAAACAATTTTCATAGCTTCGCGACCAGATGTCAAAGTTTTCATAAGAAACCAGAGAACTTGAGCGTTGAATTTTAACTCCCCAGCTTCAAATCCGAGATTCGAATAAAAACTCTCATCGAATATTCTCGATCTTGTTGACAAATGGTTGAATATATTAGAATTGGAGATAGAAAAACATACCGTTGGCAGTTTTTGTAGAGTTGAGAAGTATGCAGATATAGAGATGAAAGGAACTAAAGTGTTTTTGCTAAGGAATGTCAGGAAAAAACAATTTTTATTGTAGCTTGGAAATTTAGTATGTTTTTGATGAAAATTTGAAATTGATAGAAAGAGAGATAAATCATTTACTAATATCTCTATAACTTGTAAATAGCATAGCAACTTGTAAATATTAATAACAAAATTGCAGTAGAAACTCAAGCGGCCTCTGCCAATCCGCATCGGAGCAGAAGCGTGGCAGAGTACATTTTAATCTTCTTCGATTGAAGGAAGACTCGTATTCCTGCAGTAGGATGATTATAGGTCGATACTAATGCTAAAAGAAAGATTCTTGATGTCTCATTCCTGATGTCAAGCAACTTTGCTGCAGGAAAGTCATGGAGAGACAAGCACATTCCCAATGCTGCGCTGTGTCTCCTGTATAGCCAGGATCAACAACGACCTCAGATTGACAAGAAGCAATAAAGCTTATTGACATCCCGAGGGAGAAACTACAGCTGCCTTGGAACTCATAGCCATAATAAAAAATAAATTTGTAGGATTAAAAAGTATTAAAAAAGAAAAGAAAACTACTGATAGAAGCCGCAAAAGTAAATCGAGAGTCGCGATAAAAATGTGACATAAAATAATACCTCTGTGCAGATTCCATTATGGAATACTCAAAGATCTAATACGGAACACATAAAAAGTGTCATAAAAATCAAACGAAATTACTTTTTAGAGGGAAACAGTCTCTTGATTTTGAAGTCGGCGTATTTTTACGTTTCAGTTACTTTGATTGAAAACGTGAGTGATATTAAAAATGTTGGCGTTGGCGTTGTTAGGATAAAATTTTGAAGTACACCAAGTCATTGAAGACAAGTTTTATTTATTTGAAGATTCATTTTATATTAAATATTAATTTATTTTTATATTTAAAAGAAGGAACGAACGCTTCACTTAATTCATTACCTTGAAATCTTTACGTAGCATAAAATGTCGCTTGCTGTGTGTTCCATTACTCAACGGATTTTAATATAGTTTTCAGCAATAGGTGACTATTCAAGCGGAAGAATAATTTTATATATTACATACAAAGATTTTCCAAAATTTTCGCGAGAAAGCGGGATAAACGCACACAAAGTTGCGCGGGTTTCGCTTGTTATAAATAAAAGGAACCCACGTTTTTGTACAATATCACTATCAAACACCATCACTTTATTTGACGATTAAACTATTTGGAACTGGTAGTCTTAAATCTCAGTTAAATTACAGAGACCAGTAACCTTACCTATGAATAACCATTGGTTAGTAAATGTAAATGAATGTAAGATTAGTTAGCCTATAAGTTAAATTGAAAATGACATCAAAGGTGCCTTTCAACGAGGAGTGAATAATTCTGCAGGATTATATGGGGATTCTCCAATTCAACGGTAAGAGGATTTAGCAGCTGCGACCTGCACCGGGTCCCAGGGCTCCCAGTAATGTCTGTAGCATAACGATAGTTCTATTTTCATCAAACTTATACGTATTCCTTGCTGAATACTTGAAAGATCTGATACATCAGTGCATGTAATTATCTGCCATACATTTTCCGACTGTACTGCGGGTCTAGCAATATATATAAAAAATATTACCCGACTGTTGTTAGAAAACAAAGTTTTGACTAATCATCTGGGTCCGATGGTAAGTGATCACCGCCTCCCTTAGAATGGAGACAGCAAGTGCCTAAGCCGTTGCCAACTTTCATCTAAAAGAAAATTCGATTCCTGTTTATTTCACATCGATTTATATTTTAAATGTGACGATTGTTTTTAGTTTTTGTGACAAGTTTAATTCAAAACGTTTATTAGAAGAGTAGGTCCTCACAGACACTTTCGCTCGTCATATAGTGCAATGGAATATACACCAGTGACAGAGTTTATAAAAGAATCACAGAGCATGGAATGTAAAGGACATTACAGCCTTTAAAGCAGCGGCCAGACAATTATGCGGCGGTTTAAACAGTTCACAAGCGACGCAGAGTGCATTACGTGCGAGCCGTTAGACGCATTAGTGGTCTAACAACTACATTTTGGACAACTAATGGTTTTATTGTACAACACCACATACTAAAATCAAAGTGTGCAAAACATTTTCACTTTATGCTGGTCTGGTTACATCCTCGTTAACATATTTTATTCCGCATTTAGCCTTTGCTACGATCTACATGGTTAATTTGAGAAAACGACATCTATTGGCCGATTTATGTCAACAATTGTTAAGAAGTGGTGACTGCAGTACCATCTACATTCTACATCTATGTTATGTTTGCAAGGCATCACTGCGACTAGCGGGACAAGCCCACCACACATTCCCATCGCTGCTGTGTCTCCTGACAACGGCGACCTCACGTTGACAATAATCAATGAAGCTTATTGACGTCCCCGGAAAGAAACTACAGTTGTCTTGGAGCACACAACGATTTTATCAGAAAAAAAAAGTATTGAAAGGACTTCCCTCTTTATCAACATCGTGAGAGACAGCAATTTGAAACATAAGGCATTATTAGCTAGAGTGACAGTTGACAACAGTTTAATTCGTCTGGTGTGTCTTCATGGTCGACGGTGATCATTTAACAACAGGAACTCAAAAACACCTTAAAGTCCTTTATGGTGTTTTTGAGTTAAGAGCCCCGTCCCAGCTTCGCACGGGTTTTTATTAGAGCCTGTGTCACCCACGGATAGTGTAGCTTCCCAATGGTGCAAGAATTTTTCAATTCGGTCCAGGAGTTTCGGAGTTTATTTGTTACAAACAAAATTATATCTTTCTTCTTTATAATATTACCAGCTGCCCGGCCCGGCTTCGCCCGGGTACTGTTTCGTTTTTTTTTTTCAATCTTTCTGAGAGATTTTCTTAATATTTTTTCCGTAAGAACCTTGTACAGAGTATTAGAAAACTACAAAAAAAAATCAGCCAAATCGGTCAAGCCGTTTTCATGTTATGTCGTGACAACGGAAAACGGGTTTCATTTTTATATATATAGATTATAGACTAGCTTTTTTGCCCGCAACTTCGTCCGCGTGAAGTTCCGGACCCGTTCCCGTGTGAACCATATTGAATTTCGGGAATAGCTATAGCCTATGTCACTCCCTGATAATGTAGCTTTCTACTGGTGAAAGAATTTTTGAAATCGGTCTAGTAATTTCGGAGCCTATTCAATTCAAAAAAAACAATCAATCAAACCTTTCCTCTTTATAATATTAGTCTAGACAAGTAAAATACTCGTAACTTCGTTTGCGTATATCTCGCTTTCCCGTGGGAATTTTGAAAAATCCTTTCTTAGTACATCCATAGACGTCGTATGTAAGGTACATTTCAAATTTGGAATCTGTAGGCCCATCGGTTTGAGCTTTGCGTTGATATATAGTTAAATCAGTCAGGACTTATTATATATAGAATTAAATAATATGAAATTCAATAAAATTAATTAAAACTAAACTAACAATAAAAATTAAAAACTAAACTAACAATAAAAAATAAAAACTAAAACTAAGCATTAAAAAGACATGGTCCCTGTGGCAGGGTGCCCAAAATGCTAGCAGCGTTACCTCGCTGAACGGCGATAGATATCCGTTGAGCGAAGTAACTGCCAGCCTTTGGGTCACCAGATATATAGATAAACAATCACTGCGTACACTAAAGTTCTTCTTCTAATACGCATCTACAAATACGGCCACATTGAGCGATCGACCTGCGGCCGCGTTGCTATGTCATCGATTCCACTTACTCCGTTAATGGGCCCCGATCTCGTTAAAAGCTGGGAAATATCCACCTCATTTACCAACTCCCCGGGGAGAATTCTCGGTCGACGACTGAAAAATAATTATGCGCAGTATTAACTTTATATATTATGGATTATTTAATTATTTTTTTTAAACCACATAACCGAGGAATTCAAATGGGAAAACTACTGTAATCTGGTGGTTTTATTTTCCAAGTATTATTGTATGTATATCAGCTGAAAGAGGAGATTCAAGTTTACATGATTTACGTAAGTATGCTTCGGAATATTGCGTGAAGGGATTTATTCGATTTTTTTATATTTATAAATAGTATTAGTTGTAGTTGTAGTAATTTCATAACGACGCTTACATAAAAATCTTAGTTTTCTACCTCATAAAATTGATATACCTAATTAAAATAAACTGTTGATGTTTAAAAGAAAAATTCCGATCTAGTTTTTTCATAAGTAAAATAGGAAAATTGATAACTGAAAAATGCACAGGCAAATAACCAGTAAAAAAACCATTCATATTCAGCCTTTTCTAACATAAATATCTGCCATAGATGTTAAATGTTATAGACTTCATAAAAGCACGTATTTACTTGAGTTTGTAAAATATGATATGAATGCATGAATGGATTAGATTGAGTAGAAAGGTAGTATCTTCGCGTATAAATGCACAGTCTAAACTGTTTTGTGTATGTACTGAAGGATTTTTCGAAATTTCCACGGGAAAGCGGGATTGCAAACGAAGTCGCGAGGGTTTTTTGCTAGTCTGTACAAATGAAATGCCTTTATCCTGAATGACAGACTGACGGATCAACCAACAGCCTAAACCACTGATCATAGAGACCGTAAACTTTGATCGTAGATAACTGATGTAGATATCGCATAAGAAAGGCTGACTCTCGCGTCAACTCGTGAACGGGTGCTGCCTGGGGAGACTGGTCTGCTCACTCTTGTCAGTACTGACTTTATTTTATTTTATTGTAGATTTAAGACTTGTTCATTCCACACCATTGCGTATAACATTCCGCGTATTCTTCTTATAAATTTTAATGTACTTATACCTACATTGTAACTAATGAGTGGAAAAAAGTGCAAAATGACAAAAAAGGCCGTAACCGGTTTTCTTTCGCTATTTCTTTTTACCGGTTGCCATTTTGCTTTTGACCGAAATGGTGATAGTATATAACGTAGTTTATTTTCTTTATTTAAACAAGTTGTAAATGACAAGAAAAAGTGCCTGTGAAGGTCTTATTTCTGAAATAAACGATTTCATTTCATTTCATTTCAAAGGATTCTTCGAAATTCTCTAGGAAAAGCGAGATATGCGTAAACAAAGCGGCGCGAGTTTCGCTAGTACCAAATAAATATAGCTAATATAAGTGTTTAGAGTCAATGTAAGAGCAAATAAAATATGAGTATTCACTATCTCTTGTGTCGTAATCCTTGGTACGCCTGAGAGCATCTTTATGCTCGGAGCATTGTGCATACCTGCCTGAAAGGGAACTGACTTTATATGAAAAATATAATGAAAATACTTTAATGGATGTTTTCATGTGTAAGGTAATATTAAGAAAAACATTACTTTAGTATTTTAATGAAAATTTTAAACGTTATTTTATGTTAAAGAGGTGAACAGGGTCTTGAATATGATTTCAGTTTTCAAAATGTTGCGAGAAGGGATTTACTCAAATTTTTATTTATCAGTAACATTCAAATTGTAGATTTAGGGGACAACTCGTCCGTCCCAAGTCCGTCCAAGTTTACCAATTTAAAATTTCGATGTAGTTAACTCGGACAATATATACTATGTAATTACAAGATTTCATAAAGTTTCTTATTGACGTGTAAAAGTATTTCTTGTAAATCTACTTGCAAAATAAATTATTTTATTTATTTTTATTTTAGATGCTTGCATTATAAGCATAAAAATCTTTGTTCTTGGTTCTCTTTCATTAGTTGACTGCACCTAAATAAATAAGTATGGACTGGTGGAAATCACATGAGTAGCTCGTTGTTTATCCTCTGTCTGCCACCCCAAACATAACAGTTTATGTTATAACTTCATAATTTTTAAGCCATAAATCTCGGCGCGATGTGTCGCTGTAGTCATTAGTCATGTTAAGCGCTCTCGTTTTATGAGATTAAAACTTTGTAAGCTCGCTTTAGGATTGAATTATTTAAGTATACAAATGGTGGTAAAGGGTGGCACATGGAGCTTTGTGTCTTATGAACAGACAAGGGCTGCGGAAGGACTTATTAATTACTACACATACAGTAAAAGGGTATTTTTAACTGTGCTTGAGGCTACGTAGACTATGCGTGAGTATTTTTTTTAAATTGAAATATTTGTGTTAATAATAAATAGTAATAAAATCTTTACCATAACAATATCTTTACTTATATAAGTACGACCTGTTACCCCCGATTTCGTCCGCGTGAAATGTTCAAATAAGGATAACTTTCTGTGAAAACAGCATTAAAATCCGTTCAGTCTTAGAAGATGTGCGCGTTTAAACAGACAGGCAGAAAGACAAAAAATGCAAAAAAAAATTTTTTTGCTTTTATTACCTTTCTCTAACTGTTCCCTGTCTGTACTTGTCCATGTCTGTCCTTACCTACTTGTCCTGTTGTCCATGTCTGTACTTTGAACATATTTGGCAAAAATGGAGAGCCATTTTTGCCAAATATGTTCAAAGTACAGACATATCGGGGTCTACTGTTTTATTATATGTATAGATATAGATGTTAGTAATAAGAAACACATTCGTCCAAATTCATAAAGCCATACAACGAGAATTAGAGAATATTATTAGAGATTTCAAAAAATTGCGTAAACAAGATTTTTTTTAATCAACATATATCATAATATAGTATTCATATTTTACCGGCGGCCCTGGTTAACTCTTTCCTTTTGTCAAGTCAAGTTTGATTCAATCTGTAAGTGTCATTGACTCGAAAAGAAGAAGAAAACTATGCTCTCTTAAAATTATTAATTACATTGAAGTATAGAAAATTACTGAACCTTCAAAGCAAGTCATTCACCTCAGAACCACAGTTACCCTATATATATCCCTTCCTTTCATATAAAATCAGAGACTGGCCCTCGCATTAGTTTCAGCTCCAAATGTTCCGCGGTTTCGGAACAGCCCAACCCAGAAAAGGTACAGTCACTTGTCATAAGGTACTGTAAAGAACTTTCACATTTACCCGAGGTGAGAGGCCGGGATTTTATCAGAGGTACAGTAGAAAAAGGCAGCCCTTTTAAATTTTACAAAATTTTTCTTTTGCATTTAGAGCTTCACTTTTGTTGAATATTACAAAAAATATTTCCATTGTTTAAGAATTATTTGGCTTTTATTTTCTCTCATGAAGTTTTAAAAATAGACCGCAAATTCTTCTGCATTTCTTGGGCTATCCGCTATTAGTTTCAACTGATGGTAGCTGGTATCAATATTTTTAAACCACCTAACGGTCACTGACTTGGCTTAGTAGGTAAATTAAATACATTACGTTTTGCTATGAAACATGATATTATTGATTTTGCTTTTATCAATGACAGAGATTAAACCATGATTTTAGATTTTCTTTACATTAAATTAATAATTATGGGTCTAATTCACACAAAACATTAACTGATTCAATTATCGTTTTGTACAAGGAAAAAGGCAAGGTCGGTTATCGCCTCGGGTTACCTATGTATAATGACCTTTATACCTTTTCATTTGCTTTCGATATAGTGTGGGTAAATAAGGTAAGGATATCGATAAAAATAAAGAAAAGGTTTTAACAAACTTCATATTTCTATCCAACTTTTCCAATTTGCAAACACAGTTAAAGAGTATGATAAATGTATCCAGATTTAGGAAACACTTATTTACTTCAATAAATATGTTTACTTTATGAACTACTGATGTAGGGAAGGTTACTAAAAGGTCACAAACTTGCCGCTATCAGCGACGGCTTAACCCGCTCAGAGCCATGTTGGGGTCAAAAACGATACATTTGTGTATCGAAAACGATACACATTGCTAAAACACACTGATAGGCGGCAGCGAATCTGGAGCGGCGCGGGAGCATCTGCATTTCATATATTTGTGTGAACGATATCACACTAAACGCGGCGCAGGTCAGTGGCGGAGCGGCTGTCATCGCTACTACGACACGTCTCCCGCTACCACTACGACACGTCTCCCGCTACCGATGCCCTGCTGCGTGTTTCATTAGCGCGGAATGGCGAGCGGTAAGAAGAAATGTACTAAAATGTCCCATGATGTTACGGGTCGCGCTACCGCGCCGCGCCAGTCGGCTCTCGCAGTTTCCGCTGCTTGCAGATAAGCCGTAGCCTGGCTGTGGGACTCGAAACCGAGACCCCCCAAAAATAAACCACAATGATTGCGGAATAATGGTCAAATGTAATTACACAGATTAATTACTTGTATGTATTGGAAATTAGCCGTAGCGGTTAGAATGCGATAACACCATGTTTCAAACTCTGGTTCCAATAATGCGTAAAGAGAAACCGCTAATTTGTTAACGGCTATTTATAGTTAGGCCATTATACGCATTAGTTATTACAAAATACCTTTTTAATATCATTTTCCGGAACGGTTTTTGTCATATTTGCTTCCCTAATCCTTCAGTTTTCATTGCTTCATAGGTCAGCAACGCATCCAAGATCTTATAGTCATGCTTATCCATGGGCAGTGGTTATCGCTTACCGGGTGACCTGCTACTCGGTAGTTTGTTCTCCCCTGTCATAAAAAATATTGTTGGAACAAAAGAAGAGAAGAGAGTTCAAGGTTGTATTCCATCAGGCAATATCTAGGTGTGATCGCGTTAATTTCTAATTTCCCCAGATCCACTAGACCACGCAGGCAAAGCCGCGGGTAACAGCTAGTAGTATATTTTGTAAACGAAACAGCAATCACATTAAGCATACCATCGTTTGATTTGATTTGAGTAGCACCGAGACAAAAGGAAAAACAAATTTAATAAGAAGCACTTAAATGTTCGGGAGTTTTGTATTTCCTTGACGACGTGAGACACGGCAATCTATACTAATGTAATAAAGTTCAAAAGTTTGTTTGAATCATTCTCTGAAACTACCACTCAAAGAAACCTTTTGCGTGTCGCTACTATAGAGGAAGGTTATATGTATTAAAATTTCTATACCCTGAAATTAAAATGATTATATACCTAGAATCAAAATAGATTCAAACGAAGTGCGAGTTGGTCCAACATAGTGTAGGCACAGATATTATAATACTTAAGGGTTTAATAAATACCTGTAGATGTTTAAAAGGACAAAAATTTGCGAACAAATTCTCGTTGTATGGCTTTATGAATTTGGACGAATGTGTTTCTTATTACTAACATCTATATCTATACATATAATAAAACAGTAGACCCCGATATGTCTGTACTTTGAACATATTTGGCAAAAATGGCTCTCCATTTTTGCCAAATATGTTCAAAGTACAGACATGGACAACAGGACAAGTAGGTAAGGACAGACATGGACAAGTACAGACAGGGAACAGTTAGAGAAAGGTAATAAAAGCAAAAAAATTTTTTTTTGCATTTTTTGTCTTTCTGCCTGTCTGTTTAAACGCGCACATCTTCTAAGACTGAACGGATTTTAATGCTGTTTTCACAGAAAGTTATCCTTATTTGAACATTTCACGCGGACGAAATCGGGGGTAACAGGTCGTACTTATATAAGTAAAGATATTGTTATGGTAAAGATTTTATTACTATTTATTATTAACACAAATATTTCAATTTAAAAAAAATACTCACGCATAGTCTACGTAGCCTCAAGCACAGTTAAAAATACCCTTTTACTGTATGTGTAGTAATTAATAAGTCCTTCCGCAGCCCTTGTCTGTTCATAAGACACAAAGCTCCATGTGCCACCCTTTACCACCATTTGTATACTTAAATAATTCAATCCTAAAGCGAGCTTACAAAGTTTTAATCTCATAAAACGAGAGCGCTTAACATGACTAATGACTACAGCGACACATCGCGCCGAGATTTATGGCTTAAAAATTATGAAGTTATAACATAAACTGTTATGTTTGGGGTGGCAGACAGAGGATAAACAACGAGCTACTCATGTGATTTCCACCAGTCCATACTTATTTATTTAGGTGCAGTCAACTAATGAAAGAGAACCAAGAACAAAGATTTTTATGCTTATAATGCAAGCATCTAAAATAAAAATAAATAAAATAATTTATTTTGCAAGTAGATTTACAAGAAATACTTTTACACGTCAATAAGAAACTTTATGAAATCTTGTAATTACATAGTATATATTGTCCGAGTTAACTACATCGAAATTTTAAATTGGTAAACTTGGACGGACTTGGGACGGACGAGTTGTCCCCTAAATCTACAATTTGAATGTTACTGATAAATAAAAATTTGAGTAAATCCCTTCTCGCAACATTTTGAAAACTGAAATCATATTCAAGACCCTGTTCACCTCTTTAACATAAAATAACGTTTAAAATTTTCATTAAAATACTAAAGTAATGTTTTTCTTAATATTACCTTACACATGAAAACATCCATTAAAGTATTTTCATTATATTTTTCATATAAAGTCAGTTCCCTTTCAGGCAGGTATGCACAATGCTCCGAGCATAAAGATGCTCTCAGGCGTACCAAGGATTACGACACAAGAGATAGTGAATACTCATATTTTATTTGCTCTTACATTGACTCTAAACACTTATATTAGCTATATTTATTTGGTACTAGCGAAACTCGCGCCGCTTTGTTTACGCATATCTCGCTTTTCCTAGAGAATTTCGAAGAATCCTTTGAAATGAAATGAAATGAAATCGTTTATTTCAGAAATAAGACCTTCACAGGCACTTTTTCTTGTCATTTACAACTTGTTTAAATAAAGAAAATAAACTACGTTATATACTATCACCATTTCGGTCAAAAGCAAAATGGGAACCGGTAAAAAGAAATAGCGAAAGAAAACCGGTTACGGCCTTTTTTGTCATTTTGCACTTTTTTCCACTCATTAGTTACAATGTAGGTATAAGTACATTAAAATTTATAAGAAGAATACGCGGAATGTTATACGCAATGGTGTGGAATGAACAAGTCTTAAATCTACAATAAAATAAAATAAAGTCAGTACTGACAAGAGTGAGCAGACCAGTCTCCCCAGGCAGCACCCGTTCACGAGTTGACGCGAGAGTCAGCCTTTCTTATGCGATATCTACATCAGTTATCTACGATCAAAGTTTACGGTCTCTATGATCAGTGGTTTAGGCTGTTGGTTGATCCGTCAGTCTGTCATTCAGGATAAAGGCATTTCATTTGTACAGACTAGCAAAAAACCCTCGCGACTTCGTTTGCAATCCCGCTTTCCCGTGGAAATTTCGAAAAATCCTTCAGTACATACACAAAACAGTTTAGACTGTGCATTTATACGCGAAGATACTACCTTTCTACTCAATCTAATCCATTCATGCATTCATATCATATTTTACAAACTCAAGTAAATACGTGCTTTTATGAAGTCTATAACATTTAACATCTATGGCAGATATTTATGTTAGAAAAGGCTGAATATGAATGGTTTTTTTACTGGTTATTTGCCTGTGCATTTTTCAGTTATCAATTTTCCTATTTTACTTATGAAAAAACTAGATCGGAATTTTTCTTTTAAACATCAACAGTTTATTTTAATTAGGTATATCAATTTTATGAGGTAGAAAACTAAGATTTTTATGTAAGCGTCGTTATGAAATTACTACAACTACAACTAATACTATTTATAAATATAAAAAAATCGAATAAATCCCTTCACGCAATATTCCGAAGCATACTTACGTAAATCATGTAAACTTGAATCTCCTCTTTCAGCTGATATACATACAATAATACTTGGAAAATAAAACCACCAGATTACAGTAGTTTTCCCATTTGAATTCCTCGGTTATGTGGTTTAAAAAAAATAATTAAATAATCCATAATATATAAAGTTAATACTGCGCATAATTATTTTTCAGTCGTCGACCGAGAATTCTCCCCGGGGAGTTGGTAAATGAGGTGGATATTTCCCAGCTTTTAACGAGATCGGGGCCCATTAACGGAGTAAGTGGAATCGATGACATAGCAACGCGGCCGCAGGTCGATCGCTCAATGTGGCCGTATTTGTAGATGCGTATTAGAAGAAGAACTTTAGTGTACGCAGTGATTGTTGCAAAAATGGAGAGCCATTTTTGCCAAATATGTTCAAAGTACAGACATATCGGGGTCTACTGTTTTATTATATGTATAGATATAGATGTTAGTAATAAGAAACACATTCGTCCAAATTCATAAAGCCATACAACGAGAATTTGTTCGCAAATTTTTGTCCTTTTAAACATCTACAGGTATTTATTAAACCCTTAAGTATTATAATATCTGTGCCTACACTATGTTGGACCAACTCGCACTTCGTTTGAATCTATTTTGATTCTAGGTATATAATCATTTTAATTTCAGGGTATAGAAATTTTAATACATATAACCTTCCTCTATAGTAGCGACACGCAAAAGGTTTCTTTGAGTGGTAGTTTCAGAGAATGATTCAAACAAACTTTTGAACTTTATTACATTAGTATAGATTGCCGTGTCTCACGTCGTCAAGGAAATACAAAACTCCCGAACATTTAAGTGCTTCTTATTAAATTTGTTTTTCCTTTTGTCTCGGTGCTACTCAAATCAAATCAAACGATGGTATGCTTAATGTGATTGCTGTTTCGTTTACAAAATATACTACTAGCTGTTACCCGCGGCTTTGCCTGCGTGGTCTAGTGGATCTGGGGAAATTAGAAATTAACGCGATCACACCTAGATATTGCCTGATGGAATACAACCTTGAACTCTCTTCTCTTCTTTTGTTCCAACAATATTTTTTATGACAGGGGAGAACAAACTACCGAGTAGCAGGTCACCCGGTAAGCGATAACCACTGCCCATGGATAAGCATGACTATAAGATCTTGGATGCGTTGCTGACCTATGAAGCAATGAAAACTGAAGGATTAGGGAAGCAAATATGACAAAAACCGTTCCGGAAAATGATATTAAAAAGGTATTTTGTAATAACTAATGCGTATAATGGCCTAACTATAAATAGCCGTTAACAAATTAGCGGTTTCTCTTTACGCATTATTGGAACCAGAGTTTGAAACATGGTGTTATCGCATTCTAACCGCTACGGCTAATTTCCAATACATACAAGTAATTAATCTGTGTAATTACATTTGACCATTATTCCGCAATCATTGTGGTTTATTTTTGGGGGGTCTCGGTTTCGAGTCCCACAGCCAGGCTACGGCTTATCTGCAAGCAGCGGAAACTGCGAGAGCCGACTGGCGCGGCGCGGTAGCGCGACCCGTAACATCATGGGACATTTTAGTACATTTCTTCTTACCGCTCGCCATTCCGCGCTAATGAAACACGCAGCAGGGCATCGGTAGCGGGAGACGTGTCGTAGTGGTAGCGGGAGACGTGTCGTAGTAGCGATGACAGCCGCTCCGCCACTGACCTGCGCCGCGTTTAGTGTGATATCGTTCACACAAATATATGAAATGCAGATGCTCCCGCGCCGCTCCAGATTCGCTGCCGCCTATCAGTGTGTTTTAGCAATGTGTATCGTTTTCGATACACAAATGTATCGTTTTTGACCCCAACATGGCTCTGAGCGGGTTAAGCCGTCGCTGATAGCGGCAAGTTTGTGACCTTTTAGTAACCTTCCCTACATCAGTAGTTCATAAAGTAAACATATTTATTGAAGTAAATAAGTGTTTCCTAAATCTGGATACATTTATCATACTCTTTAACTGTGTTTGCAAATTGGAAAAGTTGGATAGAAATATGAAGTTTGTTAAAACCTTTTCTTTATTTTTATCGATATCCTTACCTTATTTACCCACACTATATCGAAAGCAAATGAAAAGGTATAAAGGTCATTATACATAGGTAACCCGAGGCGATAACCGACCTTGCCTTTTTCCTTGTACAAAACGATAATTGAATCAGTTAATGTTTTGTGTGAATTAGACCCATAATTATTAATTTAATGTAAAGAAAATCTAAAATCATGGTTTAATCTCTGTCATTGATAAAAGCAAAATCAATAATATCATGTTTCATAGCAAAACGTAATGTATTTAATTTACCTACTAAGCCAAGTCAGTGACCGTTAGGTGGTTTAAAAATATTGATACCAGCTACCATCAGTTGAAACTAATAGCGGATAGCCCAAGAAATGCAGAAGAATTTGCGGTCTATTTTTAAAACTTCATGAGAGAAAATAAAAGCCAAATAATTCTTAAACAATGGAAATATTTTTTGTAATATTCAACAAAAGTGAAGCTCTAAATGCAAAAGAAAAATTTTGTAAAATTTAAAAGGGCTGCCTTTTTCTACTGTACCTCTGATAAAATCCCGGCCTCTCACCTCGGGTAAATGTGAAAGTTCTTTACAGTACCTTATGACAAGTGACTGTACCTTTTCTGGGTTGGGCTGTTCCGAAACCGCGGAACATTTGGAGCTGAAACTAATGCGAGGGCCAGTCTCTGATTTTATATGAAAGGAAGGGATATATATAGGGTAACTGTGGTTCTGAGGTGAATGACTTGCTTTGAAGGTTCAGTAATTTTCTATACTTCAATGTAATTAATAATTTTAAGAGAGCATAGTTTTCTTCTTCTTTTCGAGTCAATGACACTTACAGATTGAATCAAACTTGACTTGACAAAAGGAAAGAGTTAACCAGGGCCGCCGGTAAAATATGAATACTATATTATGATATATGTTGATTAAAAAAAATCTTGTTTACGCAATTTTTTGAAATCTCTAATAATATTTACGGTCTTCGTTAACTCTTTCCTTTGTTGACTTTACCTGGCAACAGCAATAACTTTATCAGCTGCCATGAGGAGGTCCTCCTTTAGTTGAGCACAGTGAAATGATTTACTTGACTACACTAGTCACCACTAGAGGTTTGAATTGGACAGTTGGTGCAAGGGCAGTGTACCAACTTAGAGTAACGGTGGAAGAGTGTCGGCGGCATCCACGGACCTAGTTAGATGGCTTACTGCTCAACCAAACCATATTGGACAAACGTCAAAATTTTGAAGATTTTTCTAGATGCTTTCGCCTACTGACTATGCTCATGGACCAGAGGGTCTATTCTCGTTATAAACACAGTCAATGTCAAGCGCTTTCTCGCTCATTTTATACTTTGTATGAGCAAGATAGATGGATTTTTGGAGTGGTAGAGCAATTATTATGAAATGGGCTAGCTCGATCGGGGAAGTACCACCCTCACACAAAATATCGACCTGAAGCAGCAATGCGTTTCGTTCGGTGAGTGAGCCAACTCCTTCCCTATTCCCCCCTTTCCCTTCACTTCGTCCTTCCTTTCCTCCAACCTCCTTGGTGGACAACGCATTAGTAGCGCCCCTGGTGTTACTGATGTCCATAGGCGGCGGTGACCGCTTTCCACCAGGTGGCCCACTTGCTTGTATGTCTACTGTACGACATTAAAAAAATAGATAGAATATGCTTTACTTGCAATACACAACAGTTCTTGAGACTAATTGTTTCTATTATGGGAATAGAACCGAAAATAAAGTTGTGTGAATTGTATTTTATTTTATAAAATTTAAATAAATTAACTTTATAAGATCTCAAAGTAATTTCATCTCTAACTAACACAAGTGGTATATATAATTCTCTGAAATCTTTTTGTTTACAACCTTCAGTTGCAAATTGAGTAACATTTTGCTACAGTATAAAACTTAACTGCTCTCCCCCGAGGGTGGACCGTGAATGTTTGATGTCGCAGACAGCGTCTGACCGTATACTGCACTTCGTTAATATCTTATTTTGATAATAAAACTTTATTTTTAATTTCACATAAATATTTGCGAGGAGGCCTTTGCCCTGCAGTGGGTTTACAGTATCATAAAATATAAGAGTTGATAATTCACAGTATAGAGAAAATCTTGAAGCTTGTGTTAGAGGAAGCGACAGCGAAGAGTACCACCCTCTCACAGAATATCAGCGTGAAGCAGCAGTGCGTTTTCGGTGAGTGAGATATCCGGAAGCCAAACTCCTTACCTGTCCGTTCTCTTCCTATTCCCTTATTTGAGGGGGAGCTACTGATTAGGCAGCGGTAACTTTCCATCACGTATCCCGTTGGCTTACGTTCTGACAGAAAACAAATATTAAATCCGTTGTTATCTGCAGATATCGGAGTGGTATAGCATTATATAACGGGCTAGCTCGACCGGGGAAGTACCACCCTCTCACAGAATATCGACGTGAAGCAGCAATGCATTTCGTTCGGTGACTGAGAGATCCGGAAGCCCAACTCCTTCCCTATCCCCTCTTTTCCCCTCCTTCTTTCCCTTCCATTCCTCCTTCCTTTCCTCCAACCTCCTTGGTGAACAACGCATTGGTAGCGCTCCCGGTGTTACTAATGACCGATTTCCATCAGGTGGCCCGCTTGCTTGTTTGTCTACTGTATGACAAAAAAAAGATTTTACGCGTACAAACAAAACAACAAACTCTAGTATTATAGTATTTTTTGTATAGGTAGCATTAATATTCCTGACATCAGTCAGCCAGTTGTGGTCTGTAGGGCGTCACGTCATCGCTAAGTGGGGAAGTTGTGCAACTTGTCCGATCGCCCCAACCGCTGACTTCGCTTATTAGTTTCCTGACCAACTTAACTACGGACATTTGTATATGTATATGGTTTAAGGCTACAATAAACCTAAGTTTTACGTACCTATCTAATGGTGGATACAGACTGCTGTAACGTAACACAATGTAACACGTAATGAAACAATTTTCCATACATAAATGCTACTGTTCGTGCGCGTAGTATGCACCGTTTTGTACGCACAAGGCGGGAATTTTGCTACATCGTATGCTACA
Organism: Endotricha flammealis; assembly: GCA_905163395.2. Lineage (NCBI taxonomy): Eukaryota > Metazoa > Arthropoda > Insecta > Lepidoptera > Pyralidae > Endotricha > Endotricha flammealis. The sequence goes on from LR990855.1 coordinate 17,641,328, forward strand.
TCACAGTAGACTGTACGCACTATTATCATACTAATATTTATAAATGAGAAAGTGAGTTTGTTTGTTTGTTATTCGCAGCCGATCATTATGAAAATTGTTATACATATTGTCAGGGGTACGGAGCCCAACATAGGCTTATTATCCCTTGAAAGTATGTCATTTCAATGGGAAAATATTTTTTATACTATAGAGGGCGCTGTATGGGATGGGCTATCGGCCAACAGATGGCGCCACAAGTCGCGAGATCTATGTCATAAAATTAACGCGAGCGAAGCCGTGGGGAAAAACTAGTTACTTTACAAGTTATGGACGTAACTGTTTCGTTCAAAACGGCGCAAATTCCTGTCCGGTCAGTGTCTCCAAGATAATGCTCTTTTTATACGTTTTGTATGAAACGTTTCCAAAATTTTCCGTCCCGTCCGTATAACCCTTCACGTATGTAGCGACATAACTAGTGTTGCCCGTGGCTTTACCCGCAGGGGCTTTTCGGGTTTATTCACGAATAACGCGGATTTCTATGAGTCATTTCGCAAGAAAAAACTCGCACGATCGTGCGACTTGGCACCTTTTAATTTTTGACTATTTTTTTGATCGTCAACTCGCACATAAGTACAAATTACTGTCAAGTAACAAACTACATATTGACACTAAATTAAATAAAACATTTTATTTCATTTTATAGTCCAGTCATAAAATATTTGATGATTTAAAAGAGGCCTTTTATAGACTGCATAGTTACCTTAGATTTTCATAGCCGATGTTCTTATCCTCGTGAATAATTTGTTTCATAGACTATTAATAGCAAAGCACGGCTAATATTATTTGTGGTTAGTAACAGCTCAGTTGAATTCCAAATGTTGCGATAGTGCAATGTCTGTGGATTGAAACTCGGTTAGCATAACATGATGCAGTACGGGTCGCAGCACAGAGCCGCAGTTCCGAACATTTACGACCCTACGACAAGTACCGACATTTGGTACTAGTATTCCATACATATTTCGAGACAAACCCACCACATTTCCCTCCGTGTATTGTCTCCTGTACACCCAGGATCAACAACGGCGACCTCAGATTGACAATAAGCTGAAGCTTAATGACAACCCAGGAGGGGTTGTCTTGGAACTCACAACGAATTTAATCACAAAGAAATTAGGTAGTGGTAGGTACTCCCGGTGCGTGTTGCAAGCGTCCATAGGCTATGGTGACCGTTTACCATCAGGCGGGCCGTAGTAGGCTTGTATGCCATCTTCACTACATAGTATAAAACAAAGTCGCTTTCTCTGTCCCTATGTCCCTATGTCCCTTTGTATGTTTAAATCTTTAAAACTACGCAACGGATTTTGATGCGGTTTTTTTAATTGATAGAGTGATTCAAGGGGAAGGTTTTAAAGTATCATACATTCCAAAATTCCCACTGGAAAGCGGGATACACGCAAACGAAGTTGCGCGGGTTTCGCTAGTAGTAGTATAAAAAAAGATGGAGTAGGAAGCATTGAAACGATGTATATATATATATACATAATAATTGCAAGCACATATCAACCCATAAATCATCTCACTGCAGGAATACGGGTCTCCCTTCAATCGGTGGTGATAGATACTCTGCCACGCTGCTCCAATGGAATTGATCGCTGCTCGTGCGTCGACAGTTTTTGATAAACAACACGTTTCATAGAATTCGTCTGTTCGTGCGTACGCCTCTAATGTGATTTGGCGGAATGATAGCCTTGCTCCCATAACAGTAAGCGAAAATTAAACTCAACTAGTAATGACCTTTTTGGATGGCTGCCGCACACATAGGCTATTTTTATGTACTGGGCATCGAACCAGGAACAAAATTTTGACTTTATCCACTATGCTTTTGATCCTATTCTGTTTATTCAAATTAATTTATTGTACATGATGTAGATACATGGATGAACGTGTAGTTAACTCGCAGACTAATTTAATTCGCTTGCAATTTGGTGCTACATCAAAACTTGGACTGCAGTGATCGTACACCCGATCCGGGGAGTAACCTCAACTCAATTTAATGCCTCTAATTAGAGTGTTGTAATTAATTACTGTACTGGTGACTTCTGACGAAATTCAGATCCATTTGCATTTAAAATAAACTCAAATCTTTCGATTGATTAAAATCAAATAAACAATTATTTATGTTTATAATATTACAAGGGGCTTTCAACGGGTTTTATTATTCCCGTGGTAATGAGATGACCTTACCTCCAGACCTTAGCCTATCCTCAAAAAAAACATGTCAATCCGTTCGTTATTTTCGGCGTGAAAGAAGGACAAACATAATGAAGTCGGTTAAAAATAAACACACTTTCGAAATTATAATATAAAGTTAGGATATTGATCCGAAAAAATCCGTGCAGTTCTGGTAGGTAGCGTTGCGCCCGCCACTCTTTGTTTCAAAAACCCGGGATCATAAGAAGGACACGTGACAGGCAGCGCGTTCCACATAGACTGTCATCACGACGCACTGCACGTACAAGTAGATGTACGACATGTGCCATGAGAAAAATCTGCGATAGACTTTCTGGCCACCATGCACTTTTTAAATAAATATATAGGGACAATTCATACAGATTAAGCTAGCCCCAAAGTAAGTTCGAAACTTGTGTTATGGGATACTAACTCAACGATATTATATTTAATAACAAATACATATATAGATAAACATCCAAGACCCGAGGCCAATCAAAAAATGTTCGTTTTTCATCATGACCCGACCGGGGATCGAACCCGGGTGGCGGCCTCCTGGGTGGCGGTCTGGCGACGCCGCACATACTCGATCGTACAAAATGTGTAACGTATGCATTGCCCCTTAAGTGCTTCTTCTTGCATCTCCAAATGACCAATCCTTAATCTATTTATCAAGCAGCTCATTAAACCTACATCAAATGGGTATTAAACTGATATTGTGATATGAACGCATCTGTCGTGGGAGACAACAGGTGCAGCTAATGTAATGGACTTCAAGACATTGATGAATGGGCTACCAATCGTTTGAAATAAGTATATAGTGTAATAATATTGCGTAGTCCAGTTACTATAGTTCTTATACACTGTTAGATGTTCTTCTTCTTCTAAGAGAGCTGTGCTCTTGTCCGTGTTGCCGTCTTCATTGTCCTCTACATGACATAATACGCTATTCTTCTTTCGCCATTTCTTTTACCAGTAGTCATTTTGCTTTTGTTTCCGAAATGGTAGTAGTTTATAGAGTAGATTAATTTATACAAATCATTTATTACTGTATACTCTGACAAGAGAACGTGTTTGTAAAACCTATTCTCGTAATAAAAGTTTTGAATTTGAATTTAAACATCTTATAAGACAAGAGAAAACCAGTTACGCCTTTTTGTCATCTAAAAATATATCGCACATTTTAAAATTTATAACTAGGTACATTACATACAACATTAAGCTTTATGTATAGTGTTAGATGTTTTAAAGTGTAATTTTCCTTGGAGTCATGAAATACAGGCTTTTGCCTAGCTTAGGCACTAGTCTCGAACATCTTATTGTAATAATACTCCTACTTATTTGTTACGTGAATAATTGTTTACATAATTTATGTACTTGTACATATACAGCGTTTGTGAAATTAATACTTTGTGAGAGAAATAAATAAATATAGCATTTTTTGGTATAGTAACAAAGAAAAAAGAACTGGCAGTAGAAATCTGAATTCTATTAATTATATTATCTGACATATTTTGCTGTTTCAAATGTATGTTTCTTTCCATTTTGTTTGTAAATTTTTAATTCTGTTAAGTATTTATAATTTTTAAATTTGTTATTTTAATTATTATTTTTTTATTTGTTTCTGTCTTGGTATTTTATTATTGAATTAATTAGCTGATAGTTTTATATTTAATTATTTATAATGACTGACTAGCATATAAATGTTTTGGATGAACTGTCTATAAATTTATATTGTGTTTTTGTAAAAAATAAATAAATAGATAGTGATTGATAAAATATGATGGCTTCTATTCAATGTGGAAAATCTAGTATGTTAATGAATAACAAAGTTCTGTCTAGAATATAGTTGCAAACTCCAGATATGTTATCATAGATCTAAATCTCGGTCTAGATTCAGGTTGTGGGTAATATAATTCGCCCTGGAAATTCTCAGCTAAATCAGAACTTGCTCTTAACTGTTAACGTGCATTTGCAAAATTGACATTAATATGAATTAGCTTGTAGTTTTCTTAAGAACTTTTTAGTCAACTTTAACGTATAATTTTCTAATGATTTATATTAAGAATACCAAAGAAAATACAAATATTCAAAAGCATTTCGAGTTCTGCACAGAGCAAAGACGAATCTGGTCCGACACATCTATGTTCAGGTCGGTAGCTGCCGAAGTTGCCTGTGAAATGTTGTCCCACGACTACATATTTAGGATTTTTAAAAAATGCCGAATTAGGTGCTGAATATTATCGAAAAATTATTAGATCCTTTCTTCAGCTATCTATATGTGTGTCAGTGTGTCCATAGCTTAACATGTACAGAAGTAGACAAATATTAAAAAAAAACCGCATGATGTCTAACAAATGAGAATTTAAATAAAATAAAAACAATTGAAACGGTAGGTTTTTTTTTTATGTTTCATCAAAGGACAATAACGATCAAATTGTATAATTGACAGAATACGTCATTAGAACGAGGAGACGTTGAGTGGCTTTGAGTAATTGCATTGTACGTTCAATATGAGTTTCCAATACAGTTTCCAATACTCTTGATGCCACTCGACTTAAAAACAAAGGTACAATAAATCAAAGCGTACCTTGTTGACAATTTCAATGGCCCTCCTATTGTTTGAGTCTTCAATAAAATCCCAACTTACTATTAAATTATTTTGAATTTAAAATATCAATTGAGAGATTTGAAAAATACAAAGCTTTGAATTTTGTATTCCGAATGCTAAGAGAGTTGACATTAGAAGGACTGAAAGTGTTTATTTAAAAAATTAGACCTTTACAGTCGTCACACGCATTTTTTCTTGTCATCTACAACTTGTATCATCATCAGCCTACATTTGTCCACTGCTGGACATAGGCCTCCCCAACTGCACGCCACCGCGCACGATCCTCGGCCACTCTCATCCAGCTCTTGCCAGCCACCTTGCAAAGATCATCGCTCCACCTAGTCTGAGGGCGTCCTACGCTACGCTTACCGATCCGCGGTCTCCACTCAAGAACTCGTTTAGCCCAGTGGTTGCCGGTTCTTCGGCTGATATGGCCGGCCCACTGCCACTTCAGTTTGCTTATCCGGTGACAACTTGTATATATGCATTTAAAAAAAATTACCACCATTTCGGAAACAAGCAAAATTGCCATGGGTTAAAGAAATGGCGAAAGAAAACCGGTTACGGCCTTTTGTGTCATTTAACAATTTTTTACTTGCACCAGTTACAATGTAGTTCATAAGTATACTTGGGTGATAAAAGAGTCAGATTGTACAGTTAACCATTGAAAGAGATGACCAGGGTATAGAACTAAAAACAAAGAATTTGACGCTGATAATGTCAGCATCGTTATGAAACTTTGTAATGGCATAGTACAATATAAATACATTAAAGTGGACATTGGCAGACCACATACATAGTAAGTACGTACAGATTACAATAAGCAGAGAAATACAGCTGTGCTTAGGAATGCTGTGCCCAACTCCTTCCCTATCCCCTCTTCCCCCCCCCCCTTCTTCTTTCGCTTCCCTTCCCCCTTCCTTTCCTCCAACCTCCTTGGTGGACAACGCATTGGAAGCGCCCCTGGTGTTACTGATGTCCATAGACAGCGGTGACCGCTTTCCATCAGGTGGCCCGCTTGCTTGTTTGTCTACTGTATGACATAAAAAATAAAAAAATCTGAGGAAAATAGAACGGCCTAAGAAAAGATGGATTTCCAGTAATATTGTCCTCTGGTACCCTTAACACAAGTATGTCAGCTTACTTTGGGACCATGCGACACGTGGCGCTGTGTAAATTGTATGAGAATTAGTAGGTATAGAATTTATTAATTGTTCACTATCATAAAAAGGCTATTGGGAAAATGAAGAAAATATTTGCAAAATATATGGAATAGCTGTGTATTTGATATCCGAAGTACACAACATATTTAAATAAGACTCAACAGGATGACTATTGAATATGGGGTACCTAAAATGTTGCTGCGATGTTTAGAATATTATTTTATACTAGCTGTGTGTGCCCGTGATTTCACGCTCAAATGGCTGGGTCAATATTTATGATACATATTTAGTACCTAGCTGATACCTTGGATTAACAGATAGGGTTTTTATACCAAAAAGTACGCGATTCCCGTAGGATTTCATCAAAAGTCTGACACAGATGGCGCTACTGTGCATAAATAAACGAACAACGAAGTTACGCTGGATTCACTAGTAGTTAAAAAACCTGCAAAGGTCTAGTTGCAAAACATTCGGTTTAAATAAATCGTTGAACAACAAACTTTATAAAGTAATAAAAACAAAAGACCAGATACAAATGAATTCTCAACTATTTGTTCTCACTTGAAGCAACATTTTAGCACCACGGATTTTGCATATTTATAAGCATCGGAATGGCAATGGAGTAACATTTTCTCGAGATTGCAATCCCCTTCGATTTTTTCCAACTATTGCAACTATCCGTAACTAAAAAGAAATTTATAGGTTTTAAGTGATAATTTCCGTTGTTTTCCCTTGAGTTGAAGATTTAATTTTGTAATGTTATCAAATATTCTCGATTTCTTTTAACTGTTGTATTTAGATAGACATCTTCTTATTAAGATTGTTGGGGACCGCTATCATAAGCCATCCTACAACAGACTGAAAGATTATTTCATTACCGCTGGCGAATATAGAGCAGGCATTAAGTTTTTATTAAAATCAACCTTGAGACGACTAATTTCGCTATTTCGAATAGATTTATTTTATTCATAAATATTTAAAAATTTACTTATGACTTTCATGATGTTTATTTTATTTATTAGATCTGCCGACATTTATATAGACATCTATAGACACCATAAATTTCACGGTAGTCTGGTGAGTCACCTGAACTGTCATGAAAGTAAAGTCTCGCCAGAGGTGTGGTACTGAATAAAACAAAAAAAACTAGGGGTAGTGCCGACAAATTATATCCTGCTTAAAATATAAAGGAGGCTGCTCATAAAATCGGCTGTCCAGCTATGAATAGTGAGCGCGAGTCTTGATTTATACATTCCACAAGGCATAGACTTGTTGGCTTCTGGCCAGCTGCTAACTGCGACCGAACACGGGAACCAGCAATTTGAGAACGCGACCACATTAGGATGGTGGCGTAAATACATAGAAAAGGCGGATTGGCAGGAAGGTTGTGGAATGGCGAAGATGTACCAAAAAGCGTGGGTCGATCGCCCAATAGATAATCTGTTTCATATCCTGTTTTCGAGGCAGTGACATTAATATATTAAATCGAATTTGACTAGTATCAACACTTTCATCAGTTGCCATGAGAAGAACATGCACACTGTCCAATGGACACACGCCATTATAAAGTGACTTCCATCTAAAGATAAAGACATTCTCTAGATACAGAGGACAAGAGAACGACCAAGAAAGAAATGGACAGACGAACTTTCAGAAATTGATAGCAACTGGAAATAATAAACAGCTGAGAGGGCTAGCTGGAAGGAGAGGAGAAACTTTTACCCAGTATTGGGATTAAATAATTAAGAAGAAGTAATAATTAAGAAGAGAAAGAAAATTTAAACTAAATCGCTTCGGTTCATACATTGCGTCTATTCTTGGCTTCCTAACAGTAACAATTGTGAACGTAGGTTAGTGTAGCTTAAAGTATTTATTGTTTTCCGTCGTGTCTAACGATACTGACGCGAATATTATAATTCTGCGCATTTTCAAGCCGCATTGCCCCCGTTTTAATTATGAAAAACTAGAAAGCTTCATGTTAGTTATGTAAACAAAAATTGGTCACACACTTCAATCCACTGCTTGACCCCCCAGTGGATCCGAGGTGACACACACAATTTTTTTTATATTCCATAGTGTGCCATAAGGAGCTCGATGGCATCGGCTATGTGTTGTACTCTAAAATGAACACACAAGTTAAGTATAACGTCGACCGTGGCTAAGATTGATGTAGTTTCATCATCATCATCATCTCAGCCACAAGAAGTCCACTACTGGACATAGGCTTTCCCCAAACGTCTGCAGTGCGACCTGCTGGCAGCGGCCTGCATCCAGCGGCTTCCTGCGACTTTCCTTAGGTCGTCTGACCATCTGATGTTGCTTACCGGAACTAAATTTATCAACATAATTTCGTAGTACACCATGAATGTTTTGTGAGTCTCAACGTTACATGTAACTCTATTCAATTGGGAATTGTATGACAAATTGTTGAACATGTGCGTTAATAGTTTAAGGTGTTACTACTCTCGCGTACTAATGGGATTCCTATAATTCAAACTTGGGATATTTGGGGAATGTTCACGAAACAATCTTCATGTTATAGAGCTTTTAGGTCATGTGATTGTTATTTTTGCTTGATTTTCTGGGTATTATTTATATATTTTTTTGTGATTTTACAATTACGCATTTTTATACTAAGCTTTGATAATAAATAAATAAAAAATCTTTATTTTCAGAAAAACATGTTACAGTATTTCAGTACATAACACACTAATCTTCGAGATAGGTCAGACCTGAGGGTCGAAGATCAGTCCCCCTTATCACCGTTACTTATACATATGTATAAAGTTACATCTATAAATAATATACAAGTATATATTTACAATAATATATCCGTTATCTGGTACCCACAACACAAACAGGTTAAGCCTAGCTTACTAAAATAATAAATAAAAAAATAAATAAATATATAGGGACAATTCATACAGATTGAGCTAGCCCCAAAGTAAGTTCGAAACTTGTGTTATGGGATACTAACTCAATGATATTATATTTTATAACAAATACATATACAGATAAACATCCAAGACCCGAGGCCAATCAGAAAAAGTTCGTTTTTCATCATGACCCGACCGGGGATCGAACCCGGGACCTCCTGGGTGGCGGTCTGGCGTGGTAACCATTACGCCACGGAGGTGTCGTACTTTGGGACCAGATGGCGCTGTGTGAATTGAGTAGATTTTTTTAATTTTTGGGACAAATCTAATCATCACATGGCACATAATCATCATTTCACATCAACCCGTAATCATCCCACTGCAGGGATCGGGACAAGCCCACCACACATTCCCACCGATGTGTCTCCTGTGTAGCCAGGATCACCAACGGCGACCTCAGATTGACAATAAGCGTTGAAGCTTATTGACGTCCCGGGGGAGAGACTACAACTGTCTTGGAACTCACAACGAATTTAATCAGAGAGAATATAGTCGGAGTAGGAAGTATTGAAAGGAGATACCCACTGCAGGGATACGGGTCTGCCTTCAATAGAAAGGGGAATTAGAGCGTACTCTGCCACGCTACTTCAATGATTGTTGGCATAGGCCAGTGTTTTCAACCCATCGAAACGCTGGCTAGGGTAGACGTTGCTTAACTTGTTTTAGATTGCAACACAATGACGCTATTTATTCATTTATTTATATAACTTTATTGACCACAATACATAAAGTACCTACTGATACAATAGGAGGACTTAATGCTAATTGCATTGGGAGTGCAGAAATTGACGATTGCGGCATAATGAAAATATTTCTAGGCTAATGTAATAAATTATAATAAAATAATACAATATATAATTATGAAATTTAATACATAGGTAACAAATTAAATACATAATAAATATATACACACGCTATCAAGCTGCATAACATAAAACTTAGTACCAGTAAACCACAAATCTTTTTTGAAAACATAATTTAACTGTTAAATCTATATGACGATGTTATAAAGTTGTAATAAGCTTTGGGAATTCTTTATGGGGGTGCAAACTAATGGTATCCCAGTGTTAGTTGGATGCGAATATTAAATTAGATCCAGTTGCGATCCCGGGGCGACTGTAAACCTTGGACGACTTTCGTGCTATTCAGATGTTATGACTAAAATAGGAGATCACCGATTGGGTAATTTCAACTCGGCAGTTTCTGCATAGATTTTATTACTGGAACAGTTTCTGAAACGTCTATCTCTTTTTTTCTTCTATAGTTTGACAGTGACAGCTATAGTTTAACACCACGCCATCTATCATTAATTTTAAAAATGCGTTTAGTATCCATAATAAAACTTTGGAACCAGATGGCGGTGTGAGAACTATGTAGAATTTTATTTAGTGCTTTATATTTTTTATTTGACTTGTCTGCATGCTTACTTTAACCATGTTTTCAACGATCCCGGTAAAATTACTAAATAAAAAAGTTATAAACATACTCGAGTAAAATTATTGTTCTCGGTTTAACACAGATTCATATACAGGAACTCTTGTAACTTCTGGCTGTTTCTAAGTCATTAAAATAAATATTTAATGAGTAGGTAACACGGTAAATCATAGTAACTTCACAATATACATGTGCCAGTATCTGAAGTTGCATTAACTCATGCCACAAGGATACGAGTATCCCTTGAATCGATGGAAATTAGAGCGTAGTATGGTATGCCATGCTGCTAAAATTCCAATCGGCAGAGGTCGTGTTTTGAAGCCATCTGAGGGCCACCGATTTGGCTTGACTGTCAATCGACAGCACTCAGGACCATTGGCTTAACGTGCCCTCCGATAGCACAGAGAATCTCAATCGAGATTCTCTGTGCTATCGGAGAGAAATCTCAATCAATCGAGACTACGAAACCCATCCAAACACTGGCTAGGGTGGACCTTAATTAACTTAAAAAACATGTTTTACTAATAATTTATTGCCTTCCAGGAAATTTTAAAAGATTTATGTAAAATGTACATTTTTCAAATCATTGTAAATTGTATAATGTAATACTAGGTTTAGTCATCCTGCCAGGTAATAGTAGTAAAAATAATGAATTTATGTTTATAAGCAACAAAATAGGTAGTACAATATATTTTTGTTTGGTTCCAACTGTAATCCAGCGGTTTGTGTTAAAAAATTCATGACGCCATTTTGGGCTTTGTTAATCCTAGAATATATCGACAAACAAAAAAATATATATTTGGTATGTTTTTATTTATTGAAAGCAGTAACACGTATTAAGCGTAAAACACACTGGCAGGCTGGTCGGGAGTCACGTGGTTGCATTTGTATTCCATATATTTGTATGAACGACATCACACTAAACGCGGCGCTAGTCGCATCGTTGTAGTCACACTCACACACACTCCCACCCCCGACCCCCTACTATTAATTTTTGAATGAAATGTTTACAATACATCAAAATACATGTTTGTTTGTTGCGGCCGTTTCTATGCTGAGCTTTTTAAATTCAATTTCAGAACTTTACATGCGGCACTTACACTTTCCATCAGGTGGCCCGCTTGCTTGGTTTGTCTACCATATTATGTTTTAAAAAAACGGGTTGCACTCCGGGAGTGTCACAAGTGAAAACTTGAACATTAACATTATGCATTTTTGAATACATCGGTTTACTTGTCATCGAGAGCTTATTGGGTACACAGTTGGCGGCACAGTTGGCGGCACAGAATGATATTCCATATTAATCAATAGTGCATTACATTAGCAAATAATTATTTCGCACGAATTGCTTTATTTGTGTGATTGTATGGGATTTATTGTAAACTAAAAAGTTCTAATATTTACCGATAGATGTCACTAAAACAACTCCCTCCGTCTTACGAATTTTCGATCAGCAGCCGTATTCTCTACGCATCATTTGTTAACTCGAAAGCGAAATCCGCGGTGAGATGCCAAAATTGCATGCAATTTCTCACCGCTTTCGAGTTAACATAGAGAATACGGCTGCAGGTCACGTGTCCTGCCTGACGCGAGTTTAACATTTTTTATCCATCACAAAAAGTGAACAACGCCGTTAAAGAAGTTTTCACTTCGAAAACTGCCCTAAATTCACCTACACACAAAACCTCTATATACATTATATTAGATAAAGCTTAATTTCAGTGCAGTAAATGTACAATGTTATTTAATTCCGGACTGTATTTATTGTGGTCGACATTCGGTACCGTCACGGAGTGTAGTTCCAACGTAGTAGATTTATTACCTACATACAACATGTGTATTATATATAGCGATTGTTTTATATAGTAAGCTGTAAATAAGACATAGCTAGGGTTTGCAAAGATTTCAACGTTTTGAAATTCAAAACTTTTATTCAGAGAATAAGGTTTTTACAAACATCTCTTGTCAAAGAGTGTACAGTAATAATTGATTCGTATAAATTAATCTACTCTATACACCACTTACTTACTTACTTACTAGGTTGGCGCGAGAACCCAAAGTGGGTTTTGGCCTCCGATAATAAGATTTTCCACTTTGGTCTGTCCTGCGCCACCTCCCACCACTCCTCCACGTGGAGATTGCTCAGGTCCTTCTCAACCTCGTCCCTCCAGCGATATCGGGGACGGCCAACTGGGCGTCGCCCCTTTGGCCGTCCCAAATATGCTCGTTTCAGCGCCCGATCCTCTCCCATTCTTTCCACGTACCACTACCCAAAGCAAAATGAACACTGGTAAAAGAAATGGCGAAAGAAAACCAGTTACGTCATTTAGTAATTTAAAAATATATTGTACATTTTTTTTAACAGAGACTTATGCTTTTATGGTCACATTCACAAAAAAAATTCTACTCAGATAGCTATTGGGCATTAATCATAATGCCCGCATTAATCACATTGTCTATAACATAGGTTATGTGTGTAGGGAGTTTAGGGCAGTCTTATACCTATGCGTACAAAATGCGATAGTGTAAAAAAAGTCGTCTTAAATCACAACATTTGAAACACAAGACACTTGAAGATTCTGCGAAGTATTAAGAGTCATCTCGGAACGTTACTTAAAGTTTCACGTGAAAAAAATAATTTATTCAAATTACAACTTTTAAAGAGTCGATTTAAGAAGAAGACTTTTAATTAAGAGCCGGCGACTCGCGAAAAAAGCACTTCAATAAAGTCGAGACTCATTCCAATCGCAAATACAGAACTTCAACATTTTCATAATAAATGTTCGGGTATTTAATAGGTGTTTCATGAATAGTCTATCTATAACGTTACATTATACTTAACACAATATTTCTAGTGATTCTATGATAGTTTATCATACTTTATTTTCGTAACATTATGTTGTGTGTTTAAGGCAATAGAGTCTTTATTTAAGACTTTCGTGTCGTCTAATAAAACGAACCCTCGCTGTTACATTATCTTGTACATTATCACGTCAGCCACAAGAAGTCTACTGCTGAACATAAGCCTGCCAAACACGCTTCCAGCCCTTATGACTTACATTTCATAAGTAGTATAAAATCTCTGTGAATATAACTAAAAAGAAGCACAAAAGCTAAATGAGCCAATAGTGCAAAACAACATAACTCAAATAAATAAATTTTCATAGACAATAAAAATAATGAATATCCATAATTCCATACCCATTGAAGAAATAAGAAACCACTTATAAGTCATTGTTCTTTCGGGAAGTGCTGGAGTGGTTATAAAAGCGATCTGTCATTGTCGATAGCCGGTGGCCATGTTTTATTTATCGTCGGCCATTATGGCCCGGGCAATATATGGGCAGAATGGATCAGCGCGGGCAAAGTAATGGACGATTTAAGTTGATTTTATTGTTTACGCGAACATTAACATAGATGGCGTCGTGATCTCCGCGTTTGGTAAGGCGTGACATCCATTGATGTGTCTGACAAAATAGTGTTTTTTTTTACTATACATATTTATGCTATACATACATATAATGCCCTTTGTTTCAAATAGCAGTCTCTCACGTAGTAGCCAAGGAGAGAAGTCCTTTCAATAAATACTTCTTACTCGTTGTGAGTTTCATGACAGCTGTAATTTCTCCCCAGGGATGTCAATAAGCTTCATTGATTATTCTGAAGACCTTGGCTTTACAGGAGACACAGCGGTGGGAATGTGTGGTGGGCTTGTCCCGATATGTTGTGTAACAACTTTGGGTTCAAACACTTTTTTGTGCCACATTCAAAAGTCACTTTTACAAGTTATACCATTATCTTCCGCCGTCTGTCAGCCACAAAACAATAGAATAGACTCATTTCAGTGAACAAAAGAACTGCGAATCAGGTTTTTAATTATACACGACCTTCATGTGTGTCCCCACAATGGTTTGATCGATCGGGGGTCGTAATGATTGATAGCTCATAATACCCTACTAAAATTGGTGAAAGCGTTTTGTCGAGCCGTAAAATGTCGGCCGTTCGGGGTTTTCTGTTAAAGGCTGGACAAATTGTGGTGAGACTGACGGACGTGTTCAATGTCAATGATAAATATAGTTTTACAAGTAGGATGAGATGCAGAAATGATAGAAGTTCAGTATATAGCGTATATGCAAAGAAAAGTTATAAAAGAAATAAACAGCAGCCAGATTGGAAACAACATCTCCACAGGTTTGTTTGCTAGACGGAGAGATGTTGATCATTCACGTTCATGACAGTTGGTTAAAACACCCAGACTTGGTTTAAAAACAAACACAAAATGTCATCATATAAAATGTTTGCCCCGAGCGGAAACCGAACCCGAGTTCTCTGGTCCCGAAGGTAGGATCACTGCTGCAGCTGTCATTTTCAATAAGACTTCAAGTTGACGTTGAGTTCTCGCCAAAATCCTAAACCCAAGTAGCCAAGGTCAAGAAAACACAAAATTTTGAAGCCATATCGGGAATCTTGACAGGGATTAATGAGAGAGACGAATTTCGAATCGGCAGTTAGAGTTCGTTACATGACTTCCCTAATGACTTGTAACTTACACGAGGGGTAAGGTCGAGGTCTTAATTACACAGTTTTAGGGTTATACAATCTCATTTTGTTGCCTACGAAAATCGCTTTTTCTTATTAAATCGGAATTTCCGAATGGATTTTCGAAAACCCTTATATTTAAATATTGTAATTTTACCATTTAAAAATTTACGCTGGTTTTTATACTAATAGAATTTGCCAATACTTTTCAGGTGGCGCTGTGTGCATATAGAATTTAAGTATTATTTATCTGTTACATTATTAAGGTCGCTATCTCTCATGATATGCAACTGCGGCCTTATAGGCAACTCACACGGCGTTATTCGGTTATAATTAGGCTTGCTGGGTGTTTTTGTCGCCGTGTGTTATCGTCACGTGCAAACTTTTCAGGAGTTGCTTATTAATGAAATGGAGTCTTATTTGGGGACGTTTAACGTGACATGTCGGGGACATGTCCTTGTATAGCAAAATCAACTTTAAAATCGTTGGTTTAGGAAGGATTTTGTGTTAAAGGAATTCTCTTAAATACACATAGTATATAAGAGAATTTGAATTTTATAACGTAGTTTCATATTAAATAATGTAAAATATTGATGAAAATAATAATAAATCCTACACGATTCACACAGGGTCTTTTGGTCCCAAAGATTTAACCTGCTTGTGCTGTAGGTACCAGACAACGAATATAATCATTGTAAAAATACATATAATACATAGAAAACACCCAGACTCGAGAACAAACACAAATGCCATCACATAAAGGGGTATAATCCCTGTCATCCCAATGGTGCAGATGAGACCATAATACCAATCCGCGGATTCGTTTGCACCATTGATGGTGGAAACGAAACTAATTCTGTGCCTCTAGTGTAAAGGGGTTAAACTCAAAAATCATAATTTTACAGGGCGGCAAAAAAGGATTTAAATCTGATTTTGTCGGTTACTGTTTTAAATATATTATAATCTTAAACTGATTACGACTAGAACTATAAATAAACTAGAAATTGAACTCAATATTAGGCTGTAGTTTAATAATGCTGCTGAGATATAAGCCTGCAAAAATTATTTTCACCACTGTTCACCGCGGAGAGCACTGTGAATAGGGGTTAAAATAGACTTTAACTTGCTAAAATGATTACAAAGCTTTACGTGAATTTGTGTAAAGGGGTCGATTTTCTAACTAGAACTATGTTTTTAATAAATTATTTGTGTTTATAGATTGTAAATAGCTCAAGAAATAAATGAAATGCTTTAAGAAAATTAAGTAAGTAGTTATATTTTAAGAAAATTATACATTATTATTATTTTCTGATTATTTTAAGGTGGGACGCCTGCAGGGCACAGGCGGGTGTTCAAGTCGCTATTTGGACTCATTACACTGTTCCCGTGTGGATACGGTTGTTACTGTGGCCCCGATGACCTCCCCCCAGAAAACCTTAAACTCCTTCTACAGAACTCCGTCGGCCAGTGTCCAGGTCGCACAGTTTTCCTTCTTCGATCCTATCGGCTTCAAAAGTCTCCCACCTGAGCCTGCTGTAGTGTATGCACTCAGCCAGGAAGTGCTGGCTGGTCTCTGGTTCACCGCATTCAAGACAAGTGAAGTCTATGCTGTTGTCTATTAGGGACATATGTCGGTTAAGTCTGCAGTGGCCTGTGATGATGCATGGGCATCATCACAGGCCACTGACTGACTGGGCATACTGACATACTGGGCATAGTCATGGGACTATGCCCAGTCTTTCCCGGCTTAGTGATAGTAGTGACCGGGTTCTTTTGTGATTCTTTCCTTTTACAAACAATTTTGCTTGTCTGCAGCTATTACTCTCAGCCCATGCGTCCTGTGCCTCGCGTCTCATAAGTTCGTTTATCACTCCCTTAGTGACGGTGGCTGATATCGGAAGCTGAGGCTCTGGTCCTATAGGTCTCGAGCTGGCACCTTCTCTTGCAAGCTCGTCCGCTCTTTCATTCCCTGATGTGCCTTGATGGCCTGGAACCCATGCTACAGTGACCGTCATTACCTCGACTAGTTTATTGAGAACATATTTGCACTCCTTAACCAGCCCTGATACGGTCTCTACCTTGGCCAGTGCTCTAATTGCCGCTTGGCTGTCTGAATAGATAATGGTGCTTTGCATCTCTATCCCGGAGTCGGTCAGTACCATTTCTGCGCATTCTTTTATACCTAGAACCTCCTCTTGGAAAACGCTGGCATACGTACCCAATGCTAGAACCACATCTTTAGCTGGTTTACTGGGTATGTGTATCCCTGCTCTAGCTAATCCTGTGCTTCTCATTCTGGATCCATCTGTGTAACAGATGAGCTGGGAACCCGATGTCTCAATTTCCCAGTCTGATCTTTTACCTATGTGTAGTATACTTCTTGTGGAAGATCGTTTGTTTCTTGATTAGGTCGTTATTTGTCATAAGTAATGACATGTCTCTCCCTAATGCGTCTTCTATCGCAGCCTGACCTTGGTCCGTACTCCGTGCCTTCCATTCTTTGCAGGCAGTGATCCTGTACCATTGCTCTGCTGCTCTTCTTTTGACCTCAGTGTGTACCGGATTTAGTCCTAGGGCCATATCCAGCGCCATCGTCGGTGTGGACGTCATGGCACCCGTGGTCATTAGATTAGCAGCCATTTTTACTTTCCTCAGCTCACGTAGGTTCGATGAAATGTTGGCTCTATGCCACCATACAATCGCTCCATACAAGAACTACTCTGGGGGTGTTAGAAACGATAGCAGAATGTCTGTGAATTTGTTCGTGTCGTGTTGAGTCCTGGGTAACAGAGTAGGTGTATAATATTCATAGAGCAAGAGAAAGAACTTGAAAAACGCTTAAGTATGTGTTTAGTGAGTATTAGACTCTATAAAATTATAAATTCCACACAAATCTTATAAAACTGGTTGTATGGTAATTTAAAAAATTTTTAGGGTTAGATGATACGTTCAGAAAGTTTACGGAAACATTAATATTTTTCTTTAAATTACCACACCTCTAACTACCACCAGTAGTATTATAAAATGAATTCGATTTGTGTGGAATTATAGGGTGACCCGAATTCATAGAAGACTGTTCAAAAATTTATCAGGTTGTGTCTGTGTAACAATTAAAAAAACAATTATAGAGATATACCCCGTTTAGATACTAAAAACAAATCAAGATTAGAAAAAACCAATTTTGTGTAAAAGGGTTAAACTAGTTACTCCCGTAATTTTGCAGTCCAGGCGCCAAACGAACACACACAACCTCTCTCTCTCCGAATACTCGAACCGACTGGCTGACCGGCCGCTCGCCGAGGCGCGTATGCGCTATGCGCCGCCGTTTCTCAATTACCTCACCCCCGCGCTTCCTATTTAGTGTCACCGTTTTGCACAAAAAAAATCTCACTTAATTCTACTTTGTCCTAAATAAATAGAAAAAGAAATTTTAAACTTTTGTGAATAAAGAGCAAAGTAAACTTAATACTAAAATGTCAGGTAAAACTGTCTTAGGAATAACGATTAAAATTATTATTAATCTTTTTACATGTAATGGAGTTTGAAATAATTAAAGAAATAAAGCGATCTAAGTAAAATTTTATCACTTTACACGAATTTTCACACTTATTTTAAATTGTGAAAAACGGTTAAAATGTAACTTTCACCGTTTTTACAAAAAGATTCGTTTGTGTAAAATAATCAAAGTATACTTTTATTTCTTTACACAAACTCTCATGTATAATGTGGTTTGTTAATTAAGATCTAATTATAGTGTAACCGTTTTTCACAATTTTAATTTTAAGAAATGTCTTTGCTTTATTAACTAAAATGGAGTTTAACCGTTTTTAACAAAATGATTGTCAAATTTTGCAGACATTGATCACTTTGCACAGCTCCTAAAATTGAAACTTATGGTCGTATCTAACTGAGTGTCAAACGTAACGATATAGCTTCGTGAAAGACATAGAGTGGTTAAAAAATGTAAAAATTGGATAAACTCGAGTTTAACCCCTTTACACTAGAGGCACAGAATTAGTTTCATCTGCACCATTGATGGTGCAGGTTAATGGTGCATATGGTACAACAACGGGTCATCTGCACCATTGATGGTGCAGGTCAATGGTGCATATGGTACAACAACGGGTCAGCTGCACCATTGATGGTGCAGGTCAATGGTGCATATGGTACAACAACGGGTCATCTGCACCATTTATGGTGCAGGTCAATGGTGCATACGGTACAACGGGTAAATGTTTGCTACGAGCGGGAATCGCACCCCGCACCAGACGAAGCCGAAAGTAAGCTCACTACCAACACACCACAAGACAAGCCCAGCACACATTCCCGCCGAAGTGTCTCCTTGTAGCAACACACCACACCGTGATAAAAATCTCAACAGACAGACAGAACCAACAAGATGCTTAGAACGTACAATTTTCACCCAATTTACCGCATTGCGTCATAAATTAAAATGGTCAGTTATTGTGTATCATAAAACGACAAGATATAGTGGTAATAGTAAACCGAGGCTATATATCTTTAATAACGATGGTACCGAGGCTTCAGTATTCTCGTATGGTCAAACACAGTCCAAACCTTATTGGTGGTAAAGGTGGTAAATGAAATTTGAACATTTCGCCACCGACATTTTTTTTATACCACAAAGGTGGCAAACTAGCATACGGCCGACCTGACTGACTGAATAACATAATGTTTAACTTATTGTTTAAGTCCATAACAAATGTCAAAAACTATTCCACTGATACATTATCAGCATTCTTTTGAGACACGGTTGAGACACCATTGAGAGTCCATTGGTGTATTTGTGTTAGTAGAATCGGGCCCCTGATGGTAAGCTGTCACCGTAGCCTATAGACGCTTGCAACACCGCTTCACTCAGGCGTTGGATTGGATTTTGTGTTTGTTCTCCAGTCTGGGTGTTTTCTATTTATTATAAGTATATAATTACTACAATATTATATCCCTTGTCTGGTACCCATGACACAAGTAGGTTTAGCCTAGCTTAATTTGGGACCAGATGGCGCTGTGTGAATTGTGTACAATTTATTAATTTATTTAAAAATTAGTATTCAACCAGCAATGCCACATCCTATTTAGAAAATTACTTTACGGCTACATTATACCAATTGATGCAACCCCTACTTCTAATCCATTAACTTGGAATTGGAGATACTAAATCAGACAGAACTAGACATCTAGACGAACACAGAATTCTTAATCTTCTTTTAAAAGAAACTCATCAGACTCTAGTGCTTTCTGATGAATATTGATGTGCGTCTATGTTTCCGGATTTATTTTGTGCATTCGAAATTCGCGAAGTATCACCCACTCACAGAATATCGGCGTGTAACGGCAATAAAGCTTTCAGTTTTTGCATGTAAAGTAAGACAATATGTTAACCATTTTTCTTCCTTATTTGTTAGTTGTCGATTCCAAATTAAAAATAACGTATTCGGATATAAAATAATGTATACCAAACTCCAATTGAAAAAGAATACAAAAAAACATTGCAAAATACACCACGCAAGAGAATAAAAAGCGTTGAAATAAAAACCGTGCAGAATTAATAACAGTTCGCAATATTTTTTGCGAACGGTACATGTACCTATAATGTTTCAATATGCACATTGTAGCAATGTAGACTGGATTCCTTGTTTGACTCTATGGAAAAGTTCGTAATATTTCTTCTACTTTCGGACCAGGAATATGCGAAGAAGCTGAAGCTGGCCAAAAACCTGTCTGTTTATTATGGCCAGGCCAAGAAGCAACCGGTCTGGACAAAGGAATTTAGAATGAATAATAGTGCCCTTTATCCAGACCGGACCGGATCAAAATGATCTTTTGGTCCGGTACAGTAAAAGGTAATTTAAACAAAAGAAAACACAATAAGAGAGGGAAGGACCTTCACTTCTACAGAATATTGTAGCTAAATAGCAGTCGTAGCATTTAACATTTTAGTACATTTGTTGTTACCGCTCGCCGCTCCGCTCTAAGCCATCGCTGGAAATTGTGGCCTGGCTTTAAGCGAAACAAGCCTAACAGATGTTTAGAGAAAGTGCTTTTATTAAATGCAAACTCAAACCTATAAAGAACGCCTCTGAAAAAAAAATATTTAAAAAATCTGTACTTCTGTAGTTTCAACCACCGACCATTTTCCACTGAGTAAATAGTAAAAACAAAAACATTAAAATGTAAATTTTAATGGACTTTTATCTCACGAAAGCAACTCTAAAAACCGCAATTTTATGCAATTGGTTATATTTTTGTTTAAATTAAGTGGAATTTCAATTTTTGCCCGTACAACATAATTTACGATTATGCGGCTATTGAAATTAAATACGCAGTTAAAATTGTATTCGTTTCAGTTTTATTGGGTGGTTGTATTATCCGAATACTAGTTAAACTGTTTAATTTAATTTTTAAATGTTATAATGAGCTTGATGGCATCGCACTCTAAAACGAACACGCAAGTTAAGCAACACGTGGTAACCAGTGTCTATGTTTGAATGAGTTACTAGAGAGCCTCGCCTAGCTTAAGCACCAGTCTCCCATACTAGTACAATAATTAAGATGCTTTTTATTTTATTTTTACATGTCACAAATGGTATTATTGTTTTATTTTCTAGACTTTGTTAGTGTTACTTTTGTGGGAGAAATTTATGTGTTTTATTATTGATTTTATTAGTAACGTTATCTCCAGCTTCTCTGTGTTTTGGAGGGCACGTTAAGCCGTCGTCGGCCCAGCTGTAGTCGTCGATGGATGGCAAGTCAAGTGGCCTTCAGGCGACATGAAAATACTGGCCTGGAGCAGCGTGACAGAGTAAGTCTTATCCCCTACGATTGAAGGGAGACCAAATCCATCCAAAATCCAACCTTTTCTTTTTGAATTTATTATGTCAAACAGAAATGGTACAGTACACACGAATTATTCAGAAAATTGTGTAGAGCTAGGTGCAATTTTTACATATTTTTTTTAGAATAGTTTTAATAAGTTACATACATAGTAGACCCCACAGAAATGCAGACCAGAATAAGTGCAACGTAGAGCTTAACTATTAAAAGGTAATTTGCACTGTTGAAACTCTTTTCAACTAACAGTTAATGGAGTTGACTATAAAACTATAAGTATTTAGTTAACAAAAATTACTCGTATTCATTAAAATCTTTTAAAATGGAGGAACAATATAAAATGAGGACATAATTATTGAAATGCATAAAACACAATCTTACAAAGGCGGCCTTATTGCTAAAAAGCAATCTTTTCAATTCAAGGCAACCTTTAACGAATTTCTGTATGAAGCAGGCAGGGCCAGCAAGAAACATAACTAAAATAACCGGGCAAGTACGTGTCGGGCCACGCACAATGTAGGGTTCCGTATTGGCTATCCATTTATTTCTTACAGATGAGTACAATGCCATTTTCTATGACATTTGTACGTTTTCATCAAAGAAATTTGACTTCATAAGTTCTTCGGCTATTACTCGGTAACTAGTAGAGCCTACTTATCCGTTGTAGTTTTCCTTATAGGTTCACTATATGGACTACTAACATGAATTGTTTCAAATTTCTTAACTCAAGACTTTCAGAGATAGAGGGGGGGGACCACCGTGCAAAACGAAAATTGACACGTTAAATGTAAATAATTCGCAAACGGATAATTGTATCGGAAAATGATCTTCCCACGCCCTCAATGTTTTTAAGAGACCTATCTAACGATACCCCACAAAATAGGGCGGTGCGAAAAAAAAAAAACATTCCCACTTTACCTGTAGACCCAAAAAAATATTTTTTTCAAAATTTTATTCTACTACTTTGTTAGCATTGTTAATATGAGTATACATACCAAATAACAGCTTTCTAGCATCAAGCGTCTAGGACAGACGGACATGGCGAAACTATAAGGGTTCCTTGTAGTTTACTACGGAACCCTAAAAATATGATATGATTCGTTATATTTTCGCATATCAAATGTTCGTATCCGAGTATGTATATAAATGACTGAATTTTTACGTGCAGTAAAAAACAACGTACATTTTCGACATTAAATTTGATGTGTTTCGCAACGAATGCTGTTTGAAGATTGGCGTCGTAAAACACACGCGACAAATATTACAGAAAATCTGATATGTTTATCGAATTAACCAATAACTAAATTAATAAATTCTACACAATTCTCACAGCCCCATCTGGTCCCAAAGTAAGCTAGGCTTTGCTTGGATTATGGGTACCAGTCAACTGATAAACCTAGGTGTATCCGTCTCAAGTCTCGAACAAACACAAGTGCCATCACATAAATATTAGCCTCAAACGGAATCAAACCCTCTAGTACCGAAGGTAGAATCACTATCACCGCACCCACCGGGTTGTCAACATCCATCCATACAAACTTTCAAGTTTATATACCAGCGGCCCGGTCCGGTCCGGCTTCGCACGATTTTTTTTTCCCGTGGGAATAGAATATTTTTCCAGGAAAAAAAGTAGCATAAGTCACTCTCCAGACCTTAAAATATCACAAAAAAACATGTCAATCCGATCTTTACATCGCAGGAACACCACAATGCAACAAAAAAAGTAATTCTAAATTCACTCGTACATAGTCAATAAAAATAACAAATACAAACAAAACTTTTTGCCAAAATATTAAAAAAAAAAAAAAAAAAACGATCTTTACTTTCGGCGTGAAAGAAAGGCAAACAAACACACTTTCGCATTTATAATATTAAAAAGTATGCATATGGAAGTAAGGATAGGTACATTAATTTGTAGATATTCGTCTGAATTATGAGATATGAATCCTGAATAACTCAGATATTGATGTGCGAGTGAGACAGATAATTGCTAGTTCGGGTGCGTAATCAATTTCATTCGAAGATATGACCCGCTTCCGACCTACGGGTACATTGATAGCCTCGATATTACGTAATATGGATTTAAAAAATAATCTTGCTCTCCGGATGATCTGAATAGAAAATTATCTTTTAATCGTATTTAAGTACAATTTTTTGCCTTATTATTATATTACTAGTTAATGCCCACGGTTTTACTATGATATACGAAATGAATGAATGAATGAATGATTTATTTCTCTCAAAAATCTTAAGTGTACAATATAACTATTATAACAAAGTGGGTGATTAAAATCTAAGATTATGAGAGACTGGTGACTGAACTAAGCATGAGCTTTTATCTCGGCACACCAGCCTCTCAAATCTCAAAATCAAAAATCAATACTACTTGTTAATCCTTGTTTTAAACTACCGATATGTATGTTTACCGGTAATGTATGTAATCCGAAAATGTTTACAATTCCTAGGAAATGTGTTATTATAAAGGTGGCTTCGCTCTGGTAACATATTATGTACAATCTGTCCAGCCGTTTTGCGTGAAATTGTAACAAACATACATCCATACAATATATAAAAAGTGCTTAGCAAATAATTACTTAGAGAATAGCACACGGAGTTATTTTAAACGCGCAGACGACGCGCGACGACGCACGGATGACCTGTGTAAAAAAAAACGTCGATAAAACAAACCCTATGTCTAGAAAGAGCGAATTATAGTGTTAGTCGAATTTTATTATCCATCGCGAAGTTGCAATCTTCATCATGACGATCGATAACTTACAAAGAGCTCAATGTAACACGAAATGTGATGCGAACGCGCGTACATAATATATATACAGTCTACGGCGCCATAAACGTGTGTTCCTGATACTCGCGTCGTCTGCGCGTATAAAATACGCCCTGTGCTATTGCTCAAACATGTGTTTTTCAATCGATTTGAATACAAAACACCAAAGTATATTAAAGCTTAACACTTGAAAACTTGACGAATAACACTTCGAAATGGAAATCCGATGGCGTTTTGTGATCTCAAAAGAAAAATCGAGATCTAAGATACTGAGGAGTGCGAAATACGTTTTTTTTTTATTTAAAAATACGAATCTCAATTCTTGAATATTCACGGAGTTAAATAAAATCTTCCCTCTCTTTTGTCTAGTTCTTGAGTGGGTTGTGAATTATAAATCAGCGTCGGTTTCGTGTTAAATATAACGATTTAGAAGTTTTTAAAGTCGTTTTTGGTGGCGTCTGCAATATAAATAGATTAACCCTTTAGTACAGTCAGTCAATGAAATGAAAGAGGTGACCAGGATAAAGAACTAACAAAAAAAAATGCTAATAATGTAAGCATCGAGAAACGTTCTAATAACACAGCACAAAATGAATACTTAAATAAAAATTCGCATAAAATCTCAATATAAAAAACTTCACTCATATTTAGCAGAGGCCAGTTTTCAAGCCGCCCGAAGAACACCTACTTAGTGTAACGACTTTTATCCATCGACAGCAGCCAGCAGTTCTTATAAATGGACAAATCACACAGAAATAAATAAGTCTAAAGGGACAAATCACACAGATTGAGATAGCCCCAAAGTAAGTTCGAGACTTGTAATTATGAGATACTAACTCAACGATAGGTACTATATTTTATAACAAATACATTTATAGATAAACATCCAAGACCCAGACTAATCGGAAAGGTTCGTTTTTCATCATGACCCGATTCGAACCCACCGGGACCACCTGGGTGGCGGACCGGCGGCATGGTAACCATTACGCCACGGATGTCGTCAGTATAATATCATAAATGTAATAAGAATTGATAGGAGGTATAAGTTATTAGTCAGAGCTTCTAGAATTCAATAGAATGTCCTCAAACACACCTACACTCATACAATTGTATCGTAGGTACTCACCCGAAGGGTCC